>BSBN01000750.1:1200000-1937500 GCA_027924645.1 Cunninghamia lanceolata | reverse complement strand
AATGAATTGTCATACGAACTTTACAGATTGTTGGGAGTAATGCTGATGAAGCACAAAAAATGTTTGGTAGGCATTTTGAAATGGAGGATGAATTTATGAGTCATCTCACCAGAAGATCCATAGATATATTGAAAGAAAACTACAGGGTAAGGATATTTGATATCCACATTACGTTATTTTACAGTGTATTTACTATTTTGCATTTTATACTAATTGAACATTTGAGCTCTTCATTTTTGGCTGATAAAACAACTTGTTAATGTCTAAAATGGAATATTCTTCTTATTTATGAAGGATGATTTGTCCAATGATGATTGGAAACTTGTGGTGAACTTGAAAAAGTTGTTAAAAATTCCTTGAGCTACTACCAATGATGCATTGTGCAATGGAACTTTGGATTGGAGAAAAACCTTTTGATGAAAATGGGAAAATGCAACCTACAACATTACAAACACCACAATCAGGATAACAAATGGTGAACTTTGTTGATACTAGAACAATAGCTTCTGCATCATAAGCTTCTTCTATATGTTTTGCTATGTGGTGTATGTGCTGCACCTCTAGCTACAATAAGACAATAGTGAACTTCAGATCCTATCTATGTAGGAGGTCATTTGAATGTCCACTGTTTAGCTCGTTTTCTGAAATTTAATAGTCTGAACGGGCAAGTATGGTATTACCATGTGAGAAAGGGAAGAGATTGATTCCAAGAGTAGAGATTTTGTGTAATGATCTATTTTATGATTTCTTCAGGTAATGAAGAAAATATAATAAAAATGTTGTTTTAAATAAATTCATATTTTACTGCAATTGTACGAAACCAAAAACATTTCCATGTTGTCATCTTCAGCATGTTGTTGACTGGCTAGATTTCACTATTTCAAGTGTCGCTTTTGCTTCAACTGTCTAGGATCATGTTATGGAAGGTTACAAGGAATGGTGTGTTTTCTTGTTGCTATAGGGTCACTGCTATAGGGGCCTCTAAGTAGCATTCTCAGGTTGTTATTCAGATATTGTTCACAGTGGTTCAGGGTTGTTTGAATACACAAGTAATAGCTCAATGGCTTGTGTGAAGGAGAATATGGAATGCACCAAGATTGCAGTCAAAGCACCTAAACTGGTTAACAGAATGACAAAAGAAATGATGTCTCATGGAATGCTCACTGGCAACATCTCTTTTCTAAGTGTCAAAAGATGTGAAGGGATTCATCGGTCTGACCTGCCTTTCCGTTGTTTTGCTATTGTATCTAATGTGGCTGTTGAACTAGTTTTTTCTTTAGCCAGTCCTTGTAGTTTGTTGTACATGACATAGCTGAACTAGTTTTTTCTAGTTATGGCGCCTTGTGTTGCTTTTTTATTATTTGTAATTCTTTTCCTGCATTGTTCCAATACAAAAAAATATTTATTGTCACTTTGCTTTGTCTTTTTTCATTTTCTTATTGGCTGATTCTCAAATAGAAAGTGTTGGCTCAAATTTATCAATCTTTACTTGGCAGCATCATAAAATATATAGTTTTCCAAATTTATTTGCTTTTATGTTTTAATTCAAATTTAATAATATGTTTTTTCTGCATTATAAAATTTATGGTATTTAATAAAATATTCATATCATGACTAAATTTACTACCAATTAATGGAAACCAGTAAATAAAAATGACTACCATGACTAAATAAATGACCAGTTAACAACAATCAATGACTAAATGATTACAATGACTAAATAAATGACTAAATATACTACCAAATTGTTGACTAAATATACTACCAAATTAATGACTAAAATTTGTTTAGTCATAAATTTGGTCGCGAGATAAATGACCGGCAATAAACTACCAATGGTCACGTGACTAAATATACTACCAAATTGATGACTAAATATACTACTAAATTTATGACTAAATATACTACCAAATTAATGACTAAATATACTACCAAATTTATGACTAAATATACTACCAAATTAATGACTAAAATTTGTTTGGTCATAAATTTGGTCACTAGATAAATGACCAACAATAAACTACCAATGGTCATGTGACCAAACTACTAATCACATGACCAATTTTTGGTAGTTTTTTTGGTCATTTTTTTTCTATTTTTCTACTAGTGTGTTGAATTGATGAGAAATCTAAAATTTAGGCCCATTATGAAGATTCTTGGCCTAACAACATCAGATGCCTCAAGTGAAAAATCAATTGTAAAGAATCTAATGAGTGCATATGAGAGTGTGGGTTCCACCTCATGCACCAAGGATAGTAATTCCACACAACGTGTCATTACATTGACAATAATAAGCCAACAAACAAAGAAAGCTCACCTCATTAGAAAGACAAGTCAAGCATTGAAAATAAGTAGAAAAATGATAATGAGAGCCGTTGGAAGACGTGAAAGAGTTGAGGATCCAAACACCAATGAATTGTGGGTATTCTCTGAGAGACTCCCACAGAAAGTCAAAGTTATTATTGAAGCCTTGGGATCCCTCATCGAAGAATTTTGAAAAATAACACCTCATAGTGCAAGAGATGTTGTTAGAAGGAGAATCCATTGTCAAAACCATGATCCATATCCAAAGCACTTTTTTGATGTGACTCAAACACAAATTTTCAAGAAATTTCAAGAGATGTATCCTCAAGTCAAAATTAGTCAAAGGTATTTTAAAATGGTAAAGCCTTTTTATATCAAAATAAATCACACACACACAACTTGTTGTTGTAGAGTACATATTGAGTTTTCTAATCATTATGATGTTTATAGATATATATGTGTAGATTTGCATACTAACGATGTTTTGCAAGAGTGTAATATAAAGTGTCCACCTAGATCTTCAAGTGATTTCATATCGAGCATCTTATGCCAAAGAGTGGATGGTCAATTATTCCACAATAGATTATGTTTGGATGGCACGTGTGATCATTGTTGTGGGTTGTAACATTTGCCAATTTGTCAACATATGAAGAACACACATGAAATTGGAAATGAGCTAGTAAGTTTTGGCAAATAAAAGATAGTGGCATATAGTCTAAAAGATGGCAAAGAAGCAAAAAGGTGTGAATTGGTCATTCAAAAGATTCTAGTGTATCAATTTATCTCTATTTTCTGAGATAATATAGTTTACGAGTATACAAGGCATACCCATAGAGCTCAATGGTTGGACTTGCAATTCAAGTTATGCAAGGACACGTATCCACTTGGTACCATCGTTTCAATTGTTGAATTTGTAGAGAACTACACACTATAGCCACCAAATGAGGTGCAATCACATAATTACAACTCTACGCAGGTTGCTATATTTGTACAATAACATTCATTCATGCAGAAGATAGTATAGAGGACAACAAGAAGATCTTGAGTGAATATCATTTTTATATCAGTGATGATTGCACATATTCTATGGAGTTTGTGCAAGGATGCTTTCAGATGTTCTACTATGATTTAGCTAGTAGGAGCATATCATTTCGTCAACATATCATATGGTCAGATAATTGTGCATCACAATTCAAGAACTCATGGATGTTCTATTGGTTGAGAAAGATGCATATTAAGATGAATGGTGTTCAACGTATGTAGATTTTTTTTGGTGGTCAGGAGCATGTATCAAAAGAGCATTGGCATGAGAAGAGTTGAAGTACAAAGACAATGTAAAGTTGATAGATGCGAGATCTATTGTCGAATGGTGTAATGCTACAATGGGTCTAGGTAATGAAGGTAAGTCTACAGTTCATAGATATTTTTGGTTGGTTAATGATACTAACATTACAAAATATGAGGATTGTTGTACATTGATAGGATCGAGTGAGCTACACTCTTTTAGAAGCTCTAATGTAGGTTCATGGAATGTTCATACACGACAGATGGTATTCTTTTGTTCTTCATGTATAGATGAATATTGGTATGATTGTGAGTCAAAGGAATGAGTCGATGATTAGTGTACAAGAAGCCTAAGCTCGATTAACATGTATCGACTACCAACAGCACTACAACTCATAGAGATTGAATCATCGGTTGACTTCAACCATGTTTTAGATCTTATTCAACCAGGTATTATCAACATTTAAATTTAATAAAATTCAATATTCCATCTTATTTTGTAGTTTTTCTTGTATTGTTGACTATATTCATCGAATTGAATGTGCATCTCAATGCAGGGCATGTTTATGCAGTTATTATAGCTGAAGACAATAAAGAAGGAATGGATTATTATTTGTGTCATTGTGTTGAGGCAAAAAAGAAATTAGATTCCCCTATTATAGATGGAGAAAACATCGAGTACCCTACATGATTAGTGGTTGTTACTGGAACATGACTTAGAAGGTACCCAGTGAAGAAGTCTAATGTGTGGTTGTTTGAGGACTTTGACACACAGAAAGATTTTTCATTATTCAAACCTTGTTGTGGCATAAAACGTTCATTTGATCAAATATGGGGCTAGACCATTGAATAGGACCTTGTGGAAGGTTCATGAGTTTGACCACAAGGTAATACTCGACACAATAAAGAGTAGAGAAAACCCAGATGGTTCATTAGATTGAATCAATGGAATGATAGAAAGGTATGTTATTTTTCTTTGCTATCCTCATTTCACCTTCTATATTTTAGCTACTCATTTTAGCTAAAAGTGCAATTGCATTTGCATGCAGGATTTTAGTATGATGGAGGTAGGCATAATCTTTATGAAGTTGCCTTTCGAAGGAAAGTAAGGTAGGTTTTCATGATTATTTCATGATGATATGTCCTTTACTTACTATTTCATAATGAGTTTTAATTCATTTTAATGATGTTACTATTTTATAATGAGTTTTAATGACAAACCCTCATTTGTTTCTTCACATTTGGTGCTAACAATTGATAGTAGCAGTAAGGGCAGCCTCAGTTGATGCCCTACAAGACATTGGATCAAGTAAGAACACATTTATAATACTAAATTTTCATATACTAGAAAGGTATTATGACTAAATTTTTACATTCGACATATCTTGGGGCCAAACATATGGTGCCAACGTATCCAAGTGGATGGGAAAACACTAGGGGAGATGTCTTTTTAGTGGCAAATCCTCATGGTCATTCTCATCTATATCGAACCCAGACAATCTCTCAAGAGTCCTAATACAAAAAAGGTGTCAAATTTTGGACCGATTGTTCCATCAAATTGTGACACCTAGGAGCATCTTCTTTCCATATATAGGTGGATGTTAGGTCCACCTACAAACAGCTACCTTGATTTTTTTTTAAATCAGTTTCATTTGCCTATGGTGGCAAGGAATGCATTGTTCCAAAATGCTTTAGTTTCATGCAGTGGAAAGGTGCTAGGAGTGACATTTTGATTTCCATAGCTCGTGGAGCCAAACCAACTAAGCCAATGTGTCAGGGTGGGTAGGTAAATGCTAGGGGATGTCTCATTTTATGTGCCAAGCATCCTAATTGTTCAGGGCAACAGGCTACTGACAAAGTCCCTTTAGATCCCTAAGAGCAAACAATTGCCAAACTATGACAACGTAGTTCTCAAAATTCATGGTAGATGGGAATGTTTTATTTGGACCCACAAGTGCACATGGGGTCTGTACACAATAACCTCTCTTAGTTTTGGTAAACTCCAATCCATTTGACTATGCTAAAATCAAATGCATTCTTGCAAAATGCTTCTGTTTCATGTAGTGGAAAGGTGTTAGGATTGAGATTTTGCATTCCACAGCTTATGGGGCCGAACTGACTGTGCCAACACATCGAGGTGGGAGGATCAATTCTAGGGGAGGTCTCGTTTTGTGTACCAATCATTCTAATCATTTGGGACAGGAGGCTACCAGCAAAGTGCCTTAAGATCCTAAGAGTAAAAACCTACCAAACTATTACAGAGCAGTTCTAAGAATTTGTGGTAACTAGGAACTTTTCAATTAGACCTATAGGTGCCATGGGGTCTGTCTACAATAACCTCTCTTAGTTTTGGTCAACTTTAGTCCATTTGATCGTGCTGAAATCAAATGCATTCTTGCAAAATGCTTTAGTTTCATGCAGTGGAAAGATGTTAGGGGTGAGATTTTGCATTCCATAGCTCATGGGGCTGAACCAACTATGCTAACACATTGGGATAGGTGGTTAAATGCCATGGGAGGTCTTGTTTCATGTGCTAAGCTTCCTAGTCATTCGGGGCAACAGGCTATAGGCAAAGTCCCTTAAGATCCCCAAGAGCAAAAAACTGCCAAACTATGATGGAGCAGTTTTCAGAAATTGTGGCAGCTGGGAACATTCCGTTTAGACCTATAGGTTCATGTGAGTTCCTTCCCCAATAATATCTCTCAATTTTGGTCAAGTCTAGTTTGTTTGACTGCGTAGAAATCAAATGCATTCTTACAAAATGCTTCAGTTTCATGCAATGGAAAGGTGATAGGAGTGAGATTTTGCATTCCATAGTTCGTGGGGCTAAACTAGTTGTTCCAATGCATCAGTGTGGTTGGGTAAATGCTAGAAGAGGTCTCATTTCATCTACCAAGTGTCCCAGTCATATGAGGCAGCATGCTACCAATAAAGTCGCTTAAGATCCTAAGAGCAAAAACTACAAAACTTTGACAGAGCAATTCTCAAAATTCATAGTAGCTGTGAACTTTCCATTTGGACCTATAGGTGTATGTGGGGTCTTTCCAAAATAACCTTTCTTAATTTTGGTCAACTCAAATCTATTTGGTTGTGTTGAAATCAAATGCATTCTTGTAAAATTCTTTAGTTTCATGCAGCACAACCTTGCTAGGTGCCATATTTTTTGTTCTACATGTCATGGGGCCAAGCTGACTATGCCAATGCTTCATGTTAGATAGGTAAATGCTAGGGGAGGTCTCATTTCATGTGCAAAGTTTCCTAGTCGTTCTAGGTTGTAAGCTATTGACAAAGTCGAAAGGTGCTAGGATTGAAATTTTGCATTCCATAGGTCGTGGGGTCAAAATGACTATGCCAACATGTCTGGGTGGGTGGGTAAATTCTAGGGGACGTCTTGTTTTGTGTACCAAGTGTCTCAGTCATTCCAGGCTACAAGCTACCAACAAAGTCGAAAGGTGCTAGGAGTGAGATTTTGCATTCCACAACTTGTGAGGCCGAACAAACTGCACCAATGTGTTAGAGTGGGTAGGTAAAATCTAGGGGATGTTTCATTTCATGCGCCAAGTGTCCCAGTTGTTTAGGGCAACAAGCTACCAATAATGTCCCTTAAGATCCCTAAGAGCAAAAAATTGCCAAACTATGATGGAGCAGTTCTCAGAATTCATGGAAGCTGGGAATGTTCTGTTTCTACCTATAGGTGCATGTGGGGTCTATCCACAATAAATTCTCTTGGTTTTGGTCAACTCTAGTTTGTTTGACAGTGCCAAAATCAAATGCATTCTTACAAAATGTTTCAATTTCATGTAGTGGAGTGCTAGGAGTGAGATTTTGCATTTCACAGCTTGTGGGGCTAAACCAACTATGCCAACGCATCAGGGTGCATGGCTAAATACCAGGGGAGGTCTCGATTCATGTGCCGAGCAGACTTGTGTGGTTTATGTGTTTGTATCTATAGATTTGAGCATCCATGCATCATGGAATAAAGAGCATCTTCCTCCCATGATATCTTCACTACAAGATGACATTATATTGTGTTTTCATTATCAATTCCTTTGGTTTTTGCCTCTGCCTCACAAGGACACACACTCTCTATTTGACAACGATGTTTGGAGACTTAAGTGTCCTCTGGGGCTAGACTGAGGCAAGCCTCTAAACACCACAAACCCCTCCCAAAGTTTTGTGATTGCAAGTTACATGTGTCACATTTGGGAAAGGTGAAGTTGTAGGAAGGATTGGCAAACATCAAGGATTCAGGATCCGAAGAAAAGCAGGACACTGAAGAATTTCTAGGACTTGGACACTCACTCTAGTGTCCTCCGCAGACAAATTTCTAAAAATAGAAGTTATAGGGCTGATCATTGTCGGAAGGAGGTTTGGATCCTGTGAAGAAACTGGTACCTTGGACTAGGGTGTCCGCACCAATGTCCCTGACTATTCCGCCTCAAAACCCTAAAAAATAGGTACTCTATTATTTGCTATTTTACTCCCGTCTGCAAGAGCTTTTTTTGTTATTTGTTAGTTTATTGCCGTATTTACATAATTAGGGTTTTAATGGTCAATTGAGTATAAGAGAAGAGAAATTGGTAATTAAATTCCCTAATCCATGTTTCCCTACATCTCACAGCGATCTAGGGTATGATAGAGAATTACCACTCAACCCTAGATCCTTGAATGTAAAGTGGAAAGGAGGATTTAAACATCAAAAGACTAAAACATTAACAAATCTAATTTTTCACTAAACAGGAAGTATCAAAGTGGCCCACATGAGCCCACCTACCTACTCTTAGTACTCGCCTTTCAGGAAGAGGGATCTCCTTCTGATAAGGCTTGATATGCTCAAAAATCCAAGTCATCATCAGAGAGGAGTGGCTGAAAGCAAGAGCTCCCCATCGTGCAATATGATAGAAATCCCTTTAAACCATGGCCAAAATGTCTGGTCCCCAAGCATAAACTCTGTCCACTCAATGCCCTGTATAATTAGTGCCCAGCACCATCTCAAGCGAGTCGATGCCTTGTCTCCAGACAACCTCGATGCAATCAAATCAATTAGAAAATTCCTCAAACGAGGAATGTTAATTCATGGCATAGAGGTAAGCTGAACAACTATCTAATCCTTGGGGTGACTCACCCCCATGGCAACCATGTCCTCGAAGGAGTCACTAGATGGAAGAACAAGTGGGTGTCCTTTGACAAGAACCTTTAGAATACAGTAGACGTCATACAAAGTGATGCTCAACTCTCCTGAAACCTGAGGGAACCTAAAAGTGTTCCTATTTACACCCTAATAAGTCAAAATGTCACAACAAATGTGTGCCATAGGATGTACAACTGGCACCTAGCAAACCCTAGCGAAGCCTACTCTCCTCAAGACAACAAGCTCCTTGGTAGATAGCAAAACATACATCTCTGAAAGCCATAACTACTCCCGACAGGCATTCCAAGGATCCTCATATCCTGCTAGTCAGAAAAGAACTTTAGATTAGATCTCATAAAATCAAAAAACCCTTAAAAATCATAAAACTTGTAGAAAATCTCACAAAAAAAGTGTATAAACCATCAAAATTGCAATAAACAGACAAATTCAGTAGTCAAATTAGATTGAAATAGAGTAAAGTAAACATTAGAAAGCATCAAATTTCAATGAAAATTGATCTATTAGGATCGTCCCTTTCATCAGACTGAGTCTCCCCTAGGCGACCCAGATGTTCAGTAGAATCTCCATCGAGCGACCTTGTTGCACAGGCAGATCTCCATCGAGCAACCCTATTGCTCTGGAAGATCTCCCCCGGATGACCTACCTAGCAAAAGGGGTGACCCTATGTGGCTATCCCCCAAACTAAAAATGCTCTAAAAACCCCATTTCTCAGCTGATTTTAGCAAATGAAAGTTTGATCTTACTCTAAATGATGAAACAAAGACAATGCAATAGAGAAAAAACACCAAAAATAGACAATTTCAAGAGATTTTTCATAAAATCCAACCTAGGGTTTAGAGAAGGGTTTTTCATTGTTTATGTACCTAATTTTTAGTGGCAAAAGAAATGTAGGCCATCTTCGTGATCTTCTCAACAATATCTACCCAGTGACTACTCACATGATTGATTCCATCGCTGATTCACTCAAATTTCACTAATTTGCTTACTTTTTCCTCTCCCTTAGCTTAATTTCCTTTATGCATTCTTAGATTAGTTTTTTCTTTTATGTATCTCTCGCATGTTCATTTTGCATACATTCAGTCCTACAGGTCTCACCAATAAAGGCAAATAACTAGTCAAGCTCAAATGATTTATGGTTTGTTCATCATTTCAATTTTCATTATTCATTTTCATATATTTAGATGCCAGACTAATACTAGTTATTGCAGGTACAATCGTTGGATAAATTGACAACAGGTAAGGCCTAGTTTGGGAAACTTACCTCCCTTTCATGTAGACTACCATCCCCAAGGGGGCAAATATGTAAGCACCAAAATCACTCACGGCCTCCATGAGGACCCCTATGATGAGTCATAATGCTTGTCATGTACATGTAAGCATGAAATAACATCTTCTCAGCAACAATTCTTTTGGTGATGTGCCTTTTCTTTCATCTTGTATTGATTGCCCTTTGTCATTTTCTATCTCTTTGTTGTTGATGCTTTTTGACACTTTTTGACACTTGTCGATTTGCATTTGCTATGCTTGCGACCTTGTTCCTAAGCCTTGTATGCGACTTGTAGGTGAGTTTTCACCTTTGCCTAATGTTTTTCATCCATTCCCACTCTTAGAGGCCTTCTAGAGGTCCTCCCTAGCCATCTCCCACTTTCAGGTTTTAATTTCACTCAACCAATCCAAATCTCCCCCTATTATTTCCAGATCTCCCCTAGAAGATCCTACTTACCCAAGTGGAGATTTAGATTTTGACACATGACTGACCCATTTTTAGAGATAGATCCCCTCCTTTTCACTTCTTCTTCCATCTCCCATCCTGCACTTCAACCTAGGTGTCCTCCTCTGAGGGTTGCCCATGGGTCTCCCCCGGCTGACCTTGACTAGTGAAAGGGGCGACCCCTAGGTGACCCTATCGTGTTTTCAGCTATGGAAAAACTCAAGTTTCTAACTGAAAAAATCTTTGTTTTCACCTGTTTTTCTTCTTATTTGCATGGATTTTTGTGCCAAATATAGAGTTAACTATATCATGCACCCACACATGCATAATTAGCTCTATTTTATCTTTAATTGATAACTCATGCATTCTCTTTCATTCCCATGCACTCCTTCTTCACTTCTTCTCGAGTGATAAGCTTTTACTGGGTAGATCACTCCAATTTTAGCCCAGATCACTCTTGATTCTTCTAAGTTAACTCTCCAATCAAATTGAATTAACTCTCCTTCTTCCTCACCTCACATCCCTTCTTCTAACCTATAAATACTCCCCTCCCTCAAGCACAAAAGGAGGCAATATCATTTGTGCACATAGCTCTTGCAAGTTATTGCTCTCCACATCAAGCATTCTCATGCTCATGCAGGACATAGGAGCCTTTTGTTTTGATTCATTTTCACATAGATTTTCTAAAAGCTCATTATGCATCCAAACATTGCTCACATCAAGCCACAGTGCTCATAAAAGCTCTCATTAAAATCTCTTCAAAAAGGTTCAAAAGCTTCTTTTGCTTCCATTTTCATCTTGTTGCCAAGAGGACCACCCTATTGCTTCAAGAGGATTCAAAGTTGCCAGACAAGGATATCTAAGGGTAGTGGAGGCTCATGCATCTCTAGGTTCCTTTATGCTTTTTTTCATTTCATAGTAATTAGATAACCAAAATTACTCTTGGAATTAGTAATCTCAAATTGCTTTTTCCTTGATAGGATAGATAGATCTTGCATTCTTAGAGTAATGTGATTTCCAAATTCATAGATCAATTCATTTAAAAATCAATTTCACCTTTCTTAGATTAATTTACAGTTTAAATATTCAGAAAACCCCAAAAACATAGTTTACATTGCATTAGATAATTCATCATAGCTTTCATTCATTCTCTAATTCCTAGAATAAAAAAAAAGCATCTTCAATTCCAAAAACATAAAAAAGCACAAAAATAAGTTTTGCATTCTTTTAGGCTTGCATTTCATAAAAATCCAAAAAGAACAAAAACATTAGAAAATTTAGAAGATTTGCAAACCCTTGATTCCATCATAAGGTCAACTATAGTCAAACATTGATCAAAACCCCTTGATTTCGTCACAAGGTGAAACAAAGTCAACACATAGTCAAGCCTTAGGTCACACAAACCCTAAGTCAAAACCATGGGTCAAGTCAAGGTTAGCTCACAATCAACTATCTCTTGTTTTAGCTCATGAATGTGCCTTGGACTTAGAGGTGAGTGGGTGATGGAAATCCTCGACAAGATAGATGAAATCCACCCAAAACTGTACTAAGACCCACTTGTCCTACAACAACAAGAAGAAATTAGACAACTCCTGGTAAAACAAACATTCATACAACAATATGAATGACAATAAGCAATCAATGAGAACAATAGCCTACCCACACAAAGGTGGAGTATAAGGAATCCAAACAGGAGAATAGTGGCTAGTGACCCTTCAGGTCATATAGTTATCTTTACAACCATGATCATTGAACAACACATCCACACAAGTGCACAACAGCACAAGCCCTAGGACTGGCCAATCCCCCTCCATGAAGTCCATCTTTCCAACAAGCCAGACCACCCCCATGTCTCACCTCCTCTTGACTAGCTAGTCCCACGAGAGTGAGAGTGACGTGGCCATTCACCTCATGGTAAGAAGGGAAGGGTTCGTGTGCGTGCCAAAATCTGACTCGATAGCTCTAGGACACTGACGTCACAATTTCAAGCGTACAAGATCATACCTCAGTCAAAGGATTTGAAGACAACATGACTATAGAAATGCTTTCCTACACTGACTCACGAAGATGAGGAGTCTCTATATTCAACATCTGGAAATAGAGATCAAGGTTATTCGACCAAAATAGATACATAACATTATTTAAATGCATAATGCTTACAAATGGTTAAATTTACCTCTGTATAAGTGGTTTTGCATGTAAGGGACCAAGGAAATTGTGGAGGTGCTGGTGAAGCTCCCTACTGAAATCATCAAATTGTCACTAAATAATATTACCATTGATATATGTACTATATTTATGATTGTGTGATAAATTGAATGCTTGCTGACTCAATCTCCTCTCATAACCTGCCCATGGATGGCTAACAGAGGTAGGATGAAGACTCTAACCTTAGAATTTCATTGCATAGACAATTACATACATTAATTTTGACTTATAATATAGATAGTCATATAAAATTAAATACAAATTTCAAATAAGAATATATTAAATCAAGATGAAACTTGTAAAAAATTACCTATGAGTCAATACCAAATGTATGTCATAAGACATCATCTGTGAGAACAAGAAAATCCAATATGGATGTGTCCATCACTGGATGTTGCCCTTGCATCACAGCATCCTGCCGAGAGTCCTACCGCGAGTCCTGCATCCCATAATCACACATGTTCCCACATCAACTGCATAGATATGGGAACAAATGACATTTGCTTCTCTCATCCTCATTGGCCTAGGTGAGATCATCGTCATGTTGTGCTAGAGATTACATGAGAGTACTCAATGAATTTAGTGTCTCCACCTCAACACTCTCCTTCAAAGTCGAAGGGAGTGACACATGTGCCGGCCTCATCAGGAGTCTAGGTACACAGTTTTGGTCTTGTTGTGTTCCTTCTCTATCTTGGGCAGAGTCACCACCTTCACCTTAGAACTCTCAAATTTTAAAATAATTAGGAATCTTCTTGAGGACGAACTCGCAATGGAGTTTCCTCAAGAAGTATTGTGGCACCTCATTGTTGTTGCATGGACGCTCATCAAACACCATGTACCATCTATCCCAAAAACTTTGGGATATATCTTCATTCCTACAACAATGAATAGGGAAGTGTTTGCAAGTCTCTTCTAGTCTTTGGCTAGTTTTAGGATTGATAAAGTGTGAACACAATGTAAATTTTGTAATTTTTTCATCCTTCACTTGTTTGTAAGACAATTTGTTGGCATAGTATTGTTGACACCTCTCCCTATAGTCATGAAATTTGGTGATTTGGTTTGTCATAGATTTAGTGTGAGAAACAATCATCTCTAATGACTTTGCAAGCACTCTCCTATGATCAGTGCTTGCACTTGGATTATTTAACATTTCAATTAGGGTTTGAAGATGCTTTTTATTTTCTTCTATTTTCCCTAAATATTTTTCCTGTGTATCTCTTTCATGGTGAGGACGTGAAGGTGTAGGGTTCTAAGGTTCTAGAGGGTTTTTGAGGTTGTTTTGACACTCCTCTACTGGATTTGTGTTTTGTGCTGTCTCATTGACTGTAAATGCAATATAAAAAATTAATCAAACATTGTAAAAGTAAAAAATTCTTTTCAAACTCACAAAAATTAAGCAAACCCTACCTTCTTCACTTGCTGCACACTCTACATTGTCTTCACAACGTCTTTGAGAGTGGGATTAGTGAGGTGGCATGGTGAAAATGTCGATTACCCTTAGCACGTGGTTGATTGCTCCTTCTTGCAATGCACTCATGGTTTTTCACTAGTTTTTTCCTCCTTGGACTGCAGAAATGGCCATGGACCTTCACTTTTGTATTTTCTTTTTACTTTTAGAAATTGATAATGCGAGCACATCATAATGCACTCATATTATACCAAGCATGGGACCAAAAAGCCAAAGTGGTGACTTTTTAGTCCCACAACTTGGTGCATTCACCCAGTGTTTCTTTCCAAAAGTTTCTGAATAACATCAATCACATTTTTATTTGTAGACTCAGAAACACCATTCCCTTGAGGATAATAATTGGAAGAAAACTTAATGATTACCTCATGCTCGAGAGTGCATTGCAAAAATTTACTAGATGAGAAGGCATAGTTGTTGTTACATACTAGAGCAAAAGGCAAACCAAACTTGGTAATAATGTGTTCCTCCAAAAACCTAATGATTGTGTCAGTGGTACAATCTTTACAAGCTGATGCTTCAGTCCATCATGTGTAGTAGTCTATTGTTGTCAAGATGAACATATGTCCAACAAAAGAATTTGGGTTAATCATACCAATGAAATCCAAGCCCCATTGGTCAAATGACCTTACCTCATATACTGGCTGCAGTGGCATAGTAGGTTTTCTTTCCCTAAAAGCTTAAGTTTGGCAAATGTGGCACCTTCTAACATACTAATGAGTATCCTTAAAGATATGGGGCTAGTAGTACCCTACTCTAGTATCTAGTGTGCTGTGGCATCTCTTGACCCATGTTTAGTCCTATATTTCTCATGAAATTCAATCAATACTTGTTTTGCCTCTTGTTTGTTCAAGCATTTGAGATTTAATCCTTGACAAGTTATTAGTATGTGGTGACTGATCATGTTGCAAGGCTATGAGTACATGTAGGAAGGTAAATTTTGGTGACTTTGTCAGTCGTGGTTTCCCCCCAAAATAATTAACGAGGCAGTGCAGGGGGTGGAGCCCCTCCTGTGGGGACCGAGGGCTTATCCCCTTAGCAAGGGATCAGGGGTAGAGCCCACGGTAGGGGTTTGGGGGTAACACCCCTAGTGGGGGTTGTTGGGGGAAGCTCTCCTGGTTGGGGCTAGGGGGCAGTACCCCTGAAGAAAAAAATATCCGATATTTAATAAAGGTGTTGGTAATTAGTTTGTTATTGGCTGACATGGAAAAAGTAACATTGGATAACCACCAAAGAAACTTGATAAATAAGCGGGTGGAGAATGTGAAAGGTCATGGGATGTGAATGAGAATCGACATTGTGTCCTCCTAAAAGAGCTTGCATTGCAAGTGTGTTGTGATCATCTTTTGATTCGATAATACATTGTGCAGGTTTTGGAGTGTGAGAGTTTTCACCCGAAAGGGGTTTCCCCACATATATCTTGTGTTGTGAGATTTGTATTTGCATTTTGGATGTTGTTATTACCTTTCTGTTAATGTGCATCTTAATTTGCAACTGTAAAAGTTAAAATTTGCATAAATATTTCCTTAGTAGATCAGTGTAGGAAGCGTTTCCGCATACCTAGTTTCCTTTCATATCAAAGCCAAAATGGGTACAATATGCATGATTATCAATTTGTGAAAGATTAGAAAACTTCACATACATAGGCCAAGGCTTAGGATAGATCAACAATAGTTCAACAAAAACAATAGAGAAGAATCATAAAATGGCACAACAAGACAAGAGACTATATATATATTCTTGTTATGCACAGTCATGCTCTGTTTCCAACAACTGAAGACAATGAAAAACACAATGTTTTTCCTTGAAGGCCTAAATACCAAAGATCACAATTCTTCCACCATTTCTCCAAATTTCTAAAATAAATCCCATCTAAAAGATCCATTATATAGAACATTACATGAATATCTATACTATTCATGATGGGAGTAAAAGAGTACCAAAAATTCAAAAACTAAAATTGCATGTTATAAATTTGTGTGACTGAACTCAAAGTGGTGCTCAAGACAACAGTTCTAGATGAAGAACTTGACATGTATCTCCATATTCAATGTTACTTTATATCATATTCACTTGAATAATATCTCTTGAATTGCATCCAACGAATTTAAGGGGACCCTCCACCTTGTACTAGATTCACTTTCCTCTAATAGTACAACAGAAAGTATGTGTTAGGTCTATCATTCCTTATAAGGATCACTTGGGTGCCATGTGTCCTTAACACAACCTTATATACTCTATTAATTCCTTCTCATAGTACCCATGCAAAACTTGAAGTGTACAAATTCAACCAATGATGCAACACCTTCATTTTGTTAGATTGACAACCTTCAAAACATGGGTGCAACATTGATCTTTGGAAGTGAGATCAATGTTTCTACAAAAGGGGTTTCAACTTTTGTATCTTCTAGCACTTAATAAAAAAAGGGGCCCACCAATATCCACCATGTCACTTTTTGCATAATGGTGCAAGAGTTTCAAGTTTTCAAACTGACAACACTTTGAGAAAGCATCATTATGACTAGCGTGTAGTACATGTTCCTTTGCTTTACTTTTCTTCTTTAACAAAAGGTATAAACAAAACTTCAGGCCCACCATCTCTACCAATGCACTGTGCATCATCAAATGATGCAAGAGTTTTAAGTTGTTAGATTGACAACCATTGAAACATAGTGCCAGGTGTTAGATCCTTGGAAGTGAGATTGATAATTCCACAACCTCAAAGACTTTTTTCACAATCCCTGCCATGATGATACCCACTTGTGGTGAGGTGTTGATCACTAACCAATGGCACAATAGAAAAGAAGTGTTAGGCTAACAACTTCTAAATGTTGTGTTGTTGATCTTTGCAATGATCAACAATGTGGACTTGTTGCTAGTACTAATGTTGATGCCGAAAATCTATGGAGTGCTTGAAAATTTTGTGACTCGTACAAAAAAACAAAAAGAACCTAAGAGAAACCTAATAAATCCTCCATTTGATGACAAACATAGTCAAAGGAGGAAATGGACAGTGACGCAAAATACTTGTTAAAAACATTTCCCTCAAAAGGCAAATAGAGAGCAGAGCTCAATAGAACTCTTATTTAATTTGTCTGGGAGTTCTCAACCCTCATTGTCTATTATATGGACAATTCAAGACTCTCAAGCATCTCTTTTGATTTCGTACTAGAGCTCAAAAATATTGGAATTGGGTACACGACTTGTTCATGGCCTTATATCCTGACCCCTTTTCATGGCATATGGTTTTGTTAAGAGACTGTCCTTGTCTCCAATTCAAATATACCTAGATTTGGCATGTTTTCAGGGTGGAAATCCTCTTCAATATTTGAAAGTATAGAAATTTAACTCTCTTTGTAGGTTGTTCCGCTGATATTCATTTCTCTATGTATACTAAAACTATGATTTTCTCTAATGTACTTATTTAAATTCAAGTGTAAGCTAGTAAGGTTGCACTTGAAGGGGCATATCTGCAAGAGCTTCTTGATCACTAGGGCAATGCCTCATGCACTGTTATTGGAGTTCCACCTCCTTCCTCCACTCCTCGAGGGCACCAACATGGTCATAGCCTATCATCAAAACAAGATGGAGGATCTCAATCCCATGGTTCTCAACCTCCGAAAACTATGGATAATACAACCTATGATTGGTCTCAACCTTCTCGACCACCATCTACCTCTTCTCATGAGCATGGTGCTCCTAGCTAGTCAAATTTTGGTAAGTTTCCTCGCTTGGAGATAGCAATTTCTTTTTTGTGTGTTTAACAACTTGTAGGTGACTCACCAAAGGAAGAGGGTGCTCTCACTAGCTGAAATATTTTTGATGATAGTTCAGTTCGCAGTGTTGTTTGGAAAAAACTAGATGATGAAAACCCTCCTCCTATTGGTGTTGCTTTAGCTACTTAGTGTTATTTTATGGTGTTTGGGAAAAACTAGATGATGAAAACCCTCCTCCTATTGGTGTTGCTTTAGCTACTTAGTGTTATTTTATGGTGTTTGGGCTTGGCCCTTTGTTGACTTTCATCTTTGTTTTTGGAATGTGTCCCACTTAGACTTGTGAGTGTGACTTTTTACCACCCACCTTTTTCTTTGTGAATGTTAGATTACTAACTTTTTAATTTTTTAAAAATAATAGACTTTATTTTATCAAAAAATAAAATAAAAAGTGAATTTAAATCCTTATTGCAAGATAGATTCTAATCTATCCATTAATCTTGAAGGAAGCTATAATTAAAACTTAATTAATTTTTTTTATTTAGTAAGAATTAGTTTAATGGTACAAATATGTTATTGAAGGTCCCATGTTCAAATCCAAAAGAAATAAAATGGAGGAATTGAACATTTCTTTTTGTGACTATAAAAAAGCTATGGGATTTTTCCATAACCTCTACTAGGGAATCTATGGAATCCCCCATCAAATCCAGGTCACATGTTCAAACCTCAGGAGATAAAATGGAGGAATTGGACTTTTTTTTTTGAGAGACTATAAAATGGCTATGAGATTTTTCTGATAACCCCTATACGGAATATGTGGAATCCCCCATCAAATCTAGGTCACATGTTCAAACCTCGAGAAGATAAAATGGAGGAATTGGACATTTTTTTGTGAGACTAAAAAAGGCTATGAGATTTTTCTGATAACTCCTATACAAAATCTGTGGAATCCCCCATCAAATCTAGGTCCCCTGTTCAAACCCTGAGGAGATAAAATGATGGAATTGGACATTTCTTTTTGTGACTATAAAATGGCTGTGAGATTTTTTGATAACCCCTACTATGAAATCTGTGGAATCCCCCCATCAAATCCCTAGGTTAGTATACCCCACGAAATAGAGATCACTTGCTTAGCAGAGACATAAACTTAACACTTAAAGGCTCCATGGTTACTTTTGTATTGCTAATTGAATTAAAATCTTTGTTTCCAAATTGTTATCACGGGCATTACATTTCATCCCTGCTTTTACCTGAAAAAGATATCAGTATTTCTACAGAAACATCAGCCCTTAAAAACTTTCTTCTCTAACATAACTGCCTTAGGAAGATTTCAATTCTAGCATTTTCCTATTGTACAATAACACTCATAAGTTTTGGGATCTGAAATGAAAGGTCTTCCAAGTGGGGGCCTTTCATTTACATTCTATTTAGAATGTGCATACCCAATTCCAACTGCAAAAGAAAAATTATATGCATTGCATATAAAATTTCAGCAAATAGTGCAGTAACTATACTCATTGCTATCTTCAATTTCTTGATAAGGCCTATCTTATGTCATCAACCTAGCCCTTACATAAATCCATTGACAAATGATACAATTTTGTAAAAAGTCGGGTCCCTTGTCTTATGTCATCAACCTATCCCTTACATAAATCCAATTGTATTTCTCTCTCATTTCGTCCCCATGTTCACACATTCCCATGCATTCACCCTGTCTATTCTCTGATTTCATTATTAATTAAAAATTAATATTCTTTTAATCATGTTGGGACAATTTAATTAACAAATTTAAATTAGAAGTTGTTTCAAATCCAACTTGAGAACCTAGTAAACTTTTAAAACGAAGTTAGTAAAACCTATTTCCGAGATCTGACCTACCAAGAAATTAGGAATAATGTAAATGGTGCAGAGATAACTCTGATTGATCAAAAATGTGAAGGAGAACAAATTGATCGAGCTTTGTTGAAAAACATTTTAATTAGAAAACGTGAAGGAGAACAAATTGATCAGACTTTGTTGAAAAATGATCAAGTAACTTAATCATCTGATCTACCATTTCAACCAGTGGGACATAGGTAATATAAACCAAATCAGTAAACCTTTTGATAAAAAATAGTTTGTCAATAAACCCTAATCATGCCCGTGAGGCATTATGTTGCCAGATTTTTCTAGAATTTAGGGTTTAGTTAGGTTAGTGAAGTTTAACCTTATTTGGGAATATATTATTGTTTTTGCTGAGTATCGTCATTTGATTCTTGTATTTTATCATCCTCTCATGCACTTGATTTTGGCTATTGATTTTGACTTATATCAAAATCCCTTCACTCACATAGGTTAACTTAGGGTTTTGATCATTGATCCTAACCCTAATGGTGACGTTAACTGCGTTGCAACAACCCCCTAGTTGGCCTTCATTGCGAGTGGTTTGTGTACGTGAATGCAGTAGCCCACATTCAACTGTCATGTTTATGCCTTAAGCATAACATCACTGAGCACGCTTACACATGCGAGGGGGTTTCTAGGGAAGCGTAATTTTTTTTTTGATATTTCATGTCATGACCACATGACAAATGTGGACATGACACGTGTGATCCATGTCGTGACTGCATGGGAAATGTGGGCATGACACAAGTTTTGTGTTCTTGGTGTTCTTAGTGTGGGTTGTTTTGTTGTCTAATGTTTCTGGGTGTTTAAGAGTGTCCTTAGGTGTTTTTTTAATTTTGATTTCTTTTCCTGTTATTTTTTATTGCATGTGTTTTGGATTTTTTGGGTGGTCTTTGCTCGAGGTTCGCAAGAAGAGGTTGTTCGGGCATCAGGTTCAATGTCTAGGGTGGCTGGGGTGGTATTTTTATGTTAAGGGTTAGGTTTAATTAATTCCCTCATGCCAGCCAAGTGGATGGAGGTTAATGTGGATAATGAAAAATCTGGAGAGTTTGGTTCCAATGTGAAGGAAGAGGTATTTTTTGAGTTAGAAGTTAGAGAAGGTAACAAAAAGGCTTTGGTTTCAAAGGAAGAGGAGTTGGCCAAAAGATCCTACATGGAGACCGTCAGTGGTGTTGCTTAGTGCATCCTCGAAATAATGTTTTTCAGAGTTATTGATGACGATTGTGGAAGGTGAGGGGTGGGAGGTTTCAATAGAATTGAGGGTGAGCCTTTCAGACATGGAGGATAAGGTAATTCTCCTTCTCTCCTAAAAGTGCTCACCATTTCCCCTCTCCTGATATGCTTCAATCTTTGAAAGAAGAAGAGATAATATTGAACAAGGTTGCTATTTTCTTTGTTTGTTTACATAGTAATATGTTACCTTCTAGAAAATTCTTCAATGACTGTCTTCAGAGAGTCTAGGGGAAAAAGCTGGGGTTATATGTAAACTTTTGTAGGATCATGATTCAAAAAGGGTTATTTGTGATTTTTCTTAAAAACCATAATATGCAAGATAGAATTTTGAAGGAGTTCTAGAATGTCAGGCAATCGATCTTTAGGGTTGTGCCTTGGTCGTCTGAATCAAAACCAAAGAAAATTTTGTAATTTCATTGCCTAGGTAGTTAGAGATTAAGGAGCTTTCTCTTCAATTGTGAAAATTTATTCCACATTTTTTTAAGCCTCTTGGGAAGTCTTGCAGATGGAGGAAACAAGGGTTACTCGGTCGCATTTAAATGTGTGAATTCTCATTTCTTTGAAACCTAATATTGAGGTCTGTGAGGTGTTGGAATTTTAGATAGGTAATAATAGTCTAGTCTATAATATTGAGCTCTTGAATAGCTTGAATGCTTGCTTTCTTTGCAAAAAAGATGGCCATCAAAGGAAAGATTGTCCTCAGATGAGAAACTTTCCTCCTACAAGTAAGAATAAAAAAATGAAAGTAGCAAACATGGTGGAAACAATAATATCCTAGATAAGGATAATGGTCTTCAAGAAAAGGACCTTGTTAAGGCCTATGCCACAAATAAGGTAAAGGACTCTGTTGAGAGTTTGGGGACTATGAATTAAAGTCTCAATCTCTCCCTAGTGGAGGATGAAGAGTTCATTGTCATTCCTGTTGTGTAGGTTCAGGGATTTGGAAAAAAGGTTATGCACAATAATAAAGAAGAGTCTATAGAAAATAATGCTCAATAATTATCCCTAGAAAAAATTAGGGCTAATGAGGATCTGCATCCAATAGGTCTCCCTCCTATACTACCAAATGATATTGGGTCAAATCTAATGAACAAAGGGGGGTTCTCAAACATTAATTTCTAAGAGACAAAATTATGTTAATTTAGAATGTATTAACCCTCTCTTTTCAAGTGAGAGTATGGACATTGATATGGCTTCCAAGGGAGAGGAAATAAAAAGAGGAAACCTCCTAGTTAGGAGGCATGGGAAAAGAAAGGTTTTAAAAAGGTAAAGATGAGAAACTGACTAAATGCTTCGACAGATTACATATGGACTAGAAGCCAGGGGCTTCCAAATCTCCCTCTAAATGATCTTGAAATGTATAAGTTGGTATGTTAGGGTACTTGAGTCCCCTGACTAGAAATATTTATTAAGAGATTTTTGTAATAGGAAAAAGGAGTTAGACATACTCTGTCTATAGGAGATAAAAAGTTGTTGGGTTTCACTTGATTCTATTCTCAATTTTGTGTGAAGAGGGTCTAGTGCCTTTTATACACATCATGCTAAGGTGAAAGGTAGATCTGCCATTCTTTTGAAAGATTCTTGGGCTTCCTTGTTGGCTGATAATGGTAGCTCTCCTTGCAATAGGATTGTGGGGGTCATCATTGAAATTGAGAATAACAAATTTGGTATTTGTTCCATTTATGCTCCTAATGAGTATAAGGAAAGGTGTAATTTATGGAATTAGATGTCTCAAGCTCTATCTAAGGTTCCTTGGGTCCTTGTTGGGGATTTTAACATGATAGAAAATAAATATGATAAACAAGGGGGAATGAGGTGAAGTGGAAAGGAAATGAGTTGTTCTTTTGGTCCAAATTGAAAAGAATTCTTAATTTAAGAGATCTTATGGAAAAATTGAATGGCACAAAGAAGAGAATTTGGTTTTCTTGGTGTAATAATTAGGTGATTGGTAAAAGGGTCTATTTAAGGCTAGATAGATTCTATTTGAATAAAGATTGGTTTGATTGTGTATATAAGGAGGAATATCCTATTCAAATTACTCCCTCTAGTATGTGTGACCATTCTTCGATTGAGTTATGTTTCACATTCAAAGAAAATAGTCATAAGGTATGTGGTTCTAGGAACCAGGTTTTTAAAGTGAATTCTTCCATGTTTTGTGATAAGGATAGTAAGGATGGTATTCTCAAGGTCAAGATGCTCATTAAGAGCCTTTGCAAATCTTCTACTATTGACAAATGGAATAGGTTGACTCATTCTTGGAGGGAAATAGTGAAAATTGTGGGTAAGAAGAAAGACCTAGATGTGAGGAAGGATGAAAATAGGTTCAAAGAAAAAATCCTTGACTTCAGCTTAATTTTGTAAGAGTCAATGTGACTCAACAAGCTAGGATCCCTGTAATCAAGACAACCTTCCACACAAAGATAAAAGAGAATATGCCAAAACAATGGAGCAATATTCTATACACCAAACTATATGAAACTATTATAAAATACAATGAGAGAGCCTTGCTTATAAAGGCAAGGGTGAGAATCAAGGAGTTGTCATGTGACAAGTGTCACATTCCTATCGCATGTGCCAACTAGAGCACATGTGTAGGATAAGACAACCCACTACAACTATCAACAACTAGAAACATGTAGAAGACTCACTAAATCAACTTAACATGTGAATTATGTGTGATGTGTGAATATTATTTAACTAATTAATAGTTAAATAATTTGAATTATCCACACAAGGGGAAATTGACTAAGCTAGTTAGGAAAAACCTAGGCTATTCACACCAACACCCCCTTAAGTGCAACTTAGGGAGTAGCTGACTAAAACAAAGATTCAAGGATGGATCCCGGCTACTAGGCCATGTTAGGTAACAATGTACAACAAATCTCAAGTGGAGGAAAGGAGAAAACCTCATGGGACAAAACTCCTCTTCAAAAGTGAGAATGCAAAAACAAATGGAATGAAAGATGTGATGGAAGGACTCAAGACCCCCCTAGAACTAAATCCAACACATGTGTACAATCAATTACCTCCCCATAGGAGAGAAAGTGTGAGACTATAGGCCCCCCACAATGAAGTAGCTCCTGTGCCGATGGTGAATGCCTGAAGAAGAATGCTAAAGAGAATCCAAATCCTGTAAACAACATTCTTCCCCTTAGGAAGAAACAAGTCAAAATGCTAATGTAGAAGAAACCCCATCTCAAGGTATGAGGGAAAAGCCTCATGATGTATGATGTCTCTTAAAACTGCTCAAGTGTCCACATGTCACAACCAAAAGATGTCACATAATCAGGTGTTGCATGTGCCTAATCAAAGAATGTGACAATCCAAGACAAGATGAAAACTCAAGATCATCAATCTCCAAAGACAAAGGATCATCTAAATGATGCTCAAGATACTCCAACTCAATTCCAAACTATGACAAGTGAAGAGGAGAAGATGGTGCCTCCACATCCGAAGTAGAAGAATCAACTCCTTCAAAGAGGAGATGAATGTCATCAATTATGTCCTCCAAGTCATCATGATAGGACACACAAAACAAGTTTGAAATACCTATCAAGTACTCATCCCATAAACTTGTAACTGGAAGACAAAGAATATCCTGCTCAAATGAAGTGGATGAAGCTATGCCAATGCCAATCTTTGAAGAAGCGGGAGGAAGCTTAGAACAAGTCTCAGGAACCAAAGTAGATGTAAGAACACCAAGGTTCAAGTGACCAAACTTCTCCTTACAAACATGATTCACACTTGATGCATGAGTGTGAATATCAATCAATGGATCTACATCATCATCAAAAACAAAATGGGAGAAATTATACAAGTGAGATGCATGATCAACCATCCCAGCAACAATGATATCTCTGCTCTCCAAGTCCCATATGATCATAGAATCAGGAGCGAATTCAACTATCTTCCCTACACCATAATGAGTAATCTGGTAGATGGAAAGGAGATTGGTTGTCAAGGAAGGTACACACAACATATTGTTGAAAGTAAACTCACCAACATCAATAGTTCCTTTTCTAGTTGCATGCATGTATGTATTGTTGCCCATCAAAATAGGTGGTGAAGTACATGACTGAAATGAAGAGAACATCCCTTGTGAAGATACCGTATGATGAGAAGCTCATGAATCAAGAAGCCACCTATCTAACTATAGACTTGTTGAAGCAAAGAGTGTCTGTCCTTTTCCTTTGTCAGACCCATTTGCAAATCTTGTTGTCTTTGGCTATGTAGATGATGATGGTCTCGAAGAAGAAGAATTGAGTAAAACTAGTGTTGATGAAGAATACTCAATGTTATGTTTTGAAGAAGTTGTGACATCTCCTTAAATTTTTCTCATAATATTTAGTCTCATCATGACCCAATTTCTTACAATAAGAACACTTTGGCTTCTTCGTCTTATTGGACTCCTCTTTGGAAGAAGAGTTGGGGGTTTTATTTGATTCTTTCTCTTGCTCATTAGACTTTGAAGCTTTTTATTTCTTTCCCTTATTATTTGAAGCCTTAGGATCTTTTTTGCTTTGTGTTGCAACTAGAGACTATGATCTAGGAGACTTCAATGTGCCCATGTGTAGTAGCTTGGCTTGTTTTGTAGAGTCTTGACTCCTCCTTCCATCACATCTTTCATTCCATTTGTTTTTGCATTCTCACTTTTGGAGAGGAGTTTTGTCCCATGAGGTTTTCTCCTTTTCTCCACTTGAGATTTGTTGTACATCAGTACCTAATATGGCCTAGTAGTCGGGACCCACCCTTGCATCTTTGTTTTAGTCAACTACTCCCTAAGTTGCACTTAAGGGGGGTGTTGGTCTGAATAGGGTTTTTCCTAACTAGTTTAGTCAATTTTACAAAATATATAGAATCAATTGTTCACCTTCTTTCTCAAGACCACACTGTTTGTGTTGCAACCTAAGAGACTTAAACTTGGTGAAGAAATTGTATATCGAAAAATTTGGATTTGCAAATGGAAATGATCAAACAATTGAAATGCAATAACCTAAACCCAAATAATTCAATACCTCGAAGATGCAAGATGAGCTCGATTGATTGATTGCTTTGTTGTGTTGGTTGCTCGATTCCGCAGCATAACATTGATAAGGATGCAAGCTAGATGGATTGAAGATGATGGATAATGGCTTGAGATGAAAATTCAGTAGAGTGAGGTTGCATGAAGAAGAATCCTGAAAATCCCCTCTCTAATCTCTTCTCCTAATGTCCTCTCTAATGTCTTCTCTAATGTCTCCTCCTAATGTCCTCTAATCTCTCAAATGGCTCAAAAGAGGCTTGCTTTATAGGATTGGCTTGGTTCAAATGGATGGCTAGGATCAATTAGGGCTTTAGTTGAAATGGATGGATAGGATTAAGTTAGGTTTCCTTACACATCAAGAAATTGTAGTCAATTGACATGTGGCAAGGGAAGATAAGGCTTAGGTGTGCTTGTGTAGATAAATACTAAAATTAGGTCCCATTAGTTGTGCATGTGAAAGATAACAGTTGTATTACAACACATGATTGACTGGACAAGTGTTGGAATGTGATGAAAGATGAGGACTTAATTCAAATAAAATATTTGAATTAGTTGGGATATGAGTTGGATATTAATTAAATAAATAAAATTTATTTAATTAATTGAGAAGTTGAATAGGATGAGATAAGATGTGATGTGGAAATTAATTAAATAAATAAAATTTATTTAATTAATTGGAAAGTGGGATTATGATGTGGAAATTAATTAAATAAATAAAATTTATTTAATTAATTGGCTAAGTGGGATAAGGATGTGATTGATTGGGATTTTAATTAAATAAATAAAATTTATTTAATTAATGGGATTAAGAGAGGGATTTAGGACAAAATGCTACATGATGTCTAGGATAATGTATTTGACTAGGTGTTGCAGGACATGGACAAAGTTGGGACAATTTTGGGTGTCTACATTTTGCCCCTCTTTAAGATGATGTTTGAGATGATAAGCTTTATGTCGAGTAACATCATTTCAAAGAAGTTAAGGTATGGATAATCGATAGGGATAATGATGATGATGCCCCCTCGAGAGGATAGGTGGGTTGGACAAACACGAGTAGGCTCTCGAAAAGAAATGGCTTAGTTGTAAAAGAAAGATAAGGGGATAGATAGAAGAAATGAAGATGCGTTATGCTGCAATGGAAGGTGAGTAGCCATGATGTTTGATATAGCACTAGATGTTATGCACCAAGGTAGAAGGATCAGGGTGACAATGTGTCTTGTGCCCCAGCGTAATACAACATTGTCTGATGTATGAGGAAGTAAACTTAGAGCATTGTAGTCCTAATGCACAAAAGGTATGATATGACCTTAGATGCAGAGGATAGTGCAAAAAGCTATTCCAACATACACAAGATATGAATATTAGTTGGAATGATACTGATATGATGCAAATGCAAGATAAAATGATAACACACACAAGCAGGCAAGCAAGCATGCACAAATGATTCAAAAACAAACAAGGTATTGCCCCTATCAAGCTGTAAACCAATGATTAATTGCTGATTGTTTTGTTGATGATGGTTGAGAGTGTTGTCATGGCGGGGAAAGCTATATCCCTAGATCAACACAAGGTTGTTTGCTGAGTTGGTTGGTTGGTGGGTTAATTGATTTGGCTTACAACAAGGCTAAGATCAAGACCATGGATTACGTTTGGATAACTTGGCTTGATTGATTAACTTGATTGGTATGGATTAAGGATGGGCTTGCATTTGGATCTTTATTTGGAATGGTTGGAAGATGATGAAATGTTGATTAGATTGATTTGATGAAGGATGGATGATTTGTGGTGAATTGAGCTAGTTTTGATTTGCTGAAGTTATTGGATTTGTTTTGATGGTTGCTTGATGTGCTTTGGTTTTGATGTTTGCTATTGCTGGGTTGATTGTTTTGATGATTGGATTGTTTGGAATGATGATAGTGATGGTGTGATGACTAGAGTGTCCACTCAATCTAAGCATAAGCAAGTGTTCTTAGTGTGCTCAAAGGATGTAAAACAAACAAGGTATTTCCCTTGTTGAGTCATAAACCAATGATTGATTGCTTGATTGATGATGATAGATAGTGTTGTCATTGTGGGGAAAGCTATATCCCTAGATCAACACAAGGATGTGGGAATGCAATATCCCATTGATGATGATTGATTCATTTTATGACAAGATTAGGATCAAAACCCGTTTATTTGATTGGATAATGTTCCTTGATTGATTGGCTTGCTTGATATGGATTAGTGTGACTTGGATTTAAGATCATTGCTTAGATTGATTTCATTGATATGATTGGAAGAAGTGATTGATTGAAATGGATGAATGAATGTTATTGATAGGAAGAATTGACGATGATGATTATTTGATTTTGATTGAGTGTTGATGAAATGGATTGTTTTGGATGATATGATTGAATCAATCTTATTGCCTGGATTTTTTGTTGGATATTTGATTTTTTGGGATTTTTTGTTTTTGACATATTTTGATTTTTTTTTTTTGTGTTTTTGGGGAATATTTTGATTTTTTTATTTTTGAATGTCAATGGATTTACAATTTGGGTAGCCTTTGTGCTTGATACCAATGACAAGGGAAGAAAATCAAGTCTAGGTGCAAAGGATGTAGGAGGATGGATAAAAGGATGGAGAAAAGGATGGGCTCATAGTAAATGTGACAGCAAGATCATGAGAGTTGGATGGGATGGAAGAGAGGATAGGCCATATAAGGGATGGATGCTTGCCTCATGATAAATGGATAGGTAGGCTATAGTGGAAAGCTCATGATAAATAGATGGGGATAAGCTATAATATGGAAAGCTCATGATAAAGGTATGCCATAACGGATGGATCATAAGGGAGCTAGGATGTGATCTTCAAAGGCTATGTTGCATAGGTGGTAATGCTTAGGATTTTTACATGAAAAAAGTTCATGACCAAGGGATGACATGATGGATTGGATTTGGATGGAATGGATAAATTGTCAATGGATAGGACTTGGTTTGGAAAGAAGGTATGTTAAGAAATATCTAAACATGTTTCAACATTTTTCCCCTATGTCTTCATCAAGATCAAAAGGCGGAAGGATGGATAAATGGGTTCAATAGGATAGGCATGTTTATGTAATGGCTAAGGATTGTAGGATAGAATGTAGCAAGATAGGACATGGTAGGATGAAAATGATAGGTTGGATAGATAGTTTGGAAATGGATAGGTTGGATGAGACAATGTGCCCCCAAGTGTAAGTGACATAGAAGATCAACCTACACATGATGCATGTTTGCCAGGTTTTCATCATGGTGCTTATCCAAGGTGCCTGTTTACCAGGTTTTCACCATTGGACGAAGGGATTTCTCTTTACTATTTTGATTTTTTTTCTTCTTCTTTTTTTTTTTTTTGCTTTTAGATGGGTTGACAATTACACATGGCACCTGTTTGCCAGGTTTTCACCATGGTAATGGATAGGAGGGACTCAAGTGGCTAGTGCTATGAAGGTTGATAGTGTCCCTTTAGAGATTGATGATGTCTTCACATGGACCATGTCAAGTGTGCTCATAGATGTTGATAAGGGATTGCATGGATGGGAGATGGATTAGGTGGATAATGGATTATAATGTGGATTATGAAAGGTTCATGCAAGGATAGATGGATGGGGATAGTGGATTATGGAAGGCTTATGCTACGATGGATGGATGGGGATAGTGGACTATGATGTGGATTATATTGGCTTATGGAATGAAGATGGATGAAAAGTTTATGCCAAAGCATGGACCATAGGAAGGTGATTGGGGAGATATGTAGGATAATGGATGGAAGATGGGGAGATGTAGTTATGTGGAGGTGCTACAGAGTGGAAGGGAATCATGACCAACGGTTGCACACACCGTGATAAACATTGAAGCTTTTGATGGGATGGCAGTGTAGGAAGCAATGGGGTTGTTTTCTTAGGAAATGGTTGATGAAGTGATTTAGGAACCCACATAGATTTAGTATGTTTAGTGCTTTTGTTTTGCTTGTGGGATTTTTGAAGGGAATGGAAGTTTTGGATGGAAGTAGGCTTTTGGATGGAGATAGGTGATTGGGATTCTTGAGATGGGGATGAGGATGCCTCATTCACTTTGCTAGTTGTTTGCTTAGGAACCCAAACCATTTTGCTTTTGGGCTTTACTTTTGGAGGTATGGGCTTGGATAACTTTGTGAATGTACGTTGCTTTGATTTTGATTCTTTATGTCCTAAGGTATGAATACCTTTAGGATTTTTGGTAGGATTGTTAGCTTTATAAGTAGAGGCATCAAAATTTTTGCTTTTGAATCCCATGAGGTGGGTGGAGTGGATGGAATGATTGGAAGCTTTATGCTTAGACTATGTGTGATTTTGTTGGCCATGATTAGGGATGTAATGGTAATTATGAATGATAGGTATGTTAGGTGTTGGAAGCAATGGTGGCAAGGTGGATGGAGAGATATTTGGAGTTGGTAAAAGTGGAGGCAAAGTGGATGGCAGAAGGTGTACAGTCACATGCTTTTGACATTTATAGGATGATGGAGGTGGAATGGCTACATATGTTTTGGGTATATGATGTGGGGTGCAATGGAAAGTGGTAGGTTTTGCATGCATGAAGGGATTACCAACATCTTGGACTTGTTTACCTTGATGTGTAAATCCAAGGCCATATGAGCATGGAGGGATCTTGACATGAATCGGCTCCAAAATACCTCGTTCATAAAGGCCTAGGCCTTTGCCTTTGTAGTTCATGTTTTGGAGGATATGATTAACTATGAGACTAGATGTGTTTTGGGAACTAGACTTGAGTTCTTTATTGGATGGAGAAGGTGAAGTGGATAAAGGTCATTGTTGTCCTAAGGAAGAACACTCATGTATAAGGGTGGTAAGACCAATAGGACATGATGGTGGACTTGAAGTGGAATCAATGGTGGATGTGGAAGGAGGATCATTAGGATCTTGATTAGCATTGTGTTCACTATGATCCAAGTTATTTGTTTGATCTTTTATGCTTACTTGGGGGACAAGTGTCTCATCATGACGTGGATGATTGCTCATTATGGATAGGGATAGATGGCCAATGAATAGGAGCAATGTGAATAGCTTGCTCATGGATAGATATAAGATTATGGATAAGATCAAGGTGCTCATGGATAGCTTCTTCATAGGTACCATCTTGATCATAAAGAAGGTAAATGTTATGGATAGGTTGAATGAAATTGTTTTGATCTTGAGTTGGACTAGGGCTTAATGTTTCCACATGTTTAGGATTAAACCTTTGACATACCTCTTGGGTTTCTTGAATGGAAGTAGATGAATCTTGAATAGGCTCTTGGTCAACAACATGAGAACATGATGACTCTTGACTTGGATTCATAATAGAAGACTCTTGGATAGGCTTGATGGATTGTAGGTCACATGATGGGCTTGAAGGGATAAGAATGTTAATTGAGGGCTCTTGGATAGGTTCAAGGATAGGTAGACCATATGATGGGATTATATGATTGGACATGACCTTTGGAAGCTCTTTGGTAGGCTCATGAATGGGTGTTTGACATGGAGGTAGTTTATTCCTAGCTAGTAGCCAATGGATCACATCCTTTGCAAGGGTATGAGTGCATGGGAAATATAATGGATGGATGATAAGGGTAGATGGTGTTGTAGTCTTATGATTAGGATTAGGTTGAGGGCTAATTGGATTGGATGGATTAGGATTAGAGGGGGGTGACACATAGGATTTGGATGATGTGGCATGATTTCCCATTGTATGTTGATATACCTTATAAACAATTGGGAAAAATATTGGGCATTGATTTGTATTATGGCCTTTGGTCCTATGGTATGCACAATAATCATGTTCATCATATGGACTATCTTCACATGGTTTGACTTCAGGAAGTTCAATGAGTTTTGCTTCAAGCATCCTTTGTAAAACTCTCTCAGCCGCATCCTTTGGTGAAGGATTAGAATGACATGGTGATGAAGGTAATGAAGGGCTTGGTGGTTTGGGAGGTTGATGGACCAATGGATTAGGAGTAGGATCACATGGTGGTGTTGGGATAGGATTAGTTGGCTCATGTGTTGGCATGGTATTAGATGGTGGGGGCCACTCTAGATTGGTATCTCCCTTGTTAAAGGTTATTAAGTCTTGTTGCATTAGGCTCGCATGGTTTATGTACCAAGGTCCACTTGGAGCTGCATGTGCTTCTTGTTGCAAAGGTGGATTTGGGCTCATTTGTGCTTGTTGTGGAGGCCATTGATAGTCTTGGTAGCTAGGTGTAATGGTAGGATATGTGGACAAAAGATCTTGAGGTGGACTCAAAGTTGAGGGCATTTGATCTTGTTGCCAAGGTTGACTTGTGCTCACTTGATTTATATACCAAAGGCCATTTGGACTTGATTGTTGTTCATATGATATCACTTGATTGCCTTGTGGATGGGCTTGGTAGTGCATTGGAATGTCGGCATGAGGGATTGGATAAGCTTGAGGTGGATGTTCATAGGTTGATGTGGCATTGACTTGGTGGATAGGTAGATTAGGTTGATAGGAAGTGGATGGATATGACATGTGGCTATGAGGTGGATTAGGTTGGTATGAAGTGGATGGATATGACATGTGGCTATGAGGTGGATTAGGTTGGTAGTGAATGGCTAAGGATTGTTGTGCTTGTCGAGCTTGACTAGTGACTAAAAGGTGTTGGACTTGGGTTATGAAGTGTTGTAGTTGAGGTGATTGACTTGCATGGGGTTGAGCTCTTTGGATGAAAATTGTAATGTTTCAATGGCATCTTGGTTTAGGGGTTGTGATCCTTGATAAAGATTTTGGAGGAATCTTTGGAATTTGATTTCTAGGTCTTCTAGTGTAGACATGTTGTCACCAAGTGTTTGTCTTAAGTCCTTTTAGCAAGCGCTTGTTTAGGGATTTTGATGATGATGTGGCTTGTTTGGATGACTTGGCTATGTTTGGGATCAAAGTGATTGGGTTTGAATGTTATTGGAAGAATGTGTAGGATGACTTGTCTTTATCTGTTTGAGTGTGTAGAGCTTGTTGTGGCAATATTCAAACAAATGATTATGCATACACACATGAATCACTCACACAAGACACATAAGCAAGTTTTAGTTTGGAAGAATGTGATGATAGTTAAACAAGCACACGAAGACACTTCAACAAGTCCTAGTCAAGGCAAGGCCACTATCACAAGGAGGTTCTAGTGAAAATTTAGGGGACCGGCACCCCACGAGCATCCAGCAAGCCACTTAAGACTTTAACTAACCCTACTAGGAGTTTAATATACACAAAGGTATACCTCCTTTCGAGTTAGCACTGTATGGTGAACGCTAATATCGGTTAGACTTGGCTTTCGCCTTATCCTTTGATTTTTATAGCGGACCAGATGAAAGTATCGATTGAGGTCGTTCCCTTGGGGTGGATACCAAGGTAGGCCTATGTAAGGCTAAACAAAAGCAACACAAGTAAATATTTTTGATCTCCAAGTTCGTGTTAGGACGCAAGGAGAGAGCATACACATTTACTTGGTCACACTCACATGGGGTTCATTAACCTTAGAAAATCAATGTGTGGAAGACAATGCAAGCACTTGTTTGTTTTAAAGCCCAAATCCAAATGTGATGAAAGACAATGGTTTATTTTAGCCCAATTTTTCAATGGTGTGATAGCAAACAATGTTCATTTTAATCCCAAAGTCCAAATGTGTGATCAAACAAGATTAAGAGATGAAAGATTAGAATGAGTGCACTTGATACAATCGCTTTCCAATTTACTGTAGATGTTGATGCCAATGCTGCTCCAGCTCCTTAGATGCCCTTACAATTCACCAATTCCAAAAAGAAACAAGTAAACTTGCAAAGAAAATGATTACATGAAAAAGATGAAATCCAAAAATTCTAATGAAAATGATCTAATACAAAAGAATGGATTTCATAAACAAAAAATTCAGAAGATTCTAAGCAATTTGAAAAAAAGTTTTGCTGAAAAACGATCAAAATTGCTCAAGTTATGCTCAAATGAAGTTTGCAATGAAACTAAACTTTGACTAATAAAAAAGCCTAAAAAATGGTATAGTCACCTGATAAAAGTAGTACAGTTGTGAAGTTCATCCTCCCAGCTTTCCAATGACTCCTTGTTTGTGCGATTTAGCCACCGTATGTGAAAGTTATGATAGAAACACCAAGATGCACAAGTTACAGTTGCCAGATGCGATTTACTGTTGATTAGAAGCAATCTGTATTTTGCGATAGGTGATATCCTGCAGATCATATGCGACAAGCAAAATACTAGACGCAGCTCCTATAAGCTTATAAGCAATGCGGATAAATCCAGAAGCGACCGATTGCACCCTAAAAGTGATCTATATCTGCAAAATGAAAGATGTGACAGAAACCCTAATTCTGCAGAAGGCGATCACTGTTAGACATGAAGCGATTCAGTTATGCCAAAAGTGGGTACTTTCAAGATAAAAGTGATTCAAATCATGCCAAAGGCGATGCCTATCTGGATAAAAGCGATCCACAAAACACCATAGGCGGTTGATTTTAGTGCAGAAGCGACGTGGATATGCAAAAAGCGACAGCTTTTTACTCAAAAGCGATGCAAAAATGGATGAAGGCAGTAGGTAATAGCTCATATGCGAATAAGAAAAGGCAAAAAGTGACTAACAATAGCCCAAAAGTGATCTGGAAAGTTTCGGGTGAGAGATTGCAGATAATAACCATATGCGACCAAGTTTACCAGATGCGATCCTTTTTTGTTCAAAAGCGAGCTGAATTTTACCAAAAGCTTGTGACTGATTGTTTAAAAGCGAGCCAAATTTGACCATAAGCAACTGATGTTTGATCAAAGGTGATCTGATTTAGCCTAGGTGACTGTTGTTTGATCAGAGGCGAGCTGAATTACCAGAAGCGCATTTTTGCAGTCTAGTTATTGTTTTCTTCGCCAAATGCTCCATTTTTCATCAAATTTAGCCAAATTTGTACTCACAATTTATGGAAACAGCCTCCCAGACGCAATGGTGAGGTTAGAGTTAGACTAAGAGATCATCTACATACATTTTTAGCCAAATCTTTGCAATCTAGGGTTAGAAAAATATAAAATTTTACTACAAAAGCTTGTAAAAATGAAAGATTGGCGCTCCAAGAGATCTAAACTTCATAAAAACAACTCAAACAAGAGAGTTTAATCAAGGACGTGAGTCCCACCGGGTGTGCCAAAATGTATATCGAAAAATTTGGATTTGCAAATGGAAATGATCAAACAATTAAAATGCAATAATCTAAACCCAAATAATTCAATACCTCAAAGATGCAAGATGAGCTCAATTGATTGATCACTTTGTTGTGTTGGTTGCTCAATTTCGCAGCATAACATTGATAAGGATGCAAGCTAGATGGATTGAAGATGATGGATAATGGCTTGAGATGAAAATTTAGCAGAGTGAGGTTGCATGAAGAAGAATCCTGAAAATCCCCTCTCTAATCTCTTCTCCTAATGTCCTCTCTAATGTCTTCTCTAATGTCTCCTCCTAATGTCCTCTAATCTCTCAAATGGCTCAAAAGAGGCTTGCTTTATAGGATTGGCTTGGTTCAAATGGATGGCTAGGATCAATTAGGGCTTTAGTTGAAATGGATGGATAGGATTAAGTTAGGTTTCCTTGCACATCAAGAAATTGTAGTCAATTGACATGTGGCAAGGGAAGATAAGGCTTAGGTGTGCTTGTGTAGATAAATACTAAAATTAGGTCCCATTAGTTGTGCATGTGAAAGATAAAAGTTGTATTACAACACATGATTGACTGGACAAGTGTTGGAATGTGATGAAAGATGAGGACTTAATTCAAATAAAATATTTGAATTAGTTGGGATATGAGTTGGATATTAATTAAATAAATAAAATTTATTTAATTAATTGAGAAGTTGAATAGGATGAGATAAGATGTGATGTGGAAATTAATTAAATAAATAAAATTTATTTAATTAATTGGAAAGTGGGATTATGATGTGAAAATTAATTAAATAAATAAAATTTATTTAATTAATTGGCTAAGTGGGATAAGGATGTGATTGAATGGGATTTTAATGAAATAAATAAAATTTATTTAATTAATGGCATTAAGAGAGGGATTTAGGACAAAATGCTACATGATGTCTAGGATAATGTATTTGACTAGGTGTTGCAGGACATGGACAAAGTTGGGACAATTTTGGGTGTCTACAGAAATCTTTTACTTGATCAAAATATTGAGGATTAAGTGCAATTAGCTCATTCTCCAATTTGAACCTTTTTATTTTATCTTGCTTGCCAAAGAGATTGTCTAATGTTGTCCATATCTCATTTGGTGTTTTACAAGACTCAACATGAAATCTAAGATTTAGATAAATAGCAAGACAAAGTGTGCCATAAGCCTCATCTCTTCTATCTAACCATTTTCTTCTCTCAGTAGCACTTGTGGGTTCAGGATCTGTGCCTAAAGTTATACTATGTAACTTTTGTTTATACAATAGAAACTCCATGTTTTTCTTCCATTCATAATAATTATATGGATTTAAAACTAGAATTTGAGGCACATCCATGATGAGAAAGAGAAACAACAATACAACAACACCCCTTTACTATGTAAGAGTGCCCCCCCTCCCAATTTGTTGTGGCACTTTATACTTAGTGCGATTTACAACTATGCTCAAAGGACCAAAATTGGGAAAACAATCAAAATATCTTAAAAAAGAGATCCAAGTGAGATTACAATTAGTGACATAGATTTATTACAACAAACAAATCCCTTCAAAACAAATTTCACCTCCTCAAGTCTTAAAATGCCCAAGTTATCACTCAAAAGCCAAAAAATTGACAAATTGAGACTAGAGCTAAATCTGATAAAATTGCATGGATGGTTTTGAAGAGCTCCTGAATACCTTTCTGATGCCACAATAATCACAAAAATTAGAGATCGTGGTTGGAAGTTATGAGATCAGAAGCCAAAAAGAGATCTTTTTTTAGCCTGTAATAAATGTTGTCAAACAACAAAATATGGGAAGAATTCTGACACCACTCTTTATTAGATTTTCATCTATATCTCATTTGCCCAATTTCAGCACCATGGGCAAAAGTTATGCAAAAAAGAAAAAAGTCCTACTTTAGGTCTTTGAGGGGCAAAATAGGTCCCCCTAGCTAACGAAATATTCCTTTTGGGTCAGAATATACTGTGGAGTGCAAAAAATTGCTTGTGGCTTTTGTGAAACTACCTATCTCTGTGGCAAAATTGCCCTACAGGAATCAAAACCATTGTAGAAAGGCCAAAAAACTACCTGTTCATAGCAAAACTGCCTTCTGTATAGTCTAAAACTGTTCACTGGAAAAAAAAACCACTAAATGCTGACAAAACCACCTTGTTGACAAAGAAAACAACTTGTATGTATAGTGAAACACTGTTTTGATAGAGAAAACTACAGGATACCAGTAGAAATTGCCTTGTGGATTTTTGAAACCACTGTTTGTAAATGGAAATGGTTTCAAGGGCTTAAAAGCTAGGCAAATTATGAAAAGTCTATGGACTTTGAAAAAGTTTTATAAAAAAATATTTAAAAGAGGCCTGAAGGCCTATTAATCAGTTTCGTGAGGGGTTTTACCCCTCCACGTGGCCTACAGGGGATCTCATGGGGGATTAACCCCTGGGGGTAGCCCCTTCCATAGGAGCCATCCCTTGGGGTCCCCGCTAGCAGCAGGTATGACCCACAGGGCCCAACAACCCTATGCAGGGTACTATTAGGTACCCTTAATCTTTGAATTTTTTTTTAATTTTTATTTTTTAAAAAAATTTACCAAAAACAATCCGCAGAAAAATATAAACAACTGGACATAAAATATTTACCCCGCCAATTTATGACACCGACGATGATGCAGGTGCTTGCATACGAGTGATTTCACCTATGTAGTGATGATGTAGTATTGTATTTTTTCACAGAAGCCCTAACCAGGGGCAAAAAACTTACCAAAAAAATTTTTGACCTCAGATTTTGGTGATTTAATAGGCGATCCTTAGGTTTTGGTACCTCTTGATCACAACAGTGATGTCCGATTTGACCTAGGACATACCTAAAACACATGTCCCAACAAAACCTCTCTAATGAGGGAAGGAAATTGCAGATCCAACTCTGATACCATGTAAGAGTCAATGTGACTCAACAAGCTAGGATCCCTGCAATCAAGACAACCTTCCACACAAAGATAAAAGAGAATATGCCAAAACAATGGAGCAATATTCTATACACCAAACTGTATGAAACTATTATAAAATACAATGAGAGAGCCTTGCTTATAAAGGCAAGGATGACAATCAGGGAATTGTAGTCATGTGACAAGTGTCACATTCCTTTTACATGTGACAACTAGAGGATAGGATGCCAACTAGAGCACATGTGTAGGATAAGACAACTCACTACAACTATTAACAACTAGAAACAACTAGAAACATCTAGAAGACTCACTAAGTCAACTTAACATGTGAATTATGTGTGATGTGTGAATATTATTTAACTAATAAATAGTTAAATAATATGAATTATCCACACAAGGGAAAATTGACTAAACTAGTTAGGAAAAACCCCTATTCTCACCAACAAATTTACAAAGTCATATGAGGGATCAGGTTGTGCTGGATGAGTTTGTGAAGATTAAACATCAGCTAAGAGCTATTCAAGATTCAAAAAATCAAGGTGCCAAGGTTAGAACAAGGCTCAATTGGCTTAATGCTGGTGATAGCAGTACTAAATAATTTTTTAACATTCTTAAGGCTAAACATAATAAGGAAAACTTGGCCCTATAGTGATGCCTTTTGTAAGTTTTAGAAGGATCTATTTTTTCATAAGATGATACCAAAATTTTTGAGGCTAGAAATGTTTGTAAAAGAATTATTCCTAGGAAGCTTGATAGTGATCACATTGAGGAGCTTACTAGGGATATTTCCAAAGAGGATCTATAGTGAATTCTATCAACTCCTTCCATTCTGGTAAATCTCCAGGGATTGATGGTATTCCAATTGAGTTTTATAAGGCTAATAGTGATTGGGTTGCATATGATTTGAAGGAAGTGTATGAAGAAGATTTGAAGAAGGGTTCCTTGGGGAAGAATATCAAGAAAGGTCACATTAAACTTCTACCTAAAGATGGTGATAAGTCCTTAATCAAAAATTGGAGGCCGATTACCTTGTTAAATTCTTTATATAAGATTTTTGCTAAATTGTTGGCTAGATAGTTAACTGATATTCTCAAGAAGATTATTTTAGTTAACCAAACATGGTTTATCAAAGGTAGATACATCTTAGAGAACCTCATCACTAGTTGGGAAAATCTTAATTGGGAAAAATATTCATGGCAAGGGGTTTGTATGGTTCTACTAGATTTTGAAAAAGCTTATCATAGAATTGAGTGGGGGTTTGTTATGGAAGTGATGGAAGCTTTTGGTTTTCCTAGTGGGTGATCCCACAATACTGAGTCCCAAACTTGGGACATGCCAATTTTTGTCTGAAATCATGCATAATTTTTAGAAAAATTGATGGTGTAATCCCTGATGGGTTGCATCTAAAGGGGTTTAAATGAAGGCGGTTATATAAAACTATTAGAAACTTGTTGGTGTTGTCATTGATGTCAACTCCTAGTAGATGGTTCACTTGGTTTCCAAGTGCTTTTGATAGAATTTGATAAAACTATGTGTAGTATGACAGAGGTACCTTCAGTATTATGATCCACATTTCTTTCTAATTGAAGATATGCTTATGTAGTTTGAAAGTGTTGATTAGAGGTGTTCAGAGGTATTATATCCTAAGTTTTAGGTTGTGGGTCGTGTAGAAGTAGAAGATGTATTTGATAAAGTATTTGACTATGAAGAAGACTGTCAGGGAGAAATGAGAATACTCCGCATTTCTCCGCATTGAGCTTTCATGTCTCGTGGGTCTAAGAGAATGCTTATATTATCTATATCCACCTTCCTTTGAAGTTTCCAATGTTGGGATGCTCCGCAAGTTTAGTTCTTGCGTTGGTGATCAGTAATAGTGTCTTGATGTGCACAATGAAGACACTCTTTGATTCAAATGGTTGTGGTAGTGTTGTAGCAGTTTATGATGATGATGATGATGATGATGATGATGATGTTGAATGCACAAGACAACTGAGAGGAGGGGTGAATTAGTTGTAACTTAAAATTTCAAAACCCTCATACACACTCAGATCCAAATTAATCCAATTAACCCTTAAGATTTTTATGATGATTAAGCATGAAATCTAAATAACAAAAACTGAATCATAACAACACCAAATTTTATGTGGAAAACCCAAGACAAGAAAAACCATAGTGAGAATTAGCTCACAATATATATATTAAGATAACTGGTTAAGGTTGATACAAATGGTGGACTCACTGTCCTCAAAGAAAGAGATAGATAAGGTGGCTCATTGCTAGGATTGAACTAATATAGTTGCATCTAACACGTGCATGGAGTACAGTTCCAATGAAGCTCAATATTCACCGCAACATCAACATCATCTCTGCAACACCAATGAAACATAGTAGACACCTTCTTCTCACTGTATCTAGTAATCTAACACATGAAGGCTTGTATTTCTCCACTCACTCAACCAATTTATTACTCACATCATATCCATCACACACATGCTCAATCACAACCTCTTGACACTTATTTATATTGTCTTCAACCTTGAGAACATTCTCCAAGGTTGGCAAATTACTTTAACCTAGAAGGTTCAAATTAGGTTCGGACCTAAACATTCTCATAGTGGAAAGGAATGAAGGAAAACCACACCACACCATACCTTGGACCAAAATTCATCCAAGCACGCTACACCACACTTTCATAATCACCAAAGCAGCTCTGCAAATAGTACAAACATACAAAGTTGGCCAAACCTATGTAATATAATGAACTTTTTAAGTACACACTTCCTCAAGGCAAGATACAACTTGCAGACCATACACAACACTTGAACACACTCTAGAATCTTCCATAAACATCTTGAAGTTACCTGAAAACCAACAAAGTCTTCCACAACAACTTCCACCTGAAGAAAGTTCACACTGGAGCACTCAACTGACTCTGTCATATACTGCCACTCAAGATATCAACTTGCAGACCACCAAACCATGAACAACTTCAATTGGAGAAAGATATGAACCTTATAAGCACAATAATAGAACCACAAGAGCTAAAACCTCTTTGTGGAGAAATGTGGAGAAAAGAAATTTCTCCCAGACATCTCCGCAACACTCAGAAACAAAGTCTACATTCTGGTGAACACAACTTCCTCTATACAATGAACCAGAGCACAAAAATTAGAATATAACATCTCTAAATATCTCTTAACAGTATATTCAAACTGCAAGGATAGATCTTCAACATAGAGGAAATGTGGAGCAAAACCAGAACACTATTCTGTTGAGCCAAACAACATCTTCAACACACTGTTTCCTTTATTAATCAAATTTTCTCAAAAGCACTTGGAAACCAACCATTAGAACCATGTTCTTAACATCTTTAGCACCTCTTCAAAGTATTGAAATCATCTTCAACAAAGCAGCTCAACCAAACACTTCATGCTCTTACAACAATCTCATCTCTGCTCATCTAGTAGACACGATTGACACCAATGACAACACAAGCTTGTTGACATCAATGACAACACCGATAACACATACTTGCAACAATCCCAACTTTGTCATTGATGGAAACACATAATCTAAAAAACCATCAAGACACAACTCTATACCACACTTCATTACTTTCTTACTCTGCCCCTTTCTTTCTTTCTTTTACACATCTTACTTTATCCTAGACCACTAATTCTTTTCTTTTTCACATTACTCTCTCTCCCCCTTTGACATCAATGGAAAAGGGTGACACACCTCTTCTTTCACTCTTATCAGGTCACATCATCTTTTCTTTTCATTGCTCTAAATACTCCCCCTATTTGCAACAATCATTATGACTTCTATCTGCTCCCTTTGAGAGGTAGCCTCCAACATCAGTCTAGAGAAAAGAATGAATCTTGAAGTACATTAGACTTATGCATATCCTTAGGCATCTAGTTCAAGGAAGGAGGGGTAATAACCCCTAACGTCTCCTAGATATACTCAAATATATCCTTAGGAAGAGCCTTGGTGAATATGTCAGCAACCGTATCCTTTATAGGCACATACTCAAGCCTCACTTCATTCACTACAACCTTCTCTCTCAAAAAGTGATACTGGATTGAAATATGTTTTGTTCTTGAGTGCATCATCAGATTCTTTGAAATGTTGATGGCATTGGTATTATCATAGAAGATAGGAATTGGCTCCTCATACTCAAAACTAATATCTTTCAAAGTTTGATTCATGCACAACACTTGTGTACAACAAGATGTTGTTGTAATGTATTCTTCCTCTGCAGTAGATAGAGATACTAAATCCATCTTCTTACTTAACCATGACACCACTCTGTCTCCAATAAAGAATACAGCACCACTTGTACTTTTCCTATCATCTACACATCCATCCCAATCTTCATCTGTATAATCAACCAGAGAAAAGTCAGTACCCTTTGGATACCACAATCCATGATCAAGAGTGCCCTTTAAATATTTCAATATCATCTTCACTATTGCAACATGTGACTCTCTGGGATCTTCTTGAAATCTATCCACAAGGCAAACTACATGCATAATATTTAGTCTAGTAGTAGTCAAGTATAACAATCCTCCAATAATTGACCTATACCTGCTATGATCAGCCTTAGATGATTCATCATTCTTTCTCATCTTGCAACCAGTTGTCATAGGAGTACAAACTAGTTTAGAGTCTTCCATTCCAAACTTATTCAACACTTGACATACTTTGATTGTGAAATGAAAATGCCTTGATCTGTCTAATTAATCTGTAGCCCAAGGAAGAAGTTCATTTCTCCACATATTGACATCTCAAATTCTTTCTGTATCTCATCTGCAAAGTTCTTACACATGCCTTCATTTCCTCCAAAGATTATATCATCCACATATACTTCAACAATCAAAATCTGATCTTCACCTACTTTGATATATAGATTAGTGTCTGTAGAACCCTTACTAAAACCTTTCTATAATAAGTACTTTTCTAATCTTACATACCAAGCTCTGAGGGCTTGCTTCAATCCATACAGTGCCTTCTTCAATATGCAAACCCTATCTGGTTTGTCTGATAACTAAAATCCATTTGGTTGTTCTATATATACCTCCTCTTCTAACTCACCATTTAAGAAAACATGCTTCACATCCATTTGATATACTTTGAAATCCTTGTGTGCTGCAAAAGCCAGAAACATCCTGATGGCCTCCATCCTTGCCACCAAAGTAAATGTTTCCTCATAATCTATTCCTTCTACCTTTGAGTAACCTTTACACACAAGCCTTGCCTTATTTCTTACCACTTCTCCATTCTCATTCAATTTGTTCCTAAATACCCACTTAGTTCCAATCACATTTTTGTTTCCTGGTCTTGGGACAAGTTCCCAAGTCTGATTCTTTTCAATCTGCATTAGTTCTTCTTCCATAACCTTGATCCAATACTCATCCTTGCATGCTTCAATTATTGTTTTAGGTTCAAATTTAGAGAGTAAGCATAGATTTTACCTGTTCTTCAACAACTTTCCTTCTTGTCAGCAAACCTTTGTCCTTATCACCAATTATTTAATCTTCAAAATGATTCTTCTGCACATACTTGGGAGTTTTAGGAGTCTTTTCCAGAGCTTCTTCTTCTTCAATATGTACTTCCTTTTTATTAGTATTTTCTTCTTCTCTGCAAGATGACTCATCTGATTCATAACCATCAACTTTTGAATTCTTTTATAGATCTTTATCAACTTTTACATTTGCACTCTCAACAATCCTTCTTAACCTCTTGTTGTAGCACTGGTAAGATTAGCTTTTAGTAGAATACCCAAGGAAAATACCTTCATCAGACCTTGCATCAAACTTTCTTATATTTTCTTCATCCCTTTTGATATAACATTTGCTTCCAAATAATTTGAAGTACTTAGTAGTAGGAATCTTTCCATACCACAGCTCATAAGGTGTATTTGTACTATTTACTCTTGCCTGCACTCTGTTCAGTATGTAGACAACATTATGAATTGCTTCTCTCTAGTAGACCTCTGGTAGGTTTTGTTCTTTTATCATTGTCCTTGCAGCTTCTTGAATAGTTCTATTCTTTCTTTCAACCACTCCATTCTTCTGAGTAGTTCTAAGGGTAGATAATTGCCTCTTTATCCCATGATTCTCACAGAACATTTTAAACTCAATGGAGGTGAACTCTCCACCTCTGTTAGACCTCAAACATTTAATTGTCATATCCATTTCATTCTCAACCATGTCTTTGAATGCTTTGAACTTATCTAGCGCTTCAAATTTTTCTTTGAGAAAAGTAACCCATGTCATCTTAGACTAGTCATGAATCAATAGCATGAAATACCTGTCACCTTGAAAACTCCTTACCTTGGTACAGCCACAAAGATTTGTATGCACCAATTCCAATAGTTTAGTAGAAGACTGATCCTTGACTTTGAAGATTCTTCTTGTTTTCTTTCCAATCTGACATTCCTTATAGACAACATTGATGGGCTTTGTAATCTTTGGTAGATCTCTCAGCTTGAACTGAAATTATCCTTACTAGGATATCAAAATTGATGTGACACAATCTCCTATGCCATAGCCAACTCTCATTGATTTGAGTCATGAAAAAATAACCATCATCACCTTTGAGATGATAAACATTTCCATATGTCCTCATTCCAATAGCTATCATAGTTCTAGAATCTCTTTTGATCTCACAGCCATCATCCTGAAACACAACATTGTATCCTTTAGTACACATTTTTCCAACACTCAAAAGAATATGCTTTAAACCCTTAACATAAATAACATCATCAGTATTGTGCTTGCCATCAAAACTAATTGAGCCTCTTCCACATATCTTAGCAGCATTATCATCACCAAATCTAACTAGTCATCCATCATATTTTTCAAGTTTAACAAACTTACTATTATCACTAGTCAAATGATTTGAGCATCCATTGTTAATGACCCAAACGTTCTTTTCCTGTGTAGTATGAAAAGTAGATATCATAGTCCTTTCAGCATTAAGATCTACCTCCAGAGCCTTTTCCTTCACACATTTCACAGAGTTAGCAGAAATAGTATCCTCTCTTAAAGCTATGAATAGACATTCATTGTCCTCATTATTCTCATAATTAGATTCATCATCAGATATACTTGCATCTTCTCTAACATAGTCGCTTTTCTTAGACACTCTACTTTTGTTATCCCTATTCTTTCTCTTCAAAATTCCTTGTAGACATCTTGAAGCATAATGACCTATCTTGCCACAACTAAAACAGTTGAAAGATAACTTACCACTATACTTACTAGTACCCAATTTCACTCTTCTTGCAAAATTGGCTTCCAAATCATCTAAATCCTCCTGATCTGATTCCACAATCTTCTCAAATTTTCTATCCTTGAAGGCAGTCTTAGTCTTTGCACTACTTGTACCAAATTCTCTTATTTCAAAAGCAGTTAAGGTGCTAAGCAACTAATCTTTGGTAAACTATTTTAAATTTTGTAATTCTTCAATAGCAGAAACCTTATGACTGTAAGCTTTGGGAAGAGTTCTAAGTACCTTCAATATCACTTCTTGTTCATCCATCTTTCCACCAAGACCTTTGATGCCATTGACAACTTCAGCCACCCTCTATAAGTAGCTTTTAATATTTTTATCTTTAGACATTTGCATGGTTTCAAACATGAGCTTCATGTTCTGCATTTTAGCTTGCTTGACCTTATCATCTCCTTCATGAATACTCTCTATCTTTTTCCAGATTTCATTAGTAGTTTTTAGATCCATGACTTTCACCAATTCAAAATTAGAGAGACTACTTAAAAGAGCATACCTTGCTTTACCATCAATTTCATAGGCTTTGACCCCATATGTAGTGCTCAGACCATTCTTAGGTATTGTATATGCATTCATTGCAGACTTACAAAGGTCATATCCAAGAGAAATAAGATAACCTTCCATCCTTATTTTCTAGAAAGCATAGTCAAATCCATCAAACAGGGGAACATCCTTCTTGTGCATCATCTCGGATCTACCTCAAGTGGTTAAGCTCTTTTCCAAGGAACCTTGCTCTGATACCAATTATTGAATGCACAAGACAACTAAGCAGAGGGAGAGGGGTGAATTAGTTGTAACTTAAATATTCAAAACCCTCATGCACACTCAGATCCACATTACTCCAATTAACCCTTAATCTTGTTATGATGATTAAGCATGAAATGCAAATAACAAAAACTAAATCATAACAACACCATACAAAAGACAACACCATATTTTATGTGGAAAACCCAAAATGGGAAAAACCACGGTGAGGATTAGCTCACAATATATATATATATATATATATATATATATATATATATATATATATATATATATATATATATATATATATATATATATATATATATATATATATATATTTAAGCAACCGGTTAAGATTGATACAAATGGACTCACTATCCAAGAATTCTCACTGCATGTGGCTCACTTCCAAAGGACTCACTATCCTGAAAGAAATAGATAGAGAAGGTGGTTCACTGCCAGGATTGAACTGTTATAGTTGCGTCTAACACATGCATGGAGTACAGTTCCAATGAAGCTCAATATTCACCACAACATCAACATCATCTCCACAACACCAATGAAAGATAGTAGACACCTTCTACTCACTACATCCAGTAATCTAACACATGAAGAACTATACTAGTCCACTCACTCAACCACTTTATTACTCACATCATATCCATCACACACACGCTCAATCATAACCTCTTAAGACTTATTTATACTATCTTCAACCTTGGGAATATTCTCCAAGGTTGGTAAATTACTTTGACCTAGAAGGTTCAAATTATGTCTGGACCTAAACATTCTTGCAGTGGAAAAGAATGAAGGAAAACCATACCACACCATAGCTTGCACCTAAATTCATCCAAACATGCTACACTACACTTTCACAATCACCAAAGCAGCTTTGTAAATAGTACAAAAATACAAGGTTGGCCAAACCTATGTAATACAATGAAACTTTTAAGTACACGCTTCCTCAAGGCAAGATACAACTCATAGACCATACATAACACTTGAACACACTCTAGAATCTTCCATAAACATCTCAAAGCAACTTGAAAACCAACGAACTCTTCCGCAATAGCTTCCACCTGAAGAAAGTTCACACCGGAGCACTCAACTAACTCTATCATATACTACCACTCAATAAATCAACTTGCAGACCACCAAATCATGAACAAATTCAACTAGAGAAAGATATGAACCTTATAAGCATAATTTAAGAACCACAAGACCTAAACCCTCTTTGCGGAGAAATGTGGAGCAAAGACATTTCTCCCAGACATCTTTGCAACACTCAGAAACATAGTCCACATTCTAGTGAACACAACTTCCTATGCACAATGAACTAGAGCACAAAACCTAGAATATAACATCTCTTAACAACATATTCAAACCGCAAGGATAGATCTTCAACATAGAGGAAATGCGGAGAAAAACTAGAACACTACTCTATTGAGCCAAACAGTCTCTTCAACACACTGTTTCCTTTATTAATAAAATTTTCTCAAAAGCACTTGGAAACCAACCATCAAATCCATATTCTTAACATCTTTAGCACCTCTTCCAAGCACCCAAATCATCTTCAACAAAGCATTTAAACCAAACACTTCATACTCTTACAACAATCTATGTTGCAAGTATGTGCCTAATTGATGTTGTCATTGATGTCAACATATCCTTGTTGTCATTGGTGTCAACTATATCTTATTCTATTACTTGTTTAGAAGACTTGTATGTTGAGGATATTGAGAAAATTAGCCTCTCTAGAAGGAACAAGTCAGTTACAGAGAAGTGTAGTATAGATAGTGAGTTGTATGCTGAAGAACAGTTCGGTAAACTACTCCACATTTATTTCTGCTTGAAGATCATGGTCTATGGATTGGAAGTTAGAGGTATGACTAAGGATTCTACATTTTGGGTTTGAGCCCTCTGCATGAAGATCTGAGTGAGTTGTGTTCACCAGAGTGAAATCTGCTTTTTCTGTAAATTCAATCAAGACAAGAAGAAAGTATTGTTTGTAAGAGACACTGTGTGGCTTCTAAGTGTTGTCATTGATGGCAAAAAAGTCTATTCCACACATCCATAGTACATAGTATGCCTATACCAGAAGTCAGATTGAAGATTATTCTGGTTCGATGAACAAGAACAGAGTATGTAACAAGGTTCGACAATCAGGTCCGGATCTCTCAGATGGTGTAACTCAGTACGTTGTAGACTTGGACAAGTCAAGAGGGGTATCATGACTACTGTATTCCAAAGATTTAGCCTCTGGTAAGAAAAATATATGAGCATCTGAGTGTTGGGTTTTAATCAGGCAGAGCAGATAGAGGAAGAACTGATCAGTAGAGTATCAAACTTCAATCCAGATGTGTAAAAGTTCCTAATCAAGCAATCTGTGATATTATACATTGTTATCCAACATGATTTATGACTTCTATGCCTATGTTTTTGATGCGCATCACTAATCAATCATGGATTCAGCTGATAGATTAATAACTTGCCAATATCTTAGGTGTTCTTGTTGCTGACTAAGAAGTTGTTGGAAATCCTTGATGTAGATATATATACCCAATGGATTCAAGCCTGTAAGTGTGTGATAGTGATGATATGTATGGTTAAGTATGAAAGAAAAGTAGAGACAACTACGAAGGCAGTAATTCAAGTTTGAAATGTGACATAAAAGTTATATTGAGTAGAGGAAGAATGAAATGTGCCAGATCAATATATTGTACCTAACCAGAACTGAAATCCTGCATGCATAGATGTTGTTCATTAGTTCAGACACCTTGGTATCATCTGTAAGTATTTGTAGACTATAAGTCTCCTATAGATAGTGGGCCTCTTGTGAACAGTGTGCTCGGGTAGTGAGCCCTAATTGGCAAGTGCCAAATTTGTAGTCTTTATTCTTTTAACAGAGAATACAATCTTGGGTTAGTCACCCCATGGTCTTTTCCCTTAATAGGGTTTCCACATAAAAATCCTTGTGTCATGTGGTAATTTCTTTTTCAACTCTTATGATTGTCTTGTTTTGGCATAACATTAAATGATAAGTTAAGAAAAAGAAAGAAAATAGAAAAGTTATAAGATAACTGATTCACACCCCTCTCAGTTATCTTCATTATTTCCAACAATTGGTATCAGAGCTATGTTCCTCTAAACAAAGCCTAATAGCTTGAGGAAGATCTGGGAATCTCAATGGATGCATATGATATGAAGGAACAACTTCAGTCTGCCCTCTGGGGTTACTTTAAGAATTTCTAGAGCATAATGTAAGCCAAGGAAAGAATACCACAAACAATAGTTGACAAATACAAAGATACAATCTCCCTCATGGTTGACACTCATCAATGCCTAATGGAGGCAGTTGAGCCAAGAATTGTATGGATAATACCTATGGGATATGAAGTCGATGAAAAAAATATTGGACCTACATATTCAACACCTACTGAGCCAGCCTAAGGACACTGAAGTAGAAAGGTTTGGCACCTTTGAAGAGCTAAGTATAAAAATACATGTTGAGTTAAGACAACCGGAGATGAAGAGGAAAGTAAGAATGGAAGTTGAAGAAATTGCCAAAAGATTTGGCATATCAAAGGAGGTTGTAGATACTAACAGAGAGAAAATAGAGAGCATAGAAAAAGAAAGACAAGAAGCAAAGAAAGAAAGTGCTCCTGTACAAACCTCCTCTTGGGCTAGATCCTCCAAAAGCTTTGCTCCTGTCACTTCCAAAAGCTCAAAGTCTACCAAAACGAAAGTCAAGACATCTGGAAAAGGAGAAAAGAGGATGAAGAATAAAGCCACAAGGACATATACAAGCCATAAAGATGAGGAAGGAACATAATCCGATAAAGAAATCAAGAAAATGAAGAAGAAGAAAACATTCAGGAAGTTCTCTGCTAGCAGAAATGAGGAACAGAAGGTAGAGGAATTTGTTGAAAAGCCAACTATTTCCATTGATAACATCATCAAGGTAGTTACTATGGATGGGAACCTGCAGCCGGTGACTGAGTTCTATGATGCATACAGTGATGCTGACAAGAGAATTCTGGAAGAGGCTACTATCAGGTACTTGAACATTTACAATAAAGCTTTGATTAAAATTATATCATTGATTCCTAAGAGCCTAGAAAAGGTACTTGAGATGAGAAAAGAGAATGCAATGGCAAAAGACTTAGATATTTAGGAGCAGATAGCAATTTAGCTTTATCCTTCCATCACTCCAAAACAAATGGACATGATTTTCAAGGAGTGTAAATATGATTTCTGAAGAAAATCTAGAATGAAAAAACTCATGCTCGATGAGACTAAACAAATACCCAATGAAACAAAATAAATCTTCTGGATGCCTTGAAGAGATTCAATCTTCCCATTATAGAGGAAACAGATGAAGAGCCCTCTAACATGGATGTTGAAGGATTAAAGAAAAATTTGCTGAAGAGTCATCTCAGGCATTAGATTCCTCTGTTATGGAAGAGGAAGTATAGAAAGAAGAAAATTTTCTAACAAGGATGTTGAAGGATTAAAGAAAAATAATGAAGAGCCATCTTAGGCACTAGACTCCCCTGCTCTGAAAAAGGAAGGATAGGAAGAAGAAACAAAGATCAATAAGCAAGTTAGTCCATATGTCCCCAAATGGATGGAAGTAGAGTCTACAAGAGACACTGCAGAGACAGTACACAATTTCCTGGACAAAAGAATAATGGAGCTGGATGAATCTGAGCTAATTCAAGGGCCACTAAACTTTGACTCTCTATCTCCAATCTAGATAATGAAGGTAGCATCTTTTGCTCAGGCCAAAGCAAAAGAGAAGCTTCTAAAATCTCATATGGAGGATTGTGAGCTATTGGAGATTGCATCTATGATGGTGGAGAAGATTATGCCAACCTATCAAAAGGATCCTTCTACCTCTCCATCTGGTAATCTGTAAAACTTAGGCAATTTTATTAACACTCATTTTGAATTCTTAGAGAAATCGACATAAACTAAGGTCTGGAAGGAGTTCCTGGGAGAATGGTTCAGTGAAGTACAAGGGCTAATTACTAATGATAGAAAACCTTAGGCATTGGCATAAAGAGCCTTGAAAATACTCTTAAAGATGGTGGGGACATATATAAATTATGTTTATCATGGCCCAAAGTGATAGAGGACATTGAGAAGTAAGTGAAAGAATAAGAAGGAAAACTATCAAGTTTATCTTAGAATTTTGATCCCCTTACTACCTCTCTGGCGAATCATGAATGTCAAGCTATTTCTATAATAAATGAAATTAATGAACTAGTTAAGGGGAAAAAGAACATAATGGATAGAATGGGTGAGCTCAGAGGGATAATCATCCCTAAGTTAGAGAAAATGCATGATGCCTTGACAGAGGCACAAAATATAATCTAGACAGTGATCCAATAGACTTAAAGAGGGCAGAAGCATATGTGTTTTTGTTAAGTGGACACATCTCCATTTTGGATATAATGAAGAGGAGTTGGGCCACACAAATCATCTAGTTGAAGACAACCTTTGCGCATATATTTAAGTATATGTAAGTATAACATATGATTTATATATACTTATGCAGCAATATATAGAATAATTTTTGTAAAATTTTGGTATGTGGATTCCACCCTTTGCCATTGATGTCAAAGGGGGAGTGAAGAGTAGTGAAAAATGTGGAGTCCAGCTAAGGGGGAGCTCTAGTAAAATAGTGCGAAAGACAGAGCATCAGCCAAGGGGGAGTTACTGTGACACTTAGCCATTCAGTGAGTGCCTGATTTCTGCACTTTAAGTCAAAATAAGAGGTTACAGTTTAAAATGTTTGAGAAGACTCACTTGAAGATCATCCAGTCTTAATTTGACAAATCTGCATGCATATTTGAGCTAGTTATGAGGAGATCCTGTATCAGCAGCTATCTGGTAAAGTAGAATTTCACAGATAGATTTGGTATGATCCAAAATTGAAATATTTCAATTTGTGGACTCATGGCATGTTTGAAAAAGGTGAAAATATGTTGTCAATCCTCATAAACAAATGATTTGAAGATCTGCAAGACAATCCAAGAAAACCTCATTTGAGAAGTAGGGTAACCGGATGACTTAAAAACTTGTGCATTTATTACAAAAGGAAATTAGGGTTTATGCAAGGATAAAAGGGTTCTTTCACTCATTATTTATGCACTTGCACTCATGAAGAAGAAAAGAAAAGCTCTGTGAAGAAGATCCTACAATTCACTTAAGTTCAACTGAAGATCAAATTCAACCAGAGAATCGCTCTGGTTTCTACTTCAAACCCTAAAGCATGAAAAGGTATTTCCCTTCTGAAAACTCTCTCTGAATCTCTTGCAAAATGGCTACTCCAATGGTTGTCAATATTTTTGATAGGCTGAGACCTAAATTCAAGAAACACCCTTACAAATCTATAGAAGTTGATCCCTTGGGTGTGTTTTCTAGCATTCTGCATGGAGTCTTGCATGTAGAAGAGGTTTGGGTTTATATCCATGCAAACATTGAAGAATTTGGAGACTCAAAATTGATGGATATTTATCACAAACAGTTAATAGATGAGAATTTTAAACTCAAACATGAATTCAAGGCCATCCGGGACAAACACTTCGAACATTGCATACATTTTCTGTGTTTTACAAAAGATGATTGGGTCCAGTATGTTCTAAGTAGGATGCATGATAATTTTATGTGGCTAATGAGGCCATTCAAGATAACTAAAGATGCCATCAAGGCAGTGACTGGACTACATTCATCAGTTGGGATACCTGCACTCAAATATGTGAAGAACCAAATGGTAACTGAAGCCACTAGATAAAAATTTGACAAAAGAGCAATGACTATAGATGACATCATAGATTTGGATGTCAAGTTTGCTTCAATGATAGTCAGCTACAAAATCTACCATTCGAGCAGGGAGAATTCTGTTTCTGGTACATCAATCTATGCTACATATTAGATGTTGAGGGAAGATGCAGATTATGATCTGTGTGAGCTTCTTCTAAATTAGTTGTTGGAGAACTTGCAGAAGATCAAAAAGGATAAGAAAAATTCCTTTAAATATGATAGACTAAGACTGTGTCTATTCTTCTATTATATGAATGAGCTACCTGGATCAAATGGTTGGGTCTGGCAAAATGATAAACCTGTTGCAATTCAGATCAGAGATTAAATGTATGGACTTGGTGATGCTCAAGCCCAAAACATAGGCCTTTGGGGTTACTTTAAGAATTTACAAAGCGTAATGCAAGCTAGAGAAAGAATACCACAAACAATAGTTGACAAATACAAAGATATAGTCTACTTCATGGTTAACACTCATCAATGCCTAATGGAGGCAGTTGAGCCAAGAACTGTATGGATAATGCCTATGGGATATGAGGTCGATGAAAAAATCTTGGATCTACATATTCAACACCTGTTGAGCTAGCCTAAGGACACTAAAGTAGAAAGGCTTGGCACCTTTGAAGAGCTAAGTATACAAATACATGTTTAGTTAAGACAGCTGAAGATGAAGAGGAAAGTAAGAAAGGAAGTTGAAGAAATTGCCAAAAGATTTGGCATATCAAAGGAGGTTATAGATACTAACAGAGAGAAAATAGAGAGGGTAGAAAAAGAAAGACAAGAAGCAAATAAAGAAAGTGCTCCTGTACAAACCTCCTCTCGGACTAGATCCTCCAAAAGCTCTGCTCCTGTCGCTTCCAAAAGCTCAAAGTCTACCAAACTAAAAGTCAAGACATCCAGAAAAGGAGAAAAGAGGATGAAGACCAAAGCCACAAGGACATATACAAGCCATAAAGATGATGAAGAAATAGAATCTGATGAAGAAATCAAGAAAATGAGGAAGAAGAAAACATCCAGGAAGTTCTCTGCTAGCAGAAATGAGGAAGAGAAGGCAGAGGAATTTGTTGAAAAGCCCACTATTTCCATTGATAAAATCATCAAGGTAGTTACTGTGGATGGGAGCTTGTAGCCGATGACTAAGTTCTATGATGCATACAATGATGCTGACAAGAGAATTCTGGAAGAGGCTACTGTCAGGTACTTGAACATTTACAATAAAGCTTTGATTAAAATTATATCATTAATTCCTAAGAGCCTAGAAAAGGTACTTGAGCTAAGAAAAGAGAATGCAATGGCAAAAGACTTAGAGATTCGGGAGCAGATAGCAATTCAACTTTATCCTTCCATCACTCCAAAACAAATGGACATGATTTTCAAGGAGTGTAAAGATGATTTCCGGAGAAAATCTAGAATGAACAAACTCATGCTCAATGAGACTAAACAAATATCCAATGAAACAAAAGAAATCCTTTGGAATTCCTTGAAGAGATTCAATCTTCCCATTATAGAGGAAATAGATGAAGAGCCCTCTAACATGGATGTTGAAGGATTAAATAAAAATTTGATGAAGAGTCATCTCAGGCATTAGATTACTCTATTCCAAAAGAGGATGGACAAAAAGAAGAAACATTTTCTAACAAGGATGTCGAAGGATTAAAGAAAAATAATGAAGAGTCATCTGAGGCACTAGACTCCTTTGCTCTGGAAAAGGAAGGACAGGAAGAAGAAACAAAGATCAATAAGCAAGTCAATCTAGATGTCCCCAAAAGGAAGGAAGTAGAGTCTACAAAAGACACTACAGAGACAGTACAAAATTGTCTGGACAAAGAAATAATGGAGTTGGATGAACTTGAGCTAATTCAAGGGCCACTAAACTTTGACTCTCTATCTCCAGTCCAGATAATGAAGGTATCATCTTTTGCTCAGGCCAAAGCAAAAGAGAAACTTCTAAAATCTCATATGGAGGATTGTGAGATGTTGGAGTTTGCATCTAGGATCCTAGAGAAGATATGCCAACCTATCAAAAGGATCCTTCTGCCTCTCCATCTGGTAATCTAAAAAATTTAGTCAATTTTGTTAACTCTCATTTTGAATCCTTAGAGAAATTGGCAGAAACTAAGGTCCGGAAGGAGTTCTTGGGAAAAAGGTTCAGTGAAGTACAAGGGCTAATTACTAATGATAGAAGAACCTTAGGCATTGGTATACAGAGCCTTGAAAATGCTCTTAAAGATGGTGGGGACATATATAAATTCTATTTATCTTGGCCCAAAGTGATAGAGGACATTGAGAAGAAAGTGAAAGAATAAGAAGGAAAACTGTCAAGTTTATCTCAGAATTTTGATCCCCTTACTACCTCTCTGGTGAATCATGAATGTCAAGCTATTGCTATAATAAATGAAATTAAAGAACTGGTTAAGGAGAAAAAGAACATAATGGATAGAATGGGTGAGCTCAGAGGGATAATCATCCCTAAGTAAGAGACAATGCATGATGCCTTGACAGAGGCACGAAATACAATCCGGACCAGTGATCCAACAGAGTTAAAGAGGGCAAAAGCATATGAATTTTTGTTAAGTGGACACATATCCATTTTGGATAGAATGAAGAGGAGTTGGGCCACATAAATCATCTAGTTGAAGACAACCTTTGCGGATATACTTAAGTATATGTAAGCATAACATACGATTTATATATACTTATGCAGCCATGTATAGAATATTTTTTGCAAAATTTGGGTATGCAGATTCTGCCCTTTGCCATTGATGTCAAAGGGGGAGTGAAGAGTAGTGGAAAATGTGGAGTCCAGCTAATGGGGAGATCCAGTAAAACAATGCAAAAGATAGAGCATCAGCCAAGGGGGAGTTACTGCGACACTTAGCCAGTCAGTGAGTGCCTGAATTTAGCACTTTAAGTCAAAATAAGAGGTTGCAGCTTAAAAGGTTTGAGAAGACTCACTTGAAGATCAGCTAGTCTAAATTTGACAAATCCACATGCATATTTGAGCTAGTTATGAGGAGATCTTGTATCAGCAACTATCCGGTAAAGCAAAATTTCACAGATAGATTTGGTATGATCCAAAATTGAAATATTTCAATCTAGGGACTCATGGTATGTTTGAAAAAGGTGAAAATATGTTGTCAATCCTCATAAACAAATGATTTGAAGATCCACAAGACAATCCAAGAAAACCTCATTTGAGAAGCAGGCTAACTGGATGACTTAAAAACTGGTGCATTTATTACAAAAGGAAATTACGGTTTACACAAGGATAAAAGGGTTCTTTCACTCATTATTTACACACTTGCACTCACGAAGAAGAAAATAAGGGCTCTACAAAGAAGATCCTACAATTCACTCAAGTTCAACTAAAGATCAAATTCAACTAGAGAATCGTTCCAGTTTCTGCTTCAAACCCTAAAGCGTGAAAAGGTATTTCCCTTTTGAAAAATCTCTTCAGATCTCTTGCAAAATGGCTACTCCAATGGTTGTCAATATTTCTGATAGGCCAAGACCTAAATTCAAGAAACACCCTTACAAATCTATAGAAGTTGATCCCTTGGGTGCATTTTCTAGCATTCCGCATGGAGTCTTACATGTAGAAGATGTTAGGGTTTATATCCATGCAAACATTGAAGAATTTGGAGACTCAAAATTGATGGATATTTATCACAAACAGCTAATAGATGAGAATTTTGAACTCAAACCTGAATTCAAGGCCCTCCAGGACAAACACTTCAGACATTGCATATATTTTTCGTGTTTTGTAGAAGATGATTGGGTCAGGTATGTTCTAAGTAGGATGCATGATAATTTTATGTGGCTAATGAGGCCATTCAAGATAACTAAAGATGCCATCAGGATAGTGACCGGATTGCATTCATCAAGTGGGTTACTCGCACTCAAATCTATGAAGAACCAAATGGTAACTGAAGCCACCAGATCAAAATTTGACAAAAGAGCAATGACTATAGATGACATCACAGATTTGGATGTCAAGTTTGGATCAATGATAATCAGCTACAAAATCTACCATTCGAGCAGGGAGAATTCTGTGTCTGGTATAGAATTTTATGTTGCATATCAGATGTTGAGGGAAGATGTAGATTATGATCTGTGTGAGCTTCTTCTAAATCATCTGTTGGAGAACTTGTAGAAGATTAAAAAGGATAAGAAAAATTCCTTTAAATATGGTAGTATAATACTGTGTTTGTTCTTCTATTATATGAATGAGCTAGCTGGATCAAATTTTTGGGTCTGGCAAAATGATGAACCTATTGAAATTTAGATCAAAGATTACATGTATGGGCTTGGTGATGCTCAAGCCCAAAACATAGCCCTTTGGGGTTACTTTAAGAATTTCCAAAGCATAATGCAAGCCAGAGCAAGAATACCACAAACAATAGTTGACAAATACAAAGATACAGTCTACTTAATGGTTGACACTCATCAATGCCTAATGGAGGTAGTTGAGCCAAGAATTGTATGGAGATTGCCTATGGGATATGAGGTCAATGAAAAAATCTTAGAGCTACATATTCAACACCTACTGAACCAGCCTAAGGACACTGAAGCAGAAAGGTTTGGCACATTTGAAGAGCTAAGTATAAAAATACATGTTGAGTTAAGAGAACCGAAGATGAAGAGGAAAGTAAGAAAGGAAGTTGAAGAAATTGCCAAAAGATTTGGCATATCAAAGGAGGCTATAGATACTAACAGAGAGAAAATAGAGAGGGTAGAAAAAGAAAGAGAAGAAGCAAAGAAAAAAAGTGCTCCTATACAAACCTCCTCTCGAACTAGATCCTCCAAAAGCTCTGCTCCTGTCACTTGTAAAAGCTCAAAGTCTACCAAACCAGAAGTCAAGACATTCAGAAAAGGAGAAAAGAGGATGAAGACCAAAGCCACAAGGACATATACAAGCCATAAAGATGATGAAGAAACATAATTTAATGAGGAAATCAAGAAAATGAAGAAGAAGAAAACATCCAAGAAGTTCTCTACTAGAAAAAATGAGGCAGAGAAGGTAGAGGAATTTGTTGAAAAGCCCACTCTTTCCATTGATAACATCATCAAGGTAGTTTCTATGGATGGGAACCTGCAGCCGGTGATTGAGTTCTAAGATGCATATAGTGATGCTGACAAGAGAATTCTAGAAGAGGCTACTATCAGGTACTTGAACATTTACAATAAATCTTTCATTGAAATTATATCATTGATTCCTAAGATCCTAGAAAAGGTACTTGAGCTGAGAAAAGAGAATGCAATTGTAAAATACTTAGAGATTTAGGAGCAAATAGCAATTCAACTTTATCCTTCCATCACTCCAAAACAAATGGACATGATTTTCAAGGAGTATAAAAATGATTTTTAGAGCAAATCTAGAATCAACAAACTCATGCTCAGTGAGACTGAACAAATAGCCAATGAAACAAAAGAAATCCTCTAGAATGCCTTGAAGAGATTCAATCTTCCCATTATAGAGGAAATAGATGAAGAGCCCTCTAACATGGATGTTGAAGGATTAAAGAAAAATTTGATGAAGAGTCATCTTAGGCATTAGATTCCTCTATTCTGGAAGAGGAAGGATAGAAAGAAGAAACATTTTCTGACAAGGATGTCGAAGGATTAAATAAAAATAATGAAGAACCATCTAAGGCACTAGACTCCTCTGCTCTGGAAAAGGAAGGACAGGAAGAAGAAACAAAGATTAATAAGCAAGTCAGTCCGGATGTCCCCAAAAGGAAGGAAGTAGAGTCTACAAGAGACACTGTAGAGATAGTACAAAATTTCCTGGACAAAGAAATAATGGAGCTAGATGAACCTAAGCTAATTCAAGGGCCACTAAACTTTGACTCTCTATCTCCTATCCAAATAATGAAGGTAGCATCTTTTGCTCAGGCCAAAGCAAAAGAGAAACTTCTAAAATCTCATATGGAGGATTGTGAACTGTTAGAGATTGCATCTAGGATGCTGGAAAATATTATGCCAACCTATCAAAAGGATCCTTCTACCTCTCCATCCAGTAATCTAAAAAACTTAGTCAATTATGTTAACACTCATTTTGAATCCTTAGAAAATCGACAGAAACTAAGGTCTGGAAGTAGTTCTTGGGAAAAAAGGTTCAGTGAAGTACAAGGGCTAATTACTAATGATAGAAGAACCTTAGGAATTGGCATAAAGAGCCTTGAAAATGCTCTTAAAGATGGTGGGGCCATATGCAAATTCTATTTATCTTGGCCCAAAGTGACATAGGACATTGAGAAGAAAGTGAAAGAACAAGAAGTAAAACTGTCAAGTTTATCTCAGAATTTTAATCCCCTTACTACCTCTCTGGTGAATCGTGAATGTCAAGCTATTACTATAATAAATGAAATTAAATAACTGGTTAAGGAGAAAAAGAACATAATGGATAGAATGGGTGAGCATAGAGGGATAATTATCCCTAAGTTAGAGATAATGCATGATGCCTTGACAGATGCACAAAATACAATCCGGACCAGTGATCCAACAGACTTAAAGAGGGCAGAAGCATATGCATTTCTGTTAAGTGGACACATCTCCATTTTGGATAGAATGAAGAGGAGTTGGGCCACATAAATCATCCAGTTGAAGACAACCTTTGCGGATATACTTAAGTATATGTAAGTATAACATATGATTTATATATACTTATGTAGCCATGTATAGAATAATTTTTGCAAAATTTTGGTATGCAGATTCCACCCTTTGCCATTGATGTCAAAGGTGGAGTGAAGAGTAGTGAAAAATGTGGAGTCCAATTAAGGGGAGCTTTGGTAAAATAGTACAAAAGACAGAGCATCAGCCAAGGGGGAGTTACTGTGACACTTAGCCATTTTTCACTAAGTGTTGCCATCAATGCCAAAGGGGGAGATTGTTGGCAAGAGACACTATGTGGCTTCATAAGTGGTTTCATTAATGGCAACAAAGTCTATCCCACACATCCACAGTACATAGTATACCTATACTAGAAGTCAGATTGAAGATTATTTTGTTCTGGTGAACAAGAATAGAGTATGTAACAAGGTTTGACAATTGGTTCTGGATCTCTCAGATGGTGTAACTCAGTAAGTTGTGGACTTGGACAAGTCAAGAGGGGTATCATGACTACTGTATTCCAAAGATTTAGCCTCCGATGATAAAGCAAGAAAAAGATATGAGCATCTTATTGTTGGGTTCCAATCAGGCAGAGCAGACAGAGGAAGAACTAACCGACATAGTATTAGACTTCAATTTGGATGTGTAGAAGGTCCTGATCAAGCAATCTATGATATTATACATTGTTAGCCAACATGATTTATGACTTCTATGCCTATGTTTTTGATGCGTATCACTAATCAAGCATGGATTCAGCCGACAGATTAATAACTTGCAAATATCTTAGGTGTTCTTGTTGCCGACTAAGAAGTTGTTGGAAATCTTTGATGCGGATATATATACCTGATGGATTCAAGCTTGTAAGTGTGTGATAGTGATGATATGTATTGTTAAGTATGAAGAAAAGTAGAGACAAGTGCAAAGGAAGTAATTCAATCTCAAAATGTGATAGAAAAGTTATATTGAACAGAGGAATAATCAAATGTGGCAGATCAGTATACTATACCTAACCGAAACTAAAATCCTGCATGCATAGATGCTGTTCATCAGTTTAGACACCTTGGTATCATCTATGAGCATTTGTAGACTATAAGTCTCATGTAGGTAGTGGGCCTCTTGTGAGCAGTGTGCTCAGATAGTGAGCCCTAATTGTTAAGTGCCAAATTTGTAGTCTTTATTCTTTTAATAGAGAATACAATCTTGGGTTAGTCACCCCGTGGTTTTTTCCCTTAATAGGGTTTCCATGTAAAAATCCTTGTGTCATGTGTTAATTTCTTTTTCATCTCTTGTGATTGTCTTGTTTTGGCATAACATTAAATGATAAGTTAAGAAAAAGAAAGAAAATTGAAAAGTTATAAGATAATTGATTCACCCCCCTCTCAGTTATCTACATTGTTTCCAACAAGTATTCAACTCTGCATTCATCTGCAATTAAGTATTTTTCTTTGTGGTTCTAGAAGGACGTCTGGGATGATGATAACTACCTACAGTTGCAATGGTTCATGGTTTGGTAGTCTGCAAGCTATCTTTCTTTTATGACAGTTGAAGACAGTAAAGTTCATGTGGTCCAATGAAAAGATTCCTATGGATAAAGTGGTTAATTTTCATGCAGTTTCTCTTGATGATTATAATGTTCTTGTGGATATCTCCTAATCATGTTCCTATCTTGATATTGGTCCACATTAAGGACTTGAGATTGTGTTTGAAGATCATTCCTAGATAGTGTAATGTGTAACCATTTTTGGCCTACCTGGTTAATCCCAGTGATTGCAGAGATCTCTGGAAGATTGTGGAAGCATGTTGTGGCATGGAAGATCATGTTTGAGTCCCAGCTAAGGCATGGCATGATCCATATTTCATTTCCTTTGCATAATTTGTAATAGGTCGGGACCTATCTTGTAAATGTTTGTAATATCGACATTGGAGATTGTTCCAATGGTTGATGATTGTGATGCCAACCTTGATGATCATTCTAAGGTTGATGAAGTGTATAAATACTTTTAGTTGAGTCATGGGAAAGGTGTCCTTGAATGAAAATGGAAAGATAATAAGAAAGGTCCAAAAGGTAGAGTAGAGAAGAGGCAGAGGAAAGAAGAGGAAGAGCAGAGCAGAGGAATTGTTGTACTTCAATAAAAGACATAAGAAGGTGTTGATCATGGTAGAGAGCCTGCCAGTGAGCCACTAATAGGGTTTAATAGCCCTTATGGTCTCTTGTGTTTGATGTTGTATCTATGGTTAAGTTTTTGATTTCATGCACTCATTGTTAAATCATAATAATTGTGGATAAGTAATGAATGTTTAATTGTAGAAAGTGTTTAAGTTTTTGAGACAACTGATTCACCCCCCCTCTTAGTCATCCAATGCATATCAACAATTGGTATCAAAGCCAATTTCCTCTAAATAAATTTTAACAGCTTGAGGAAGATCCAAAATGTCTTACAAGAAGGAAGTGTCACATTTTGATGGAAGAAATTTTGTTCTCTGGAAGGCTCGGATGAAAAGACATCTTCTTTCTCTTGGTTACAAAGTATGGAAAACTACAGAAATAGAATACACCATTCCTCAAAATGGTCTGACAACTAAAGATGAAATCAAAGAATATGAGAGATATCAAGGCAAAGGATGCTCTGCTAAGCTCATTAACTGACTCAATATTGACGAAAGTTGTGGATCTTGAAATTGCAAATAAGGTATGGGAAAAGTTGAAAAATTTGTATGAAGGAGATGATTTTGTGAAGGAAGCTAAGTTGCAAAGTCTAAAAGTGAAATATGAAAGTTTGAAGATGAATGACAATGAAAATATATCAGCCTTTATGCAAAGAGTTGATGAACTTGTTACATGGATAAAAATCATAGGTAGAACTCTTGATGAAAAGGAAGTTGTTATGAAAGTTCTTAGATCTCTACCCAAGTCCTACTATCACAAGGTAGCCACAATTGAAGAATTCATGCAAGTAAAAATGGTTGACAGGGATCAGCTGCTTGCTAAGCTTACTACTTTTGGAATGAGGGAATTTGTTGATGCTCTGCCCAAAGTTGAGACAACCTTCAAAGCCAATAGTCCTGGAAGTACTTCCAAATTAGAAAAGTACAAGGTAGAATCCGATGATGAGTTTGATGAAGTTGAATCCAACTTCGTGGATAGACTGTAAATAGGATTTGGTAAGTACAAAGGCAAATTACCTTTCAAATGTTTTTCCTATGGTAAAGTAGGTGATTTTGCTTCCAGATTTCCTGAAAGAATTGAAAGAAATAGAAGAAGATATGAGAACAGGCCTAGGACCCAAAAGAAGTGTTATTATGTTGAAGATTTTGATGATGATGGAGTATCAGATAATGGTGAACCAGATAATGCTAGTTCCTCTGTAAATGAATGCTTGTTCATTGCTATTAAGGAAGATCTCATCTCTACTAATTCTATTAGTTGTGTGAAGGAAGAAAAACCATTAGAAAGTGCTTTGGCTACTCAGGTCATTAAGGACAAGGATTAATGGATTATTGATAGTGGCTGCTCTCACCACATGACTAGTGACAAAAGTAAGTTTGTGAATTTGGAAAGATATGATGGTGGACTAGTTAGCTTTGGAGATGATACAACTGGTAAGATTTGTGGGAAAGGATTTATTTCTTTTGGTGGCAAGCATAATACTGAAGATGTCTTGTATGTGAAAGGCTTAAAGCACAATATTTTGAGTGTGGGTCAGATGTGTGACAAGGGCTATGATTTAAGCTTCAAGGACAATGATGCAAGATTAGGAAAAGCTCCAAAACAGTCATTGCAACTGGTAAGAAGACCAGAGGTAATATCTATCACTTGAAAGGAACCAAGAACTATTGCTTGTTGACTCAGACTAATGAGAGTTGGTTATGGCATAGAAGGTTGTGTCACATAATTTTTGATAATATTATGAGGATAAGTACTACACAGGTTGTTAGAGATTTGCCTAAGCTTGTGAAGCCTGCTAATCCTATTTGCAAAGAGTGTCAATTTGGGAAACAAACAAGAACAAGTTTCAAAAGCAAGGACCAATCAGTTGGAGGACTACTTGAGCTAGTGCATACAGATTTGTGTGGACCTACCAGAGTAAGAAGTTTGCAAGGAGACAGATATTTCATGTTGCTCATTGATGATTATTCTAGAATGACTTGGATCACCTTTTTGAAAGAGAAAGATGAAATTCAAGGCATTTAAGGTAATGGTTGAAAATGAGATGGATTTGAAAATCAAATGCTTGAGGTCTAATAGAGGAGGAGAGTTCACATCAAATGAATTCAATTTCTTTTGTGAATAACATGGAATAAAGAGACATCTATCTGCACCCAGAACTCCACAACAAAATGGAGTTGTTGAAAGGAAAAATAGAACAGTTCAAGAAGCTGCTAGAACCATGATGAAGGAAGCTCATCTTCTGGAAGCATATTGGGGAGAGGCAATTCACACCGCTGTATATATCCTAAACAGAGTTCAAGTAAAAGGTAATAGTTCAAAGACTCCTTATGAATTGTGGCATGGTAGAGTTCCTACTATGAAAGATTTCAAAGTTTTTGGTAGCAAATGTTATATGAAAAGACAAGGATTTAGGCAAGTTTGATGCTAGATGTGATGAAGGAATCTTCCTTGGTTACTCCACCAAGAGAAAGGCCTACCAGTACTTTAATAAGAGGCTAAATAATATCATTGAAAGAACAAATGTTAAAGTTGATGAATGAAAGGAAAGGTCTTTAGAATCAAATGAATATGAGTTAGATGATCCAAATGTTTTAGAAGTGGTGCAGCATGAAGATAGTCTAGATGAAGAAGAACAAGCTTTAATAAGTGCTACCAAAACTCCAAGATATGTAAGAATCAATCATTCTGAAGATCAAATCATAGGAGATAAGAGAAAAGGGATCTTAACCAAAAGAAAATCTGTAGAGGAACAAGTAAATTTCTATTTGATTTCCAAGATTGAACCTAAAACTGTGGATGAGGCTTGCAAAGATGAGAATTAGATAAAGGTTGTGGAAGAGGAATTGATGCAGATAGAGAAGAATCAGACTTGGGATCTTGTTCCCAGACTAGCAAACAAGAATGTAATTGGTACAAAGTGGGTCTTCAGAAACAAGATGAATGAGAATGGTGAAGTGGTAAGAAACAAAGTAAGGTTGGTATGCAAAGGATACACTCAAGTTGAAGGAATAGACTTTGAAGAAACTTTTGCTCCAGTGGCAAGGATTGAAGCAATAAGAATGTTTTTGGCTTTTCCAGCATACAAAGATTTCAAGGTTTATCAAATGGATGTGAAGTCTTCCTTCTTAAATGGAGAATTGGATGAAGAAGTCTATATAGAACAACCAAAAGGATTTTAGTCATCAGATCAGGGTGACATGGTATGCAGATTGAAGAAAGCTTTGTATGGATTAAAACAAGCTCCCAGGGCATGGTATGCATTGTTGGATAGGTACTTGATGCAGATAGGGTTTAGTAAAGGTACTATAGATAGCAATCTCTACTTTAAGATCAATGATGAACAAACCCTAATTGTTGTAGTTTTTGTTGATGATATTATTTTTGGAGGCAATGAAGGTATGTGCTCAATTTTTGCTGGAGAAATGCAAAGTGAATTTGAAATGTCCATGTTTGGAGAGATGAACATATTTTTAGGTTTGCAAATAAGTCAATCAGATAAAGGTATCTTCATTTCTCAGTCTAAGTATGTGAAAGAGTAGTTAAAGAAATTTGGGATGGAAGACTCTAAACTAGTATGCACACCTATGATAACTGGTTGTAAGTTAAGCAAAGATGATAAATCACCCATGGCAAACCAGAAAAGGTATAGATCTATGATTGGAGGATTACTTTATTTGACTCAAACTAGACCTAACATAATGCATGCATTATGTTTTGTGGTAAGATTTTAGGTAGAACCCAAGGAATCACATGTGATGGTAGTCAAAAAAATTCTAAGATATTTAAAAGGTACAATAGATTATGGTTTGTGGTACCCTAAGGACTATGACTTTACTCTCAGTGCATATACTGATACAGATTGGTCTGGAGATGTGGATGATAGAAAAAGTACAAGTAGAGGTGCATTCTTTTTGGGAAAAAGATTAGTATCTTGGTTGAGCAAGAAACATGATTCAATATCCCTATCTACTGCAGAAGCAGAATACATTGCAGCAACATGCAATTGCACTCAAGTGTTATAGATGAAGTACACTTTAAAGGACATCAAAATTGTGTATGAAGATCCCATTGCAATCTTTTGTGATAACACAAGTGCCATAAACATATCAAAGAATCTAGTGATGCATTCAAGGACAAAGCTCATATCCATCAGGTATCATTTTCTGAGAGAAAACATGATAGAGAATGAAGTCAAGTTGGAGTATGTTTCTACCAAGGATTAGATTGTAGATATTTTTACCAAGCTTCTACTTTTGAGTATCTCAAAGAAAGTTAGGGGTTATCACCCCACCTAATCTAAACTAAGATGCATAGTAGTGCATCAGTCCGGAGGTGCTTAGAGGTCTGGATTGATGCTTTTTAGGGCTACTTCTTAGGGGGAGTAGTCAAAGAGTTTAGAAGAGAGGTTAGGTCAGAGAAGAAGAGTGCAAGTATGTGCCCTTTTCCATTGATATCAAAGGGGGAGAGAAGTCATGTGAAAAACTTAGAGTGTAGATGTGTAAAAGAAAGGGGGAGAATTTTGGAGAAAGAAAGAGTACAGGTGTGTAAAGAGAAAGGGGGAGAATCTTGTCTTGATGGTTGTTGCAGTTTTTCACATCATATGTTGCCATCAATGACAAAAGGGGAGATTGTTGCAAGTATGTGCCTAATCAATGTTGTCATTGATGTCAGCATATCCTTGTTGTCATTTGTGTCAACTGTATCTTATTCTATTTCTTGTTTAGAAGACTTGTATGTTGAAGATATTAAGAAAATTAGCCTCTTCGTAAGAAAACAGATAGTGAGTTGTATACTAAAGAACAGTCTGGTAAAATGCTCTGCATTTATTTTTTCTTGAAGATCATGGTTTGTGGATTGGAAGTAAGTTAGAGGTATGACTAAGGATGATACATTCTAGTTTTGAGCCCTTCACATGAAGATCTAAGCGAGTTGTGTTCAACAAAGTAAAACCTACTTTTCTTGTAAGTTCAGTCGAGACAGGAAGGAAGTGTTCTCCTCTGCGTTCCTCTGCAATAAAGTATTTTACTCTACAATTCTAGAAGGACGTCTGGGATAATGATAAGTGCCTATAGTTTCAATGGTTCATGGTTTGGTGGTCCACAAGCTATCTTTCTTTTATGATAGTTGAAGACAGTAAAATTCATGTGGTCCGGTGAAAAGATTCCTATGGATAAAGTGGTTAAGGTTCATGCGGTTGCTCCTGATGATTATAACGTGCTTGTGGATGTCTCCTAATCATGTTCCTATCTTGATATTGGTCCACATTAAGGACTTAAGATCATCTTCGAAGATTGTTCTTAGATAGTGTAATGTGTAACCATTTTTGGCCGACCTGGTTAATCCCAGTGATTGTGGAGATCTCTAGAAGATTGTGGAAGCGTGTTGTGTGGAAGACTATGTTTGAGTCCTAGCTAAGGTATGGCGTGATCTATATTTGATTTCCTTTGCATAATTTGTAATAGGTCAAGACCTATCTTGTAAATGTTTGTAATACTGACATTGGAGATTGTTCCAATTTTTTGATGATTGTGATGCTGACCTTGATGATCATTCCAAGGTTGATGAAGTGTATAAATACTTGTAGTTGAGTCATGGAAAATGTGTCCTTGAGTGAAAATGGAAAGATAGTAAGAAAGGTCCAAAAGGCAGAGCAGAGAAAAGGAATTATTGTACTTCAATCAAAGACATAAGAAGGTGTTGATCATAATAGAGAGCCTGGTAGTGAGCCACCAGTATGGTTTAACAACCCTTATTGTAATCTTGCTCGGTTTAGGATTGAGGCAGTGAGCCTAATAGACCTAGTTGTTCTTCATGGAAGTAACCCAATATGTTTAGGCCTATGGAGTGACCAAGCCTGAACATCATTATTTCAAGATTGCAATATATATTGAGAGCTAATCATCTATGTGGTTTTTCCCCACCTCGGGGTTTTCCACATAAAATCTAGTGTCTCTTGTGTTTGATGTTGTATCTATGGTTAAGTTTCTGATTTCATGCACTCATTGTTAAATCATAATAATTGTGGATAAGTAATGAATGCTTAATTGTAGAATGTGTTTAAGTTTTTGAGACAACTAATTCACCCCCCTCTTAGTTGTCTGGCACATATCAATAATCTTATCTCTTCTCATCTAGTAGACATAGTTGACACCAATGACAACACAAGCTTGTTGACATCAAGGACAACATTGATAGCACATAATTATAATAGATGAGTATTCTGGGAATGTGTGTGAATGCTTTGGAGTGTCTCTGTCTGGTCCACATGATGTTCTTGGACTTGGAGAAGCGTGAATATGACCATTAGCTCAGGTTTAGATGACTTGGATTACTAGCACCATTTGCAGAGGTACCTCATGGATTTGTATGTGATAAGTAGCTTGATGATACAAATTTGAGTCTTGGTTATCCCTTGACATGGTCCACTTTCACTTCTTTCCATCGCGGAAGTGTTTAGTGCTGACCTAAGTAATGTTGCATGTGTGTAATGCACACACTTCATTAGGACCAACTTAATTGAGATAGGTCTTCATTATAGATGGTATAAATGCAAGATGAAGTTGAATGGAGTAATGTAGAGAAGATGGTGCGAATGTGAATCAAGGCCAGTGAATTGTGTGTGAGCTTAAAATCCTATGACTCTGGAATGTAGTGAATAGAAGTTGTCTACATTTTAGTGTGATAGAAGTTGCTAGAGGCAGTAAGCCAAAGGTTGTGGATGGAAAAGGGTGTCAGTAGTGGATTTCTCCTTTTGCTTTGAGATAGTGAATCTCTCTATAACAGACTTCTTTGTTCTTTGTTCTTTCTTCTAGGTAGTGAGCCTTTCTTCTAGGCAGTGAGCCTATTGATTTTTGATGTTGTTATTCATATATATTGTGAGATAATCCTTACCGTGGTTTTCCCTTATTGGGTTTTCCATGTAAATCTGGTGTTCTTATGTGTTTGGATGTGTTTTCATTGATGATTCATATGTTTACATTCTGCTAATGCATTATATAAGTGGTTGATGTTTTTAGGGTTTAAATTTTTAACATACAACTGATTCACCCCCCTCTCAGTTGTCCTATGCATTCCAACAATTGGTATTAGAGCCAAGTTCCTTGAAAAAGCTTAACCACTTGGGGTAGATCTAGATGGCACACAGGACAGGTATGGAGGTCCTAGTATTTCATGGAATAAATTCTACTTTTTGGAAAACCAGGATGGAAAGATTTCTTGTCTCACTAGTATATGGTGTATGGAAGATAGTTGATAAAAAGTATACTATACCTTTAAATATGGTCCAAAGGATGAAGATGAGATTAAATAATATGGGAACAATGACAAGGCAAGGAGTGCTCTTCTGAATAGTCTCTCTAATTCTAAATTAGTGAAGGTGATGAGTTACAAAACTGCTAATGAGATATGGAAGAAGATGGAAAGCACTTATGAAGGAGATGACAAGGTCAAGCAAGCAAAGTTGTAGATTCTAAAGTCCAAGTTTGAAGCCCTAAGGATGTTAGAGGATGAAAATATTGCAAGCTACATGCAAAGAGTGGATGAAATTGTCAATAACATCAATGGTCTCAGTGGAGAGATGGAGGAAAAGGAAGTGGTAAAGAAGGTACTAAGAACTCTTCCTAAATCTTATTGTGCTAAAGTTTCTGCTATTGAAGAGACTCAAGATCTAGATAATTATGCTAGGGATAAAATGTTTGGTACTCTAACTACTTTTGAGATAAGAGAATTTGGTCAAGATGATGCAAGAAAAGAAACTACTTTTAAGGCTAGCAACACATAAAAGAATGTTGAATCAGATTCAGATGACTTTGATGAAGTGGAAGCAAATTTTGTAAGCAAGTTGAAAAAGGGTTCGGGAAAAATATAGAGGTAAGTTATCATTCAAATGTTTTAATTGTGGAAAGATAGGTCATTATGCTTCTAAATGTCCAATCAAAATTTTTAATGACAAATACAAGGAGAACAAAGGAAAATCATTCGAGAAAAGTTATTATGTTAAAGAAGATGATAACATATTTGATGATGAGTTTGTCTATCTAGATGATGATGGTAATGAATGATTGTTCATGACTTTGAATGTTGGAACTAATTCCACTAATCCCAAAAGTCATATAAAGGATATTGCTTCGAAAATAGGGCACCACATTGAAGGAGGATTGGTTATTGATTTCCATGCAAGAGAGCAAGAAAAGGAAAAGGAGAAGCAAGTAGATGAAGAAGATGCTCTGGAGAAGATTCCAAAGAATCCCAAGTATGTGCAAAAGAATCATTTTGAAGATCATATCATTGGAGATAAGAACGAAGGTGTTTTAACAAGGATAAGTATTGCTATGGCAGATGAACAAGTAAATTTGTGCTTATTGTCTCAAATAGAACCCAAAACATTGACAAAAGCATGCAAAAATGAGTATTGGATCAAGGCTATGGAAGAGGAATTGATGCAGAATAAGGAGAATCAAACTTGAGAAGTTGTGCCAAGACCAACAGATAATAATGTGATAGGAACAAAATGGATCTTCTAGAACAAATTGAATGAGAATAGGGAAGTAGTCAAAAATAAGGCCAGGTTGGTGTGTAAAGTCTACTCATAAGGGGGAGAAATAGATTATGAGGAAACATTTGCTCTAGTGGCAAGATTAGAGGCAATCAGATTGTTCTTGGCCTTTGCAACTCATAAGGACTTCAAAGTTTATTAGATGGATGTGAAGTTTGCATTCCTGAATGGAGAGTTGGAAGAGGAGGTATATATTGAGAAACCAGAAGGATTTCAGTTACAAGATGATCCAAATATGTTATGTAGATTGAAGAAGGCATTGCATGGACTCAAACAAGCTCCTAGAGCTTGGTATGCAAGGTTGCATAGGTACCTACTACAACAAGGATTCAAAAAGGGCATTGCAGATAGCAATATGTACTTCAAAGTTGAAGAAGATCAAATCCTGATTGTAGAAGTGTACGTAAATGATATAATCTTTGGAGGAAATGAAGGTATGCGCAAGAGATTTTTAGAAGAAATGCATAAGGAATTTGAAATGCCAATGTGTGGGGAAATGAACTTCTTCATTGAGTTACAAATCAGTCAATAAGAAAAGGGCATTTTCATTTCATAGTCAAAGTATGCTAGGGAAATGTTGAAGAAGTTTGGAATAGAAGACTCCAAACCGGTATGTACTCCCATGAATATTGGTTTTAAGTTAAGCATAGATGATGAATCTCCTAAGGTTGATCAGAGAAAGTATAGATCAATGATTGGTGGATTGTTATACCTAACTACTATTAGATTGGATATCATGCATGTAGTTTATCTTGTGGCTAGATTCCAAGTTGATCCTAGAGAGTCACATGTTGTAGCAATAAAGAGGATATTTAGATACCTGAAAGGCACTCTGGAGTTTGGCCCATGGTATCCCAAGGATACTAATTTCTCCTTGAGTACATATACATATGCAGATTGGGTAGGATGTATAGATGACAAAAGAAGTACAAGTGGTGGTGCTTTCTTTCTAGGAAGCAGACTTGTCTCTTGGCTAAATAAGAAGTAGGACTCAATATCATTACCTACTGCAGAGGCAAAATATATTGCAGCAACATCTTGTTGCACATAGGTGTTATGGATGAAGTAGACATTGAAGGATATCAAAGTGTCATATGATGAACCTATTCCTATCTTATGTGACAATACAAGTGCTATCAACATTTCAAAAAATATGGTGATGCATTCAAGGACAAAGCATATTTCAATTTGACATCACTTCTTAAGTGAAAATATTGTAGAGAATAAGGTGAAGTTGGAGTATGTGCCTACCAAGGATCAAGTTGCAGACATATTTACAAAGGCTCTCTCTAAGGATACTTTTGAGTATCTCTGACATAAGCTAGGGGTTACTGCCCCTCCTCTTAACTAGATGCATAAATGTATCCATCTGTCCAGGTAGCATTTCAAGAGACATTTTTATGAACCTGGACTAATGTTGAAGGCTACCTCTCAAGGGGAGTAGGTAGAAATACTATTAGTTGATATAGTCAGATGGAGCACATCCTATGATCTTAAGGGTGAGAGTGTAGAAAAGTGAGAGTAGTAGAGATGAAGCAAATACTTGCTAGTGTTGTTTCTCTTTGCCATTGATGTCAAAGGGGGAGAGAGAGTTGACATGATTGAAAACCATTATGCAGAGAGGTGTGTGAAGTGTAAGAGTTGCTTTAGGTCTTGATGGTTTTTCAAAGAGTTGGTGTTTCCATCAATGACAAAGGGGGAGATTGTTAGAAACTTACTGGTGTTGTCATTGATGTCAACTCCCAGCAGATGGTACACTTGGTTTCCAAGTTCTTTTGAGAAAATTTGATAAAAAGGTGTGCAATATGATAGAGGTACCCTCAATATTATGCTCCACATTTTTTCCTAATTAAAGATATGCTTATGTAGTTTGGAAGTGTTGATTAGAGATGTTTAGAGGTATTATATCCCAAGTTTCATGTTTTGGATCATGCGGAAGTAGAAGATGTGTTTGATAGAGTATTTGACTATGAAGAAGACTGTCTAGGAGAAATGAGAATGCTCTGCATTTCTCTACATTGAGCTTTCCTATCTTGTGGATATGGGAGAATGCTTATATTATCTATATCCACCTTCCTTTGAAGTTTCTAGTGTTAGGATGCTCCACAAGTTTAGTTCTTGCATTGGTGATCAATAATAGTATGTCCTGATGTGCACAATGAAGACACTCTTTGATTCAAATGGTTACAATAGTGTTGTAGAAGTTTATGATGATGATCATGCGTATTCTAGGGAGGTGTGTGAATTCTTTGGATTGTCTTTCTCTAGTCTGCATGATGTTCTTGGACTTGGAGAAGTGTGAATATGGCCATTAGCTCAGGTTTGGCTAATTTGGTTTACTAGTGCCATTTGTGGAGGTACCTCATCCAGATTGTGGATGTGATAAGAAGCTTGATGATACATATTTGAGCCCTGGTTATCCCTTGACATGGTCAACTTTTACTTCTTTGCACTACGGAAGTGTTTAGTGTCGACCTAAGTAATGTTGCATGTGTGTAATGTACATGCTTCATTAGGACCAACCTAATTGAGATAGGTCTTGGTTATAGATGGTATAAATGCAAGATGAAGTTGAATGGAGCAATGTAAAGAAGATGGTACAAATGTGAATCAAGGGCAATGAATTGTGTGCGAGCTTTAAAGACTATGACTCTGGAATACAATGAGCAGAAGGTGTCTACATTTTAGTGTGCCAGAAGTTACTCGAGGCAGTGAGCCAAAGGTTGCAGATGAAAAATGGTTTTAGTGATGGATTTCTCCTATTTCTTTGAGATAGTGAATCTCTCTGTAATAAACTTCTTTCTTCTCTCTTCTAGGCAGTGAGCCTTTCTCTGGAAATGAGCCTTTCTTCTAGGCAGTGAGCCTATTGATTTTTAGTGATGTTATTCATACATATTGTGAGCTAATTCTCACCACATGTGGTTTTTCCCTTATTGGGTTTTCCATGTAAATTTGGTGTTCTTATGTGTTTGGATGTGTTTGCATTGATGCTTCATATGTTTACATTCTACTAATGCATTATAAGTGGTTGATGTTTTGAGGGTTTAAATTTTTAACATACAACTAATTCACCCCCCCCTCACAATTGTCCTGTGCATTCCAACAAAAACTCCCTTAGATCAAACCCCCTTGGAAAGAAGCCCCCTAGTCTTAAATCAAAACCTCGATGGAGTCTCCTCTGCACCTATCAATATGTTGACAAAAAACCAAATTTGCTTCACCTTTTGGAGGATCAAATGAATTCATTTAGAAATACTATTTTGTAATCATGTAGCCCTTAGTATAAGATTGCCAAAAAGTATGATTTTGAATATATTTATAATTTGATTATTATATTTATTTTCTATTTTCTAGTGAACATAGGTTTTTCATCAAACATCAAGGTCTCTATTCCACACATGTGAAAAAATTAAAAAAAAAGAATTGTTTTTTTGAAAAATATCTACACACTAGTTATTGATGTCCTTGTTTCAACAAAAAATAACTATTTAATTTGGATACATAGATAAAAAGTTATGTTGTATGGTATAAGCCTATGTCTGAATTATAATTAATCCCACTTCAAAATTAATAAAAAAAATATATGCAACAAAAAATTATGAAAAAATATCTGCACAGTAGATATTGGTGTTACAAATCTATGTTTAAAATTTTAGAATTTTTGATCGTTTCTATAAAAAGTTATGATGTATGGTATAAATGTCACTGTTAAAAAATACTGTTAACTCTAAAAAAAAGTTATTAAAAGTTACATAGAAAATTTCAAAAATTATTTCTTAAATTTAAAAAAATACATTTAGAACCTACACAAAATCTCAATAATCACTAGTTCATATCATCTTCAAATTCTTAATGGTTTAGTTGCTATAGGTGTCAGAAAGTGAAAATTTGGTTTAAAATATTGATTTCAATGTTCCACTTTGGCCAAAATGTGGGACATCGTATTGTGGGATCAACCCAGGTCCTTTTGTTCTTGCGTGGAATTCTTGTTTAAGGATGCTTCAACATAGATTGATGCTAATGGATTTATGTCTGAGGATATTATGCTTCATAGATCAATTAGACAAGGGCGTCCATTAGCACGTACTATTTTTTTATAGATGCTAATACTTTACAATATATTTTGAAATCTAATCTTATTATCCCACTTGTTCATTGTATCATTGTACCTAGAATAAGGAGGAATTGGTGAGTGCTCAATTTGGCAATGATACAACCCTTTTGTGAAGCTAAACCAAGATAATTTTAAGAATTTTCTAGCTATACTTTACATCTTTTATGATGCCTCATGGGCTAGAAGATTGTTGATCACAAATCTATTATTTCGAGTTGGATTGATAACCTCCCTAAATGGTTGGCTAGTTTTAATTGGTAGTGGGGTGGTCCTAATAAAATTGTGAGATACTCGGGGTTTCCTTTTTATGTTGATCCTTCTTTGAAAGAAATGTGGGAGTGGATGTTCAAGAAGATTGAAAGGAAGAATTCCAAGTGCTAGACTCATCTTTTATCTCTTGAAGGAAAAGTGCAAATCTATCAAAAGGTTTTGGCCTCTAACAACATCTATTATGCTTCAGCATGGCTCTTTCATAGTGCTTAAATGGAAAACAATTAGAAGATTATAAGGGACCTTTTGTGGTTTGATGGCAAGGAGAGTAAAAAGAGACATGTTGTTAACTAGTCGTGGTATTGTGTGCCTAAAAATAAAGGGGGTCTTGGGCTTAAATATCTTAAATTGTAAGGTATTTATCTTGTTGCCAAGTGGAGCTTGAAGGCATTTTATGGTTCAAAACCTTGGAAAGTTTTGATTAGAAATAATATTGATTTGATGGAAAATTAGTTTTCTCTTCATCCTCATGATTTAATGTTTGGGAACTTCTCTATTTGTGCCTTTGGTTCTAATGTTTTTGGAAGTATATGGAGGGTCTAGGAGATTGTGAAACATTTGATTAAGAATAAGGAAGCCTTCTCTAGGGCTGATAGTGTTTTCCTAGCATATAGGTCTATTTTGTGGAACTTATATTGGAATAACAAACTATTGGCCTTAACTCAGGGCTGTTCAACAAAGTTGTGGGATTCCAAAGGTATTAATGATTTTGGAGATGTGCTGGAAGGGGGTTTCATAAAGAGGTGGTAGGATTTGTAAAATAAGTTTGGGCTTCGTAATTCTCAGAGGAGAACTCTCTCAGTCTTGAAGAAGGATTTTTTTGGGGTCAAATTCCCTGTGGATTTAAATTCAAACTCAAAAATTTTGGTTAATATTAAATGGTGTGATAATTTTATTTTTAATAAAATGACCTTCAACAAATTATATGAAATTTTTGGTTGGCACAAGCGAAATTTTTAATAGGCTTAACTATAACTATAACTTGAATTGGTTTGATAGTGAGTTGTCTTTTATGTTTAAGCATTTATGGTTTGCCAAAAATGAGCCTAAAAATTTGTATTTTAGATGGTTACTTATCCTTAAAAATTTTGTTGTTTTTACTGGTGTCCATAATGCTAGGTTCCCTGTTAATGTTTGTAAGTTGTGTAATTCTGTTGAAATCTTTGAGCATCTATTTTTTCAGTTGTCCTTATGATATGAAATCTTAGTCTTTATTCATGGGTAATTGTCTGGGTTGGGATAAGAAGAAAGGGATTAGCTGGTCTAAAATTCTTTTTGGATATGTTGATTTCTTTTCTAAGGAATTGAATGCATTTTTTTAGGGGTAAAATTTAAACTTTATTCCAATAAAATTATTTACAAATCCATCCAGTGGACTTCTAAATGGCAAGAACCGTCAAGATATGAAATAAAAGAAGAATCCAAAGGGACCACCTACAAAACCATCCCAACTTACAAGCAGTTACACAATCACTGCAAACCAAACTACCAGTCCTCTCATCCAACCACTTCCAAGATATCACAATCATGTTGGGGGAAAAGAAAAGTGAGTATCAAGTGTCTTGATGACCCTTGATTCCACCAATGATTCCCCTACAATTACACTTTCTCTTGATTCTTCTTCCTTCCTGCCTTTACTACCTTCTCAGTGCCTCATTTTTTAGGCTTTTTTTATGTAGACCTGATAGATGAGGAAGAGCCCTCTTTTTTCCATCTTATTTCCCCCCTAAAGAGTGCATAGGAGCTAGCATAGCATGGCCATTAATAACCTCCATTTGTATCTCTAACACTAGTACAATGATAGCCCCTTCTATATGTTTCTCTAAAGCCTCTTGAGTCCTAGTCTCTAACCCTATAGAGCCACCCACTTCCTGCAAATGCACCGACATCTCTAAAACTGGATTAGGGACATAAGCATCAGATAAACTAGAATGAGAGGGAACTGTATCCTATCCATCCAAATTGACATCATGTTCCATTGAATCCAAATCCTACAAACTTTCAAGAACATCAAATGTGTTTCTTGAAGTCACTCTAGAAGTCACTTTATTCTATTGATTCGTGGACTTCTCCTTGGATTGAGATTTCCCATGAATGAAGCCATTTGAATTTGGCCCATCATTCTGAATTGTGGTCTTCCCTTTTTCTTTTAGGTTGGTTGCATGCATAATAGTAGGTTGAGGAGATCTAGGACCCAAGTTTGGGCAAGTTCTTTGTAAATGTCCATACTCATGACATATATGACATTTAAAGGGTAAAGATTCATAATCAATTTGTTGGATCCAAGTCATGCTTCCTAATCTGATTTCCATAGATTTAGGTAGTAGATTATTTAAATTTATTTCAATAAAAAGATGAGAAAAAGTGGCTACCTTTTTGTTAAGGGTTTGGCAAGAATGACCCAAGGGTTTCCTGATAATCATCGCTAGGGATTGTAGAATGTCCTAATCCCAAAACTCCATTGGAAGCTAAGGGAGTTGGACCCAAATAAGAATCTTGGAGGGTAGCTCCTCCACAAGATCAAACCCTATAAGCCAAGGTTTGATAAATAAAACTACTTGATTATGAAAGTACGAGCCACCTTCAAAAATGATATTTCGATCCACTTGTTGTTATATGGAGCCTAATCAGACTCAGAGGGTAAATTTTCTCTATTTTTATCGGCGTGGTTTCCCCCCAAGATGAGGTCAAGGGGCAGTGCCCCTGACATGCTCCCTATCGTGATATAGGGCAAGGTCAAGGGGTAGTACCCTCACGGAGGCTCGGGGGCAGTGCCCCCAAAACCTCCACCAATTTTTTATTATTTTATAAAGGCATCGGGAGTTATTTTTCAATTGGTCAACATAAAAATAAACCTTCTTTTTGTAACTAACATAAGGCTTGATAAAAGAGGCTAAGGGTTAGGGTTTCTATCGATGTATTGTAGCATTTGTAGTGGTATTGAGTTGTAAGGATTGTAGGTTGTAATTAGTTTGATTTATCGGATAATAATATTGGAGTCTTTGTTGGTGGATGTAGCTCGAGTTTGGGTGAACCACATTACAACTTGTTTCTTGTTGTTATTGTTTCTATGTATTTTTATTCCTCTATTTAATCTTTATTTGCATTTAATTGATATCTTCTACTGGCTACCCTAACAAGTGGTATCGAATTTAGGTTGTGTTTGATTATCATATGTAGGAAGGTCTCACAGTTGAGTGGGAGTCTCATGGTTGAGTGGAAGCAATAGCAAACAAGGGTAAATTGAAGGTAGATAAATTCAATGGGTAGAACTATTAGTTATGGAAGATGCAGATGGAGGGTTATCTCTATCAGAAGGATTTATGGAGGCCATTGGAAGGAGTATCCAAGAAATCGACAGGAATGACAGATGAGGATTGGGAACTTCTAGATAGAAAGGCACTGGGAACCATTCGGTTGTGCCTGGCACCATCTATGGAATTCAATATAATAGAAGTGAAGACAACAAGTGAACTGATGAAAGCTTTGGCTAAATTGTGTGAAAAACCCTCAGCCTCAAATAAGGTATTTCTCATGAAGCATTTGTTTAATCTAAAAATGATTGAAGGTGGATTTGTGATAGATCATTTAAATGAGTTTAATACAATTGTCAGTTAGTTAACTTCTGTAAAAGTAAAATTTGATGAAGAGGTGAGGGCTCTCTTGGTTTTATGTTCTTTGCCAGAAAGTTGGAATAGCTTGGTAATGGCTATAAGTAACTCTATGATGTTGTTGGTGTTATCCTTAATGAGGAAATGCGATGGAAAAGATCAGGAGGGTCCACATCAGGTAGTGTTTTGAATGCAGAAAGCAGGGGCAGATCAAAGGAGAGAGGAAAAGGTTCTAGAGGTTATGGGAAGTAACAAGAAAAATCAAAGGATAAGAGACTCCAATCCAGAGGACAGAAGGATTGCTAGTACTGTGGGAAACTGGGTCATCTAAAGAAAGATTGTTGGTCTCGAAAGAATAAAGGAGACAAACAAGAAGGTAATAAGGAGGCAAATGTGGTAAGTAATAAATCTGAAGATGATGTTTTGATTCTTTCCCTAGATAATGCTGATGATTCATGGGATTTAGATTCAGGGGCCTCATTTCATACTACACCCCATAGAAGTTATTTTCTTGATTATGTCCAAGGGGATTTTGGGCTAGTTTATTTGGGAGATAATGAACCCTGTCAGATTGTTGGAAAGGGAAGAATCAAAATTAAGTTGTAGAATGGGAATCATTGGCTACTACAAGAGGTAAGGCACATTCCAAGGCTAAGTAGGAATTTAATTTCAGCAAGGCAGCTAGCTGATGAAGGTTGCATTATTACATTTACTGATAAAAATTGGAAGGTTTCAAGAGGTGCCTTAATAGTAGCAAAAGGTGTGAAAGTAGGCACCTTATATCTTTGTTCAGGTCATATTGTTCCTTCTACTTTAGTTGCAGAGAAAAACCAAATAGGTTCAGGAACAGTTGCTGTGGGTTCACAGGAAGAGATTGAAATAGTTGCTACAGGTTCTGAGACAATGTTGTGGCATAACAAACTTGGGCATATGAGTGAAAAAGGTATGAAGGTACTTCATTCTAAGAAAGTTTTACCAGGTCTAAAATGTATTAATATGGATTTCTGTGAAAGTTGTGTGTATGGAAAACAAAAGAGAGTTAGTTTTCTCAAGGATGGGAAGCAAAAGAAAGATGAAAAGTTGGAGCTTGTGCATACAGATGTATGGGGACCAGCTCAGGTATCTTCTCTTGGTGGCTCTCGATATTATGTTACATTCATAGATGATGCAACTAGGAAGGTTTGGATTTATTTCCTTAGGCAAAAATTTGATGTATTTGAAACATTTAAGAAATGGAGAAGCTTGGTTGAGAATGAGACAGGTAAAAGATTAAAATTTCTTAGATCTAATAATGGTGGTGAGTATTGCAGTAAATAATTTGAGGTTTATTGTCCCTTTAATAGAATCCATAAGCAGAAAACAGTTCCAGGGACTCCACAGGAAAATGGAGTGGTTGAATGCATGAATAGGACAATAATGGAGCATGCAAGGACTATGAGATTGCATGCTGGGCTGCCTTTAAACATGTGGGCAGAGGCTGTCAACACTAATGTATATTTAATTAATAGAGGTCCTTCAGTTCCTTTGGGTTGTGGGATTCTAGAGGAAGCATCGATAGGTAAGAAGGTGAGTTATTCTTTTCTCAAAACCTTTAGATGTGAAGCATTTGCACATGTAGATTATGAAAATAGAACCAAGCTGGATGTAAAATCAAAAAAATGTACTTTCGTTGGATATGGCATTGATGAATTTAGATATAGGATTTGCGATTTTGAAAATCAGAAAATTGTGAGAAGCAAGGATGTTATATTCAATAAGAAGGTGTTGTACAAAGATCAGTTGCAGCAGCATGAGAAGAAAGAAAAGGATTATGCAGTGCTAGATGATACTCTAGATAGTGATGTTCCAGTGGTTTCTCATGCTTCGCAACAACAACAAGAAATACCACAAACTCTAGTGAATGTTAGATGATCAATAAGACTCAGTAGACCTCCTGAAAGGTTTTCTCTCGCCTTGTATTCTATTTTGTTAACAGATGATGGTGAACCATAAGGGTATGATGAAGCTATGTAGGTGGATACAAAGGTTTAGTGGGAGCTTGCAATGAAAGAAGAAATGGACTCCTTGCTAAAAAATCAAACTTGGGAATTATGTAAGTTACCTGCAAGTAAAAAGGCTTTACCAAACAAATGGGTTTATAGGCTGAAAGAGGAAGATGGTGGTAAGAAAAGATTTAAATCTAGGTTAGTTGTAAAAGGATTTGCATAGAAAAAGGGCATTGATTTTGATTAGATTTTTTCTCTGGTTGTTAAGATGACTTCTATTCATACTGTTTCAAGTATTGTGGCTACTAAAGATTTGCATTTGGAATAGCTAGATGTGAAAACAACCTTTCTCCATGGTGATTTGGAGGAGGAAATATATATGGAACAACCCTAAGGATTTGAGGTCAACGGTAAGGAGAAAATGGTGTGTAGATTGCAGAAGAGTTTGTATGGCCTGAAACAAGCACCTCGGCAATGGTATTTGAAATTTGATAGTTTTATGGCTAAGTAAGGCTACATCTAGTGTAATTCTGACCATTGTGTTTATTTTAAGAGGTTGGATAATGACAACTACATTATTTTATGTTTATATGTTGATTACATGCTTATAGCGGGGTCTAACATGGATCACATAAGAGAGTTAAAACAACAGTTAGCACAATCATTTTATATGAAGGATTTGGGGGTAGCAAAATAAATCCTTGGTATGAAAATTTACAGAGATAGGAAGAACAGAAAATTGACTCTATCTCAGGCTAATTGTGTTGAAAAGGTGTTGCAGATATTCCATATGGAGAATGCAAAAGTTGTCAGCGCACCTTTGTCCAGTCATTTAAAATTGACTAAGGAGATGTGTCCAAAGACATAAGAGGAGGAAGACAAAATGTCCAAAGTACCATATGCTTTAGCTATAGGAAGTTTAATGTATGTCATGGTATGCATGAGACCAGATATTACACATGCTATAGGAGTCGTAAGTAGGTATATGAGTCATCCCAGATTGGAACATTGGAATGTGGTAAAATAGATTCTCAGATATTTGAGAGGTACATCCAATGAACATTTATGTTTTAGAGGCTCTAATATTGATTTAGCAGGTTATGTAGATTCAGATTTGGTAGGGGATATTGATACCAGGTGGAGTACTATAGGTTATGTCTTTACTGTAGGTGGGACAACAGTAAGTTGGATCTCCCTATTGCAAAAGGTGGTTGCTTTATCCACCATAGAGGCAGAGTATGTAGCTGCAATAGAGGTAAGCAAGGAGATGATATGGCTACAATCTTTCATGGAAGAATTGGGCAACCAATAGGCTAACAATTCTTTGTATACAAACAGTTAGAGTGCCATACATCTTGCAAAGAATTCTACCTTGCATTCAAAGACCAAACACATACATTTGAGGTATCACTTCATTCGATCAGTGTTGGATGATGGACAGTTACGACTAGAAAAGATACATACAGATGAAAATCTAGTGGATATGTTTACGAAGGCAGTGACAAGGGAGAAGTTGAGCCCCTCTTCAGCTTCGATTGGTCTTCAAGACTAAAAATAAAAAAAAAATCATAACAACAGAGTCTAGAGTACTTATTTCCAGTGGGAGCTACAGGGTCAGTGGTGTTATGATCTGTCTCCAAGTGGGAGATACTATGTTGTGGAGTCTAATTAGTCTCCAAGTGGGAGATTGTTGTTATATGGAGCCTAATCAAACTCAAAGGGTAAATTTTTCCTACTTTTATCGGCGTAGTTTGCCCCCAAGATGGGGTCAAGGGGTAGCGCCCCTTATGTGGTTGAGGGGCAGCACCCTTGCAGGGGCTCAGGGGCAATGCCCCCAAAGCCTCCAATGATTTTTTATTATTTTATAAAGGCATTGGGAGTTATTTTTCTATTGGCCGGCATTAAAAAACCCTATTTTTGTAACCAACATAAGGCTTGATAAAAGTGGCTAAGGGTTAGGGTTTTCGTCAATGTATTGTAGCATTTGCAGCAATATTGAGTTGCAAGGATTGTAGGTTGTAATCGATTTGATTTACTAAATAATAATATTGGACTCTCTATTGGTAGATGTAGCCCGAGTTTGGGTGAACCACGTTAAAACTTGTCTCTCACTGTTATTATTTCTATGTATTTTCATTCCTCTATTTAATCTTTATTTGCAATTAATTGATATCTTCTTCCGGCTATCCCTAACACCACTAGCCAAGAAAAAACCACAAAGAAGTATCTATTAGTGCAGCTAAGATGATTTCCATATCACCCTCAAGGAACAGGTTCTTTTTGACCTAGGCTTCCAAAAAAGGCAAGGAAATATGGTCCCCCATAAAATTGCATATTAACGCATGCTCTGACAAATAAAGGACATCATCTGCTATGGCTTTTGGATTAATCACCAATACTGGCCGATGTTGCTTTTCTCTAGGCATCCATTGGGTCGTTGGCGAAGCGACAAAAATTGTGCCGATCTAGACTCCTCTGATAGATGCAAGAGAAAATGGACAACATTTGAGTGTTTGGATGAAGAGGGTTCATTCATATTAAGTGCATCTTTGAAGGAAAAAGAGGGGGATCCCTTCGACCGCCATTGGTCTCCATGTAGTTAGGCCCTCTGAACTATAGAAAAAATATTAGCACCTTAAAAATCCCTTGGAAGGTAGCCCCACACAAACCCCTCCTATCGCAAAACTCATAATTGAATGAGTTTTGGTTCATTCTTACAAATGAGATTCTTTGTTAGATTTGGAAGGCAAGAAATGATGAGATTTTTTAGGATAAGAGGAGTCTTGATGACTCAAATTTTAAGCTCATATGTTTTAACATCTTGGTGCAAGTTTTAGTTATTATGGAGATTCCAAAGAACAAGTTCCTTATTCTCTTCAAAAAGAGGCTCACGTTGGTCTACAAGAAAGAGATAGTCAGTGTTCACTTTTGGCCTCAAGGCAAAGATAATTTGGATGAAGGTGAGCTGAATACCTTGAAAGATTATATGAAGAACAAGAAGATAGAGAAACCAAAGGCACAAGTTAAGTGTAGGGAGAAAAAGAGATGTAGACAAATTGATGAATTTGTTCCTATTTTCAATGATATGGATCCTAAAGATGAAGCAAATATAGTGATTGGGACTTTTCATGAGCTGGACTATTATGAAAATGATAGTAATAAAATAAGTTGTTGGGAATAATTGATAGATGTTTTGTATTAGTTGTTGGTGTTTAGTATTTTTTTCTAAGATAGTATGGCAGTGTCATATCCGATGATACTATATTTTGGTGTTTTATTCTGGGTTGATGATGCATTGCTAGTGAGTCCTTGACAGACTATTTAGTGGTTTGCTCCACCTTATATTGTACTTGTTCTTATTTATTTTTGGTAATGAACGGTAAATGATCCTTAATATAAAAAATCAATCATTGTGAAAAGTTCAAGGGTGAGATAGGAGCTTTGAGGAGGGAGGAAGATGAATGGGTATCCTCCATTGCTACTATCTAGAGATCCTATTCTCACATAAGGAGACTCTGATTAGTATTCTTCATTGACCTTGGTGTAATTTGTGCTCCTTTGCCCCTTTTCTAGATCGAATTTGGTTGGTTTGGTTAATCTTGAGTTTTTTTGTGATCTTTTGTTTTTTGTATGTCAATAGTTTTTTTGAATTTTAATTTGTGTGTGGGATTTCCTACAAACTACATGGAAGTCCTATTGATTATTTGGTGTCTACATAGTGGTTACTAGTTGGAGTGGTGAGAGATTGGCGGTGGGGGGCTAACTTTTTTATGTTAAAAATTAGACCTTTGTTATTGCCTTCATATCAACAATAATGAATGGTCTAGAAGGTGTAGAGGGAGGTATCTAAGGGGATGTTAATAATTCCTCACAAAGAAAAAATAATGAGGAAGAGAATTGTGCAAAGGTTTTAGATAAGACTAAACCTACAAATAAAGATATTGTGGGGAGCATAGGAGAAGTTCCAAAGGGCACTAGATTTTCAACTGTAGAGTATGGAGAGTGTATGGAACTTGGGGGAGGTAGTATGGGAGTAGTCAGTGACTTCAAAGATGGAGATCCTAGAGGAGGAGAAACTGGTAAGGATCTCCCTCTACCAAAAACCTCTTCATTTCTCCTAACACAAAGATGCTACAAACAGTAAGGAATTAAGAAAATAGACTTAAGAATATTGTTGTGTTCTTTATTTGTTTGGACAATAATTTTTTGCCTTCTAGAAAGTTTTTTGACAATTAGCTTGGTAATGTTTAGGGTATAAAAATGGGGATTTATGTCAACTTCTGTAGAATGTTACAGAAAGGTTTGTTTGTCATTTTTAAAAAATCATGGCATGCAAGAAAGAGTTGTTAGAAAAGAATTTTGGAATTTAGGGAAGTCTGTCTTCAGGATCATCCCTTTGTTTGTAAATTCAAGACCAGATGAGGTACCAACTGAATCTGCATCTAGATGGATGGAAGTGAAAAATGTTGCCCCTTAACTGTGGAAATTCATCCCACATATTTAAAAACCTCTGGGTAATTTCTTACAAATTGAGGAAACTGGAGTTATGTTACCTCATTAAATGCTTGAGTTTTAATCTCTCTAATTCCTAATATTATTTTCCCTAATATATTGAGCATACAAATTAGAGATAGTGTTGTTAATTGTGAAATAGAGCTTTTGGGTAGCTTAAATGCTTATTTTTTGTGTAAAAGAATGGCCATGTGAAGAAAGACTATCCTAAAATTCCAAAAAATTCTAATAAGGTCTTTAAGAAAGATGAAAAAATGGTCAATAAACCTAACCCTCAAGAGAATAAGGTTGGTCAAGTTGATAATAGTAAACCCTTGAATAATAAAGATTCATACAAACAAGATGAAAATAATAAGATTGATAAAGAAGACATGAACCTCCCTCACAATGGTTCTTTTGAGATGGATTTTGTTCAAATCAAATCCACCTCGAAATGACACACTATTTAAGGGAGATGTTGTCCCAGAAGATAAAGGGGATGCTACCCAAAAGGGTGCAAGTGTACAAACTAACCTTAGAAAGGAAAAGCCTTTGAGGAAAATTCTCCAGCAATTAGATCTAGAAATAATTAATACCAGAGCATAAGATAAGAGAAAGGAACTTGTTAAAGCCCCTCAAGTACTACTAGACATTGAACCCTCAGGGGAACAATGAAACTATGGACACATGAAGAAGTCCAAAAGATAAAAGTGAAAGGAAGCAATGTACATGGAAACAAATTCCTACACTGATGTAATGGGGAAAGTTATGAAAATTTTAATCTTTTATAATTACAAATTATGAGATGCACATTAATAGAAAGGTAACAACACAAAAAACAAGTCTAATGCTCACAACAAAGATATATATGTTGGGAAAACTTTATCAATGAAAAACCCCACACTCCGAAACCTGCACAATGTATTATCAAATCAAAGGATGATTACAACACAATTGCAATGTAAGTTCTTTCAGGAGTTCACTAATGCCGATTATTGGAGTAATTCTAATAGCATAACGGCACCTGCAAATGAACCATACATACACTACTCCAAACACCTATATTTAATTATCTAATTATCCATTTGTATATCCCTCTTGATTTATTTCTATTTCTAACTCATGTGCACCTTGTAGACACCTAAAATTGACCTTGCCTTTACAACACTACTAACATTGCCATCTTGTGACATCTCACAACATCTTGCAACACTTTCATCCTAGGACCCTTCTATGTCCAATTAATAAAATAAATTATATTTATTTTATTAATTGTGTCCAATATTCTCTCTAATTAAATGAATTAATTTAATTTTCCTACATCACTCCCATCCTATAATTAATTAAATAATTTTATTTAATTAATTATTCTCCACCTACCTTACACAAAAAAGTAAAAATAACTTACTCCCTAAATACACTCTTCGTTTCACTCTTAGCTGACTACATGAGGATAGGTCCTATCCTTCCCATAATGCATCCTCACTTAATCTCATCCATCTATTTACACTTAATCACAACCATTCATCCTTGATCCATGTGTTGATCCATGTCTCATTAAGTCTCAACCATTCATCTCTAATCTAATCCTAGCCATCCATACTATCATCCTAATATCATATAAATATCCCTCTCATTCAAATCATTTGAACTAATGAAAAATTGAATGAAGAGACTAATAAAGAGATCTAGAATTTTACAAAGGAGAAAGATTATGTTGGTTTATTGATCAATCCACATTTGAGCAAATTTCATCATATCAAGAGAGCATATCAAGTAGAACAAAGGTGCCCTCTGATTCCACTCTCAGAGGAGTAAGAGTGATTTGAGGTGAAAAGTATTGTGTTTATTGCATTATCTTTTGAATTTCCTCTTGTCATTTTCTGCTCTTCACACCTAATTAATTAAAATAATTAGATAATTCCATTAATCATCCTCTCACATCCTATCTTATCCCTCTTGATTTATTTCCATTATATAAATCATCTGTAACTAGTTAAATGAAAATAAATCAAGGATCTTATCCTTATCTTGCATTTTTCACAAAATCAATCCATCAAAAATCTATAAATGGAACCTCTTGCAAGCCATAATCATCAAAATTTTGAATGCAAACTATGTTGTTGAGTTGCTCAAAACCTTACATTCAATCATATTTTCAAGCACAACTACCATTTCTATTACAAGGAAGAGTTTGGTGAGATCTATTATTATTTCATTCATTATTGTCATCTTTTCCTTATGCTTTATCTGAAGTTTAGATTTTAGATTTGAAAGTAGGATTTAGATCTTTTGATTTGAGTCTTACATTTACATTTCAAATTTACTTGCATACAAATAACAACTAAAAGTAACACATAGTTCCACTCCAAGTGGAATGCACCAAATATATGGGTGCAAAATAAATTAAATACAAGTAAATAAATAGTTTGAACATCGGGACTTGCAAAGTGTATGACACACCTAATCCCAACAAAGATATCATATTTCTTCCCATTTAATGTAATCAACTTGGATTGGGATTGATCTCTTGGCCATTACATACTTGATACCTTCTCCTCTATATTTCTCAGTCCCCATGATTCCTCTTTCATTCTAGATTGCAAAAGTCTAGCATCCTAACTATCAAAATTAGTTATTTTGACACTCTTTGTAAAGAAAGTACTAGAAAAACATGCAACAATGAGTATACACCAATAAGAGAACACATATCATACATATTCGTGTGTATTCATGTATAAACATATGTAATAATAAAATAAGAATTCCAAGTATGAATCCTCCATATATACATAAACATGAAAGTATAATATCATCAATAAATAATAAAAATAGGGGCACATAAATCAATGTGTTATATATAAATAATGCCAATTGTGAATCCTCCATATATACATAAACATGTAAGTATAATAACATCAATCAATAATAAAACACAAGGGCACAAAAATCAATGTGTTATATATAGATATGCACGCGCACGCACGCATGTACACACACACACACACACACACACACAGAGAGAGAGAGAGAGAGAGAGAGAGAGAGAGAGAGAGAGAGAGAGAGAGAGAGAACACATGTTCATTGATATGAGTGGAATGGACTCCCAAGCTACCTAGAACAAAATAAACAAAGTAGAATAAGATGAAATAAGTAGGTCTCCTAGGTCCCTTGAGTACTTGGGGATTGGTATTCATGCTAATGTCATACCTCTGGTTGAAGTCATCCTAGAAAATAAAATCATATGATCATGTATGTATTTACCTACTAGTTGTGTCATGAATAGAGTTGCTATCATTATTGTGCAAGCTCCTCAACATCACATTCCCCACTCTTAACTTGGAAATATCTATTTGTAGAGATACAATATCTTGAATATAATCTCATGTTATGTAAAATATGTTAATGTGTTTCTCCACAAGGATGGGTAGCCTAGGGTCCACCAAGAGCTCCACCCTTGTCCTCTCTATCATGGGAGCAAAATATCCAACACCACATCACAAATACAAGATCTCCACTCATCAATCATACTTGCACACTTGTGCCAAAAAGAATAAGAATAGGACACATGGAGTTCATATTTAATGATGAAAAGATACCAAAAATTAAATTTATAAAAATATCTACTTACATTGGTCCCCAATGTATTAAAAATGATTGACCATAACTTCTCTATAAAGATTATCTAATCCCTTCAAGAATTTTATATTTACCTCTACTTCTACTTCCTTGAACCCCCCACTCACTATGTTAGTGGTGGTGGTGCCCACCTAGGGTTAGGGTTTTGAGTTGAGTCTGCAAGCCTATATTTTTCTTCCCTCAAACTCTTAATGCCTTAGGTATTATTTTCCCTCAGCCTCCTGCATTGACCATCTGTAGCAAGTCATCTGTCACTTAAGATGCATTTCATGTCATAGCACTCATCAAATGACTAGCCCCCTTTGCCTTGTGATACCTCCTTTTCCTATCACAAAAAAATGTTAAGTTCAAAAATCCTTGAGCGATGGTCTTCGGTGTGACAATGTGCATCGGTGGCCCAATTTGTGTTCCTGCTGATAGGCCGATGGAGATATAAATGAACATCCAAAGTGTCATCGACGAGACCTTGCCTATCAATAGCCAAGTTCGACATCCCTCTGATGGCCAATGAGATATACGAAAGTGGTTTTCGGTGTGACACAGTGCATCGGCAGCCCAATTCATGTTCCCACCGATAGGCCGATGGAGATACAAATGAAGATACAAAATGCATATCAATGAGATGGTGTGTTGTGTTACTTCGATGGATGGTTCGGCATGACAATATGCATTGGCATGCCTAGAGGATGTTGCTCTGACACTTGGGGTCACTCCGATAAGGTCTTGGCATCAGTGGGAGATGGAGCGATAGACCGTTAGCGGGTGGATCACTGGTCACGTCAGGGAAAAGTGTACAATGTTAAGTATACCAGTGGTCTTGTATATAAAGAGATCAAAGGATAACTACACGATGAATGTGTGATAATTAGATCTCTTGAATATGAACAGTCACGAAAGTGGAAATGGCTAGCAGTCGTGGAAACGGTTATGCCGGGATGCTAGGAATTTGTTTGATAGTGGTAACATGGCTCCTTGACATGGTGGGAGGAAAAGAATCAATGGCCATCATTCAAATTTTCATGAAAGGAGGAATTTCTATGTGTTCCCGACTACATTCCAGATAGAAGAAACTTTAAAAACACGCGAACTGTGCATTTCTAGAAATCGGTAGGTTGACTTTAATGATAGAGTTGCAGAGGTATGGTCGACTGATTGACAGGCTAGCTACTTTCTTAAAAGAGGAAAATCTCCAGTCGACGGCACACTTCCTGAATTCAACCAATCCCTTCTTCTTCTACCTACTGCATTGAATGTTTTGGGTGCTATTCTGATGGTGTGGTGTATCTAGCAGCATTTTGAAAATGCCATGTAATTAATTGCTAAGCACATGTTCTGGATATATCAGAACTGTGTCACTTTTTTTGAGAAGGGGAAGACTTGGGCAATTTTTGGGATGAATAATGAAAATAGAGCTTCTCTGGGCTATTGTATCTCTTTTGTAAGTTTATGAGTTACATTTGAATGCATGTTGCATATATGTTCAGTTTCATGACATTTTTATATGAAAAATACTTCATGGCATGTGTTTAGCTATTTGTCTCCATGGCTATATGCATCCCTTCTTTTGAATCTGATTGCTAAGGGTTACTAAGATTCTAGGATATAGATTTATGTATTACATGCTTGATCTCTAACTTCCATTCAAGGAGTGGATTAAACTATTTTAGGTTAAGTATGAGGAAGAATGTATGGCAGTAGGGATATTTGTAAGTAGAGATTGCTAAATACTCATGTTTGGGTGATGTTTGTAAGGAAAGCATCAATCTAACCCCTTGAAACTTGAATCTCTATTGAGTTTGTGCAAATCATTCACATGTATATGTCTATTGACTTCGAGCCCCGAGATAGGCACCAGTCTGGTCTTGTATTAAGGTTATAACCCAAGGTCCCAGTCTTGCATCCAAATATAAAATACATATTCAAACTTCAACTATAAACCTTTAGGAAATTAGAAGTAGTTTTAGGACTAAAATCCTCTGTTTCACAATAGAGCATAGGCCCAAAGCTAGCCCCTTTGCACTTATTTTACAGTTTTGGTCTACATAAGAGAGGATTTATCTGCTTTGTGTCAACATGCCAGTAAGTTCACAAGCATATTTTACAGATGTTGAATAGGGAATACCCCCCTTGGTTCTACAAAGCCTAAAGAAGGAGAGGAGATATTTATAGGGTCTATCTTCTGTATTGTTGGCCCTTGGCCCAGAAATCCTATTGATCAATGATGGCTACCTTGTAGGGATAACTGGGAAGCATCCAGTTTGGGAAAAAACCCAACAGATTTGGCGACTCTGGTGGGGACTACTTTGTGTGAGAACCTTGGTTTGAAAGCCTAATTCCTAGTGTAGGTGGCAACTCTGAATAAATCTCCCAATTGGTAAGGTGAAATTTGTATGCAAGGGAGAAGATCCCTACGTAATCCTTTGCTTGAAGAATTACCCAAAAAAATGATGTATAGAAGAAAAGAGACCGTTCAAGCTGGTCAAGAAGGTTCTCCCAGCCCTAGAAACAATGATAATACTCAAGATAATCCAAGATCTTCAGAGCAGCAAGCACCTTATTTTTCAAACATAGAGGCTGAAATTTAAGAGGTATATGAAAGACTACAAGGTGATAGATTGAGAATGAGGTTAGAGGTGTTTCAGGAATGCCCTTTCTTAGATCCCTCTGATAGATTTGAAGAAACTGAGTTCCTAAGGGATGATGATGATGACCAAAATGTAAAGGGACCATCCTCTTCTATGCCTAAACATGAAGAATTAGCTTAAGAAATCAAGAACCTGAGGGTTGAATTAGAATATTTGTAGGCTTTGAGGATTAGAGATGATATGAGACAAAAGGTGCAAGCTCTAAAAATTGCTCAACATGATTCAATTCCCACCTTTGATAATGCAAATGTGCTGAGAAACCAGCAAAGAAATGAAGTTCAGAATCAACAGAATGATCAGAGACAAAATACAAATAATGTTAGGGTACCATTGAACAATGTGAGAAATTAGAATGCTAATAGGAATGCAAATGTTAATCAGTTTGGTAGACAGCCTATGTAGTTGGATAGATTCAGGCAACTAGTTTTTAATGGTATTCCTAGTTACCCTAACCCCATTGATAAACATGTAAGGTCTCAGGTACCAAAGTTTTCAAGAAACAATGTTGTGTTAGGGGAAGATCATTTGAAGGCCTTTCAGAATGTTATGGATAACTTTGAGGTTGAACATGAAGATGTTTTTATGAAATTGTTTATGGAGTCCTTAGTTGATGAAGCTAGAGAGTGGTATAAAAGTCTGCCTGACCAGAGTGTCTCATCATGGGATGACTTCAGAAGGATTTTTAAAGAACAATATGGTGATAAGATTGATCCAAGCTTTTTAATAAATGAATTCATGGGTATTACTAAGGGGTCAAATAAGCATGTTGTAGATTTTAATGCTAGGTTCACTAGAGTGTTGAACAAATTACCACTTCACATGAGGCCTAATGAACCAATGTGCATGGTACTATACATAAATGTTTTTGATGCTAAAACAACTTATGGGTTAAGAGATAAGGGTCCTCCTAGCCTCAGGGATGCTTTTAGAATTGCAACCACCATTGAAAACAATAGGAAAGCATCTGGTAAGACAAATAGAAGGGATGATGTAAAGATTCTGCAAAATCCAAATAATAAGTCTCAAAGTACTTATGGTAATGCATCTAATTCCGAAGAGAAATTGGATAAATTGACCACTATTGTTAAGGACCTAAGTTATAGACTTGCTAAAAATGAAAAGGGGATAGGTCCCGAAAGGTAGGTTTACCAGAGATAAGAGAAGAGACCATCATTGCATGATATGCCCTATAACACTAATTGGCATAATGGTAAACCCATTCTCCCAAATAGCAACACTAATCAAAGAGCTCAAAATGTTAAGGAGACTCCTGCTCCTTTGAAGAAAGCTGTTAATATTGTTGATGATACCCCATGGTGCATAATCTGTCAAATGCCTCACTCACAATCGCAATGTATGATTGCTCAATATTTGTATAATAATGCTATTGCCTATGATGAATGCAATAAGCCACATTCTATGGAGGATGATAGCATCAATATGTTGTTCACAAATGGGGAGTATTCTTCTTATGATGCTGATGAAAGCACAAATCATGTGACTTGGGTATGCTAGTAGATTTCCTATGATGAGGATGATAAAGATAACTATGCTTATGCTCAGGACTCACACATCTTTCTGAATAACTTGAGAAGGCCTTCTGATGAGGAGATTAGAGCTCTCACAGCTGCAGCAATGGCTCAAGTCAAGAGCAACTATAACATTAGAGGTAAGGCTCAGGTTGGTGATCCATGTCAACCAAAAGACACCTCTGTGAATCAACCAATGCATAATCATAAAGGGGCTGAACCACATAAGACATGATAGAATAATAATAAGAAAAATTCTAAGCAAAAACCAAGTTATGATTCTCAAAGACCAGAAAATGAAGTTCCCCAAAATGAGGATCAAAATAAGAATTCTCAGGTCATGGATGACAGTCAGAGGGCCAAAAAAATTAAGGCTGGATTAGCTTAGGATAAGAATAAAACCACGGCTCAAGCTACAACTGTTATACAAAATTATGTTCCCTTTGACATAACTCAGGTTTTATCCCAAATAAAGGCCTCTGTTCCATTGATGGAGATGATGAAAGTTGAAGAATACAGGAATAAAGCATTGTCCCTAATTTCAAGAGTAGCTTGTTAGGCTGAGCAGAATGTTAAGACTCAGGGTAAGAAACAAGCCTTGTGTATTGATGAGGATGAGGTTCCTGAAGTCTATTTGGGGGTGACAATGACAAAATTCCCTTCACTGGTTGAACCATTTTATGTCTCCTTTGTTATCAATGGAAAAGTAATCAAGAATTGTATGCTTGACTCAGGAGCATCAACAAATATTATGCCTCTGGCTATCATGCAACAAGCTAGATTAAAAATAGATAAAGCATGTGGAAAATGCTATGCAATGGATGCTAGGGAGGTACCAGTTATAGGAATCATGAAGGATGTGGATTTTATGTTAGCAGCATATCCAGAAAAGACTTACAAAATGAACATAACAGTAGTTGACATAAAGCCATAGTATGGTATGCTGTTGTCAAGAAGATGGGCAGCATTGGTTGGAGGAAATATGCAGTTGGATTTATCATATGCCATGATCCCAATGAATGGTGGAGATGTCAAACTGGTTAGAGAAGAGAGGTCACCAGAAACAGTCGAAGATCAAGATTCAGAAGAGCATATCTATTTTGTGGATACTGACTATGAGAATTTGAGAATTGTCTCAAATGATCAAGGAATTGAAGGGAGAGATTTTTGCATTCAAGAATTTGACCAATAGGGTCTTGTTGTGAGGTTCACAACATGCCCCATTTTACTCCTTAGCAAAATGAGGACCACTGCTATGGCTTTTGCTTTCGCTTGTGTGTGTTGTTCTGCTTGGTGGTAAAGGGAAAAAGAGAGTAAAAAATACAAACCTTGTTGAAAACCATAAAAAAAATTGCATTAAGTACCAAGTCAAAATATGGGTGAATTCCTTGTCAAAAATGAATAAGGGTTGCTTTTTGAACCATCTTAAAATTCCCTGTATTTTGCAAGTTATGAGTATTTTGGTAAAATGTACAATCGGGTTTGTATGCTGCATATACAAGGCCCTTTGTATGTCAAGTCATTGTATATGCAAAGTCTTTTGTATATTGGGTCCTTGTGTTAGTCACAAAATGGGTTGTCGAGTTTTCTAAGTAATTGGGTTGCATATACAAAGTTGTTTGTATGCTTTTATACTTGTATGCATTTGCTAATGTTTTATTTGTACATACAAGCGCCGGAACCCAAAAAAATTAAAATCGAGATAGTGCGATGTATCTTAAACTTAATGTATACTCGATATACATTGCATTATATGCAAGGTGGACTTGATGGAGTTCACAGTTGAAATGTATAAGTGATTAAATCCACCCGATGCATCTTATGTTTGTATGTATCTTACATACAGAGTAGATATACAACGATTTACACATGCCGGACCTAAAACTATTATGAAACAAAGTTAATTCCTTGTATGTTTCGCATTGTATGTATGTTTTGATACATACATTGTAATACATACAAGGCAGAGATGCAATGGCTAGAATCAAAAAGTTATGAAAAGATGTTAAATCTTTGTATGTATATTGCGCGTTGTATGTTTCGGGATATACATTGCCAGATATACATTGAGGGACATGCAAAGCCGATATACAAAGCCCATGTGAAAGTCACGGAATTGAAAAGATTGTGAAATAGGGTAAAATCAATGTATGTTTCATGCTTTGTATGTATCTTACATACAAAGCCAATATACATTGCACTTTATGCAAGTGCCGGAACCAAAGGGTTATGAAATGAGATTAAATGGTTGTATGTTTCCACCTTGTATGCATGTTTGAGATGCAAAGTGAAACATACATTGTAATTTATACATTGCGGTGAACATACAATATGGATCTCAGTGAGGAATTAAATTTGGTTAAATGGATGCATCATTACTCAATGTATATTGAAAGATGCATTTCAGTATATACATGTCGCAGAGTCCAAAGTGAAGTAAGCTGTGATCTATAAAATTTGAAGTCTAAAATGCACATACAAAGGAGTTTGTATGTATCTTGATCTTCGGTGTAACTTTCGGTATCGACGGAGTTTGGTTTGGTCTCGGCGATAGGTGGTGTCATGTCGATGGATGGCCTTCGGGGTAAGTTGAGCTATCGACAGAGATTTAAGGTGTTACTCTGACAGTTGTGTGTTTCACCGATGGATAGGTGATCGGTATAGTTTGAACAATCAGCTTTCGATGGAATTGCCTCACCGATGGTTTTGGTTTCACCGATGAGCAATATACAAGAACGAGATACAAGGTGATAGGTCCGATTGTACTTGTATGTATTGAGCAATATACAAAGACCGGATTCGAAAGGGAATCAAATATTGAAAGGTCCTTGTATATTTTGAGTGCTTGTATGTTACGATATACATTCACGATATACAAGGGATTGAGCATGCGATATATAAGGAAAAAGGTGGGAAAGCAAAGCGATAGGATTTTTTGAAGCTGTTTTGGAGCCTGATGCATGCTTTTTGGCCAACGATGTTTGACCTGACCATTTTTTTTATGCTGTATATGCATTTAGATATGCGATTGTTCACAAATTCATAACTCGATATCTATGTTTGCACTTTCATCCTGATTCAATGCAGTTTTTATCTTCCTGCTAGTTTATTAAATGATGATGCTTAATTCTTATCTGTTTGCAGGCATGCAAGTAGATATAAAGATAGAGTTTTAATGGCGATAGCATCGGCCAGAAGGATGAGATCGGTATGAAATCATGGGATTGACTTGACTAGATGAGTCACACTGATGATGAAGATATATAGAGTATAAAAGGCGCCAACACTGCAACTGATGACCGAGTTGATGGCACATTGACTGCTACAATTAAGGCTAACCTAACATTCTATCCAGGTAGCGGATCGAATCCCTAAAGATTGCAAACGCAGTAGGAGGAATAAGGGCTTTTAATGTGAAGGAAATTGTAGGTGGAAACATTATTGTTAGAGCAGCACTCAATATGGGTATGCTGCTCAGGTTTTGGTGGGATTGGTTTTCCACCATCTGATGCTGCACTTGTGATGCAGACCGTTGATTAATTAGGGTTTTTTGGAACTGTATAGGGGATACTTAGAGATATATATTGAGCCCCTGTACTTTGTAAAGAGAAAAGAGGTCAATCAATAAAAAATATAACCAGAACAATTTTATAGGAGATCAGATTACTGAGACTAATGAGGACTAAATTGTTGAAATGTCAAGGTTCTTTCTTTAGGTCATTATAAATGGACTTGTTCTAAAGCATATTGAATGGAGATGAAGCTTTAGATTACATCCTGATTGTAAACTTTACATAATGTTCAAGTTGATTTCTAGATATGTAATGGTGAATCTTGTGTTCAACTAGAAGCGCTTTCATTTTATTGCATGTTTTTGTCAACTTTTCCTTTGAAGATTTGCACTAGATCATGCGGATTTGTGGAATGTCCTGGTGAAGTATGATTCTAGTTTTCTTCTCTTCATTGCTGTATGGGAACATGTATGTGGATCAATGATCTCAGTCAAGTAATTTTGGGAATCTCATTCTCTACCCCACTTTTTTATTTTAATTTCATTGAAATCACTTCCATAACTGCAAATCATGATAAATATTAAGCAGAACAAAGAAATATGTTGACTTCTTGTAGATAACTGAATATCATTAGCATATTTGAGCTAAATGCATGTAGTGTTGAAAATATCATGCAAAGAATTACAGATAATGGTAGAAGTCATGCAAGTATCAACTTGTAGGCACATTATTTGAGTAAATTCATAGTGCAGAGGTAGAATTGTTGGAGATTTATGTAGGGCAGACATAAAGGACAACATATTTGGAAGAATACTAATGAACTTTGTAGAATCTACTGATCTGCGTAAGGCCCCAAAATGGAAAACAACAACACACATCAACCACTGAGTAACGTTAGTAGATTATGAACTAATCAACAGAGACTTAGGATCATGAATTCTTTGAATTCACCATATCTTTCAAGATAAATAAAGCTTGTTGTGTAAACTTTTATTGTGTGTTTGTGTGTGACTAACATCACCATCAACATAGAACTGGCACTAGAAGGAGGGCACTAAACAAGGAATCTGTGGATTTTCTGCAAATATTTCATTAGTCGAGTTGAATGTCTACAAATATCTCTTATCTGAGAGGTTTTGACTGTCTTTGCAAAGATCTAGCTCAAAACTTCAAAGATTCATTTGATTTTTTGGGTTTTCAAGTTCTATTCTAAGATATGATAGATCTCATTAGAATTTCAAAAATGGAAAAAATTAAAAATAGGGTTTCATTTTGATGGATGCATATGAAGACAGTTGTCAAGTTAATATTCCTTTATTTCAGGAAACTTTGAATAGGCAGCTTTATCCTCATAGTTTATCTAACTTTGGTTTATCCAGTTGTTGCAGAATACACCAGTCTGTGGAACACAATGAAATTAATTGTCTAACTTTTCTTACGAGGTTGGATTTATATTTGAAAGGACTAATATTTTATTTAGATGTGTTCAGGGCTGAAGTCTACCAGGAAAATGAAGGAATTCTAGAACGGCAAGAAGAGACAACACCCGTAATCAAGAGTTGGTTAGAAAATGCAATAGCTAAATCAGTTCTAGAAGGAGATGATAGAATAGCATCTTTCCTTAAGTCATTTTATGGTAAGATTGATAGAGAAGAAACCACTTGTCAGGATGAAGTCTTTGATTTTGACCCTAATACTTGTGATAAAAATGGAGAAACATCTTTCCTTGAGTCATTTTATGGTGAGATTGATAGAAGTTCTCTACTTTCTAATAAGGGTGAGGCAGAGTGTAGGTATGAATCTTTTGAAAATCATAGAGAAGAAACTGCTCCTTGTTTCACGTCATCAGATAATCAGCAAAAAAGATTTGATGAGGGGTTAGATAAATATGGAATTGATCTTGATACACTAAACACATATTGAATTATTAGATGCTTGTCAGGATGATGTTTCTGGATCTGAATTTAGCAGTTTTGATAGGGATGAGTTGATAAAGAAGTGTAAACAGGTACTGGAACAATTTAAATGCACTGCTGCTGATGAAGCCCCTACTATAGCAACTAATGAAGTCATAGAAGAGAAAGTAAATCCTAATTTCACAGCTAACTTCTTTGAATTGAATGATCAAATGCAAGAATGTTGCAGGACAATGGAACTAGACACCATACTAGATGGAAAATGTGAAATATTTGATGAACAATTCATGAAAGATGAAGATGCAGAAAGCTTTGGAGTTGTTGTATATGATCAGATGCCAGTCCAATGTCTTTTTGAAAGTGAAACAGGGAAGTATTTTCATGAATCAAATGTTGTGTCACATTCACAGTCAAATGATTTAGAAATGATAAATTTTTGTATATCAGATTATGATAATAAAGATACTCATTTAGGTACTAATATGTAGGGAATTAAAGAGAACATTGAGACGTTTCCTGAACTTGAGGATAAAATGAACATCCAGAATGAAGGAACAAAGCTGGATAAAGATGAAGAAATAATACTTCAAGAGTCATACATTCTTCAAGATGAAGTGAGACCAGACATTGGGCTAAGCAAAGAAAGTGCAAAGTCAAATGGAGGACCAACTGTCAATGACAAGCATGTCCAACAGTAGAACCAGAGATACACCAGGTTGTATCTTTCCTTTCCATAGTGAATAATGTTGATTATTATTTTGATTATGGAAATTTGAGAGATAAGACATGTATATGGATTAATCATGAACATGATGAGCTTCCTCAATTGTTGATAATCAGAGGCTATTCTGTTAAACACAATGAATTTAGAATACAAGAATATTTTGCAGAATACAAAGATGAATTTGCTAAGATCAGAACCATAACTAATGCCCTGATGCTCCTGCACAATCTAAGGAAATATGCAAATACAAGTGTCTTTGGGTCTTTTCCTAGGTTTTGTTTGCCTTGTAGTGGCCTATATATAGTTTGGTAGAGTAGTTCTTTTGTTTCTTTTCTTTGTTTCTTGTCTTGCTTTGTGTTGTTTTCTTTCGTAGGTTAGTTGTTTATATAGTTTGCTTGTTTTGTTTGGTTGCTTTGTTGTGTTTCCTCAGCCGGGATCCTTATTTTGATTTAGAGTATGCAGGAGAAAACTAACAACCACTGAAAACAATGAAAATTTAGATCATTAAGTTTAATCATTTGAAATTTATGCATAATTTCTTGTGACTTTCATGAATGCAGGAAGTTAGTTTGACTTGTGAATTTTTGTATTCAATAAGAGTGGGTTGAGTATTCAAGGAATGTTTCTCACAATGACACACCTAAAATCCTTGGGTTTGTTGAACTTACCAGTATAGATATTAGGTGAAAAATCAAAGGTCACCCTTGCTACCATTACAATTCTCAGCTTAATTTCAGCAAGTGACCTTTCCTTGCATCATGAAGTTACAACTGCAATATCTTATGAAATCTCCATCAAATACAAAAAAATAAAATAATAAAATGGATTTTACTGAAAATCTAGGCTAAGCCATCTAAGTAACTCTACCGGCGCTATAGATGCTCGCTGGCAGTGGGGCTGTACTTAGGAGAATTGTAACAATAACATTATCAGGGCTATGGACACCTGCTGGCAGCAAGGCTCTATCCGGTTGGCTATGAGGGAATGACATCAACTATGTAGTCTAATGTCAGTCACTAGTTTGTTCAACTAATTTTCAAGATGAGGATAATTAATCATGTGCACCCACTTAAACTGAAAGGAAAATTCATGCACCTTATTGAATACATTGAGTCTCAAGTTAAATAATGATTTGCAGCAAAGATAGTTGGAAATTATGAATTTATTTCATTTAGTTTTCTTTAATGGTTTTAATTTGATTGTTTTGTTTGGTTTCTAGTTGTTGTGAGGTTCACAACATGCCCCATTTTACTCCTTAGCAAAATGAGGACCCCTGCTGTGGCTTTTGCTTTCGCTTGTGTGTGTTGTTCTACTTGGTGGTAAAGGGAAAAAGAGAGTGAAAAATACAAACCTTGTTGAAAACCATAAAAAAAATTGCATTAAGTACAAGTCAAAATATGGGTGAATTCCTTGTCAAAAATGAATAAGGGTTGCTTTTTGAACCATCTTAAAATTCCTTGTATTTTGCAAGTTATGAGTATTTTGGTAAAATGTACAATCGGGTTTATACGCTGCATATACAAGGCACTTTGTATGTTGGGTCATTGTATATGCAAAGTCTTTTGTATATTGGGTCCTTGTGTTAGTCGCAAAATGGGTTGTCAAGTTTTCTAAGTAATCAGGTTGCATATACAAAGTTGTTTGTATGCTTTTATACTTGTATGCATTTGCTAATGTTTTATTTGTACATGCAAGTGCTAGAACCCAAAACAAATTAAAATTGGGATAGTGCGATGTATTTTAAACTTAATGTATACCCAATACACATTGCATTATATGCAAGGTGGACCCGACGGAGTTCACAGTTGAAATGTATAAGTGATTAAATCTGCCCGATGCATCTTATGTTTGTATGTATCTTACATACAAAGCAGATATACAATGATTTATACATACCGGACCCGAAACTATTATGAAACAAAGTTAAGTCCTTCTATGTTTCACATTGTATGTATGTTTTGATACATACATTGCAATACATACCAAGCGGAGATGCAATGGCCGGAATCAAAAAGATATGAAAAGAAGTTAAATCCTTGTATGTATATTGTGCGTTGTATGTTTCGGGATATACATTGCCAGATATACATTGAGGGACATGCAAAGCCGATATACAAAGCCCATGTGCAAGTTGCGGAACTGAAAAGATTGTGAAATAGGGTAAAATCAATGTATGTTTCATGCTTTGTATGTATCTTACATACAAAGCCAATATACATTGCACTTTATGCAAGTGTTGGAACTGAAGGGTTATGAAATGAGATTAAATGGTTGTATGTTTCCGCCTTGTATGCATGTTTGAGATGCAAAGTGAAACATACATTGTAATTTATACATTGCGGTGAATATACAATACGGATCTCAGCGAGGAATTAAATTTGGTTAAATGGATGCATCATTACTCAATGTATATTGAAAGATGCATTTCGGTATATACATGCTGTGGAGTCCAAAGTGAAGTAAGCTGTGATCTATAAAATTTGAAGTCCGAAATGCACATACAAAGGAGTTTGTATGTATTTTGGTCATCGATGTAACTTTCGGTATCGGCGGAGTTTGGTTTGCTCTCGGCGATAGGTGGTGTCATGCCGACGAATGGTCTTCGGGGTAAGTTGAGCTATCGGCAGAGCTTTAAGGTGTTACTCCGACAGTTATGTGTTTCACCGATGGAAAGTTGATCGGTATAGTTTGAACTATCTGTTTTCGATGGAATTGCCTCATCGATAGTTTTAGTTTCACCGATGAGCGATATACAAGAATGAGATACAAGGCAATAGGTCCGATTGTACATACAAATGTGTTTGTATGTATTGAGCAATATACAAAGACCGGATTCGAAAGAGAATTAAATATTGAAAGGTCCTTGTATATTTTGAGTGCTTGTATGTTACGATATACATTCGAGATATACAAGGGATTGAGCATGTGATATACAAGGAAAAAGGTGGGAAAGCAAAGCGATAGGATTTTTTGAAGCTATTTTGGAGCCCGATGCATGGTTTTGGTCAATGATGGTTGACCTGACCTTTTTTTTACGTTGTATATGCATTTAGATATGCAATTGTTCATAGATTCATAACTCGATATCTGTGTTTGCACTTTCGACCTGATTCAATGTAGTTTTTATCTTCCTGCTAGTTTATTAAATGATGATGCTTAATTCTTATCTGTTTGCAGGCGTGCAGGTAGATATAAAGATTGAGTTTTAATGGTGATAGCATCAGCCAAAAGGATGAGATCGGTATTAAATCATGGGATTGACCTGACTAGATGAGTCACACCGATGATGAAGATATACAAAGAGTTTAAAAGGTGCCAACACTGCAACTGATGACCGAGTTGATGGTGCATTGACTGCTGTAATTAAGGCCAACCTAACATTCTATCTAGGCAGCGGATCGAATCCCTAAAGATTGTAAATGTAGTAGGAGGAATAAGGGCTTTCAATGTGAAGGAAATTGCAGGTGGAAACATTATTATTAGAGCGGCGCTTGGTATGGGTATGCTGCTCAGGTTTTGGCGGGATTGGTTTTCCACCATTTGATGCTACACTTGGGATGCAGACCATTGATTAATTAGGGTTTTTTGGAACTGTATAGGGGATACTCAGATATATATATTGAGCCCCTTTACATTGTAAAGAGGAAAGAGGTCAATCAATAAAAATTATAACCAGAACAATTTTATAGGAGATCAGATTACTGAGACTAATGAGGACTGAATTGTTGAAATGTCAAGGTTCTTTCTTCAGGTCATTGTAAATGTACTTGTTCTAAAGCATACTGAATGGAGATGAAGCTTCAGATTACATCCTGATTGTAAACTTTACGTAATGTTCAAGTTGATTTCTGGATATGTAATGGTGAATCATGTGTTCAACTAGAAGCGCTTTCATTTTATTACATGTTGTTGTCAACTTTTCCTTTGAAGATTTGCACTGGATCATGTAGATTTGTGGAATGTCCTGGTGAAGTATGATTCTAGTTTTCTTCTTTTCATTGCTGTATGGGAACATGTATGTGGATCAGTGATCTCAGTCAAGTAATTTTGGGAATCTCATTCTCTACCCCCCTTTTTTATTTTAATTTCATTGAAATCACTTCCATAACTGCAAATCATGATAAATATTAAGCAGAACAAAGAAATATGCTGACTTCTCATAGATAACTGAATATCATTAGTATATTTGAGCTAAATGCATGTAGTGTTGAAAATATCATGCAAATATCAACCTATAGGCACATTATTTGAGTAAATTCATAGTGCAGAGGTAGAATTGTTGGAGATTTATGTAGGGCAGACATAAAAGACAACATATTTGGAAGAATATTGATGAACTTTGTATAATCTACTGATCTGCATAAGGCCCCAAAATGGAAAACAGCAACACACATCAACCACTAAGTAACATCAGTATATTATGAACTAATCAACGGAGACTTGGGATCATGAATTCTTTGAATTCATCGTATCTTTCAAGATAAATAAAGGTTGTTGTGTAAACTTTTATTGTGTGTTGTGTGTGACTAACATCACCATCAACAGGTCTTTGGACTATGTATTTTGATGGAGCTTGTTCAAAGGAAGGTTCTGGTGCTAGAGTTGTTTGTTTGTCTCCAGTAGGTAAGTTTCTGAAATTCTCTTTCCTGTTAAAGTTTGCCTGTACAAATAATATTTCAGAATATGAAGCTTTGCTACTAGGATTAAATGTTGCTTTGAAGCAGAATTAAAATGCTAAAAGTGTTTGGAGATTCAAAATTAATTGTCTCCCAGGTGAGAGATAAATATGCTTAAAAAAATAGAAGGTTAAAATAGTATAAACATGATGTATGGGAAACAATTGAATTATTTGATGCCTTCTCAATAAATTGGATAGAAAGATCAAAGAATGTCATGGCAGACTTTTTAGCTAATGTGGCCATAAGGCCGGATGATGTCGCTCTATCTAATGTTACAAATGTTGAAGTTAAAATGGGACCTGCAGTACCAGATAATATATGTAGTTGGAAGGTGTTTGATGATGATAGAGATTTGTTGAAGTTCCTACACTGCATAGATGAATATTAGAACCAAGAGATTGATTTTCAGAACTTTGTAGAAGTTGTGAATGGAAAAGAAACTCTTTTGGGGAAATAAGTAATTCAACTTAAAACAAATAAAATCCCCAGAGGGCTAGTTGCTTTAGAAAGAGCATTTGACAATAGAGACCAGTTTGTTACAAAGGCATCTCCTACAAACAAGGATGACTTGGAGGAGATAAACTTGGGGACATGCCATACCCCCAAAAGGGTATATGTTGGCAAATAGCTCAAGCCACACATCAGGAGTATGTTGACTGTATTATTGAAAAAATATAAGCATGTCTTTGCATGGTCATATGAGGACCTAAAGGCTTATAGAGAAGACTTATCCCAGCATGAGATTCCTTTGAAGCCTAGAGCTAAGCCATTTGATGCAGAGGTAAAATGCAACGGGAGCTTACAAATGGGAAGGAGGAGTCATTGATACAATCGGCATGTTAAAATCCTATTGGCTTAGCATCATCATCATATTTCCTGCAAACACAAACAGCATCATCATATTTCAGACGAGCATGAAATATCCTCCTGCTGACTACTGTTCACTTCCTCCGCCTTTTGCCTTTCACCTGTCAGCATCATCATGATACTCGACGAACACAATTATCCTCCTAATGATCACTATTCACTTAGCGCCAAACTCTATCTTCATCATCATGATGTTTAGCATCACCTTCATCAGCAGGACATAAAATATCCGGTTGCTCCGATATATCCTGATGACGACCGCTTTAAGCACCTTTCCTTTGATGCTTACGTCACCCTGATATCCTGATGACGATTATCCTGATGACGATGACATCATATGCAGCTCCTTCAATATCCTGCTGCCCGATATCCTGATGTCGATTATCTTGATGACGATGACGTCACATGCACCTGATGATGATGTCATCCGGATATAAGATCCTTATATCTTCCACAGCATGATAATGAATATCCTGATGACCCTTTCAATATCCTGATGATGACCTCTCCGGTACTTAGCCAAAAAAATGAACTTCCACTCCTGCATGCGATAGCGATATGCGGATGATGGGTACACACGAAAGATGATCCTGACGACGATATACACACTGAGTATATATCTAACTTATATCATCCTGATGCACTTGAAACATACAAACTTCATCAGCTTCATAACCCGATCCGGATAGCAATATACTCGCAGATGACGATGCGATTCACTCCATCTGGAAAAGCACATGCAGACTCCTGTATATCCGTCCGCTGCATGCAAACTCACAGAACCGCACAATTTCACAAAGAAAATATGATGATCGGGCCGGATCACCTTCAGACCAAAACTTAACAGTTTATCTTTCTAAACCTAGCACATGAGGATGCTAGGCTGATTCATAGCATGCTACCAATTGATCTCTCAAACAATGAAATGCATAAATAGAAAACTAAAATGCAAACTAAACTATCATACAAGACCATTCCACTGATTCACAGAATCAACCAGTGGAAGAGTTGAAAGTATCCATTAACCTGTAATCAGAACAGAAATCAAAACAGATACAGCTGATAAACCAGATAATGCAATTGATGAGATCTTATTCAGATGAAACACAAATGTCCTGTTCAATGTTTCACAATGTCTGGACTGATCTCTGGAACTCACTCAATCACCAGTACAACATAACACAACTACTACTCTCCTTAACCTATGATATGATATGATTGATATTAGATATCAAACCCTAACTGATCTGAGTTATTTATAGAAATATCCTACGAGTACTACCAACTCGATTCCCAGCGGCTGGGAGCTTCCAAGCGGCTGGGAGAGGACAGCGCATACTACCTGATCACGAACTCTAACTACCTGCACACTCTCCTAGGCTGATCTAATACATATGCATTGGTCCAATGGACCTTATTACATTATGAAGTCAAACATACTAAAAATAGACTAATGTCCTGTCATGCGGACAATTAACCTATATCCTGTCTTGTAGGGGTGCTCCTGCACCATACTCCCCAGAAGAAGAAATCTCAAGTCCACTTGAGATGAGAGTATGAAGATCTGCACCATGTTTCTGGATCTGCTCTTCAGTCATCCATACTGCTTCAGAATTAGGTTTTCCCTTCCAAGAGACTAGATACTCCAAGTACTGTTTGTTCCTGGTCTGTTTGACCACTCTGGTGTCCAAAACCATCTGCAACTGTGGAGGATCATGCTTGGGAATGTCATCATTGACTGTATCCTGTAGGAGTTCCTGATCTGCATCTGGATAAGACTTGTATGGAGTTAAATCACATACATTGAATATAGGGGACAAACCAAGATCAGGTGGGAGTTGTATCTCATAAGCATTCTGTCCATGCTTGTGCAAAATCTGACATGGTCCAACTTTTCTCTGCATGAGCTTAGTATATTTTCCCTTAGGAATTCTGTCCTTCTTCAAATGAACCCATACCAAATCTCCAACATCAAACTGAACATCCTTCTTCTTTTTATCAGCATATTCCTTATACTTCAAGGTTGTGTGCTGTAGTTGGGTCTTGACTTGATCATGAACCTCTTTGATGGCTTCTGCAAAAGCTTCACCTTCTGCACTAACAGGGTCTACTGTAGGTAGATCTCTCAATTCCAAAATTCCTCTTGGATGCATACCATAAACTATTTGAAAAGGTGATTTCCCTGTGCTCCTATTGACAGTATCATTATATGAAAATTCAGCTTGAGATAGAATATTATCCCACTTTTCTCCATGTTGTTTTGTCAAACATCTAAGCAAATTCCCTAAGGAACGGTTCACTACTTCAGTCTGTCCATCCGTTTGAGGATGATATGCAGAGGAAAAAGACAAATTTGTTCCAAGTTTCTTCCAAAGAGTTCTCCAGAAGTGACCAATAAACTTCACATCCCTATCTGACACTATGCTCAATGGCAATCCATGGATTCTGACAATCTCCCTGAAAAATAAATCTGCAATGTATGAAGCATCAACAGTGGTTTTGCATGGCAAGAAATGTGCCATTTTGCTGAATCTATCCACTACAACAAAAACACTGTCAAACCCTTTCCTTGTCCTTGGTAAACCCAAGACAAAATCCATACTTATGCTTTCCCATGGTCTGGAAGGAATGGGTAAGGGCTGATATAAACCTGCATTAGTTGACCTGCCTTTAGCTTTCTAACATATCACACATGTCTCCACAAATTTTCTGACATCTGATTGTAACTTAGGCCAAAAGTAATGTCTTCGGACCAGATCAAGAGTCTTATCTAGACCAAAATGACCTGCCATAGCTCCACAATGTTTCTCCTTAATTATATTTAACCTCATAGAACACCTTGGAATACATAACTGTCCACCTTTGAACAACAATCCATCCTGAATAAAAAATTCAGAGAATTCAGCATGATATTTCTCTCCAAAAGAAGTACATACATGATATATCTCTCCAAAATCTTCATCAGTCTGATACATGGTCTTTAGTGAATCAATGCCAACACTTTCTAACTGAATCTGGTTGACTGTTAGAACTCTCCTGCTCAAAGCATCTGCAACTTTATTCTTGACTCCTTTCTTATGCTTCAATGTAAAAGTAAAAGCTTGTAAGGTTTCTACCCATTTCATGTGTCTGTGGTTCAGCTTTTCCTGGCTGTTTATGAAACTCAGAGCCTGGTTATCTATGAATACTATGAATTTCTTTGGCATCAAGTAATGCCTCCATTTCTTAAGTGACTGGACTAAAGCATACATTTCCAAATCATATGAGGAATACCTCTTTTTAGCATCATTGAGCTTCTCACTGAAAAATGCAATAGGTCTACCTTCTTGGCTGAGTACTGCTCCAATGGCCATGTGACTGGCATCACATTCTACCTGAAAGATTTTGTTAAAGTCTGGAAGTGCAAGGACTGGCTGCTGTGCCACCTTCTTCTTCAATGTTTCAAAAGAATCATCTGCTCCTTGAGTCCAAACAAATCTGCACTTCTGTCCTCCTTTGATGGTATCAAGCATGGGTGCACAAATATGACTAAACCCTCTTATAAACTTCCTGTAGAAGGTTGCTAACCCATGGAAACTTCTGACATCATTCATAGTCTTTGGGGTTGGCCAAGACAATATGACACTTACCTTCTCCTTATCCATTTGTAACTTTCCTTGTGAAATGACAAAACCCAAATATGTGATCTCCTCTTGCATGAACAAACACTTATCTAAATTTATCATCAGCTGCTCTTCATGTAACCTCTTAAGAACCAAATCTATGTGTCTGAGATGTTCTTCTTTTGTGTTGCTGAAAATTAGAATATCATCTAGATATACTATGACAAACTTACCAATGAACTCTTTCAAAACCTCATTCATCAACCTCATAAAAGTACTAGGTGCATTAGATAAACCAAAAGGCATAACCTTCCACTCATATAACCCTTCATTAGTTTTGAATGCTGTTTTCCATTCATCTCCTGGTCTAATCCTGATCTGATGATATCCACTCTTCAAATCTATTTTTGTAAAATACTTAGCACTTCCCAAATAGTCAAGTAAATCCTCTATCATAGGGATTGGAAACCTATACCTGATTGTGATCTTGTTAATAGCTCTGGAATCTGTGCAAAGCCCCCAAGTACCTTCCTTCTTTGGTGCTAGTACAGCTGGTACTGCACATGGACTTAAACTTTTCCCAATCAGACCTGAATCCAATAATTCTTCAATTTGTCTGGCTACTTCTGCATTCTGTTCTGGAGTTAGCTTATAGGCTGCTTTGTTTGGAAGTGTTGACCCTGGAATTAAGTCTATGCAGTGACTGATATCTCTGACAGGTGGTAGGGATCTTGGCATTCCCTCTGAGATGATACCTTTGTACTTATCAAATAGCTCTTGGATAGCTGGGTCTATAAACCTTTGCTTCTTCTCTTCCTTGACTTCTTGCTGCTGTTCTTTATTCACCCTCATACATGGGATTAGGGCATATGCAACTGCACCTTCTGCTGCTACTTCTTTCATGAACTGTTTACCTTCCATCAGCATTACCTTCACCTCTTTTCCTTTAGATTTCTCCTCTTTCTCTGTCAATGGTAGTAACTCTGTCACCTTACCATCTTTAGTGATTGTATAGGTATTTCTAACACCATCATGTTGTGCCTTCAAATCATACTGCCATGGTCTACCAAATAAAAGATTGCAAGCATCCATCTTGGTAATGTCAAACAACAACTTATCCTTATATGCTCCAATCTGAAATTCTACCCAAGCCTGCTCTTCTACAGTTGTCTGCTGACCTTAGGTAAGCCATGAGACTTTATATGGGGATGGGTGAGGCAATCTCCTAAGCTTAAGCATTGTCACCATTTCTTCAGACACAAAATTTTCAGTAGAACCAGAATCAATCAAAACTTTACATGCCTTACCTCCTGCTTTGCAAATAGTCCTGAAAAGAGACTTTCTTTGAGGGGATTCCTTGTCAGGTACCTTCATGGTAGTCACTGTTCTTCTCATCATGAGGGACTCTCCACTTTCTGGGTATCCATAATTATCAGGAGCATTCACACTCTGAAAATCATTAGAGCCTGTCATACTTTGATTATCAGGTTCTTGGACCAGATTTGTTCTCCTTTCTCCTGTTGAGCTTGTGGCCTTTTCTGGACATCTGCTGGCTATATGGCCTTCTTTGTTACATTTATAATATCTGATAGATCCTCTGCCCTGGGATCTTCCTCTGAAAGGTCTTCTACCTCTGAAGTTTCCTTGCTGACTATAATTTTCCCTCTGGTTCTGACTATTGTTTCCCTTACTATTGTCATGACTGGATTCTCCTTGATATCCCTGTCCATGTCCTCTACCTCTAAAAGGACCTCTTCCACCTCTTTGTTGTCTTCCTCTTCCTCTATTGTGTTGTTCTTGTTTTCTCTTTAACTTCTCTTCCACTTTCAATGCCAACTGAAAGCATTTCTGAACTGTATCTGGATTATGCAGACTTAAATCTTCCTGAATGTTGAACCTCAATCCATTAAGGTATCTAGCTACCTTCTCTTCTTCACTTTCCTTTACCTTTGTTTTCATATAGAGTTTCATGAATTCTTCTGTATATGAGCTGACATCTAGCTCCTTCTGCTTCAGGTTTTGCTTCCTCTTGTGTAATTGGATACTGTAATCCAATGGGACATAAGCTTCCTTTACTAATGCCATCATCTTCTTCCATGTAGCAACTCTACGCTTTCCTTCCTGTACTCTATCATCTTGGACGAAATTCCACCATGTCAAGGCAGCTTCTTTCATTTTTGACTGGGCTATCTTCACTCTCTGTTGTTCTGGTATCTCCTCTATTTCAAAGAAATTGTTCAAGCAGTCTATCCACTCCATCACTGAATCAGGTTCCATCTTTCCTGTAAACACTGGCAAATCCAGTTTCACATCCATGGTTCTCCTCTCCATGGCCTTGAGGGCGTTCAACAGTGGTCTCTGGTCTGCAGGAACGACCTCCTCGTTCCAACTAGGGATCTCTTCTTCTTCCCTATCTTCTTCTCTACCAGAACCTACTCTACTCCTCAACTTCGCTAACTCATCCTTCAATTCCTGATTCTGAGCCTTCACGGCCTTGCTCTCTGCAATCTGTTTCTTCACCAGAACTGCCAACTCAACGTTGGTCATCCTTGCCAGCACCTCAGATGTTCCTTCGTCACTTGACATCCTGCTATATCCTTATCTTTTCCAGAAGATCCTTCCTTTGCTCTGATACCACTATGATGCAGAGGTAAAACGCAACGGGAGCTTACAAATGGGAAGGAGGAGTCATTGATACAATCAGCATGTTAAAATCCTATCAGCTTAGCATCATCATCATATTTCCTGCAAACACAAACAACATCATCATATTTCGGATGAGCATGAAATATCCTCCTGCTGACTACTGTTCACTTCCTCCGCCTTTCGCCTTTCGCCTGTCAGCATCATCATGATACTCGACGAACACAATTATCCTCCTGATGATCACTATTCACTTAGCGCCAAACTCTATCTTCATCATCATGATGTTTAGCATCACCTTCATCAGTAGGACATAAAATATCCGGTTGCTCCGATATATCCTGATGACGACCGCTTTAAGCACCTTTCCTTTGATGCTTACGTCACCCTGATATCCTGATGACGATTATCCTGATGACGATGACGTCATATGCAGCTCCTTCAATATCCTGCTGCCCGATATCCTGATGTCGATTATCCTGATGACGATGACGTCACATGCACCTGATGATGATGTCATCCGGATATAAGATCCTTATATCTTCCGTAGCATGATAATGAATATCCTGATGACCCTTTCAATATCCTGATGATGACCTCTCCGGTACTTAGCCAAAAAAATGAACTTCCACTCCTGCATGCGATAGCGATATGCGGATGATGGGTACACACGAAAGATGATCCTGACGACGATATACACACTGAGTATATATCTGACTTATATCATCCTGATGCACTTGAAACATACAAACTTCATCAACTTCATAACCCGATCCGGATAGCAATATACTCGCAGATGACGATGCGATTCACTCCGTCTGGAAAAGCACATGCAGACTCCTGTATATCCGTCCGCTGCATGCAAACTCACAGAACCGCACAATTTCACAAAGAAAATATGATGATCGGGCCGGATCACCTTCAGACCAAAACTTAACAGTTTATCTTTCTAAACCTAGCACATGAGGATGCTAGGCTGATTCACAGCATGCTACCAATTGATCTCTCAAACAATGAAATGCATAAACAGAAAACTAAAATGCAAACTAAACTATCATACAAGACCATTCCACCGATTCACAGAATCAACCGGTGGAAGGGTTGAAAGTATCCATTAACCTGTAATCAGAACAGAAATCAAAACAGATACAGCTGATAAACCAGATAATGCAATTGATGAGATCTTATTCAGATGAAACACAAATGTCCTATTCAATGTTTCACAATGTCTGGACTGATCTCTGGAACTCACTCAATCACCAGTACAACATAACACAACTACTACTCTCCTTAACCTATGATATGATATGATTGATATTAGATATCAAACCCTAACTGATCTGAGTTATTTATAGCAATATCCTACGAGTACTACCAACTCGATTCCCAGCGGCTAGGAGAGGACAGCGCATACTACCTGATCATGAACTCTAACTGCCTGCACACTCTCCTAGGCTGATCTAATACATATGCATTGGTCCAATGGACCTTATTACATTATGAAGTCAAACATACTAAAAATAGACTAATGTCCTGTCATGCGGACAATTAACCTATATCCTGTCTTGTAGGGGTGCTCCTGCACCACCATTCAGACAGAAACAAGGACCTATTAACCCAACTTTGGCTCCAAAAATGCAAGAAGAACTTGTAAAGCTTAGGGAGGCTGGAATAATTGTGCCTATTAGACAATCAACTTGGGTGTCCAATATTATCCCAGTTAGAAAGAAAAATGGCGATATAAGACTTTGTGTGGACTTCAGAAATTTGAATGTATCTTCCTTAAAGGATAATTATCCACTACCTAACATGGAGGCTATGTTGCAGAAGGTAACTGGTTGTGAGCTTTTATCCATGATGGAAGGATTTTTAGGATATAATCAGGTGAAGGTAAAAGAATCTAAACAATATAAGACTGCCTTCACCACTCCATGGGGGACTTATGTATATGTAAGAATACCATTTGGACTAACAAATGCAGGTGCTACATTTCGAAGGGCTATGGATGTTGTTTTTGTAGGATTGATTGACTCAATTTTAGCTATATATTAGGATGATTTAACTGCTTATTTAAAAAATGAGGAGAAACATTGCACGCATCTAGAGCAAATTTTTATTAGGTCATTGGAATATGGCATTTCACTTAACCCAAAGAAGTGTACTTTTGGGGTAGTAGAAGGAAAACGATTGGGACACATTGTTTCTAAGGATGGAGTCAGGATTGATCCTAAAAGGGTTGCTACAATTGACAGAATTCAAATTCCTAAAATAGTGAAAGGCATTCAATCTTTCTTTGGGAAGATTAACTTTGTTATAAGATTCATTCCCAACTTTACAGAGATTACAAAGGATATTTCTAAAATGTTGAAGAATGGTGAAACTATCAAGTGGAAAAGTGAAGCAATTAGATCATTTCAGAACATCAAAGAGGCTATAAAGATGGCTCCTGTGTTGAGATCTCCTAACTTTTCTAAGCCACTTCAGTTGTTCTCATTTGCCTCTTTTCACACTATTGCTACATGTTTATTACAGAAAAATGAAGATGGTTTTGAGCAACCTGTTGCTTTCTTTAGCATGTCGTTGCAGGAAGCCGAATTGAAATATGATATCATGGAAAAGTAGGCATACGCATTGGTGAGGGTAGTCAAAGGATTTAGGCCATACTTAGTAGGATCTCAGATAACTGCATATGTGCCCCATGCAGCAATTAAGAACATTTTCACTTAGCAGGAAGTGACAGGAAGAAGATGCAGGCAGATTAACAAGTTACAAGAGTTCAACATTGAGATAAAAATTACAAAATTGGTAAGGGGACAGGGTTTGGCTAAGATGATGACACAATCAAATTTGGAGGCATACCAGGTAAATGTAGTTCAAGATGAAGTTGTTAACATGTCATAATCTAGATGGTATAAGGTTATTGTGTATTATTTGTAGAATTTGAATTGTCCTTCCCATCTCAGTGATAGTAAAATAAGGACCTTAAAGTCACATGCTATCAAATACATCATTATTTAAGGAGAATTATATTGGAAGAATCCTAATTGTGTACTACTCAGGTGTGTGGATGAAAATCAAACTACTGATATTTTAAGTATCATGCATAAAGGAGTGTGTGGTGGACACTACACTGCCAAGGTAACAGCTCACAAAACTCTTAGAAGAGGCTATTGGTGGCCGACCCTTTTCTCAGATGCACAAAGGATGGTAAGAAAATGTGATCCCTGTCAAAGGTTCTCAGGAAAACTTAAGTATGAAGGTGCATTACCCCTTAGAACTGTAACTATGGAGCCTCCATTCCAGTAATGGGGAATTGATTTTATAGGGGGGATTGATTTTATAGGGGAAATTTCAAAAAAATCAAGTGGAGGACATAGTTGGATTTTCGTTGCTACTAACTATTTTACTAAATGGATTGAAGCTATTCCAACTAAGAAAGCTACAAGTAGGGTGGTGATGGATTTCATTTTGGAACACATTATTATTAGATTTGGAGTGCCAGTCAAAGTGGTCACAGACAACGCCATGTGTTTCAGATCTGGTGAGTTTGTTGATTTCTGCAACAACTATGGGATTAATTTGTCATATGCATCACCATATCATCCACAAGGAAATGGTCAGGCAGAATCAAGTAACAGAAGCCTTATGAAAATCATCAAAAGGATGGTAGATAAGAACAAAAGGGCATGGGATTCAAAGCTAAAAATGTCACTATGGGCTGACCAGATAACAGTGAAGAAAGCAATTGGGAGGTCACCCTTTGAGCTAGTGTATGGTGCACCAGCTAAGTTACCTATGAATAAGCTCTTGCCAATTTATAGATTCATACAAGAAAATAATAAAGAGATTGATGACTCAATGAATGAGAGGGTAAATCAACTGGTTGCATTGGACGAAATTAGAAGAGAAGCATAGAAGACAAATACAAAGAAACAGCAAAAGGTAAAATATTTTTTTGATAAAAGGGCTATAGAAAGGAAGTTTTAGATAAGTGATTTAGTCCTTGTTTGGAATGCAAAGAGCCAAGATAAGGGCAAGCATGGTAAATTTGAGCCCTTATAGATGGGCCCATATCAAATCAACAATACTCATGGAGAAGATTCCTACTTTCTCCAGGCCCTAAATGGTGAACTACTGGAATTGCTTGTGCACGGTAAATTCCTTAAATCTTATTTCTCATGAATGAATATCTTGTGTGGACAGTGTAAATTAGGTGTGAATAGTCTGTACATATCTTGTGTGGTCGAGGTTTTGCTTTTGTGTGTTTTGCTTGGTCTGCATCCCTGAGATATGGAGTTCTCACCATGCATGCAGGAGGCATGCATCCCCTTTCAGAGCTAATGGTGGTGCCCACCTAGGGTTAGGGTTTTGAGTTGAGTCTACAAACCTATATTTTTGTTCCCTCAAACTCTTAATGCCTTAGGTATTATTTTCCCTCAGCGTCCTGCATTGTATCTTCTATTTCTCCATTGACCGTCTGCAGCAAGTCATCTGTCACTGAAGATGCATTTCATGTCATAGCGCTCATCGAATGACTGACCCCCTTTGCCTTGTGATACCTCCTTTTCGTATCATGAAAAAATGTTAAGTTCAAAAATCCTTAAGCGATGGTCTTCAATGTGACAATGTGCATCGGTAGCCCAATTTGTGTTCCCACCGATAGGCCGATGGAGATATAAATGAACATCCAAAGTGTCATCACCAAGACCTTGCCTATCGGTAGCCAATTTTGACATCCCTCCGATGGCTGATGAGATATATGAAAGTGGTTTTTGGTGTGACACAGTGCATCGGTGGCCCAATTCATGTTCTCGCCGATAGGCCGATGGAGATACAAATGAAGATACAAAATGCATATCAGTGAGATGGTGTGTTGTGTTACTCTGATGGATGGGTTGGCATAACAATATGCATCGGCATGCCTGGAGGATGTCACTCTGACACTTGGGGTCACTCCGATAAGGTCTTGGCATTGGTGGGAGATGGAGCGATAGACCGTTAGCGGGTGGATCACTGGTCGCATCAAGGAAGAGTGTGTGACGTTAAGTATACCAGTGGTCTGGTATATAAAGCGATCAAAGGATAACTACACGATGAATGTGGGATAATTAGATCTCTCAAATATGAATAGTCGCAAAAGTGGAAATGGCTGGCACTCGTGGAAATGGTTATGTCAGGATGCTAGGAATTCGTTTGACAGTGATGACATGGCTCCTTGACATGGCGGGAGGAAAAGAATCAATGACCATCATTCAAATTTTCATGAAAGGAGGAATTTCTGTGTGTTTGTGATTGCATTCTAGATAGAAGAAACTTCAAAAACATGCGAACTGTGCATTTTCAGAAATCAGTAGGTTGACTTTAATGGCAGAGTTGCAGAGGTATGGTCGACTGATTGACAGGCCAGCTACTTTCTTAAAAGAGGAAAATCTCCAGTCGGCGGCACACTTCCCGAATTCAACTGATCCCTTCTTCTTCAGCCTACTACATTGAATGTTTTAGGTGCCATTCTGATGGTTCGGTGTATCTGGCAGCATTTTGAAAATGCCATGTAATTAATTGCTAAGTACACATTCTGGATATATCAAAACTGTGTCACTTTTTTTGAGAAGGGGAAGACTTGGGCAATTTTTGGGATGAATAATGAAAATAGAGCTTCTCTGGGCTATTCTATCTCTTTTGTAAGTTTATGAGTTGCATTTGAATGCATGTTGCATATATGTTTATTTTCATGTCATTTTTATATGAAAAATGCTTCATGGCATGTGTTTAGCTATTTGTCTCCATGGCTGTATGCATCCCATCTTTTGAATCTAGTTGCTAAGGGTTACTAAGATTCTAGGATATAGATTTATGTATTACATGCTTGATCTCTAACTTCCATTAAGGAGTGGATTAAATTGTTTTAGGTTAAGTATGAGGAAGAATGTATGGCAGCAGGGATATTTGTAAGTAGAGATTGCTAAATACTCATGTTTGGGTGATGTTTGTAAGGCAAGCACCAATCTAACCCCTTGAAACTTGAATCTCTGTTGAATTTGTGCAAATCATTCACATGTATATGTCTATTGACTCTGAGCCCCGAGATAGGCACCAGTTTGGTCTTGTATTGAGGTTATAACCCAAGGTCCTAGTCTTGCATCCAAATATAAAATATAAATTCAAACTTCAACTATAAACCTTTAGGACATTAGAAGTAGTTTTAGGACTAAAATCCTCCATTTCACAACTGAGCATAGGCCCAAAGCTAGCCCCTTTGCACTTATTTTTATAGTTTTGGTCTGCATAAGAGAGGATTTATCTGCTTTGTGTCAACATCCTAGTAAGTGCACAAGCATATTTTATGGATGTTGAATAGGGAATACCCCCCTTGGTTCTACAGATCCTTAAGAAGGAGAGGAGATATTTATAGGGTCTCTCTCCTATACTATTGGCGCCTGGCCTGGAAATCCTATTGATCAATGATGGCTACCTTGTAGGGATAATTGGGAAGCATCCAGTTTGGGAAAAAACCCAACAAGTGGGAACCTTCATCTATCACTTCCTTATCTACTACTAAACCTTAACTAGGAATTTAATTAGGATCCTCCTCCTCACTCCCTATATCTCCTATCATAACCATCTCTTGTTCAGTTTCTACCCTAATTACATATTCTCCCCTACTTCATAAATACATAATTGAGAACCTAGATATCAATGGGATCCACCTCAATCTACCTAAAGCTCCTTCTTTGGATTCCAAATTCAACCTATAAAATGTACCTATGAAGGAAAATTATAATTGTATCCCCTCTAAACTATTGTAGTAACCTACCTATAAGGTTGATCTCCTATTGTTCCCTCCTATTAGTGATTGATTCCATTTTAGTACAAGAAGTCCACACCAAATTATCACCCGGCCACAAAATAAACATGTCAACATAGGGCTTTACCACCACATCCACCATGATCATTCTCCCTACAATGTGAATGCCTCCTATAAACCATGGCATCACTCCCCATCTCATCAATCAAGGTGAGGATCTTTCATGAATAAACATCCCCCTCTAGTTAGGGGTGAAATGATATAGGATTTAAATCATAACTAATGAAGGGAAGTTGATGGTTAGGGCCCCTAACTAGAAAACTTAATACAATTCATGATAAGTGTGACCTAGAATGCCAACCCCCTAGCAATAGAGATGCCCCTATGTCTTAATCTTTATCACAATCAACGTCCAATGGTAAAGTTGTCCATAGGATACCTTGTCATCAACTAATCTCATAATGATGATCCCTATTATGACCTTTCAAATGGTTGAAATGGTTTCTCCCTCAACTAGTCTTATCTAGATTTATTAGGCTTGGTACTGACATCAATAATCAAATCACCAAAATAAGAGGCCCAATCCTTTTTTCTCTCTTATCTTGAGGATTCCTCACAACAAGTCTCCTCCTAGTGATAGGGACTCATAACATCCTATAAGTATCAATGACAATGATAGTCCATTGTCCTTCCAATCACAAGAATAGTAAGGTGTTTTATCTAAATTTTAATAAGTAAAAAATGTGACATAGGATCCTAGCAAAAGGTAGCACTAAGGGTATATGCATCATTCTCATAGGACCTACCCTCTCTCTTGTACCCCTCTCTTCATCTATTAATTCAAAACCATACTCAACTAATCCCACTCATGAGCACCACTGCACCTGATATAGTCACCCTATAGGTCACCCTTTAATAAAAAGTAGTTAGTGTCATCTTAAAAAATATAAAACACGTGTCTAAAACTTAGCTTTTTGCTAGCCTTGATGACATTGTCAGTTTTGCTAGGTAGTGAAATAATAATGAGTGATTTAACCTCACTTGTGAAATTGTCATAGCCACAACAATTTTGTTATGACCATGGTGAAGTCTTCATTGGTGCAATTGAAAATTTTGTTTCAAAGTATCAAATTCATTGGTTGCACCTCCAAAAATAAGAATTATCACAAAAATGCAAAAAATACCAAAACTCAAAATTTGAATCATAGTTTCCTATTTGAATAACCCAACAACAATTTCTATGTTACCCATTCCCAAATTTGTTTCCCTTAGGTGGCATATCTAACATTTTTCATTTCAAATAAAAAGGAGGGTTTTCACTCATTGCACACCCATCTTTGTTTTCCACCCTCAATTGCTACAATGGTTGTGATCACTATCTCATGCATTCTCTATTTTTACTTTCACATTTATTTTGGTCACTAGTGGGCCAAAGATCTAAATTTTACACTCATGTAGGTTAAAATGAGCTCCAACCAACCCCAAACTTATTTTTATTAGCTTGTCTAACATGTAGAAAGTGGACCCCTTTTGTATGTACATTACAACGGGTATCTCAAATAGGCACCTAAACCCAAACAAATAGTAATTCTTATGTTCCTAATTTTTATTAGAATATTTTCCATAAAATTCCATGATGCCATACTTGAGTATACATTCTTTTTGTTTTATAGGTGTTTGACAAACATCAAGTGACAAATGAGACAGGTACTTATTTCAAAACCTATTGAAATAATGAGATCTCTTATTCACCTATTCATTAAAATTTTATATAAGATTTCTATATGTTGTACTTGATTATGTCCTTCAATTTTTCTAGGTTCAAGCATGGTACAATGACCATGCATCACCATAGGTAAGAACATGTAATTATGGATCAAATGATCCAAATACCTACCTCATTTTAGAAAATGACATTTATAAATTAACTCAATACACCTATACCAAGGGAGCAAATATGTTAGGACCAAAAACATATAGGCCAACATCAAAAGTCTAATGCTAGCATAAATCCTTGAATGCTAACATGGAATGCTAAAACCCAAAAAGTGATAACTAGTTCACATCTCCAAGGAAAAACCCTACCTATGGAACCTCTTAGAACTTTCTAGTTGTCTCCAGTATCTCCTATTTGTCCTTCCATGCTCTTGTGTCTTGTTGTGTTGTCTTAAAACTTAAATATTCTTCCTAGGTTGACATTTTTGCTACTTATTGTAGGTGGAAAAGGTGTCATAGTTAGTTGTGCATGTGATTCTTTAGTTTCATTCAATCTAGATCCAATTTTGTATTGTCTTATCCCAACAACATTACCATATAAAAGTTGTAGAAGAATCCATTTGGGAGGAGTGCATGGATTTTTATAAAGTGACAAACTTTGCCAAAATTTCCCTACAACCACACTCATTTAATCAATTTTATTCTCCAACACTCAAATATTCTCATTTTGTTTATTCTTCATTTGCAATACACCATAGTTAATTTTTAATAAGAAAGTAAGCACAAAAAGCTCAAATTTGATGCTAAGGACCTAACTACATTATCTTACCCCATACCTAGATAGCATTAAGCTCTAAATGTGGATTTTCTAGTTTCCTTGTTTAATTAAAGTTAGATTTATATGTTTAATTCGTTCATATTGTTGCATTAGAGAAATATAGATTAACCTTTTCTTTTTTTGTTAGAGTAGAATTAGTTGTCTCTAGATTGGTTTGTTTTATTTTAAAATCCAAAAATCAATATCATTGATATAGGTAGTGTTATGTCATAAATTGTGCTCCTGCTTAGGTTAGCACAATTTCACTAAGTTTAGCTCCTACCTTTTAGTCCCTCAAACCCCTTCATTATTGGACCTATCTAAACCCTTATTGACGTTTACCTTAATTGAGCAAATGTCGCATTTCAAAGTAATTACCAACAAAACCCAGGAAGAAACTATTGATTCCAGACATTTCGGGAACCCTTAAGCCTGATTTGGAGTAAAATTTGGGGGTTGGACTTGGGTGCTCATGCCCTAGTCCTGCCCTAAGTCTCAGTATTCCAAATTTTATTTTGATGTCAACTTATGTCATGTGTTTCGAGATTCTGAATTCAAATTTTCATTTTTGTGCGACATTGACATTTTATTTTGATCTATTTCATTTCTAAGGTTAGGTATTTAAAGAGAATTCAAAATAATTTTATCACACACAACTCACATGCAAGATTACTATGCTAAAATTCTTCTACATGTGCTATTGAAGGTCTGTAAAGTGTTGAAGCTCATTGAAGAATTAGATCTTTGCTATCTTCAAGATATGTTGTGAAGATTAGGAATCAAGATCTTGAGTCTATCTTGCTCTTCCCAGGGTTTGTGAAGCCTTTTGTATGATCCTCCGTGGATATGGCTACCTCACCTTCTTGTTCTACAAGTCTTCATTGATGTTATCTGCTTGAGGTGAAGTTGTTGTTTCCTTGAGTGAAACATTGTGTGGATCTATCCTTGATGCTTGAGTCATTTAGGATCTTACATTTGTTTACGCTTACACATTTGGTTTATGAGCACACACATCTACATACTTTGGTATTGGCTATCATTGAGGTAGAAATATTGAAGATGGGGTTTGACTGAGGCAACCTCCTATATAGCCACAACCTTCCTTCTCCTTCTTTTGTTTGTGTGGGTCAGATTCAGGAAGATCTGATAGAAAGGAGTGAAGAGGAAGTAGGTGTTACAATCACAACCATGACAGAAGTTATAGATTTTCCCTTGGAAAACTCACATGACTATTTTGTGGGTGCCCAAGTCTATTAGGGCCTCAGATCTAGGATCTAGAATCCTTTTTAGAGATATAGACATCATGTGCAGAGAGTTTTGTTATCGGAGAGCTTGCAGGACTATTTCACGGGCACCCTAGTCTTCTAGGCCTTTAGATTTTAAATGTACAACCACTGTAGCCTCCCATCTACATTTCTATAATCATTCTGTAGCTTTCTACTCCCAAAGTCAATCTCTTCATGCATATTAGATTGTAATTAGGGTTTGATTGGATAAAGCTTGTTAGGGCTTGTGAAAACTCTAGTTGAGACATCTTTTCATGTGCAACAGTAGTGGAATAGGATACCTTTAGCTTAACACTCTCATAGTGGTTGAGCTTGGTTCATATTCTAAATGTTAGTGCATGAAAAGGGAGGTTTAACCTAGTTGAGCATGTTAATCACCCTCTCTCTTTTCCACACTAAACATTTTGGTGAACCCATGTTCAAATATTTTTCATGCTTTAACATTAGATCTAATTGCATTTGTTGTTCTAAATAAGATTTATATTGCAAATCTTCTTTCATAAAAAGTACATGCATTGCATTTTGATTGATATATCTATCTTTTCATTGAAAGAGCACAAATTGAAATTTGGTATTTGCATAGTGATATCTTGTTTCATTCTTGCAAATTATATGATATCTTGCTTCACATTAAGTCTTGGATTAATTAGATTATGTGGAAATGTTAGATTTCTTTTTACAAGACTTTAATGCATATGATGAGTCATTTAGTTGTGATGACTTCAATGTGTTAGATGAAGCCTTAGATGACTTTATCTCTATTGAATATTCCACTACGACTCCTAAACCATCATTATTTCAAAGATTAGTAAATGCAATTTATATTCCTAAATCTCAAGAACTTGTGAAACCAAAGATAGTGGTCAATCTATGTTCCGATGTGCCACAAACATAGATGAAACCGGTGCTCATTGTAAAATATTTTCTGAATTCTTCTCAACCTCATGATTGCATATATAACTATGCTAAATAGATAACAAGTCAAAATCAACCATATCAAGATGGATCACAAATTTCCAACCACAATGTTGTTACTCATACATACAACACATGAAATAATACACAAAGTAAACATCAATCAAACATTCTGATATCTTTCCCAACTTCTCAACCTATGCTTCCTCAACCAACTCATTTAACACATAAAGTTTGTCAAGGTTATGATCTTGTTGAGCAGCTTCGTATTACTCCTGCTAATATCTCTTTATGGGAACTCATACAAACATCACCTACATACCACAGAATGCTTCAGGAAGCTTTACAAAAGGTGATTGTACCACTTTCTATCAAGCCTAATGATGTAGCATCCCTATTAGATTGTATGCATGTGACAAAAACATACATTCTATTTCAACAACATGAGTTACCATCGATGGAATTTTAGAAATAGTATGATCCTCTTATAATCTTTATCACAATAAACAAAAAGTTGATAAAGTGAGTTATGGTTGACAATGGATTGAATCGTAATGTTTATGGTGTTAATTTGCTACATAAATCAACATTGATACAAATTTGATTAAACCAGATAAGTTTAATACTCATGGCTTTGATAATGTTGGTAGACAATCCCTATGTACCATAACTTTACCTGTAAAGGTTGGACCCATGACATTTTCTACCATTTTTTATGTCATGCCTCATGCACTTTCATATAATATGATTCTCAGTAGACCGTGGATTCATACTATGGGGGTAGTTCCATCTACACCTCATCAATCAATAAAGTTTATTTATGCAAATAAAATTTAAACCATTAAAGCCGATCCAGAACCATAAATTTGTTTACATATTGAAATGCAAAAACAAGTTACTAATGTTGAACACATCCAAAGACTAAGAGGGGGGATGATCAGTCTATTCTTAAACTTTAAATCAATTCCATTTACAACTTTAAACATCAAATCACATTAACCAAAAGAAGAAGAACAAAAAGGAAAGCATGAGCCACACAAGGACACCAAGATTTTTATGTGGAAAACCCAATGAGGGAAAAACCATGGTGAAGATTAACTCACAATATATGAAACTCATTGCTACAAAAATTACAACTTTATTTTAGGGCTACAATGCAAGGAAGTTACACTCCCTGATGGACTTGCAGACTAAGGCTCACAATCTTAGGGCAAGATACAAGGACCTGCTAAAGAGACTCACTGTCTGGTAGCTGGATACAATAAAATTATGATGAAAACATAAACATGAACTATTATTAAGAAGGCATATGACATATGTTGATGTTGCAATCCCTTATTTTGCAATCACTTTGACTTCACACACTTCATGCTTAACACATTCTACAATCTATCCTTTGCACTTTCAAAAATGATTTTATTCTTCTATAAATACCCTTTGCAACAACTCAAAACTTCAATTAGGTTGGCACCAAGATGACCTTTTAGATGAAATGTGTGATGCTGTATAGGTTGGCTCAAAATACATGCAATACGAAGAGAAAATAAGTTGTGGATCACAAAACATGGAATAATAGGGCCAAATACATCACAACATATCCTTCAAGGCAAAAGTAATTGATCAAGATCAACCGCAAATGAAGGAAACTAAACTGTTAGCCCAATCAACACCAATACTACCAACTGTTCATTCTTTACACCACCAGGGAGAGACCAAAAGCATCATGCGGACCAAAAATTAAGAAATATATTATATTAATAGTATCCTTACAACCTTCTCCTGGAGTATCTAATCATTATATACTACCACAAGAAGAGAAACATATTGAACTGCTAATAACAGAGCATCCTAGACTGACTGTGTTCCATCAACACTTAGGATATTGCATTGCGGTTTACGAAAACATCTGAAACACATATGGATGTACCCATACACCACTATGAACATGTCCCCAAATCTACACAACCATATCTATCACTTCGGAGGAATGCAAAGTATTCCAACAAACCTTCATCATTACTTTATTCTACCAGAGTGCAGGCCAGAACTCTGTCACCTATAACTTTTACTATAGAAGGTTTAATGACTTGAAATCTTGGATATAACACTTTCACATCTTGACAAATGTATCTATTGAATTGCAAGACTAAATATTTCTTTGTGGAAGGATGCGGACCAAAACACCATGTCTCTATCTTAGAGTATACACTGTGAATGCCTTAGCAAAACCTCAAAAACCTGTCTCTGAGTGTGGTACACTACACTGGTAGGATATCAATGTAGGGATACTAGAAACATATTGAAATAGGTGTACGCTCCTCTGTATCACACTTAGACATCATATTGATCACCATTCTTCCTCATATTTAGATAGCTTCTCTCCATATGCTAGATCTTCTAGACTAACCTTCCTTAAACATGCTAACCCCATGTCTCTAATTGAGTCAAACTATCTCTCTCAAATCTTCCACTATATCAATCATGCTGTGTCAAACCATCTCTCTCAAATCTTCCACTATCTATCAACTATATCAAACCTTTCTCTAATCATTTTTCATTCTCTTCAAATTCTATACACAATCCCTACACAAACATGGCCTCAGGTACAGATTGAGTTGACATCAATGACAACACATATTAGCAACAATCTCCCCCTTTGTCATTGATGGCAACATTCATTTCTCTACAATCCCTCTCTCCTAACTGATAAGACAATCATCAACACACTCTCCGACTTTGACATCAAGAAAAAAGGGCATAATATCTTCTACATGTAAAAAAATTGTATGTACCCCCCCTTACTGTATGGTTTTTACAAACAATACTCTGCTTGAGATGGAGATGCCCCAAAAATTGATGCTATGTACATAGTTTTCCATCAAGAATGACACTACAAGCCTCCGCAAGTCTATACAAAGCCAAAATTATCTTATCTACAATACTCTTACAACTCACTTAGAAGGTAGAATGCTTTTTTAGATTAACTTGAGTTGAGCAAGAGTAGATACCCAATTTGGTTTTGCTGAGGAAAAATGTGATTCTGAAATTAAAATTGTATATTTAAATCCTCAGCCTTATCTATACTTCTTAGAGCCTTCATTTTCTGCTCAAACTTTTGTACTTCACCTAGCACCCCAAATAATGAAGAAAGTCTCAAAATGACTACTTCCCTTAGCTAACCAAACTATGTCTTTATGTGTTCTCTTTGGTCCTAAAGTTGACATTTGGGAATGAAGATTTTCTATTTGTACCCTAAATGATTCATCCTTATCTTTTTACAAGTCGTATATTTCAGTGAATTTAGTGATCTAACTCAATGGATTCAATCTGACTTATGATGTTCTTGGTGGAATTTGGCCATTTCAAGTAGAATAGGCATAATGTAGTGGCTTCATCAATACATTCCTTAAACATATTCAAATTTTCTTGCAATTTGTTGTGTGCATTAGCACACCGATCTGATACATTAGTCATTATTTTGTCATTTATCTTCCTCAAGGCCTCTTGTTCTGCCTTTTGCTCAATGTAAGATGAATAATCTTTGAAGGAGTCCATCAAGATTTTCAATTTTTGTTCTGGAGGCAAAGAGGAATCAACGTCTACCTTAGGTAAATTCTCTTGAATAATATTTACTACCTCATCAACAAGTTTAGTCTTCTTCACATGATCCTATAGAAACTCCTTCATTGCAAAAGCATGTAGAATGTCACCAAGTTGTAATTTATGAATAGGAGAGATATTGGACAAATCAACTTGCCCCTCATGAGTAGGAACCTGTAGGAGCTAAGGTATTACCATAGGTTGAAATTGCATCTGTAGTCCTAATAGGTCCTTGAAGGAATATGAAGATGAAGAGTCTTGACCTATCTGCATAGAAGCATCTTGCTTCTTCTCTGTTGCATCAAGATTATCTTCTTGCTTCTGTTCATCATTTCTTAGATTCTCCAGAGGGGGGATGTTATGTTCTCCACTAGGATTAGTATTCTCCAGAGGGAATACATTCACTTCACTTTGATTTCCTTCATCTTGAGCATTTGTATTCTCTGAAGGAGAAGTCTCCTCATTCTTCTTATCAATTTTCTCAGTTTCATCTCCACTAGTCACTTTGTCCTTAGAAGCTGATAAGTTTGTGTCTTGCGTAGGTGCATCAGAAGTATCTAGAGGAACTTGTTCCTCAACAACCATCTCACCTCTCTTCATTTCTTCAAGGATTTTTCCAATCTTTTCTTCAGTCTCTCTCTCCATTCTTTCTCTCTTCTTTGTCCTTCCCCATTAGAGTGTTTATTCTATGTTTAATTCTAAATTCTTGTGCTTATCCTTGGGATACTTTAACCTTTTCGTCATGAGAGATGGAAGAACCAACCTTTTCTAGTGCTTCTATCCTTATTTTAGCTTCTTCCACCACAACTTCATTTCTTTTATTGCCAAGTGTCTCTGCAAGGCTTGTTGGAAGCTAATCAACGATTTCATTTAAAGTTATATTGAAGCCCATCATATACATAACTATGGCTTTCTCAATTGTGGCTTTGTCAACATGAGGCATTTTATCGTAAAGATCTACAACTCCTTTAGTGCACCATGCTCTGTAATTGCATTAATAGTAGCCTTAAGTCTTAGTGTTAGTCCTTCTTCCATCACATGTTCATGTACTTGTACTTTTCTCTCTTTTGGAGATGAGTTTTCTCCCACTGGGTTTTTCTCCTTTTCTCCACTTTATGAGAGATTCTTGTTGTTCATGGGTACCTAACATAGCTTTGTAGTCGAGACCCATTCTTGCATTAGTTGCATGTTTTTCATTTCTCCCTAAGTTGCACTTAAGGGGGGTGTTGGTGTAATTAAATATTTAATTACACTTTATTAAGTTGACTTAGGGCTAATTTTAGTCTTAGGTTATTCTTAAGTCATATTAGGGTTTTCTCTAACTTGCAAATATAAAAGCAAGCTCGCTCATGTAATTCTTTAATCCATTTCATTAATTACATCCTTATTGTGCAAATTATTCCTCTTTGATTTTTTCTCTTGTGGAAGGTAAACCTTAGGTTTTATAGGTGATCCTATTGTTTTGAGTTAATCAAAAACTTTCACATGGTATTAGAGCTCTAAATCTGTAAGCCCCTTCTAAGATCTAGGGAAATTTTGGGCAAGAGCTTTTGTAGGATGCATTTTTTTAGTAAAACGGACCCCACCATTACACTCAGAAGGCCCAAAAACCCCTATTTTCATATAAGGTACTCTATATTTTGGTGATAGAAAATTTCTAGGTGTTTTTTAGGGTTTCAAGAAATTTAGTTCTGTGAAATCCGTACGACTTGTACAGAATTTGTATGGTTGTATGACACCTCAATTTTTGTGTCATTGTTGTTAGTTAATTTTGATTTTGGAGCTGCCTCAGTTTGCATGCCATCTTGATTTCCATGCCACCTTGATTTCTGTGTCGTCTTGATTTGTGTACACAGGGACAACTAAGTTTTTTATTAATTTCTTAATAAAAAGGGAATTTTTTATTTTTTGAGGGCTAGTCCCCAGGGTTTAACCCTTGGTCACATGGGGGACTAGCCCCTAGCTTCTAGGTGCCAGCCCCTAGGCTCTTAGATCTTGGTCATATGAGTGACCAGTGCCCTACCCATTAGCCCCCAGAGACTTAGCCCTTGGTCACATGGGCATCTAGGAGCTTAAGTAGTGCTTTTTTTGCCTCTTTTCTCTAAAGGAACAATTTTGGTAAATCAAGCATATCTTAAGCATACGAAGTTGGGTTTTCAAAAATGAATAGGCATAGGAAAGCTGGTTCCAAGTGCAATCCATTGGTGAGGTATTTTTTCCAGATTTTTCTGATTGGTACAATTTATTGCTGTTAGAAGTCTAGATACCCTTTTTGCTCTACGAGCTCATATCTTTTTGCCACAATCTCCAATTTTCATGATTCTTGCAGTGTTGGAAAGGTATTGAGGAGCTCTACATAACCATCTATGAACTTCTTCTAGATTTTACCCCAGGTATTATTTATTCAGTTTGTCAGTTTTATGGCTTCTGTTTGTTATTCTAAACATTTTGGCACTTGGAGAAGTTCTGTTTGTTTTGTTGGGCTCCATTTATCAACATTAATACATATTCAGATTGTTGATCTCTGATCTGATTTATTTGAGAAGATGTCGTGGGTTTTACTATTCACCCTTTTGTGGTAACATTGAGTAAGTATAATTATGAGTCTTAGTGAAAGGGCATCTTGACACATCTCAGGTGGCTTATTCTTTTTCCTTATCTTTATGGACTCATACCTAAACTAGATGCACCTGGGAGGAAATCAGCATGGGCAATTATATTGATCATATTGTAGGATTGATTGGTTCTAGTGTTGATTTTGACACTATGTGTTCTATCTCACATATTGAGTGCCCACACACTCTTTGGAATAGCATTTGGGAGATCTATAGAGAGCCCCACATATCTCTCCATTCCCAAATGATCTTTCTATGGATTGCCACATACCCATTGATGATATAGATTGCACACCTTTTGATGACAATACAATTAAGGAGCTTGCATATTTGATAGGTCTTGCTAGTTTAGATGACACATAGACTTCACTTGCTTCTCCTTCTCTTATCAAGATCACATCTTTATTACCTATTGTTACATCAGATTCTTTGTAACAGGACATTAGTAGTCTTCCAGAGATAGCTCATTGGGATGCATATCTACCAGATATATCATTGTTGTTTGTAGAGTCCCACCTTGCAAATTTGGAGGATCACATTGGTGACATTTGTCTTCTATTTGATGATAGCTTCAATGGAGTTGCATCACCATCATCTACTTCGGATATTGTTCTTCATACTTCTCTTCTTCAGTCATAGTTTGGTAGTGGATTGGAGACATTTGAGCAGTTTTTAGGAGCATCATTGTTGTCTTTGTATCATGTACAGAGTTTAGAGACATTTATCCTTCTTCCTGTATATTCATATTCGGAATGGGAAGACATTATGCACACATCTACAGTTCTATTTCTTCCCAAGGGGAGGAGTATTGTTCAACATTCATGGATCTTCATCTTTATCCCATGTCAAGCATCTTCCATCACTATAGGAGTCATCTTGAGGAGTGGATGCATGGTCTCTCTTTTTGGGAGGGAGCATTTTCTCACATGGGGTTTCATCTTTCTCCTTTCTGGGGGGTCACCAAACCTCCTCTCTTCTTACTCTCTTATGGGGGGCATTCATGATTGTACTTTTGTGATGAATTTAGTTCTTGGGGGGTATTAGTGTTAGTCCTTCTTCCATCACATGTTCATGTACTTGTTGTATTTTTCTCTCTTTTGGAGAGGAGTTTTCTTCCACTAGATTTTTCTCCTTTTCTCCACCTTATGAGAGATTCTTGTTGTTCATGGGTACCTAACATGGCCTTGTAGCTGGGACCCATTCTTGTATTACTTGCATATTTTTCATTTCTCCGTAAGTTGCACTTAAGGGGGATGTTGGCGTAATTAAATATTTAATTACACTTTATTAAGTTGACTTCGGGCTAATTTTAGTCTTAGGTTATTCTTAAGTCATATTAGGGTTTTCTCTAACTTGAAAATATAAAAGCAAGCTCTCTCATGTAATTCATTAATCCATTTCATTAATTGCATCCTTATTGTGCAAATTATTCCTCTTTGCTTTTTTCTCTTGTGGAAGGTAAATCTTATGTTTTACAGGTGATCATGGTGTTTCAAGTTAATAAAAAACTCACATTAAGCTATAGAAGCACATGGTTAGATGCTTCTAGAGGAGCCTTCTTTGTTTTCTTTGTCTTTTCTTTAGCTTTTCCTTTAGATGTTCCTTCCTCTTCCCCTTTGCCTAGTTCTTTTCTTCAATACAAAGGCTTTCTTTTCTTCTTCTTAATACTCTTCATCATCTTCTACATTTACCAGATTTACCTTTCCCCTCTTTGCATGTACCTTAGGCCTCAGTGGTTTCTTCTTCTCTCTAGTCTTGGTTTGCATTGGTGCCTCAATATAAATTCTTCCACTGCTAGGAGATATTTGAGCTAGTCCAGAAGGTTTAGGAGAAGTGGTAGTGGTAGATACAAATGTAGACCTACTTGTCCTTCTAGAAGTAGGTGTGGAAAAAGTGGTTTATGTTTCTTCTATAGGACCCTCAGGATTATCAAACATCTTTTCCAATTTTATTTTCATCTTATCCACCTTTTCTTCTACCTCCTTCTTGTTTCTCTTATTAGTTATCTCATCATAAGTACCAAATCTCTCCGTAGAGGGATCCTTAGGTTTTCTAAGAAGGATTTTAGCATATTCGATCTAGTTAGGTCTAGAGACCTCATAGGGAAATGTGGTTATCTACATAGTCCTTGGTTCAACTACCTTCATGTAACAATTGTCCTTATCCACCATAAAAGTGATATCATTCTTGTATCTTTCTACAACTTGTGCTGGTATTCTATCCTTCCTTTGTATTTCATTTTGAAATGTTTTAAAGAATCCCCAAAACATTGTATCACATTGATTGGTATCTAGAAACCTATGCATGTGTTCCCTAATCTAATGTACAACATGGATGTCTCTTCTCCAGACCACATTCTTCATACTAGGAAATTCCTTCAGGAAATAGAACATAAGACAAATGATCAAAGAGCCATACCAAAATTTGTAGTGTGTCTCCTTGGTTCTCTTCAAGTTGTCCATCAATTATTACCGCAAGAGTTCACAAAGATCATAATCTTTTCCTTCCTTCACAATCTGATGAGTAGTGTAGATGGCGGTGGCAGTAGCAAAACCTTCCCTATTTGTGTAATAGACCTTGTATGTAATGCCCATCATGGCATACCGAACCCCTAGGTCAGTGATGTCATCCACAATTAGGGTTCTCTTATGAATTTTTGCTCCTATGAGCTTCATGACCTCTTCATTCTTCACAGCTTTTAGTGCAAGCATAGGTCGGGAGGAGCACAATCCAATCATAAATATGATGGCTTCCTTTGTGATCATGTAGGGTTGATCAAGGCAAAATAAATATTCATGAATTCAACTCAAGGAAATTCTAACCCATTCATATTCATAGCAAAAGTTGGGGAAACCCTTCCATACATCTAGTCATTTTGCTTCAACATTTGCATACTCTAGTTTGAGTTGAAAATCATCACCCAAGAGATGATCGTTCCTAAATTGTTCCAACTTTAGATGATTGTACTCATCTAGTTGTGAATGAATATAAATATGGATATCCTTTGTACGCAATACATTAATAGGAATGTGTGAAAACACTCCATCCTTATCTGTCTCAGTAGATTTATATGAATATTTCTTGAATTTTTGTCTTGGCATTTCCACAATATCAATAACCACAAGTGTTTCCATGATAACTCTTTCTAAAGAATAGGGTTCTACAAGAAGAACTAAGGAATAAGTGTGAATCCTACTGTTAGGGTTTACATGCAAGCTTCACTGAAAACCTTCTTCTCTTCCTTGGCTCTTGCACACACTTGATATCTTTCAAATGAGATCAATTTTGATCAAGTGGGGAATAAATAAGCTTCACATCTACCCTAGTTTCTTTGAATTAAATGCATTTGACACACAACTTCTTACTATGCTGAGAGAACACAGAGATCTATGACCCTTCAACAAACTTTTGCAAAGAGTATATTTTCTCCAAAATTTTGAGCAAATGTCATATTATCACTAGTCAAACATATCCATTTCACCATTAACCATTATGCTGAGGATTTCAACATCTTCTGCTTTATAGGGGTTTGAAAAGATTTGCAATTGCAACTCCCCCTGAGCCAATGCTTTCTTTTAGTTACCAGAAGATCCATCTACACTAGGTAGAGGTACATATCCTTCCTTTACTTCACTTTCTTCCTTCTTCTTCCACATCTTGTTCATTTCCTTTTTTTTTTCTGATCAATGTCAATCTTCTTTTGAGGATTAGAAGATCTTACATTCTTTCCCTTGTAGAGCCTTGCAATGTGTTCTAATTTATTGCAGTTGTAGCAGGTGATCCTAGATTTTTGAGCATAATCACCTCTTCTCACATTAGATATACAATCAACAACCTTTTGACCAAACCTATTGCATGTGTAGTAGTAACCATAGAAGGATTGAGAAATCATAGCATTATTCTTGTTCATGAAACTATTCCTCATCACTTTACTTCTATATTCATTAGCCTTATGACCAACCTTTTTGCAAGCATAGCATTCACCATGAAATGAAATAGCACCATATCTTTGAGGCACAATTGCTCTTCTACTCATGTAATCATTTCTTCTTTTTCTAGGTCTACAATCAACAACCTTATGCCAAAAGTTATTGCAAGAAAACAATGACCTTGAAAATATTGATTGAACCTAGTAGGGGGATGTTGTCTTGTAGGTGGAGGACCTCTGAATCTTCTTTGTCTTTGGATAGGAATGAATCCATCTTCTTTTGCATCTCTGAAGGCATTCTTCTTAGTATCTTCAGTGTAGGCTTTTTCCTCCTTTGTTTTAGGCTTTCCTTCTACTTTGAAGTTATCATACAAGTTTGCTTATGCACTGGTTATAGGACTTTTCCCTTTTTCAAAACCAAGACTAGATTTTTCTTTTGATGGCTTTTGAGAGTTAATCAACTCATCAAGAATTTTAGAATATCCTTTCATTTTTAACCCCTTATCAATTTGTTCTTTTTTTTTTCTAATTCTTTTCTCAGAGTAACAATTTCTTCCTCAAGTTTTGAACATTCAGTTGCTTTCTCATTGAGCTTGGTATTTAAGTAGTCTTCAATCCTCTTGCTTTCTTCAACCTTGACTTTCAAATTAGAGATCACATCTTCTGCCTCCTTGAGCTTAGTTCTACATCCTTTGTCTCCTTCTATTTGAGCTTTCAGTGTGCCAATTTATTCTTTTGATTCTCTAGCTTGTGTCTTCCACTTGGTAATTGTTTCCTTTGATTTAATGTTCAAGCATGACCTCATATTTCAGATTTAGTGTCCTTGCTTCATCTAGATCTTCAAGAGCTGACCTGAGTTCTTCTTCAAAGTCTACCTCATCTATATTGAGATCCCAATCTTTAGGTTCCATTGATTCTAGATCTAGTTCTGGAGAAAACATATCATTAGACATTGCTTCAAATTCCATGTGTTCAAGTGTAGGATCTACCTCAACTATTAGGCTTTTCAAGGGCACTTAACTCTAATACCAATTGTTGAACACATCCAGAGACTGAGAGGGGGGTGAATTAGTCTATTCCTAAACTTTAAATCAATTCCATTTACAACTTTAAACATCAAATCACATTAACCAAAAGAAGAAGAACAAAAAGGAAAGCATGCACCACACAAGGAAACCAAGATTTTTACATGGAAAACCTAATGAGGGAAAAACTATGGTGAGGATTAACTCACAATATATGAAGCTCACTACTATAAAAATTACAACTTTATTTTAGGGCTACAACCCAAGGAAGCTACTACTCCTTGATGAATTTGCAGACTAAGGCTCACAAACTTAGGGAAAGATACAAGGACCTACTAAAGAGACTCAATGTCTGGTAGCAAGATACAAGAAAATTACAATGAAAACATAAATTGTTGTTAAGAAGGCATCTAACATATGTTGATGTTGCAGTCCCTTATTTTGCACAATTACACCATCACTCTAACTTCACACACTTCATGCTTAACACATTCCACATTCTATCCTCTGCACTTTCCAAAAAAAAATTCTTCTATAAATACCCTCCACAAGAACTCAAAACTTCAATTAGTTTGGCACAAAGATGACCTTTTAGATGAAATGTATGATACTGTATAGGTTGGCTCAAAATACATGCATTATGAAGAGAAAATAAGTTGCAGATCACAACATATCCTTCAAGGAAAAATTAATTGATTGGGATCAACCGCAAATGAAGGAAACCAAATTGTTAGCCCAATCAACATCAATACAGCTAATTGTTCATTCTTTACACCACTGGTGAGAGATCAAAAACATCATGTAGACCAAAAAGTAAGCAATATATTATATCAATAGTATCCTTACAATCTTATCCTAGAGTATTTGATCATTATATACTACCACAAGAAGAGAAACATATTGAACTGTTGAAAATAGAGCATCTTAGACTGATTGTGATCCATCAACACTTAGGATATTGCATTGTGATTTATAGAAACATATGAAACACATATGGATGCACCCATACACCACTCTGAACATATCCCCAAATCTATACAGTCATGTCTATTGCTTTGAAGGAATGTAGAGTATTCCAACAAACCTTCATCATTACTTTATTTTGCTAGAGTGCAGGCCAAAACTCTGTTACCTATAACTTTTACTGTAGAAGGTTTAATGACTTGAAATCTTGGATACAACACCTTCACATCTCGACCCTACATATCTTCTAAACTACAAGACTAAATATTTCTTTGCAGAAGGATGTAGACCAAAACACCATGGCTCTGTCTTAAAGTATACACTGTGAATGCCTTACAAAAACCTCAGCAACCTATCTCTGAGTGCGGTACACCACACTAGTAGGATATCAATATAGGGATACTAGAAACATATTGAAATAGGTGTAGTCTCCTCTATATCACACTTAGACATCATACTGGTCACCATTCTTCCTCATACTTAGACAACTTCTCTCCATCTACTAGGTCATCCAGACTAACCTTCCTTAAACATGCTGACCCCATGTCTCTAATTGAGTCTTGAACTGTTTCTCTCAAATATTCCACTATATCAATCATGCCGTGTCAAACCATCTCTCTCAAATCTTCCACTATCCATCAACTATATTAACCTATCTCTAATCATTTTTCAGTCTCTTCAACTTCTATACACAATCCCTACACAAACATGGCCTTAGGTACATATTGAGTTGACATCAATGACAACACATATTGTCAAAAACCAATCATAAGATTCTAAATAATTTAAGAGTTGATTCATCAACACCTCTCGCCATAGATAATCTTGTGCAAGATTCTCAACCATCATCAAATGCATTTTTTGGTGATGATTGGGATTCATTATATTTTACTCCCACTTTTATAGTGGAGTTTAAACTCAATAACATTGAAACATCAAAAGTTGTATCGATATCATCTAAACAATCCATGGAAACACATAAAGAACCTCAAGCTTCTTTAGTCAACAACGAGGAGAATACTCTTATATACTCTCTCTAATATGAGACCAATGAGGCTCCACCATATTCTAAAGACATGGAATATGTTTATGGTAGAAGATTTAAAATCCTTTATAAAAAATGTGACCATGTAGCTAATGGTTGTGGTGTAAATCAACAAGGAATTAGAGTACCTTTACAAGCTACTACAATTAACTACATGACTGGTATTGGGTACTACTCTTTGAAGCCCACTAAAGATTACAAATTTCCTAATCTTAATGTTAACACTATATCAACACTCAATCTGATATATCCTGAGATGATAAACATAGATTGTCCATCAGGAGATATCCCATTGGATAATTTTTCTATATATGAATCATTAATTGGATTTATGGGAGCTTATGACAAAGTTTCCCGTTATCATCATAATCATGGGTTTCCCTACTATTTAAATATTGATGTATACTTTGGGAAAACCACTTGCTCAATAAATGCTACTCTAAAACCTAATGAAGAATCCATGCATTCATCACAATCACCTAGCCTCTCAGACTGCAGTACTTTACTTAATGGAAAGATTTGTTGGCAAGAGACACTGCTTCACATGATAGGTGTTGTCATTAATGGCAACTAAAATTATTCCACCCATCTGCATAACACAATTTGATCATACCAGAAGTCAGAATCAGAATTTATCTAAGTCTGGGAAGTCTGAAACAGAGTAGGCGACAGGGTCCAGTATCTTGCTCCGAATCTCTCTGGTGGTAAATCAATGTTTGCTATGGATTTGATGGAGTCATAAGCATTGTCAAGATAATCAAAATATAGAGTTTTGGCCTCTCGTGATGAAGGATTCAAAAGTTATTAGCTTTTGAGTATCGGGTTAACAGTTTGACAGAGAAGACAAAAGAAGAACAGGCTGACCTTGTAGTTGATCTTGGTTTTGGATGTGTGGAAGTTGTTGGTTGGATAAGTTGTGATGATCAATGGTAGTAGCTAACCTAATTGATGATTTGTGAGTGCAAGTTTTGGTCTGCATTACAAGTTGTACATAGATTTAGCTGATAAAGTAGAATCTTCAATAAAGTTCTAAGTGTTCTTGAAGCTGCCTAAAAAGTGGTTGAAGATTAGGATGTGGATATATAGCCGATGGATTTGAATGATTTCAGAGTGGAAGCTATGCGACTATGGACTAAGTACTAAAAGGGTAGAGATCTAAAGTTTGAATGTTAGCAGAACAGTAAACAAGGTAGAGTAAGGATGAAGTGTATCAAGTCAGTATTCTATGCTTAACCAGAACTAAACCCTTGCATTGGTAGATGCTATTTATTAGTTCAAATTAATTGTAATCTTCTTTTTGTAGGCACTGAGCCTTCATTTGAGTAGTGACCTCTAGGCAGTGAGCCTAAATACATGAGCATTCCCCTTTGTAATACTTTTAACAGAGTATAATCTTTGTGGGTTAACCCCCACCGTGGTTTTTTCCTTAACCAGGTGTCCACGTCAAAAATCTTGGTGTCAAGTGTGTTATTGATTGATGTTGAAGTGTTTATATCATTAATTTGATTATAAGTTGTAAAATAAGATTAAAGGTAGAAATGTTTAAATTGTGTGACAATTGATTCACCCCCCCTCTCAATTGTCTAGACCAATTCCAACAATTGGTATCAGAGCAAGGTTCCTTTGAAAAAAGTTAACAGCTTGAGGAAGATCTAGGAAGGTAGTAATATGGATGAATATAACCTCCAAGGGCAACTTAATCTCGCTCAAGAAGATCTTGAGAAATCCAGAGCAGAAGTCCAAGAGCTGCAAGAGAACCTTAAAAATGCTCAAGACTTCATTGAGATTCTGAAAGAGAAATTGAGCAAATCTAATGAAAAGAGGAAGGAACAACCTCTTCAACTAGGAAATCATTATGAAAACAACAACAAGGATGAGGCTTTGAAAGAGAAGACAAAGGAATGTGAGAAGTTAGCCAAAGAAGTTATTATCTTAAAACATGAGATGGAATCCAGGGTGATGAGGCTAACCAAAGAAATTTAAGATAGAAAGAAAATTGAAGAAGACCTGAATCAAAATCTAAAAGAGAGAACTGAAGAAGGCTACAGATTGGACAAAATAGCTAGCCTCCTAGAGTCTAATCTACAAGAAAATAGAGACAATGAGAGAGAACTTGAAAGGAAAATTGTCATTCTCAGACATGACCTAGAAGTTGCAAATGAATACAAGGAGAAGTTCGAGATAAGCTCAGCTAAACTTGAAGCACTGCTTGAAGGACAGAAAAAGGCTGATGATAAGCATGGTCTTGGATATGAGAAAGGTGAAAACTTTGGATCCAGACAAATACATTTTCAACCAAGGAATTGGAAAAATAGACTGGTTAGAAGACCTCCGGTAAGATAGCCTAATGCTCAAAGATATCCATCATTTAATGGAAACTATTTTAATTGTAATAAATTGGTCATAGAGCTACTTAGTGTAGAAGCAAAGTAAATCAAAATGGTGCATTCTTCTCCGGTCAATGCTTCAAGTGTAAGAGGTATGGTCATAGATCAAATGAATGCAGAAGTTTGATAAAGAATAACTCTAGAGAAAATGGCAACTCTTTCAATGGTTACTGCTTCACTTGCAATGGATATGGACACATGGAAAATCAATGTAGATTAAGAGGAAATCAAGTATACAAGCCAAGAAATGTTGTTTGCTTTAATTGCAATAGATCTGGTCATATGGCAAGATTCTGTAGAAGTAGGAATAATGAAAGAAGAGGTCCAGTAAACAGAAAACCAGATGAGCAAAGACAAGACAAAGGCAAAAGGAAAATTGATGTGAATGAGATATAGAATGAAATGAGCAAGACTTGGGTCAAGAAAACAATTGAGAACAATAGTAATGAGTCCGCACTAGAATTCAATGCTAATAATTCCTCTGGGAATTGAATTTGGAGCTCTGGCTCAGGGGGAGTTGCATTGAAAATCAATTTCCCCTAGCCAATAAGTGGATGCCTAGATCTGGTACAATGAAAGAGGATATTTTGAATTGGTTTAGAACTTTTGGAAGGATTTTCAAAAGACAAGATCTTAATATGAAAACTTGTAGAGTGTTTCGTGAAGAACTGTCAAGAAACAGAGTAACCGGATGAAGTTAACGAAACACATTTATTACAAAGACAATTTAGGTTTTGTGGAGCTTAAAAATCTATTCACTCCTCATTTGAATCACTTTTGCACTTGAAGAAAGCAAGAAGAATAGTGTCTGAGCTGAGATTACAAAGAATTTAAGTACGATCAACAAATTTATCCGTCAACCCCAATTTCGTGAAAAGAGGTATTTATCTACAAAGCTTTGAACTTGTAATTTCTGCAATGGCTACACCTTTGGTTGTTGATATTAATAAAAGGCCTCTACCCAAATGTAAAAAACATCCTTACAAATCAATAGAAGTCAACCCATTAGGTGCTTTTTCAAGTGTTCCATATGGTGTGTTGCATATTGAAGATATTGGGGTTTATATTCATGCGAGCATAGATGAATTTGGAGATGCAAGGTTTGTAGATTTGTTTGAGAGTCAACTAATGGATTAAAATCATGATGTTAAACCCAAATATAAGGCACTGTATGATAAACATTTTCTTTAGATTATGGGGTTTCCAACATTTGATGAAGATGAATGGGTCTGGTATGTTTTGAGTTGGATGCATGATGAATTCATATGGTTGTTAAAACCATTCAAGATTACCAAGGATGTTATCAGAATTGTAATTGGGTTAAATTCAACTAGTGGATTACCCATGCTGAAAGCCATGAAAAGCTAGATAGTAACTGATGCTACTAGTGCCAAGTTTGACAAAATGACAATGACCATCAATGATATTATAGAACTGGATGTTAAATTTGCCTCCATGGTGATTGGGTACAAGATTTACCACTCCAGTAAGGAAAATTCTGTCTCCAGAACTACTATATATGCAACATATCAAATGTTTAAGGAGAATGCAGATTATGACCTATGTGAGTTATTAATGAACTAGCTGATTGAGAACTTGAACAAAATTAAGAAAGATAAGAAAAACACTTTCAAATATGGTACATTGGTTCTATGCTTATTCCTCTACTATATGAATGAAGTACCTGGAGTAAAAGGTGTGCACTGGACCAATGATGAGCCAGTTGCCATTCAGATCAAAGATCACCTACATAGCATTGGTGACTCTAAAGCTTAGAAAATTGTAATTTGGGGATACTTCAAGAACTTTTAGAGTATGATACATTCAAGGGAAAGAATCCCTACAATAATTGTTGAAAAGTACAAGAATGAAATATGTTTTATGATTGACACTGATCAATGCTTAATGGAAGCAGTGGAACTTAGGACAATTTGGATCATGCCCATGGGGTATGAAGTAGATGGAAAAATATTGAATATGTATCCTCAACATCTTCTAAGCAAGCCAAAAGATACAACAGTTGAAAGATTTGGGACTTATGAGGAGATAAGTTTGAAACTGCATACTGAGCTCAGAAAACTTGAAACCAACAGAAAAGTAAGAAAAGAAGTTGAGCAATTGGCCAAGAATGTAGGCCTCACAAAGGAAGCCGTGAGGCAATTCAGGGAAAGAACTGAAAAAGATGAGAAGAAGTAGGATAAGAAACAAGTAAGTGCTCTGGTAGGATCCTCCTCCACATCAAGGACTACTAGAAGCTCTACTACTACCCTTGTTCCTCTAAAACCTACCAATCCTGAGATACTGAAGGGTAAATCATCCAAAAAAGAAGGAAAAAGAGTGAAAATAAAGGCCACAAGAACCTATAAAAGCACAAAAGTTGATGAAGAAAGAACAGATTCTAATGCTAACATAAAGAAGTTGAAAGCCTCTGGAACAAAAGCTGCTAAAGTGTCTAAGGAGAAACCCTCCGAAAGCAAAAGATAAACAAAAGGCAGAAGATTGATTCTTATTTTGATAATCCCACAATCTCCGTGGAAGATGTAATAAAACCAGTCACTATGGATGAAAATTTGAAACCCATGATTAAATTTTATTATGAATACAGTGACATAGATAAGAGGGTATTAGAGGAAGCAATAGTTAGATATCTGAATATCTATTATAAGGCCCTAATTGAAATAACTTCTGAGATCCCTCCAAGTCTTGCAAACATTTTGGAGTTGAGGAAAGAAAATACAAAAAGCAAGGATATGGAGCTCAGAGAACATGTGTTGATAAAACTATGCCCTCAGATCACTCAAGTTCAAATGAATATGATATTCAAAGAAGTGAAGGATGAATTCAGGAGAAAGAAGAGAATGAACAAACTGATGCTTGGAGAATTGGACCAAATAGTTAAAGAAACACAAGAAATACTTCTAAGTGCATTGAAGAGACTCAATCTTCCATTTATTGAGGATGAGACTGATGTTGGGATTGATTCATCAATCCTAGATATTGAAAAGATGAAAATTAATGAGTAGCAAACCAAGGTTGATGACTCCTATGTTCCAGAAGAGGAACAAATAAACCAAGAAGATACAAAAATGGTGGATCAAATTGATGATGCAGAAGATACTCCAACTTCTCCTGATCAATCTGAAAAGAAGATAATGTTGAGCTTACTATTGCTACACAAGATTCTCAGGAACATATTACAAATAGTGAAGTCAAAGAGAAGAATCCAGATGCAGTTATCATAGAGAAAGGTGAAGCAGAAAAAGAATTTAGAGGTAAGGAAGTTAAAGCAGAAGAAGGTGGTACAAATGTTGATAGTCCAGATACTATGAAAACTCAAGGAAAGGAAAGTGGTCCAGAATTGGTAGTAAGAGACACTGCAAATGCAATGAAAAGTTTTTTGAGTAAAGAGATGCTAGAGTTTGATGAACCAGAACTGATTCAAGGACCAATCAACTTGGATATTCTCTCTCCAGTCCAAGTAATGAAGATAGCATCCTTCACACAAGCCAAAGCAAGTGAAAAGATATTGAAATCTCACTTAGAGGATAGTGAGCTATTAAGTCTTGCAACCAGAGTATTGGTGAAGATAATGCCAACCCTCCAGAAGAATCCTTCTAACTCTCCCTCCAGACATCTAAAAAGCCTTGTAAATTCTATAAGTACTCACTTTGAGTCCTTTGAAAAATCTGTAGAAGTTAAAGTTTAGAATGAATTTAACAGCAAACAATTTGATGCATTTAAAGGCATGATTGGGATAGACAGATTGGTGCTAGATAACATTATAAAGAGTGTTCAAAATGCTCTTTCAGAAGGAGGCAGGATATATAAGTTTTGTTTATCTACTCCTAAAGTCTTAGAGGATATAGAAGATAAAATAAAGGACACCAAATAGAAATTATCAAGTATGTCCCAAGCTTTTGATCCATTGACAATATTAGTGGCAAGCAAGGAGTGTCAAGCAATTAGCCTGATAGAAGAAATAAAGAAAGTAACAAGAGAAAAGAAGAACATTGAAGCAATAATGGGTGAGATCCGGGGATTGGTTTCCCCTAAGATAGAAGCAATGTTCAATGCTGTATCAGAAGCCCAAACTGCTATACAAACAAATGATCCCATTGACCTCCAGAAGACTAAACCACAAGCATTCTTGTCAAATGGCCACATTTCAAATTTAAATAGTATGAAGAAGAGTTGGGATATAGAGTTGGTCCTCCTAAAGAACATTTTTGGAGGTATACTCACGTTCATGTAAATATAACTTAAGGATTTGTTGTACATATGCGTCACTATATACATAATTTTTGGAGAATTTTGGCCTACAGACCCCATCCTTTGCCATTGATGTCAAAGGGGGAGTGAAGAACAGTAAAAAATGAGGAATCCAACAAAGGGAGAGCTTTGAAATCAGTGGAGAACCATAAGAGTATAGAGTAAGGGGGAGTAAATATGTAACACTTAGTCATTTTTCACTAAGTGTTGCCATCAATGCCAAAGGGGGAGATTGTTGGCAAGAGACACTACTTCGCATGACAGGTGTTGTCATTGATGGCAACTAATATTATTCCACCCATCCACATAACACAATTTGATCATACCGGAAGTTAGAATTAGAATTTATCTAAGTCTAGGAAGTCTGAAATAGAGCAGGCGACAGGGTCCGGTATCTTTGTCCGGATCTCTCCGGTGGTAAAGTAGAGTTTTCTGCAGATCTGAGGGAGTCATAAGCAGTGTCAGGATAATCTAAATCTAGAGTTTTGGACTCATGTGATGAAGGATTCAAAATTTATTAGCTTCTAAGTATCGGGTTAATAGTTTGACAGAGAAGACAGAAGAAGAACACGCCAACCTTGTAATTGATCTTGGTTCTAGATGTATAGAAGTTGTTGGTTGGGCAAGTTGTGATGATCAGTGATAGTAGCCCACCTGATTGATGATTTTTGAGTGCAAGTTTTGGTCCGTGTTACAAGTTGTACATAGATTTAGCCAACATAACAGAATCTTCAATAAAGTTCTAAGTGTTCTTGAAGCTGACTAAAAAGTGGTTGAAGATCAGGATGCGGATATATATAGCCGATGGATTTGAATGATTTCAGAGTGGAGGCAATGCAACTATGGTCTACGTGCTAAAAGGGAAGAGATCTAAAGTTCAAATGTTAGCAAAATAGTAAACAAGATAGAGTAAGGATCAAGTGTATCAAGTTAGTATTCTATGCTTAATTAGAACTAAACCCTTGCATTGGTAGATGCTATTTATCAGTTTAAATTCATTGTAATTTTCTTTCTATAGGCAGTGAGCCTTCTTTTTAGTAGTGAGCTCTGGGCAATGAGCTTGAATGCATGAGCATTCCCCTTTGTAATACTTTTAACAGAGTATAATCTTTGTGGGTTAACCCCCACCGTGGTTTTTCCCTTAACCAGGTTTCCACGTCAAAAATCTTGGTGTCAAGTGTGTTATTTATGTTTATGCTCATGTGTTATTGATTGATGCTAAAATGTTTATATCATTAATCTAATTATAAGTTGTAAAATAAGATTAAAGGCAGAAATGTTTAAATTGTGTGACAACTGATTCACCCCCCTCTTAGTTGTCTAGACCAATTCCAACAAGATTGTCAATGCATAGATGGAGAAGGATAACCCTAAAAACGTTATCCCTATAGGAGATTGTTTAAAAATAGAAGAAAAAGAAGAAATGACAAAACTTTTGCATGATTTTCCTAAATTATTTGCTTGGAATTATTCAAACATGCCTAGCATTGATCCTAAAATTGTAACACATAATATTGTATTACAACCTAATGCTAAGATGGTTAAACAAAAAAGTTGTAAGATGAATCCTAAGGTAGCATTATTAGTCAAAGCTGAGATAGAAAAGCTTTTACAAGCTGGTTTTATCCGCCCTATTGACTATTCACCTTGGATTTTGAATATCATGGCTATTGCAAAACATGACAATTGTGTTCAAATTTACACTGACTTTAGAGATTTAAATCTTGCTTCTTTGAAAGATGATTTTCCTCTTCCAAACATTGATATGATTGTTGATTCAATAGCTGGCCATGAATTACTTTCCTTCATGGATTGTTTTTCAAGTTATAATCAAATCTTTATCAACCCTCAAGATCAATACAAGATAGCTTTTATCACCCCTTGAGGAACATTTTGTTGGGTGGTCATGTCGTTTGGATTAAAAAATGCTAGAGCAACTTATCAACATGCCATGACACTTAACATCCCAGAGGATTATGTCGATGACATTCTAGTGAAGTCTATTCTTTGCTAGGATCACATCACAATCCTATGTCAAATCTTTGAGCGGATACAAAAATATAGCATGCACTTAAATCCATGTAAATGTGTCTTTGGCATAGGTAATGGTAAACTATTGGGATTTATAGTTTCATATCGAGGTATTGAAGTAGACATAAAGAAAATTGATGCGATTGTTGATATGCCACCTCCTTGAAATATAACTCAACCTCATAGTTTACAAGGGAAGATATAGGCCATCCATTGATTTGTATCACAACTTGCAGATAGGACTCACCCTTTCACTCAACTACTGAAGAAAGAATCAAAATTCCAATGGAATTCTATTTGTCAAAAAATCTTCAAAGATTTAAAAAACTACTTATTTAATCCTCCCATTTTACAACCAACAACTACAGAAAAGTCCTTTATTCTTTATACATCAGCTTCTACTAATGCTCTCGTGACATTATTACCACAAAATGATGGCAAAGGCAAAGAACATGTATATTATATAATCCAAACTTTGCTTGATTATGAAGTGTGATATACTATCATAGAGAAACAATGCTTAGCTCTTGTGTTTGCAATGCAAAAGTTAAGACACTATCTCCTAAATACTGAAATTCATGTCATGGTTAAATTTGATCCCTTGAAGCATCTCTTTGCTAAGAAGGATCTCCCAGGTTGCCTAGATAAATGGGTTATATTGTTAGCATAATTTGATCTCAAGTTTATCTCTCAAAAAGTGATAAAAGGAAAAGCGTTAACCGATCATTTAGCTGAAGCACCTTTACCTTTTGCTATTCAAAATAATGAAGAATTTCCTCATGACGAAATATTAACTTTAGATAAAGATGATAAATGATAAATGGGAATTATATTTTGATGGTTCAAGATGTAGAACTGGCTTTAGTGCTGGTATAATACTAGTACCTTCTTTAGGTAAGTCGATTCCTCTTTCTTACCATCTAAATTTCTCATGCATGAACAACATTGCTGAGTACAAATCTCTCATTGCAAGACTTCATGCCACAATGTCCCTAAATATAAAAACATCACTATTTATGGTGATTCATAATTAATCATAAGACATGTCACTGTATCTTATCAAGCAAAGCAAGATAAACTACCTCAATATCGTGATCTTGCCTTGTCATTATTAAAACAATTTTCATCCTTTACAATTAACACAATTCCAAGGAAAGACAATCAACATGTGGATGCAATGGAAAGTGGAACTTCCCTTATATCACATGAATATTCATTTGAAGAATATCAATTCATCATTCACAATCTCAAATCACCAGTGATAGATGAGGCCACACCCTTGGATATTGACTTATGTTGTAATACAAATTTAAACGAATGATACTCCCATATATTCTAGTATTTGCGTGATGGTACCCTTCCTAATTTGGCATCTAAAAACACAAGAGTTCACATACATAGACTCGCAACATGTTACATCATCTTGTCCAATGTGTTGTATCGAAGAAGCTATAATGGCATTCTTCTTCGTTGCCTTAATAAATCAAAAATTCCAATTGCACTAGAAGAGGCTCACTTTGGTGCCTGTGGAGGGAATTTTGGAGGAAAATCCTTGGTACAAATGTTATTGCTTATGGGGTTATATTGGAAAAGCATGGAGCAAGAATCCTTTGCATTCATTAAGAAGTGTCTGTAATGTCAACAACACAGTCATTTAATTTGAGCTCTTGCCCAAGAACTTCAAGCCTAGGTTTCAACTTGGCCATTTTCTGTATGGGGCTTGGATCTAATTGGAAATATATCTCCTCCTTCCTCTAAAGGATACACATTTATCATTATTCCCACCGATTACTTTACGAAGTGGGTCGAAGATATCCCATTATGATCCACGACAACTAAGGTAATATGTTGCTTCATACAAGATAGTATAATCTCATGATTTGGCATTCCTTCCTCCTTGGTTTCTAACAACGGTACACCATTTAAGAATAAAGATGTGAAGAAATTCATTGAAAAATACCACATTCAATATCGCTTCTCTACACCATATTATCCACAATCAAATGACCAAGCAGAAGCTTCAAATAAAATTATTAGACAAATTCTATGGAAAACCATTAATAAACATCAAAAAGATTGGCATACTCAACTCTCTTATGCATTATGGGCCTATTGGACAAGTGTTCGTATGACTACTGGTACTACATTATACAACTTTGTATATGGTGGACCGATACAATAATGCCCTTAGAGTTAGAAATTCCTTCATTGTGAGTTTCCCTAAAGGACATTATTGACGTCAATAACATGGAAAGAGAGAAGAGATTACAACAACTAGAGATGCTCAATGAACAACGAATCAACCCTCTTGACCATCTTAAAGCTCATCAGAAAAGCATCCAATGATCGTATAATGAACGTGTAATCCATCGTTCATTTGAAGTTGGGGATTTGGTACTTTATGAAAATCAACGGAATGTGAATGCACCTCTTGGCGAAAAAGGGAAGTTCAACCCTAATTGGCTAGGACCATGTGTTATAACTTAAGATTATGGATTAGGAGCATATAAATTAGCTAATGAACAAGGTACACCTCTTAAAGAACCTATTAATGTAATGTATTTGTGAAAATTTCATGCTTAAGATCGTATGTTAGATATTACATTATAAAGTAATTAGTTATTAATTGTTTCAATTTCAACAATATAGTACATTTTGTCTTAATTTATTTAATAATCTAGTATGAGAGCTCTATTAAGAATAATTAATCATTGTTGCATCTAATTAAACCATGTTTTGTTATCTTCACAATCGCATTAATTGGGACTAATATCATACTTTACTCATGTGCAAAAATTTTAATCATTGTTGTATTTACTAAATAGTTTGCAAAGATTGATTAGATTAAATCGCAATAGCATTAAAAAACTTTCACATGATCATCACAATTATCACTTGTTGCATTTAATAAATTACATGTGGTGCATCAAATAACATCATAGCATTAATGGAAAAACATCATATATATACATCAGTTTGAATAGACAAATCAAAATAGACTATCCCGTACATCAAAATAGGATGTTTTAGTTCAATACATGAGATACATATCATATAACTGGACCTCTATTACTAGACCCCTCAAGACCTAGTGGTGTATGAGTGACAGAAGGTTGCCCATATGAGGTCATGGACCATGAGTGACTCCTAGAGACACTCCACAATCTTAGACCCTTAAGATCACCTCTAAGCTCTCCCATCTCTCTTTGAGAATCTGTATAAAGCTACTAAAATCTGTCTCTATCTGACAATGCTCAATCTCCCTCATCTCTCACCTAATCTAGCTTTATCTACAGATAGCAACTGAAGGTGCCACCATCTTGGTAGGAGATGTCGTGGCCTGATCTCACTATGTCTGGAGGTCCTCCACATGCTCTGCTCTTTGGGTTGCCTGATCTAAAGTGGATTCCATATCACCCTATATTTCATGAAGGGCATGAATATCTTTGCATGTCACCCTGTGGAGTGTTGTGGCAAATATCCCATTTGTACTCATTGCTTGGCTGCATCGGTAGGAACTATATCTTCTATAAGGCGACTCACAAAGTCACATCATGCCCATGTACCCACTCTCAAAAGAAACACAAAGATAATATCAGTATCTCATCAGCTATATATATGCATGACATCATCACAAGAAAATAATCATCAAAAGAAACATAACATCATTCTCACCTAGATCACCATCCCGCCAATCAGGATCTCACACTGATGTCACTATAGCAACATATGTAATCACCTCTGTAGCTAGGGGCATAGCACTGCTCATCTCCCCTCACTCAAGTCAACTCGATTCTCTATTAGTAGTAGGCCCTGGACCATCACTATGAGCCTTGGATCTAGGACTCTCCTAGGCCTCCTCGTCGTCCTCCACCTACTACCCCTATTGTGGCCTCTCCCTGAAGACATAGTGCAATGGTATCTCCTCCTCCTCCTCCTCTTCATCCTCATCATCTGTATCAAAATATCCACCAAAAGTAATAAATTCATCCTCATCTCCTGAATCATCCGCATGACCTATCCATGGTCGTGGATCACCTGTGAGATGATCAACAGGGAAAGCTAGATCTAGCCAAACCATGTTCAACTAGGTCATGTATGCTTGGGTACAACCGATGTGATCTACCTCTCACACAAGCTCTACATTTACTACATCATCATCATCTCTCTTGACTACCTTAGCGATAGTCAGTCATGGGGAATCATTATCCCTAACTGTGCTATGCACTAAGTGTGTATAGCTTGGACGCATGCTAGGGACACCCTGCACACATCCAAACTGTCGTATAACCCTATCAAAATAAAAACTAATGATAATGTGGTCTCAGTGAATGACTAGTAGTCAATCCCTCTGCATCCTTGCCAGCTATCTCTGCTATCCCAACCATGGCATGTGGTTGTGATATGGTCTCCATATGATATCACCATGTCATAGTCTATCGATTACTACTCTCCAATACAACAGATCACCATATCTCTAGCATCTAATGAGAGGATATGTGTGTACATGTGGATGTGTCCACATTGGCTCTATGGTAAACCCCATTGACTTTGTGCATCTAATGTTCTCAAACATCCATACCTGTAGTAGGATGCATATCATTAGACTCTGTGACTCATACTAAACATAATGACTCAAGTCTCAGTATAGGTGTGCAAGCATACTGTGCCCCCCATGCATAGACTATCCTCTCCTCCTCCATTGCTCTGATAGTGTGAATGAGCCCCCATGTAGGTGAGTGCCTCATCCATTTGGTGTGACCGCTAATGCGATGGTAGCAATCATGATGCGATGAACTAGGCTTATGTCTGCATAACCCTACTCTAACCATCAAAGTGTGATATGTCCTCATCCAAGTAGTGTGACAATATGACCTAGACAGTGAATGTGACTCACACAAGTGTACTCCTTGGAGAACTACTCTACGATCCACACTACCTACCCTCAAACTAGAAGTTGTAGGATGTGATACACGTCCTTGAGTGTAATCCTCATCTCTCCTATAGGTAGGTGGAAGGTAGACATATCTGCATCCCATCTCTCCATCAGGGCCATCAACATGCTACTTAGAATCTCATTATGGGCATAATGAACACCCACCACATGCCTACATCTTGTAGGAGACCTCTATTAGTGTCAGATAGTGTACTTATGTGGCTCTACAACAATGTCATAAGTTGGCTACCGGTATGCTCTCGTGTCTTAGGAACATCTTGTACATCAAACAACCAATTTGCAATCAGTTTATGCTCATCACAAATCAACTACTCAATCCTAGCAATCAAATTCTGCCATGTCCCCTGGGCCCATGTCCTCTTTGGACTTAGGCACCCTAGGAAGAGTTGGGCACCCCAGAAGGACCTAGACAGCCCAAGAGGACTTGGGCACCCCAACTGGACTTGGGTCCTTGTCCAGAGAGCCTTAAATGACACAAAATGAGAAAAAGTACTAAAATAGGAAAGAATTGATGAAAGAAGTGAAGTCAAGAGACCTCTCTCCTGCTTGAATCACTTTTCTACTACTCAAGACCATAGTGCATCCAGCCTCAAGGCCTAATAGGAACATCAACTTGGCATGGCAGCTCTTGCTCCTTCTCCTCTTCTCCTCTAAAAGTGAAAGTGACAAATGAATGGTGAAAAAGTGAAAACTCCCTTTACTTATAGTACCTGGATGAGAATTAGTAAAAAGTGCATAACAATGTTAAATTACCTCTATCTTTGGCTATCGAACTCAGATTTCTACGCTATTTGTTGCACTGGAATCCTAGTTCCACCCTTCATCAAACCTAATTCTTTGAGTCTCAGTGTTATTTGTAAAAGTAACCCTATCAAAGTAGTCTTCATCAAGCTTTCCCTGAAATATGCATGTCAAGATTACCACTTTGTTTCTCCTTTTTGGACTAAGCAAGCAGAAACAAGGGGGACATCTATCTCCTGTGATTGCCACCCTAGTCATGTCTCATCACTCACCCCTTTAGTATTTATGACTAACCTATTTGTTTGTTGTTTGTAGGTGATGTGATTATTTGTTTGACATATCTTTCTTTGCAGGTTGTGGTTCCTAACCTTTGTGATCTTGCAAGATTACAGATTGGGGGCTTCTTTCTCTCACTTGGTAACATTCAATTTCCTCTATAGTATCCTTTTGGGTATCCTTTTTGTGATTAAAGTAATTACTTTCCTTTAGTTGCATATGCACGTAGTGTCATATGGCCACTAAAGTGTGGGCTAAATATTATGTCGCAAAATGTGCTCCTGCTTAGGTTAGCACAAATTCACTAAGCTTAGCTCCTACCTTTTAGTGTCCCTCAACCCCTTTCATTATTAACCTATCTAAACCTTGATTGATGTTTACCTTAATCGAGGAAATGTTGCATTTCATAATAATTACCAACAAAACCCAGGAAGAAACTATAGATTCCAGACATTTAGGGCACCTTTAAGCTTGATTTGGAGTAAAATTTGGGGGCTAGACTTGGGCACCCATGCCCTATTCTTGCCCTAAATCTCAAGATTCTAATTTTTATTTTGATGTCAACTTATGTCGTGTGTTTTGAGATTCTAAATTCTAAATTTTGTTTTCACACGATGTTGGCATTTTATTTCGATCTATTTCATTTCTAAGGTTAGGTATTTAAAGAGAATTCAAAATCATTTTATCACACACAACTCACATGCAAGCTTACTATGCTGAAATTCTGCTACAAGTTCTATTGAGGGTATGTAAAGTGTTGAAGCTCATTGAATAATTGGATCTTTGCTATCTTGGAGATATGTTGTGAAGATTAGGAATCAAGATCTTGAGTCGATCTTGCTCTTCCTAGGGTTTGTGAAGCCTTTTGTATGATCGAGAGAAGGGTTGAAGCCTCCAACTTGAGTTTTGGAATCCTCCATGGATATGGCTGCCTCGCCTTCTTGTTCTACAAGTCTTCTTTGATGTCATCTCCTTGAGGTGAAGTTGTTTCCTTGAGTGAAACATTGTGTGGATATTCCTTAATGCTTGAGTCATTTAGGATCTTGCATTTGTTTACGCTTAGATATTTGGTTTATGAGTACACACATATGAATACTTTGACATTGGCTATCGTTGAGGTAGAACTACTAAATATGGGGTTTGACTGAGGCAAGTTTCTATATAGCCACAACCTTCCTTCTCTTTCTTTTATTTGTGCAGGTCAGATTTGAGAAGATCCAATAGAAAGGAGTGAAGAGGAAGTAGGTCTTATAGTCACAACCATGACAGAAGTTATAGATTTACCCTTGAAAAATTCACATGACTATTTCAGGGGTGGCCAAGTCTATTAGGGCCTCAGATCTGGGATTTGGAATGCTTTTTAGAGATACAAACATTAGGTGTCGACAGTTCTGTTACTAGAGAACTTGCAGGACTATTTTGTAAGAACCCTAGTCTTCCAAGCCTTTAGATTTCAAGTGCACAGTCATTGTAGTCTCCCATATGCATTTCTATAACCATCTTGTAGGTTTCTACTCTCAAAATCAGTGTATTCATCCATATATTGTAACTAGGATTTGATTGGATAAAGCTTATTAGGGCTTGTGAAAACTCTAGTTGAGGCATCTTTTCATGTACAATAGTAGATGAATAGGATACCTATAGCTTAACACTCTCATAGTGGTTGAGCTCTATTCATATTTTAAATGTTAGAGCATGAAAAGGGAGGTTTAACCTAGTTAAGCATGCTAATCATCCTCTCTCTTTTCCACACTAAAAAGGTAGATGTCAAAACTCAGAGGATTTTAAAGTCTTGAGTTGGACTAATTCATAATGTATACCTCATACTCTTCTTCCTCACATAAAAATTTGTTTGTTCTAAATTATATTTGACTCATACTATCATTTCATTACTTTATAATTTTCAAACCCAAATAATTTACAAAACCAAACCAATACTACAAACACAATCTTGCAACATTAAAATAAGCCAATCTTAGACTAAGGGTTATTCATAGTGAAGATTTCCCCTATCGATTTCTTCTAGAAAACTCCTAGGGAATACCAAAAGGAATTTATTCTATAAAAACCTCTTTTCAAACTAGAAGTAACATGTTTTAAATTCCTAAAACATTGTTCATTCAAATTAGTAAACATGAAGTGTGCTTTACCAAAAAAAAAACCTATTTGTAGGAAAAATTTAATTAATTATCACATATTTGCATTTGTAGAAGATTAATATACATATTTAGAAAAACTAGAATAGAACATTCATCTAGAAAAGAAAGGAAAAAGTTTACTATACATATGTGGTTATTAGCTACCTTTTATTAGTTTCTTTGGTTCAATTTTTTATTTAAAAGAAAATTAAAAAAGTTTAGGTGGATGATTCCACAATAGTGTTTCCTAGTTGTGGGATGGGACAAAAAATGAGTTCAACTTACCAAAAATTGAAAAAAGACTTTGGAATGAGCATATACCTTTGAATGAAGGACCACCTATTAAAAGTGATGTCATCCTGACCTTAGAATGAAGAGGGATTCAAATGAAGGTGGGCATGTTTGAATGAAGATATTTTTCCATTTAAATGTTTCATGTTCAAAATCCTTTATTTTGTGACCTTTGAATGAAGGTGCCTTGAAATGAAGGCACCTTTATTCAAAGGTCTTTTGATGCCATCCTCTTGTTGCTCAATAGGTTTTTAAAAGAAATTTATGTTATGAAACAAGAGTTGGACCATCAAATGGAGTCATCATTAAATGAGATTTTGTAGGATCATAGCCATCCAAGTAAACTTTCTAGAAGGTATAATTTATAATATAAATTATTTAATTATTGTATTTATTTTCCTATTTTCTACTAAACACAAGTTTTTACTAAACATAAAGGTCTTTGTTCAATCTATGTAGATTTTTTTTAAAAAGTAGGAGCTCTTTTTTTAAAACATGTGTGCACTCTATATTAATGTCATTGATTCAACAAAAAAATTATGCATTATGGAATAAGATTACTCCAAATTATAATAATATAAATTAAAAATAAGTAATACATAAAATATGTAACAAAAATTATGAAAAATATATGCATTCAGTAGATATCATTATTAATGATAATAAACTATGAATTTGTCCTATTTCTTAAAAAGGTTATGTATTATGGAATAAATATCAGTCATCAAAAATACTATAAAGTATAAAAAATATGTTATTAAGAAATTATTTAAAAATGAGGAATTATTTTTAAAATTTAAAAAATATATATATTTAAAATCTACACTCAAAATCTCAAAAATTACTAGTTCATATTGCCTTCAAATTCTTAACAGTTTGCTTGCTATATGTGACAAAAAGTGAAAATTTGGTTAAAAATGCTAATTTTAGTGTCCCACATAGGCCAAAAAGTGGGACATGCTATTATGTAATCACCTACAATATTTTATGTTCTCTATAATTTAGTATAGTTTATTTCTAGCACGTTTTCTAAAATTAAATTTTAGTAATTAAATCATTATCTATATAGTTTAAATTATTTTTCTTATTACAAAAATGAACTAAAACAAAAATATTCAAGATTTGAAACAGATTAATTTAACCAATTACCAAAACCAACAAGGGTAAACATATAGAGAAAATGAAACATGTATATCTACGTATCCATATAAAACCCCAACAACTTCCCTACTTGGTAATAGATTGTGGTGTCTTAGTCATAGCTAAACAATGATTAGATAGTGGGAGTTGGTTTTAGCTTCCACCTTGCTTCCTCCTTTCATTGTTGGTCAATTAAACACTCTACATGTTAGGGTAACGAGAGGTGACCAAATTCCATGGGTGCTCATTGAGCCTAGGCAAAGTTGTAGAAAACACCATCTAGTTTGCCTCTCGATCCTTAACAATCACATCCATCTCTCTAGCAAAATCCACCAAACTATTATAATTAGCCACATTCATATTAACTATGGAGTCAAATGTATTAGCTTCATATCTAGCTACTTAACTTGGCATGACTGCATGAAGTCATGTGTATCAGGTTTGTATGCATACATACATGTTCATATACACATCAAAAGTTTCAAATTATGTGTATAGAATCATGCATTTACGAAGATCATCCTATGACACTTTCATAATGACAAAGGATTGAAAGATCATTGAGCATCACTCAAAAATCACACACATCACAAGAATCATTCACAACTTAGTCTTAGTTGGCATTAGATGAATCAATCAACAAATCAACATTTATCACTTTTTAGTTTTCTCTATCTCCATCTAATTGAAGGATCAATAGAAAGTCAATTATCAATCACAATTTGCATTTTTTTTAGTTTGTGTCAAACATATTGATTAGCTAATTGGCATGCATTGCTCTCTTTTACCTATTTCTCAATATTCTCAAATTAGCCTAGGTTCTTGACTATCAATAGAGAAGTTTTATGCTTCTATCTATACATAGTAGGCTCGCAGTGGTGCTATTTAACATGATACTACTCTAAGATATAGATACACTCAAGGAAAAAAAGTTTTGTAGGAACTAAACCCAAAATTATACAGTGGATGAAATTGTGCTAGGAAAATGCATCCAAGGACTAGATTATGAACATGATGTAATCCAAGGTCCTAGAAATCTCATGGTCCATTTTTCTTTAGTTTCTAATCATTAACATCATTTCATATTTTATTTCTAATCTCTTTGTCACAACATCTCAAAAATTAACATCACATTGCGTTGAATTCCAAGTAAACCATAATCCATCTTAGTCATTTCTATCTCAATCTAACTCAACTAGATGAGTCTCAATTTATCAACGCCAACTATTTATGTAATTTATGGTCTAATCTCTATTATTACTTTACTATCCCAATTAAACCTCAATTAAATGTAGGGTGTGCTTATTTTCCATTATAATATTGTTACCAATTATTCATGTTGGTGATAAGGTCAACAATTTTTAAGTTTATAATAATATTGTTTTTTTTTGTTTTTTGATTGGTGAACACTTACGTGAGCAGGAAAAATCAGGTTAACAAGATCAAGCATTACAATCAAAACCCAATCCTACCACCTTCAATAAATCTATCTAAATGACACAAAATGAAAGCAAATAAAAAAACAATGTCACCTAGATTGTGTTGATTCCTTGGTTGAAGTGGATTGCTTCTCAAAAGTGAGCAACCATAGTTGCCAAAGATGCCATGATGATAGATGATATGTTCAAAGTGCTTAATGGATGCTCAATGGATATAATATGCATAAGATGGTAATGTGGACACTAAAGAGGGTGTGTGTCTTGGAATGAAATGAGAGGGTGTATATATAGCTCTCAACTAAGATTGATCAATGGTGGAGAAAAATTGCCTATATGAATAGTTGAGATAATTCAAGAGGCATGGATGAATGTGTACAAGACATGTGTCCATAGAGATAGCTTTTATTAAATTCTTTAGTTGGCTTTGTTGGTGGAGATAAGATTGATTTTCTTAAAATAAGATGCTTTTCTATTTTAAGAGTTGGATGACAAGGATAATTGATTTTTAAACCAATTAAATCATTTTTGTATTTAATTTTTGACAAACTATGGACAAGGCCAACTTGTACACATAGAAGAAAGTGAAAAAAGAAGAAAATGATAAGATAAATGACAGAGGAAAAAGGCTAAATTTAGAAAATTGGAAGAATAAATATAAATTAAATAAATAAATTTATTTAATTTATATGCATGATGAGAAGATAAATAAATAAAATATTAATTTTATTTATTTAAAAAAGGTCAAATTAAATAAATTTAGAAAAAATATTTAATTTTAGAAGAATATTGAGATAATTAAATAATTAAAGATTATTTAATTGTAAATAGGAAATAGAAGAACAAAGATAATGAAAATAGATGAAATTAATTAAATAAATATAATTTATTTAATTAATGATAGAAGTGGATGGTTTAGAAGAAAATAGATAATTGATACAAGTGTGCTAGACAAAATCGACATATGCAATGGTGAATAATGCCACAAATCGATAAATGATATGAAGGGTCAATTTTGGGTGTCTACATTTTGCCCCTCTTTGAGACAATGCACTTTAGGACATTGTTTCAAAGTAGATATGAATGATACGTAAAGTAAACAAGCTATGCCCCAGTGAAACTAGGGGGTGATGCCCCCTCAAGAGGAAAACCAGGCTACCGAGAAAAGACTGGGTTGACTCGTGATTAGATGACAACATAGGATAGACTAGACGGACACGAAGAATGTGGGGATTGGGTGGGATGAACTAGGGATGGAAGAGAAGAATTAGGGTTGGCTTAGAAGAAATTAGGGTTTTGGCTCTATAAATAGAGGTCCAAGGGTGCATTTCTATTCATTTGCATCATTTGTGATTAGAATTCTAGAGCTCTTGTGATTTTGGAGTGCTTCAGAGCTTTCTAGAGTATCAAGATGGTGATTGTTGCAAGTATGGGCATAATCAGTGTTGTCATTGATGTCAACATATTCCTGTTGCATTAAAGATAAGGATTGGATGAGCTGTGTGCTAAGGATATTGAGAAAATTAATCTCAATCAGGAACAATGAAGATCAGTGATGACAGTAAGATAAAAGTCCAAGATAGGATGAGTATCAGAGGATGTGGTTTAAAGGGTTTGTAGATATGTGTCTTAAGGTGGTCTAGTAGAGGTTTTAGAGGTCCACATGAAGTTCTAAAGAAGTTGTGGCTGCTCAAGTAAAACCGGTTCTGGTAGATGTTCAGTGGTGACAGAGTGTTACAGATAGCTCCGGTGAGATCCAGAAATGCATTATTTTGTTCTGCGGATTTTAGGGAGTGTTGAGGAAGTCTTTGTGAAGTATCAACTCGATTGGTTTGTGGTTTGAAGGTCCACAAGCATCTATTCCTTTTTGACAGTAATGATAGACTATGTTCTTGAGGTTTCAGATGAAGGGGAGAAGGATTTCAGTAAGAAGATGAAGTATGGATGTTCTTGGTGATTCAGGTAAGCTTGTGGAGGTCTTTGGATCGTGTCCAGTTTGTGTTGGTGGTCCACATTGAAGTTGGAGCTTGCAATTGAGAAATCTTCCAGATGATGGTGTTCTTTCTGAGATTGGCCAACCGGATGAGTTACACATTCTACGGATGTTCTTGTTGATGTCTGCCGACTTAGATGATCATTCCTAAGTTGATGTCTTGTATAAATAAGGGATTGTGAAGTCATTTCAAAGTTGTCCTTGTTGAGATGAGTGAAAGGCAGAGCAGAAGTATTGGGATTAAATGGAACTGATTCAAGCATGGTGAAGATGCTATTCTCCAGTTCATGTATGTGATACTTATTTCTTTGTAGACAGTGTGTCTCTTGTAGGCAGTGAGCCTCTTGTGAGCAGTGTGCTCAAGCAGTGAGCCCTAATTGGCATGTGCCATTTGTTCTTTCTATTCTTCTAACAGAGAATACAATCTTGGGTTAATCACCCCGTGGTTTTTCCCTTAACCGGGTTTTCCATGTCAAAATCTTGGTGTCTCATGTGTTGATGTGTTTCTGCTCTTAATTTGTTGCATTGTGTTTCCTTGATTGATTTATTATTATACTGTTGAATTGCAAAGTGGAGTTAAGTGTTTAATTGGAAGAAAGTTTTGTACAACTGATTCACCCCCCTCTTAGTTGTGTGCCCTAAGTCTAAAAATTGGTATAAGAGCCAAGTTCCTCTAAAAAGAGTTTAACTGCTTGAGGAGATCCAGGATGTCATCTTACAAGAAGGATAGTCTAAAGTTTGATGGAACCAATTTTAATCTTTGGAAAGGTCGCATGAAATGTCACTTGCAATGGTGTACTGGACCATTGCTACAACATAGTATACACCTCCACAGGGTGGTCCGAAAACCCAAAATGAAATCACAGATGCTGAAAATAATCTGCAGACTATAGAGGCTCTTCTAAGCACATTATCTGATTCAGAGCTCTCAAATGTTATTGACCTACCAACTACTTTTGAGATCTGGCAAAAACTGGAACTTTTAAATGAAGAAGACAAGTATGTTAAATGCACAAGGTTATAGAGTCTAAAAGGGAAATTTGAAAATTTGAAGATGAGAGATGATGAAAATATCACTACTTTTATGCCAAGAGTAAATGAAATTATTTGTGGAATTAGAAATGCTGGTGGAGCCCTGGATGAAAATGAGATTGTTGGCAAAATTCTCAGATCCCTACCCGCTTCTTACAAAATCAAAGCTACTGCCATTGAAGAATTCAGAGCCCATACAACTGTCACAAGAGATCAATTGGCTGGCAAATTAGCTGCATTTGAAATGACAGAGTTTGGAGATGACCCCCCCAAGACTGAATCTGCATTCAAAGCCAGTGCCTCTGTAAAAGGTAAACAAAGGTTTGATCTGGGAGAGAATTCATCAAGGAAACTATCATGGTATGAAAAAGCAAGAAAAGACCTGGAAGAAGAAGAAGTAGAAACTGCTCAACTTGAAGCCCTTATTGTAAAGAGGCTGCCAAGAGGATCTGGTAAGTATGAAGGAAAATTGCCTTTTAAATGTTTTAACTGCAATAAGCTTGGTCATTTTTCCTCAAAGTGTCCGGAAAGATTTTCAAGACCAAATCCTAACAAATCAAGGTTCCAAAAGAATTGTTACTATGTTCATGAAGAAGATGATAATGAAGGAGTAACAGATGATGAATCAGAGATAGGAAACAAATCTGGAAGTGAATGGGTGTTTATTGCCATCAAGGAAGAAGAACCAATATCCTCTGTATCTGTCAATCATAAAGTTGTGGAAAGAGCTCTGGCTGCCCAAGTTGAAGAAAGGGATGACTGAGTCATTAACAGTGGATGCTCTCACCATATGACAGGGGACAAAAACAAATTCATAGATTTGGAAAGGTATGAAGGAGGAATGGTAAAGTTTGGTGATAACTCTATTGGTAGAATCAGAGGAAGAGGAACTATTTCTTTTGATGGAAGGAACAAAACTGGTAATGTACTATATGTTGAAGGATTGAAGCACAATCTTCTCAGGGTTGGATAGTTGGTGGACAAAGGCTATGATCTCTTATTCAAAGATGGAAAATGCAAGATCTTTGAAAGTTGCAGAATAGAGATTACATCCGGTACTCAAACTAAAGGTAATATCTTCCACTTGGTTGGCACAGGTAAAAGTTACTTATTTGTTCAAGTTGATCAGAGTTGGTTATAGCATAGGAGGATGTGTCATGTGAATTTTGATAATATCATCAAGATAAGAAACACTCAGGATGTAAGAGATCTTCCAAAATTGGTCAAACCTACTAATAACTTGTGCAAAGAATGTCAGTTAGGTAAGCTGAGTAGAGTCACATTCAAAAATAAGGAACTGTCTTCCACTAGATTATTGGACTTAGTTCATACTGATCTTTGTGGTCTGGCAAGAATTAGGAGTGTACAAGGTGATAGATACTTTATGTTGCTAATTGATGACTATTCCCGGATGATGTGGGTAACCTTTCTAAAAGAAAAATTAGAAGCTCTTCAGAAATTCAAAATATTCAAATCTATGGTAGAGAATGAAACTAGATTAAAATTGAAATGTCTGAGGTCTGATAGAGGTGGGGAATTCACATTTGGTGAGTTTATAGAGTTCTATGAGAAACATGGAATAAATAGACAATTGTCTGCTTCTAGGACTCCACAGCAGAATGGAGTAGTGGAGAGAAAGAACCGGACCATCCAGGAAGCATCTAGGACCATAATGATGGAAGCAAATGTTCCTCAGATCTATTGGAGAGAAGTTGTTAGCATTGCAATCTATACTCTCAATCGAGTTCAAATAAGAGGCAATACCGGTAAGACTCCTTATGAACTTTGGTTTGGCATCACTCCTACTATGAGGTGTTTTACAGTTTTTGGTAGAAAATGTTACATTAAAAGAGATGAAGATCTAGGAAAGTTTGATGCTAGAAGTGATGAAGGAATATTCTTGGGTTACTCTACTCAAAGCAAAGCATACCAGTGTTACAACAAGAGACTGAGAAAAATAATAGAAAGTACAAATGTGAAGGTTGATGAAGGAATTGAAAAACCCTCAAGGTTTTATGAATATGATGAAGATGATCATAATTGTACTCTGATTCAAGGAGCTCAAGCCTCCTCTAAAAGACAAATTCAAACTAATATGGTAAATCAAGAAGAAGAGATGAGTTTCAATGAGCCTGATCAAGAATCAGAAGTGTAAGAAGTTCCCAAAGTTCCCAGGTATGTAAGACTGAACCACTCTGAAGATTAGATCTTAGGTGATAAAAGAAAAGGAGTATAAACAAGAAGGAGAATTGCTCAAGATTCAGAAGAGTATTGTCTGATTTCAAAGATTAAACCTAAGACAGTGAATGAAGCTTGCAATGATGAAAAATGGACTAAAGCAATGGAAGAAGAACTGATGCAAATTGAGAAAAATCACACTTGGGATCTTGTTCCCAGACCTAGAAACAAGAATGTGATTGGAAAAAAATGGGTCTTCCAGAACAAACTGAATGAAGTTGGTGAAGTAATTAGAAATAAAGCCAGATTGGTTTGTAAGGGTTACTCTCAATTAGAAGGAGTTGATTTTGAAGAAACTTTTGCTCTGGTGGCAAGAATTGAAGCAGTCAGGTTATTTCTTGCCTTTGCTACCTTCAAGGATTTCAAGGTATATCAAATGGATGTCAAGTCTACTTTCCTGAATGGTGACTTGGAAGAAGAAGTGTACATAGAGTAACCGGATGGATTTCAATTGTCTAATCATGGTGATATGGTCTACAAGTTGAAGAAGGCACTGTATGGACTGAAGCAAGCCCCAAGAACCTGGTATGAAAGATTGGTTTCAACAAATGTACTGCTGACAATAATTTGTATTTCAAAATTGATCATGAAAACATCTTGATTGTTGAAGTGTTTGTTGATGATATCATTTTTTGAGGAAGAGATAGTATGTGTAAAACTTTTGCAAATCAAATGAAAAGTGAGTTTGAGATGTCCATGCTTGGTGAAATGAATTTCTTCTTGGGTCTGCAAATCACTCAAACAAAGAAATGAATTTTCATTTCTCAAACCAAATATGTGAAAGAATTGTTGAAGAAATTTGGGATGGAAGACTCAAAACCAATGAATACTCCCATGGCAACCAGATGTAAATTGAGCAAAGATGATGATTCTCCTAAGGCTGATCAGACAAAGTTTAGTTCAATGATTGGAGGACTATTGTATCTCACTCAAACTAGACCAAACATTATGCAGGTTGTTGGTCTTGTTGCTAGATTCTAGGCTGATCCTAGAGAATCTCATGTCATGGCAATCAAGAGGATTTTTAGATATCTAAAAGGGACAGTTGAGTATGGTTTGTGGTATCCTAGAGATCATGATTTCTCTCTTCATGCATATACAGATGTGAATTGGGTAGGAGATGTGGATGACTGGAAGAGTACCAGTGGTGGAGCATTATTTTTGGGGAAGAGATTGGTTTCTTGGCTAAGCAAGAAACAAGAGGCAATATCTTTGTCTACAATTGAAGAAAAATATATTGCAGTAATAGGTAGTTGCACTCAAGTTTGTGGATGAAGCAGATGCTAAGAGATATCAAAGTGGAGTATGAGGAACCTATCACAATCTTTTGTGACAACTCAAGTGCAATAAATATATCTAAGAATCTGGTGTTGCATTCAAAGACTAAACACATATCCATCAAGTTTCACTTTTTGAGAGAGAAAGTGAATAAGAATGAAGTCAGATTGGAGTTTGTACCTTCCAAGGATCAGATTGCAAACATCTTTACTAAAGCTCTACCTAAGGATTCTTTTGAGCATCTCAGGGAGAAGTTAGGGGTCATTGCCCCTCTAGTGATGAACTAAGGTGCACTGAGGTGCATTAGTCTAGTGGATATCACAGTCATATCTTGTGATCTGGATTGATGATGGGGAGCTGCTACTCAGGGGGAGCAACAGGTATGATTCTGAAGTGTTGGAATTGCAAGTATGTGCCCTTTGCCATTAATGTCAAAGGGGGAGAGAAGACATGTGAAAAATAAGTGGTTACTGATCAAAGGGGGAGCAATAAAGGAAGAGAAGACATGTGAATGGTTGTTGTTGATAGGGGGAGTTGTGACAGTGAGGAGAAGTTCTTGTCTTGATGGTCAAAACAATTTTTCACATCATATGTTGCCATCAATGACAAAGGGGGAGATTGTTGCAAGTATGGGCCTAATTGGTGTTTTCATTGATATCAACATACTCGTATTGCATTAATGATACGGGTTGGATGAGCTGTGTGCTGAGGATATTGAGAAAATTAGTCTTAATCAGGAACAGTGAAGATCAATGATGACAGTAAGGTAAAAGTCCAAGATAGGATGAGTATCAGAGGATGCGGTTTAAAGGGTTTGTAGATATGTGTCTTAAGGTGGTCCAGTAGAGATTTTAGAGGTCCGCATGAAGATCTTAAGAAGTTGTGGCTGCTCAAGTAAAACCGGTTCCGGTAGATGTTCAGTGGTGATAGAGTGTTACAGATAGGTCCGGTGAGATCCAGAAATGCATTATCCTATTCTGTGGATTTTAGGGAGTGTTGAGGAAGTCTTTATGAAGTATCAACTTGATTGGTTTGTGGTTTGAAGGTCCGCAAGTATCTATTCCTTTGTGACAGTAATGATAGACTATGTTCTTGAGGTTCTGGATGAAGGGGAGAAGGATTTCAGTAAGAAGATGAAGTATGGATGTTCTTGGTGATTCAGGTAAGCTTGTGGAGGTCTTTGGATTGTGTCTAGTTCATGTTGGTGGTCTGCATTGAAGTTGGAGCTCGCAATTGAGAAATCTTTTGGATGATGGTGTTCTTTCTGAGATTGGCCGACTGGATGAGTTACACATTCTGCGGATGTTCTTATTGATGTCTGCTGACTTAGATGATCATTCCTAAGTTGATGTCTTGTATAAAAAAGGGATTACGAAGTCATTTCAAAGTTGTCTTTGTTGAGATGAGTGTGTGGTAGCAAGGAGGAGAGAGAAAGGTAGAGTAGAAGTATTGGGCTCAAATGGAACTGACTCAAGCATGGTGAAGATGCTATTCTCTAGTTCATGTATGTGATACTTATTTCTTTGTAGACAGTGTGTCTCTTGTAGGCAGTGAGCCTCTTGTGAGCAGTGTGCTTGGGTAGTGAGCCCTAATTGGCATGTGCCATTTATTCTTTCTATTCTTCTAATAGAGAATACAATCTTGGGTTAATTACCCCATGGTTCTTCCCTTAACCAGGTTTTCCATGTCAAAATCTTGGTGTCTCATGTGTTGATGTGTTTTTGCTCTTAATTTTTTGCATTATGTTTCCTTGATTGATTTATTATTATAATGTTGAATTACAAAGTGGAGTTAAGTGTTTAATTGGAAGAAAGTTTTGTACAACTGATTCACCCCCCTCTCAGTTGTGTGCCCTAAGTCTAACAGTGATTCCACGAGAAGATCATCAAGCAGAGCAGGTGAGGACATATGGACGACTAGCAAGAGCTCCCACACTAGTATGTAGCTAAAACTTACTCTATAAACATCATTAATAGGTCCATAGGCGTCATTAATGAAAGTGTGTGACCAAAGGCATAGTAGGATAGGTGATGCACATATGGTCAACATATAGTCACTTTTGGTGATTTAAGTCACATATGGGTGTGGGTTAGTTGCATTTGGCATTAGGCGTCGCATATGGTAATTTTGCTAGGTGTTTAGGGTTGCCCAATGCATATGGCTTAAAAAGTCACATATGATGGACATAAATGTGCATGTGGTGTTTTGAGTCACATATGCATGACAAGTAGTTGCCTATGAGTTTTGAAATCGCATATGGCTCGCAGGTAGCCACCTATAGTAAATAAGGTTGCTTTTTGCTATCATAGGCAAAACCTAGGGTTTTAGAAAAATAGGCTCCAGTTAATAAGTAATGCTCAATGTGATTGATGATTGTCAGTTGTATTACCAGCATTTTTATCGAGGGAGATACACCTAGAATATTTAGCCTAATTAGCAAATCTAGATGCGGAGGCGAACCTATTTTTAGAGGTCATTGGTCTATAGTATGCAGCATGGATCACACCTGTACAAGCACATACTACATTGATGACAGCATTGGTATAGTGAGTACGGTTCATTCTTGCTACCGACTGGAGAGGCCACCATCACACTAGAGGATGTGTGACATATATTGAGGATACCTATTCATGGTGATCAAGTGGATGATGATCCAAAGCAGGGCCCTAATACATTTAGGAGATTATTCATGACTCTTGATATAGGGGTGGAGGATCACAAGTTCAGGATGTGAAGGATGAGGAGGCTTTGTACCCAACTACAGAGGCTAGTGGTGGTGGTAATTCAATTCCTAGTGCCAAATAGATGAGCTCGTGGATTCCTAGTGGGATGGAGTACAGTCATGGAGGGTTTATTCACATATGGCATCAGATATGTGTGGGTTCCTTGTGTACTAGGATAGCTCTATCATTATCTACATGACTGTGCATACATGTTCATCTCAAGTATGTCTACTGGTGTTACACTTCTACATGTGTGAGCTAATGAGCATATTGCAGTGACTAGGCCAATTGTGACACGGCATAGGGAGGTAGGAGATCCTTTTGTGCATATGTATGGTGGAGCTATGACCTATAGACAGCTCAATACATCTGTGTATTAGAGGAGGACATTAGATGAGCTGGACGCTTACATTTGGAGACCTTGACATGATTGTGAGAGTTGGGAGGATGATGTAGAGAAGCTAGTGTATGCTTGCCAGCCTAGGTATCTATTTGATAGAGGGATTTACATTATAGAGCACTATCTTCCTAAGAGAGTGCTCTGTCAGATTGGTTTTCCCAAGCCTAAGCTAGTAGGAGATGTTATCTTTGGGAGGACATGGTGAGAGATCCCTGCTTGGGGTCTAAAGATTGTCATTGAGACAACATTGGCAGAGGTACAAGAATTACAGCCAGTGGCTTGGGATTGGATCCTTGGGCCAGTAGATGTAAGTACTACCCCTGAGTATGAACCATAGTGGATACTGCACTGACTAACTAGATTGACTATACCTGGGGAGGTGGGAGAGGTAGCAGTACATAGACCATGTCTTGCTAGGGTGAGGGGGTAGAGGCAACCTCCTCAGGTTTAGGTTATAGCACAACATGGACAAGATTAGGTTCAGAGACAAGGGTAGGTTTAGGGACATGCTCTTCAATAGCAACAGCTTGTGATTAGAGGTGGATGTGGAGGGGGACAACAAGTAGAGACAGAGGAGACTCATCTGCGGTAGCAACTGTAGAACAAGATGGGTAGGAGGATCCGTCTGGAGGTGAGGTTTAGATAGATGATACATGATAGAGATAGATCCTTAGTCACGATGATATAGACTCGAGCCTAGGTGTAGGCATTACAGGAACAACCAGCACAGGTATAGGCCACACTAGATGATGGAATAGTAACTTAGTTGTTCGCACAGAGAGATGCAACAACATAGAGGTTGCAGAGTGTTATGACTAAGAGAGATGCAGCTAGTGCAGCCTTGGGTACAGAACGGCTAGGGTTCTTTTTGGTGAGAGAGCTCAATCATGTATAGGGTGAGTTGGGGACAACATAGACAAAGGCTAAGTATTACAGGGGTCTATACTATGGTGCAGTTCCTGTAGACCAGTGACAACCGAGTTTCAGGAGTAGATCTGGGGCATCAACTTCGAGGAGGATTGGGAGGTCAGTGAGATCTAGCCCATCAATTATGGGACCACCCCTACAGCTAAGTGGAGGAGGAGATCACGGAGTGCCACCCCCTGAGACACCAAGGATAGCTTGGTTGTTGTTTATTATATCATTTTTGTATCATGTATATATTTGAGGCCTGTGAGCCGATGTATGTATTTTGATGACTCTTTGATAGCCACTTTATATATATCAATTCATTTTGTACATGATGAGACACTTATGTATTGACCTAGATGTATATATGATGGATTTTGATGGCGATATAGGATATCATGATTATGGATGCACATGTATGATGTTGATATTTATGGTTTTATGTTTTCATGATTATGACATGTATATGGTAGATATGTAAATGATAAATAGATATGATTATGTTTTGATGATGCAATGATTATGATGAATGCATTCTTATGGAAAGATATATGCTTATGTTAATGGATAGATGATGGATTTATACAAATGAAATGTACAATGATTTATATTATGCAAATATATTGATATTAATGATATATGATAATTATATAAGATGATGTATGTCTAACACACTTGTTTTGCAGGATGAAGGTAATGAAGACAAGGATGATGATGAACAGAAGAAAGTAAACAAAATTCAATTGATCAATCCTTGTGAGAGCTATAAATTTTATTGCGGGATAAATGGATGGATGATGGATAATAGATGCATCTTCTTGGCAATGGTTGCACACAAATTTAGATATTGAAATCCTTATGTTTGATATAGCATATGGATATCATGGACCAAGGTATAAAGACCAGGAGGATGATGTATCCAATGCATTCAACATAATACAACCTTGCCTATCATATGAGATTAAGAAGTTGATCCAACATACACAAGGTATGAATATTAGCTATTCCAAGATGGACTTTGACTCTACAAGAAAACGGTTTGAACTTATTTCCACTAAACATAATGAAACCTTGTTGGTTATATGTATGGGAAATAGTCTTAGCATAGAATAGTCTTAGTACATAAAAGGATTTTTAGGTCCTCAAATGCAAAAGATATTGATATGCAAGATGCTAATCCCAACACATACAAGATACCATTAGGCATAGTAGGAGAATAAGATCATCCCACAAACACAACATATGAAAGCAAATGCCTATGCCCCAGTCCATACTTCATCATAACATACCAAGATATAAGAAATCAAGGAAGCCTCGACTAGGTATTAGAAAGAGACAAAAGATAAATCAAAAGAAAATAATGACACAACCATCATGTTCTCTTGCCAAAAGAGGGTGCTCTTGGATAGATTGGATAGCACCTTGTTGTGAGGAAAGATATATCCTATTGAAGGCTAAGATGTTGGATTGATATAGCAAATGTTGGCTAAAGGCATGCAGACAAATGTCTTTGTTTGCCTCTGATTTGATGAGTGCTTGAGCTATCGAGACATGCATAGTTTATTTTCTACTTGAGTTAGTCAAATTAAGATGGAAGATGGAAGAGATGAAGAAATGGAATAATGAATCATTTGTGCTTGTGTACTACATACTTCCTTTGTATTCCAGACTGCCTACATACCCAGTATCCATGGGATCAAAACATAGTATGATGATGATGAAAGTGATGATATGTAGTTCTAGGTGTTTATTAATGATGTGGGAGATAGATGATTGAAGAATATGAGATGGATGAAGATGATTGGTGAAGGTTGGATGAAGGATGAAAGATGGAAGAGGTGTATTGCCTGTGCCTGAGTCTGGATACTTCCTTTGTATTCCAGACTACCTACATACTGTGTATCCATGGGATCAAAGCACTTAATGATAGAGATGATATGTAGTTCTAACAATGTTTTCATGGTAATGATGAAGGTAGATGGATTGATTAGATTATGGATTGATGGGATTGGTTGACTGTTTGATGATATGAGATGTTGAGGGGATGTTAGGTGATGGTGCTTTAAGTATCCACTCCAAAACTAAGCACAAACAAGTGCCCCTACTATGGGAAGGACTTATTATGGAAGGTGATGGATTAGGTAACCCATCTCTAGACAGATGATAGAAAGGAATGACACTTCAACTCCAACGATTTCCAAACCATGATAGGAGTAAAACTGTATGGAGATGAAAAAGGGAGCGATCTTATTATGGATAAACATGTTTATTATGAGATGGGTGAAGTTTATTAGGGGACAGATGAAGTTTATTATGGGATGGATGGTATGGTAAAGAAAAACTGAATAGATGGTAACAGTTGGTTCTACACATAGCACCCGTTTGCCAAGTTTTCACTATGGTACTTATCCAAGGCACCTGTTTACCAGGTTTTCACCAAAGGATGATTTTTTTTTATTTGTGCCATTTTTTAAATTTATTTTTATTTTTTTTATTTATTATTTTTTATATTTTGATGGGGATGTTCCAAGGATTAAGCATAAAATTTCTTAGGATGAACACTATTGATAGGTTCATCCAAAGGAATGCCTTTAGGTGTTGAGAGAGTATAAACTCCTAATTCATAGATTGCTATGATGACAAAAGGTCCTAGCCAATTTGGTTTGAATTTACCCTTCTTTTCACGTGTTAGGAATTGCATGTAGAAGATATCAATTAAATGCAAATAAAGATTAAACAGAGGAATAAAAATACATAGAAATAATAACAATGAGAGATATTTTTTAACGTGGTTCACCCAAACTCAGGCTACATCCACCAACAGAGAGTCTAATATTATTATCTAGTAATCGAATTGATTACAACCGGCAATCCTTGTAACTCAATATCACTACAAATGCTACAATACAATATCAACAAAAACCCTAACCCTTTGTTGTTTTTATCAAGACTTATGGCGGTTACAAAATAGGTTTTTTTTTATGTCAGCCAATAGAAAAAATAACTCATGATGCCATTTTTATCAAGACTTATGCACTGCCCCTAGACCTCGTAAGGGGCGCTACCCCTTGACCCCATCTTGGGGACGCTACCCCCAAACACTCGTTAAATAATTTGGTAGGAAACCATGCCAATAAAAGTGGGGAAAATTTAACCTTCAAGTCTAATTAGGCTCCATATAAAAACATCATGATCTTGTTGATTTCTTTGATTCTCTTTGAGGACAAGGTCTCCTACCTGGAACCTTATTTCCTTGATCTTTTTGTTATAACTACGGCGAAGACAGTTTTGATAGACTTGAAGGTGATTGAGTGCAGTGATGTGTCTTTCTTTTAGTAGCTCTAGATCATTCGATCTGGATATTCTATACTCCTCATTAAAATGATGTGCTATAAGGAAACTCTTAGTGATGGGATCTTGACCTCAATAGGTAAGACAACTTCGGTGCCATACACAAGAGAATAGGGTGTAACACCAGTAGGAGTTCTGATGCTTGTTTGATAGGCCCACAAGGCTAGATTAAGTTGTAGATGCCAATCATGACCAACTTCATTGATTGTCGTTTTAAGAATTTTGATGATTGTTTTGTTAGAAGCCTCAACTTGGCCATTACTTTGGGGATAATTGATGGAGGTTGATTGTCATTGACGTCAAAATAGTAAAGGTGTTGTGATGAATTGAGGTCCTGGATGTTGATGATAGTTATGTACTTTAGGAGATATGTTGATCATACAGGAGTTCAAGCAATGATGATGTAGGTATGATACAATGCATATGTGTTATGCTATGATGCAAGACAAAGAAAACACAAATATTTCATATCATGGTGATGATGTTCAACAAGGTCAAGTCAAAGGAATCATGTTGAGCTTGATAGTAAGGAATCTTGTTTATAGTTGATGGCAGTTGGTATGGAATAATTAAGAGGTTCACATGTTTCTAGTTTCAAGGTTGATATTATAGGTTAATGGTTGAACTCTAGGATTGATTCCAATCGCTACCAAGCACTATGCAATCATGCCATGTTCGAAGTTCAAGTTTATATATGCCATTAGTGTCTTGTATGTTGAGCTATTGGATCTTGTGTGCTTTAAGTGAAGGTGTGCCTTGTAGTTGTTGGTTGTCATCTAGGTTTAGTATGCCTTCATGTAATATGTATTTGATGATGTCAAATGATATCAGCTGGAAACAAGAAACTCATCCTTGTTGAGTAGTGCTAGGGTTGGTTTGTTGATTAGGTGAATCTTGTTTGTAACCTTTGAAGTTCTTAAATTAGTTATTTGATGATTGGACTTTGTACTCTTTATTGCTTCTTGACAAGATCATATCTCTATCAACCTTGTTTCTCCACAGCGAAATTCATATCTAAATTTGTGTAAGGTGTTAGAATTACCTAAAATTTCCTTCAATATTTTGCTAAATTTTAGGTTTCCATGATGTGAAATTTGATTGCAGCACCATTAAAAGACCAAAGTGAAGCACTATAAAACATCATTCCATAACTAAATGATCCTATTTCAATTAACATAAAGATGGAGATTGCAGATAAAAGTAATGTTTCATCATCAGTACCCATGACATCCACACCAAACATTATTTTGATGGGCTCTAATAGTAAAGAAATGAGAGAAATGTCTTTGCCAGGGCAAGGCAGAAGTGGCTTGGTCAGCTAGCAGAATGGAAGATAGCTAAAAAAGTAGCTACATTAGTAAGGTCATTACTTGTTGAAGAGCAATCAAAACAGATTATTGTTTTGCATAAGAGAATACTTGACCCTTTGGAAGTTCACTTACTTGACTTTCCCAACATTGTCATCAAAGGTAGTGAGCTTCAGTTGCCATTCCAAGCTTGATAAAAAATTGAAAAGTTTGGTGACCTGATTTGGAAGGCTACTGAGCCCCAAATGGTTCATCCACAACATTTTCTCACCTGATGTTGACCCTTTCCCCTTTCCATGCATCGGTCCCCACCACGTGTCATAATTCTAGGGCTGAGCATTAGCGAGTGGGTCATTTTCCTTTTGGCTCCGCAGAATTGCACAAAAAACCTCCATGTGGCCACCATCTACAAGCCCTTTCATTTGTTTTGGGAACAATCCATGTGGCATAATCATGCAATAGCACAAGGAATCTCTACCTCCGCTAAGATTCTTCTACAAGGGCACACTACCGTGGGATCCTTTTATAACTATGCCCCACCACTTAGATAGATGTCACATTATCGTGGTCACGCAGGGGTAAGGTGACATCACTCATGATGCACTACGATGCTGCAACATTCATTTTTACAAGGCTCTTAAAGTTTAATTTTTTACAAATCTAGATCTAATACCTTTTCATAAGCGTACTTCATAATGTTTGAAATCCACATTTGTATATCATAAAGCATGTATATCATATACAAATCCAATATACATTGGCGGATGTCAAAAAGAATTCAAAACTGATAATTCTTCAACTCTACCACATGTACATACATTGCACACATATAATTGGACCTGAAAAGAATATTCAAAATTGGGACAAATGGCAGACTGGTGCACCTTCAAAAGTTTTATTTTGTTTCTCAACTTTCAATCATCCATCGTAGTGACATGTGGCGTACTCCACTACACTTTAGAAACTTTATACATGATACCTTAGGGCCCACCATACTGTACCTTGACACATCAAAGCTTGCTAAAGAAAGAGACACACGACTGGCTCCACACATTGCAACAAAAGATACATGGCACTACTATGCTCCTTCTCTATGCCTTTCTCAAAAGTTTCTCCATGAATTCCCATGGGAGCGACATGTGGCTTGTTCTGGTAATAGATAGAAATTAGACAAAAGAAACACAGTCAAAGATACGTGGCAGAGTTTTGTGGCACCTGGGAACCGCAAACTAAGAAGACACATGGCACTGTCTGCTACTCTTAGTCATGATTCTTATTTCTGCTAATCTCCTTACCATGTGGTAGCTTTGCGCATCTTTTGGAATCATCTTTTCTCTCAGGTTTTCAAAACCCCACTATGCTGACATGTGGCAATCTCCATGCACAAGAAAAAGATAACAACACAAATTGGAACACAAACTGGAAATGAAACTAACAGTCATGACCAATTAATATCACAATGTAGAGTTTTAACTCTACACAAATCACAAGCAAGGACCAGGTCATTTCAAAGACAAAGAAGGTTAAAATTAAAATGTTTTAATCTGTTGAAGATAATTAGTTAAGGGAAGAATTGCATCGGGTGGTTATCTCAAGGGTCACAACCCTTGGAAATGCAATGTATATATGAAGGACGAAATCAAAATTGAAACAAATCATCAGTAGTAGTAGATGGCCTCACCCATTTAGTCATAATATCCATATATCACCTCTCACTCATCTGCTCCCATTTCAAAAAACTTATTCTATTAATGTATAAATTTTAAAGTATAATCAATGGAGAAGATTGTTTCAGGTTGGTGATTTATTTCTAGTGTTCAACTATTGTGTTAATATTCAATTCTATACATTATTGTGCTATCTCCAAAGTGGTTTTCCTCTATTATTCAAATTTATACAATTTGTTAGGACACATTTGTTGTTGCTATGTGATTATCTCGATTGGGTTCTGACTAGAGTGAATTAAATTCCTTTCAAGTAATTTATCTTAATTGGTTCCTGCCCGCGATTAAAATCCTTTTGAATTAATTATCTTGATTGCTTTCCCTCAAGTCAAGAATTAAAGATCCTTCCATGATATCACAGTAATTTGGGAAAATAACACTAGGATTTATAAAGAAGAGTACAATAACTGACAAACTTGCATGATTTGTACAAGCTGGAAACGTTCCAAGTGCCCAACAAGTTAGAGTTAAGCTGAGAAATAGATCTACCTACCTTATACATCTATCTCCATCAATCCATCATACAAATTTGACTCTATCCACCCAATAGGATTAGGCACTAGTCATACTTATAACATTTTAATACAAACTTTATCTATATACCTGATTGTCAAAAACATTTATAGTAGGAATTAGTTATTCACCCTTATATCTACTTCACACCCATTTTCCATTGTGAAGGTCAAGTCTTCACTAGTCATTCAGGTACACCCACCTAGGTCTAGCAGAGCTTGAAGTGAAGGGGCTTTTAGCCATATCTACCCTGTGTTGTTAGCCAAAAATGTTAAGAGGGCTTGGCAACCTCTTGGGGTTAACAACCTGGATTTTGTGACCTAACATAAGGTTTTGTCAAATGTCAAATATTTGGGTTATGCATTTGGAGAACTAAAACCTAAAAGAATCTACCTCACAGTCCTAAATATAACCATATACTATAGATCTATTCTTTTTTTTTTACCACCTGTCATATGTAAATGAACTTTTTATTTTAAAAAGAAGTCGACCTGCTACCATAGGTCACTATCACTTAAGTGACATCTTTGAGGGTTTTGAGATTGTAGGGGACCGGCCCCCTCTACCTAGCACTACCTCCTACTCTAGTTGAACATCCTATCCATGGGTGGTAAAAGAATATCGAGGGTTCTCTTTAATTTTAAATGGGTGCACAAAAGGCCGATCAATGGCCCTTGTTTAAACTTTGAATCCTACTTTCTTGCATAAAATATGACGTGCACTAGGCCATCATCTATCCTTTGACAACAATGATTGAGCTTTTTAAGGCTTTTTGAAGATCTATTTTTGGCAGATGGAGTTTAGTTTGTTCCTCAAAAGGTATGCAGATATTTTCTTAGCATTTTTAATGCTTACATAACCATAGAGAGAACTTAAAAGCACTTGTTTGTGGGAGCCCTTTTATAGAATGTGCTTTATAAAGATAGTTTGGATGTCTGTAATTTCTAAAGGCAAATTAGTTTGGGAATGTTTTAAGAAGTTTGCTTTAATATTTAGTGGATATCTCGAGACATTGAAAGTTATTTTGAGCAAAGTGATTTAAGTTTTTTTTATGATTTCTTTTTATCCTCATGTAGATGAGTAGTGGGTTTGAATATGAAAGATATGGAAGGAATTTTTTTCAAGGGCTGAATGAATTAAAGACTATTGAAGTTTATTGAAGTTTTTTTGCAAAGATGGAAATTGGTGAAGATAAATGCAGAGAGGAATTGAAGGCATCTAATAAAGAATATTTTTTAAAAATGAAAAGAAGATTAAAAGATTTTGGAAGCTTAAGAGTTTATGAATTCTTTTTCATATAGATAAGCTATCTACAATAGAGATTTTCATCTCTGTCAGAGGGTAGATAGAACAAATTATTTTTTATATGGGAACAATTATTTTTGCAGATTATTTAAATTGAAGATTTTTATTTTTACAAAAAATGGATGTTTTTTTAGAGAAGATGAACAAATTTGAGAAGGTGAAAATGAATCAGAGAAGAAGAAGAATGTGAAAATCATGAAAGGATATTCAATTTTATATAATGGTATTGCAGGTACATTGATGGATGATTTTGGGTGTGGACCAATATGCAGTGATGAAGACATTTTTGTGAAGATTCTTTTGAAGAGAATATATAGATGAATCATGATCATGTTTTTGCAGGAATGAATCAAACACAGGATGAAGACATTATGCAACAAACTTACAAATTGAACCATGTCAAGTATGAAGACAATATACAATTAATTGTGCAGAGATAATCTGAATCAGGTGAATTGATTGTGCAGAGATAATGAGAATGAAATGCAGTATGATTGCAGAGAAATATGTAGATTGAATTGAGTATGATTGCAAAGAGATATGCAAATTCAAGGGTTTGTATTGAAACATAGAAACCCTCTGTATTCCTTGTATTGTTTTAAGATTGTATTTTGTTGCTAGTGAGGCTTGTATGGTCAGTAAGACCTCTTTGTAGCCAGTGAGGCTTATATGGTCAGTGAGACCTATTTGTAACCAGTGAGGTTTCTTATTTAGTGAAGCATTTTAGAGTGGTTTTTCTTCCCCTTGAGGGTTTTCCACTCATCAAATCAAGTGTAATGGTTCTTGTTTGTCTTCATGTGTTCATGTAGGTTCTAACTCATACTTTTCATTATCATACTTGTGCATATGTGTTTAATAGATCATTGATGTCTTCCTCTCTATTTGTCTTGTAAATTAGAAGGTACAAAAAGTTAAAAGTTTACACAACACTGATTCACCGCCCCCCTCTCAGTGTTGTCCTAGACTCCAACAAGTGGTATTAGAGCATAGGTTCGCTATAGAAGTCTAACCAGCTTGGGTAGGTCTTGATAGTGGAGTACCATAGGAAAGTGTAAAATAAATAAGGACAGGAGAAATGTCAAGCCACATACTTGTCAAAAGACACCATCTATACCAAATTTAGATGTTGATAGAAATGTTTCAAATGTTGAGTCAAGAGTTCCTTTCTTTGATGGTTTAGATTTCTCTGTTTGGTGCATTAGAATGCAAGTTTATCTATCCTCTTTAGGATATGGTGTATGGATTTCTATTGAGAATGGATATTTTATTTCCTCTCAATCACCTAATACTACAAATAACAAAGAGGCTTATGAATGTAATCATATAGAAAAGAAGGTCATTTTGTCTAGTTTATCTAATGAAATTTTTTTTCAAGTTATGCATTGTGAAAGAACTCAGGATGTGTGGAAAGAATTGATAAGAATCTATCAAGGTGATGTACTTCAAGGAGAGGACATCTTGTTATCTGAGAAGAGTGACAATGATGAAAGTCATTCACATGAAGTAGATGAGGTACAATTTGATTCAGAAGAAGCTCACATTATGAGTGATTATAATCAGGAGTATGATGAATAGGAAGGTGAAGTTGACATAGAAGGAGAACTCCTATGTTCTCTAAGTGAAATCAAGAAGTACAAAAAGGAGAACCAAAGATTAGAGTTGCAGCTACAAAAAGAAAAATAATCCAAAGACAACACTTTCAAACCTTGAAAGAGTATCTTCTAATCTTGAAGAGGCAAGAAGTCAAATTGTAAATTTAATGACATAAATTGATGAATCAAACAAATTGATTATCAATCTAAAGACACAGATTGAAGAAGACAAGAGAATAACATATGTTACTAAGTCTAAATATGAAATCAAATCAATTGAATGCCTAAAACTAGAGCCTAAAATTGTCAACTTGAGAAAAGATATTAAAAATCTCAAGACTATATCAAAGAGAAGTCAGGAGTTTGAAGAGAGCACCACCAAGTTATATGAGATGATGGGTAAACAAAAACAACATAGGGACACTATTGGACTTGGCTATGAAAAGGGACAGTCTTCTAAAGTTAGAGAAACACCAAGAAAGAAAATAGATTTGGAATATCTTGCTGCTGCTTCTAAAGGCAAAAAGAAGATTGAAGCTGAAATGAAAACCAAAGATGAATTTGTAATGCATAATCAAAGAAGAAATTTTAGAAGAACTACTCCAGTAAGACAAGCATATATGTACAGGTATAATTATTCATTTTTTTGTTATTGTTATACCTATAATCATTTTGGACACAAAGCAGTTGATTGCAAAAGGAATACTAATCTTGTATGTTTCAAGTGTAATTCTCCTGGTCACAAAGCATATAGTTGTAGAATGTATGGAAGAATTGTATCATCTAGTTTGAAAGGTTTGAAAAAGAAAAAGGTTGAAAAGGTTTGGAAGAAGAAAACTAAACAGAAGAAAGAACCTATGAAAGTTTGGAAGTAGAAACAAAGTCAAGAGAAGACAGATCATAAACTTGTGCATCTTGCACAAGTCACTTCATCAGTTGCATAACTGTTATCATTGGAAATTGCACCCATATGCAAGGCTAAAAAAGCTCTGCAATTCTATGTAACATGGGACTAATTTTAGGTTGTGGGTGCCCTATAATGAAATTAGACCTCTAGATTGTGGGTTGGTTCCCTTCAAATATTCTATTGGAATGTATGTATTACGTTTTTGAAAAGAGTAGAAAGAAACTATAGAGAATGAAAATTGTAAAATTCAATGATGCACCTAAATTGGATAATAATATGCAATTTGGCTCACAATATAACTCAAAAATCTAACTTTCACACAATCCAATCTTGGCATAAACATCACAAAAGTGATTCTAAGGTAGGCTTGAAAAAAATATTTCTATCAAGGAAATGGTTTTTCACAACACAAAAAGTTTATTTTTGGTTAACACAACCTAAGACCTATGATGATTATATGCTTAATGCTGCAAGCAAAAAAGTGAGACAATAATTTTAAAGGTTTAAAGGTTAAACACAACAAAATTTCATCAAATCACTTCAAATAATTAGCACTAATGGAAAGGCAACTATTTGATCTCAAAGGAACAAAGGAAACACTGCAAAAGAGACAAAATAGAACCTGTAACCTGCTGATCTCTCAATAAAACTGTAAAAATGAGCTACAAAAATTCTCTAAATGTTTGAATCAGAATGAGAATCAAGAACTAACTCCATAATGAATGAAGTTTTACAATATATAGAAAAGATAGGTCAAAGGATTGACCTAAAGACAACTGGAAGTGAACCTCAGTTATCTCAAAATAGCACTTGCATAAAATGATAACTGATTCCTGTGCAAGCCCTAAAATCATGCAAAAAACACCTCCAAACTGATGGAAAAATAGATACAAGGTGTCAAAACTGCCTCTGATCCATGCACTAATGAAATGAAGTGCTCAATTCAAGGTGAACAGCCCATATAACTCCTCAAACTGCTCCTGAATCTACCCCTAACTGAAATCTCAAACTAACAACTTAAATCCTCTTATCACTCCATGCACAAGTCAAAAATAACTTATACCTTCACCAATCCATGGAATTCAATGGCAAGTAAATAATATTCAATAAATGAATATTCCATCCAAACCTCTTGTGTGCTATAAATGACTTATACTTAAAATAATTTATTTAAACTATTATTAGTAACAATTAATGTAATTGTCCTAATAATATCTTGAATAAATTATAATTTATTTACTATTTAAATCATAAGTCAAAAATCTATATCTCCCTTTGACTTTATATCCTTGCCATGCACCAAGGCAAAAATACCCTCATTACTCCATGAACAAATACATTCACCATGCAAAACATAACATCAGTCAAAGAAAGATCCTCACCATCATTGCCAAATGCTTCATCATGCAAATCAATAAACTCTAATAATAGGCCCCTGACACCTTGCATGCATATTGTCTTCACACATGTGTCTTCATGTGATGATTCCTAAAAAGTCATAAGGAATATTCTTCTTTGGCCATGCAAAATCTAATGTCAACCTCAAGGTAATGAGCATCATGTTTGACTAAAATAGTCAACATTAGAAGGAAAGGGGTTTTACATCATTAAAAATCACAAGGCATTAAGGCCCAAGCCTTACCCTTATTACTACCGACCACCTTTGTTACACAAGACACCCTCCTGTTGGCCACTCTTTGTAATAATCACTAGGGATTATATCATTGAAAGTTTTGACCTCGGTTGACAAATAGATTTAGTAATGATGTTTGGCATTTTATGGGTCAAACATGAAGAATGAGAAAGAAAGTTCAAACAAAAAGAAAGAAACCCTAATGTTTAATCATTTTTCACTTGTCTTCATCATACCGGCCGCCGCTCTAGAACTTCATTGCTCTTTAGGGTTTGATTTCCTTCTGCTACTCCTTGGATTCCTGAGGTTGAACTTCATGACTTCTTTGCACTTCTCTGAGTGAGAAGATATGATGGCGATTGGTGAGTGTTGTATCTTTGGTTTCATGCTGGTATTTCTTCATTTTCCTATAGCTTCTTGGCTCTATGGCCACGGCCATACATTTATTTCCTTATGCAAGTTCCTTGACACTATGCTTTGTTTCTTTTTGTGTGTTTATCTTGAAACCCTTGCAAATGTGAAAAAAAGATAAGAAAAACCTCAAAAAGAGGTTGCGGGTATGCCATCCTTCTTCCTCTGCAATGTTGAGGTAAACTGTTTGCTCTTCTTTCCTCAGGCTCTTTTATCTCTATATCTTGAAAAAGATAATGAGGGTATTGTAATTTTGGTGCATTATGAGCCCTCTTGGCTATGGCCATGCATTTACTTTACTTTCTGTAGTGCTCATTAAACAATAGAAGCCAAAAATGAAATAAAGGTTTCAAGATTTTTTACATAATGGTTTCATTCTTTTTACATAGTAACTCTCCTGTCATGGCCATGGCAATATATCTATCTCTATAGCATTCATTTCATTTTATGATAGAAAAATGGGATAAGGGTTTCAAAAATTTTGAGACAAGGGTTTCATTCTTTTATGAGGTTTTCACTTCTTAATGAAAGACTATAGGAACTTTCATTTTTTAAATCTGGGTATAGCAAGAAGTTACCCATTATTTCACAACTAAGATATCCATATTTCACTATATGATAGAATTCTTTAGACTCCTTTTTGTGATGGAAAAAATATATACCCTTTTGCATTCACTGAACTTTGAATATTCTATTTTGTACATACTAGATTTCTTGGTATATTATCCTTCTCACAGTGAACATCCTTCTGTTGGCTGTCATCCTGTAAGTGTTGTGTGTATGATGGGAATCCTTCTTCCTAGCTCCATGAGAAATGTTGCATATAGATAGAAGTGACTGCTCTCTGGATGCTTGATTGTATCATGATTACCTATTTATATGGAACTTCTTTAGTCCTTCCTCATTACAAAGTATGAATGTTTGATCTTCTAGATTTATACAATGTGGCATCAAGTCTAAATATCCTATAGCATATGGATTTCATTTGTCAACTACTTTTTGAATGTTGAAGATGCCTTATCAGTGTTTTCTTTTTTGATACATGGCATTGTAATAGAATTTGTCCATACTATATTTCTTTAACAATCAGTCATTCATGGCTTTTTGATTGCATCATGCACAGTGATTATAAAAAATATTTCTGGATTTCAAAGCATGATATGTTTGGATATCATCCACTTCAATGGTGAAAACACCTCATGGTCAGCTGTACATTTTATTCATAATAGAGAGTGGTAAATATTTGTCCTATTTTCATTGGCCTAGACTAGGCTTTAAACTGTTGAAGTTGATGATGCTTAGAGTTGAATGATTGCTACCTCATGTGTGACTGTGGGATCACTATTGTCTTCATTTACATTTGGTTGTGGCATTCTTTTAGATACTCCTCCTCCTCTACCTTTGTGCATGCTCATTGCTTATCTTTTGATGCATTTGGATCCTACTGTAGCATACATATCATAGAAAATATTTATCATTACTGTCTCATTCAGAAACAATGGCATAAGATAATGACTGCTTGTCTTGTGCCTTTGTCAACATCATCATTGTGGCATTTGCTAACTATACTTATGTATTCATCCTTCTGTCATTTCTTAAGTCTGATTTTGCAAATGTGACATAAATCATGATAGAAAAAATGGTATTCTGATAATGATATGGAAAAGTTAAAATGACTTCTGTGACTGTAATCTAATTTCTACACTTTGTCAACCTAACTTAGTCATGTTAATCTAATTTGCTCCAATCAGCTGTAATAATGTCATGATGACATAACTTTTCTGCAAGTTGACTAGATGATGCATAATGTAGCTTGGAATGATGCATCCTGCCTTTTCTGATACTCTTTTCAAATGAAAAGAAAACATGCTGGGCTCAAACCCTTGTGGGAGCCACATGTTTATTTGTCTTCAAATCAGCAACAATAGTTGTCCTATACCTGCACAGTGAACAAACAAGTTAGCATAAAAATATACCTGATGGTATTGATTGATCTCCTTCTTGATTTTTTCTAATTTGTATCATATATCTGATCTGATCTCTCATTTGAATACATGATTTGATAATTAGATGTATCTGTTTGATAAAAGCATGTGATAACTTTAAACATCTGGAGCACTAATAGGGCTGTCTCCAAAATTTGGTAGGTTCAACTGATGATGGAGCTGAAAGTAAAGACTGAAGATTGAAGACTTAAAGGCTGACATCGACAAACAACTGTCTTACTCAGGCAATGATGGATGTTTCATTTTATCATGTGTTCATTTCCTTTCTTTTATCAAATAGATATATAGCTTGCATGTCTGCAATTGCTCAGTCTAGTTACTCCCACGGCTTGTGTGGGACACATTTGAACACTTCTTTTAAGCATAATTAGTTAATTTCTCTTATGCATATGATGTATGCATACTTATTTTTTAATCAATGCATAAGATAAAGTAATAGATACTGAATGTATGTTCAAAAATATGACATTAAATAATAGTTCAATACAAATATCTTTCTTTCTTTGATTCAAAACTGATTCACTGAATAATCAATCTAACTTATAACTCCTGAAAGATAACATGATGCAAAAACAACTATATTTCTTGAATGATTGGTACCTTGGCAATACTATTCTCTTGTCATGATGACTCATCAGTCCTTGATTAGACTGATGGGCTATGCTATCAACTGAATTCCATCTTTGCTCTATCAAGATATCAACTATTCAATAAATGCATAACCTTGAAGTTTTCTTTTATTCCTTCTAAACAATTACACTTAGGTCAAACTAATTTTAAGTGTGAACAAAAAATTAGTAACAATAACATATAGCATGAAGTGAGGGGGAGTTGTCCAATGTCCTATCAGTTATCCCCAAGAAGTTTCAGGAGAAGATCAATTGATGTTTTTCAATATGGTGATTTTGATTATCATATTATTAGATTCTTACCTGATGATGTTTGCTAAGATTCTACTCATATCAATCTTATGAAATGAAGTTCATGAAGGTGTTGATTACTATGTTTTTATTTAGTGTATTTTAGTGATACAGGTGATCAATGGTTCATGATGTAATATTGCAAACAAGATGTTGATAAGATCTTCAAGGGTTCAATGCACAAAGAGTTTGATGATGTTTAGTGACTTGGTTTATAAGTAGTCCTATTTATATCTTGTTCATATCATGTTGATACTTACAAAGGTTGAGTTATCATGGTGTTGAAGTTCAAAGTGTTCTTGATATGTTTTTGAGAATGTGAAGTGTTGTTGTAGGATGAATTTGATGGTGAAGTTAATTTGTTAATGTGCAGACTTGGTGGGCTAATTTGAATGATGATTGACAGGTCCTAGGATCAAAACTTGATTTTGAAAGATAGGATCTTGGGTATACTCAAGGAGTTCACATCAAATGTTAGCATATGTTAGCTGAGGAAGTTGCAAATGGAAGAAGTCAATTCATAGCACATGTTTCTGCATTTGGTTTTGCAAAGGTATTGATAGTGGTTCTGTATTAGATTTGACATTGTGTTGCAAAAAGTGTCATGTGTAGAAGTATATTGGTTGCAGATGGTTGTAGGTTGATTTTCCATATTGTAGTGATTATCATGGAATTATTGGCAAGGTCATACTTGTGTGGTCATCATGTCATCATGAATTGTAAATAGTGTGATGAGTAGTCTTCATGTTGATGTTTATGGGTGATGAAGTGTCTATGATATTTTTGCATGGAATTCAAGTTCATATGTGTCATGTCAAAGGCTTGATTTATCTAAATCCTAAGAGTTATTTTTATGCTATCATAATCATACATCATACTTTATGCTTTGAGAGATCTTGGAGATTTGTCTTTCAGGTCAAAAAGGGTTGATGATATTGAAAGAATTGTATGTCATGAAAAGTTTGTTTTGCAACCATAAGTGATGTCATCAGGAGTTTGTATTTGATAGAAGAGATATGTCAGTTTTCATCTTGTCAAAAGAAGTAATCAGAAGATCTCAATGATGTTAGTTTTCATCTTCATCTTTATATTGGTGTTGTGACAAGAAGTGGTATTATGCTGAGAATATGGTATAGTCTATGGGTAGTTTATAATAGTGGTTTGATGCTTTATTTGGTGTGCCTCACATGATGTTGTCCTTAGGTTCTGTGCTTCAGGATGTATGTCTTCAGATGTGTGTTTCGTGGTGACTTATTGCTCTCAAGTTTAAGAGTTGTTACAAGGTATTGTAAACAAGGTTTGTCATATGCTTGCTTCAGGATTGTTATTTTTATCATCATAGATCATCACAGAGTCAAATGAAAAATAAAAGGTTAACATGAATTTATGTCTTCAAAATCCTCATGATGCAATGTGATTGTAAATGTTATGATCAAGGTTTAACATTTTTTAGTGGAGTTAAATAGGGTGAGATAATAGCCTTTGTCATCAGATGTCAAAAAGGGGGAGAGAGAGAAAATGCATCATGTAATTTTTCCATCAATGACAAAGGGGGAGATTGATGGAGGTTGATTGTCATTGATGTCAAAATAGTAAAGGTGTTGTGATGAATTTAGGTCCTAGATGTTGATGATAGTTATTTGTTTCAGGAGATGATGTTGATCATATAGGAGTTCAAGCAATGATGATGCAGGTATGATGCAATGCATTTGTGTTATGCTATGATACAAGGTAGAGAAGACACAAAGATTTCATAACATGGTGATGATGATTAGCAAGGTCAAGTCAAAGGAAACATGTTGAGCTTGATAGTAAGGAATCTTGTTTATAGTTCATGGCAGTTGGTATGGCAAAATTAAGAGGTTCATGTGTTTTGAGTTTCAAGGTTGATATTATAGGTTGACGGTTGAACTCCAAGATTGATTCCAATCACTACCAAGCACTATGCAATCATGCCATGTTTGAAGTTCAAGTTCATATGTGCTATTAGTGTCTTGCATGTTGAGCTATTGGATCTTGTGTGCTTTAAGTGAAGGTGTGCCTTGTAGTTGTTGGTTGTCATCCAGGTTTAGTATGCCTTCATGCAATATGTATTTGATGATGTCAAATGATATCAGCTGGAAACAAGAAACTCATCCTTGTTGAGAAGTACTAGGGTTGGTTTGTTGATTAGGTGAATCTTGTTTGTAACCTTTGAAGTTCTTGGATTAGTTATTTGATGATTGGACTTTGCACTCTTTATTTCTTCTTGACAAGATCATATCTCTATCAACCTTCTTTCTCCACAGCCAAATTCATATCTAAATTTATGTAAGGTTTTGTCAAATGTCAAATATTTGGGTTCTGCATTTGGAGACCTAAAACCTAAAAGAATCTACCTCATAGTCCTAAATATAACCCTATACTATAGATCTATTCTTTTTCTTTACCACCCATTATATGTAAATGAACTTTTTGTTTTAAAAAGAAGTCGACTTGCTACTACAGGTCACTATCACTTAAGTGACATCTTTGAGGGTTTTGAGATTGTAGGGGACCAGCCCCCTCTACCTAGCACTACCTCTTGCTCCAGTTGAACATCCTATCCACGGGTGGTAAAAGAATATCGAGGTTTCTCTTTAATTTTAAATGGGCAAGTGAAATGTCAATCAATGATCCTTGTTTAAACTTTAAATCCTCCTTTGCTGCATAAAATATGATGTGCGTGCTAGGCTGTCATCTATCCTTTGACAACAAGGATTGAGCTTTTTAAGGCTTTTTGAAGATCTATTTTTGGAAGATGGAGATCAGTTTGTTCCTCGAAAGTCATGAAGATCTTTTCTTAGCATTTTTAATGCTTACATAACCATAGAGATAACTTAAAAGCACTTGTTTGTGGGAGCCTTTTTATAGAATGTGCTTTATAAAGATATTTTGGATGTCTGCAGTTTCTAAAGGTAGATTAGTTTGGGAATGTTTTAAGAAGTTTCCTTTAATATTTAGTGGATATCTTGAGACATTGAAAGTTATTTTGAGCAGAGTGATTTAAGTTTTTTTTTATGATTTATTTTTGTCCTCATGCAAATGAGTAGTGGGTTTGAATATGAAAGATATGGAAGAAATTTTTTTAGGGGCTGAATGAATTAAAGATTATTGAATTTTATTGATGTTTTTTTGCAGAGACGGAAATAGGTGAAGATAAATGTAGAGAGGAATTGAAGGCATCTAATAAAGAATATTTTTTTAAAAATGAAAAGAAGATTAAAAGCTTTTGGAAGCTTAAGAGGTTATGAATTATTTTTCATACAGCTGAGCTATTTATGATAGAGATTTTCTTCTCTATCAGAGGGTAGATAGAACAAATTATTTTTGCAGATTGTTTAAACTGAAGATTTTTATCTTTGCAAAAGATGGCTATTTTTTTTTGAGAGAAGATGAACAGATTTGAGAAGGTGAAAATGAATCAGTAAAGAAGAATGTGAAAAGTCATGAAAGGACATCCAATTTTATATAATGGTATTGCAAATACATTGATGGATGATTTTGGGTGTGGACCTATATGTAGTGATGAAGACATTTTTGTGAAGATTCTTTTGAAGAGAAAATACAGATGAATCATGATCATGTTTTTGAAGGAATGAATCAAACACAGGATGAAGACATTATGCAACAAACTTACAGATTGAACCATGTCAAGTATGAAGACGATATACGATTAATTGTGCAGAGATAATGAGAATGAAATGCAATATGATTGCAAAGAGATATGCAACTTCAGGGGTTTGTATTGAAACAAAGAAACCCTCTATATTCCTTGTATTATTTTGAGATTGTATTTTGTTGCCAGTGAGGCTTGTATGGTCAGTGAGACCTCTTTGTAGCTAGTGAGGCTTATATGGTTAGTGAGACTTGTTTGTAACTAGTGAGGTTTCTTATTAAGCTAGTGAAGCATTTTAGAGTGGTTTTTCTTTCCCTTGAGGGTTTTACACTCATCAAATCATGTGTAATGGTTCTTGTTTGTATTCATGTGTTCATGTAGGTTCTGATTCATACTTTGCATTATCATACTTGTGGATATATGTTTAACAAATCATTGATGTCTTCCTCTCTCTTTGTTCTGTAAATTAGAAGGTGCAAAAAGTTAAAAGTTTACAAAACATTGATTCACCCCCTCTCAATGTTGTCCTAGACTCCAACAATAATAAGGTGTTGAAAACCTATATTGGATATGGAATTTATTGCATAAAGCACATACTTCTTGAATTTTGAAAGGGAGATCATTATCGGTAACGATGGCTTGTGGAACTCCATATCCACAAATGATGTAATGGAGGATAAATTTGAATATTTTCTTTCTGGTGATATAGGTCATTGGTATAGCTTCAACCCACTTTGTAAAGTACTCAGTGGTAGTAATGATGAATTTATGGCCATTGGATGAGGGTGGATGTATCTTCCCTATGAGGTTGAGTCCCCACTATGAAAAAGGTCAAGGAATAGTAATAGGTTGTAGCTCATGTCCTAGAGCATGTATCAAATCCCCAATTTTTTGACATTGTAGACATCTCGTAGAAAATTGTTGTGCATCTTTCTCCATGGTTGGCCAGTAGTATCTAGCTCTCAAGAGTTTCTTAGTAAGACTAGGGCTAACGGAATGCGAACCATAGACACCTTCATGTACCTCGCATAAGGCAACTTTAGCTTCTTCCAAGTCAAGACACCTAAGAAGGATGCCATCAAGAATCTTATGGTATAGGGTTTCTCCATTATGGTGTAATGAGAGGCTCGATGGATAAAGGTTTTGCATTCTATGTTGGATAATTGAAATGGAAGGGTACCATTGCGGAGATACTCATATATATCCTCATACCAATGAGAATTGGGACCAACAATTTCACATTTAAGCTCAGATTGTTAGACTTCAAAAGCTAGAATCAAAATTTGCTCGACTAGAAACACACATCTCCATGCATTAATGGGCATATCTAGAAGAGAATGAATTGTAGCCATAACATTTGCTGCTTTGTTGTTTATCCTAGGGATTTGCTCAAATGTGATTTTAAAAAAGTATTTATTGAATTCATCTACCATCAACTTGTATGGGAGGAGTTTTTTCTCTCTTGTTTGATATTCATCCAAAACTTGTTTGATGACTAGCTGAGAATCTCCAAAAACTTATAGCTATTTGTTATCCCATTGTACAACCATGTGTAATCCAGTGATCAAGGGTTCATATTCAGCAGTGTTGTTAGTATAAGGGAAGGCAATCCTGTATGATTTAGGTATACAATCACCTTGAGGGGTGATGAACAATATTCCAACTCCAGATCCATGTTGTGTATATGAACCATCAAAGTACAACTGCCAAACTACTGAAGGATATAGATTGAATAACTCTTGAGTAGAAAACTTAGGATGGATAGGATGAATATCTGTCATTGGTGCTTCTACTAGTTGATCAGTGATCACTTGTCCCTTTATGGATTTCTCATCAACATATTCTATGTCAAATTCACTAAGAATCATTATCCATTTTGCTAATCTACCTATGAGTATTGCTTTGGACAGAAGATACTTGAGTGGATCAAATTTAGATATGAGCTTTGTTCTTTGGTTCAACATATAGTGCCACAACTTTTGGGAAGCAAACACTACAACCAAACATGCTTTTTCCATGGATGAATAATTAAGCTCATAGACAATAAGAGTTCTGTTGATATAATAGATGGCATGTTCTTTCCCTGAGTTATCATGTTGAGATAAAAGGGCACCTACAGCTACTGTTGTTGAAGAAATATATAGTAGCAATGGTCGATTAGGCACAGGAGGTTCTAGTACGGGAGGTGTAGCTAGATATTTCTTTATTTGATCAAAATCTTGTTGGCACTTATCATCCCATTTAAAAGGTTCTCCCTTCTAAAGCAAGTGTTGAAAAGGATGACATTTATCTGCTAGTTGTGAAATGAACCTATGGATAGATTGTAATCTACCTTGAAGATTGAGAAGTTGTTTCAAATTTGATGGTGGAGGCATGTTAACTATAGCTTTTACCTTTTTTGGATCAACCTCTATGCCTCTTCGAGATATGATGTAACCCAATAGCTTTCTAGAAATCACCCTGAATACACATTTCTTAGGATTTAATCTCACTTGATACTTTTTTCGTCTATTAATGATCTATTCTAATACTTTTAGGTGACCTTCTCTGGTTTTTTATTTTCCCAAGATATCATCAACATAATCTTCCATTATGGTGTAAAAAAGATATGTAGCTCCTACATTCTTAAGACCAAAAGGCATTACTTGTCAGCAGTACGTACCCCATGGGCATATGAAAGTTGTTTTATGTTGATCTTCGGAAGTAATTAGAATTTGATTGTAGCCAAAAAATCCATCCATTAGTGATAACATTTCATGTCCTACTATAAGATCAATAATGATATCTATGCTTGGAAAATCATCTTTAGGGCAGGCTTTGTTGAGATCCCTAAAATCTATGCAACAATGGATGCCCCCATTTGGTTTAGAAACAGGTACTAGATTTGAAACCCATTCAGGATAATCAATAGGCTGTATGAACTTAGCATCCAATAGTTTCTAAATTTCTACTTTGACCAAGAGTGCTATTTGAGGATGCATTTTTCGTAGCTTTTGTTTGACAGGTTTTGCATTTGGAAATAATGGTAGATGATGCACCACACGTGAGGGATCCAATCCTAGCATATCTGTGTAAGTCCACACAAAGTTGATTGATCTTTTCATGAAGAAAGCAATGAAATATGTTCTTTCCTGATCTGATAGTGATGGCGCTAGAAATGTGATCTTAGGAGTTTGTGTTGTAAGGTCTAGATTGATCTCTTGAGATTTCTCCAGCAATAAGGGTGACCGTTCTTGATATTTAGTGGTCAAGGGAAGGTCAAATCCTCCATCCTCAGGTGCATCAGAGAGGTTTTCACCCTTAGACATGTCCTTTATTTTTACTTTTTCATGGTCAAAAGGTGCCTTTCAATTTTCACCTAGTGACCTTTCTTTTTTTATTTTATTTATTTCACTTTTATGACTGAAGGATTTGACACTTCTACCAAAGTATGCTAATTGAGGTAGGTCCATCATGAAGCCTGCTTTATGATCTCCCATTGGTATGCCTTTTCTTAAGCCCATGAACTCTGCTATGGCTTCATCATTCTGAAATGTGTCTAGAATAGGTGCCCCCTATTGGTCCCAATTGACGAGGTCAGGATATACAAGTTGAAGATCAGGTGATTTAGGTTGAGAAGTAAAGGAGGTGGATGATAACATAAAGATGGATAGGTCTTGGAATAGTTTAGTTATGTAGAAAGAGGAATCATCAATGGCATCCTGACTAGAGGTCTCTTCTGCTGGAAAATCTTTGGCTACCTTATTGAGAATACACTCAATGTTTGAGGAAGGTGGAACCTCCTTACCATACCCTAAACCTTGCTTATTAAACTTCTTGGTGTCAATGATAGGTTCAACAAGTCCTTATCCATGTGGTCCTAGACCTCCTTGTCCTTTGTAACCCATGTTCTTGATGATTTGAAAACCATTGTTATAGCGATCCACTTCTAAAGTGACTTGGTCATTTTCATCAAAAAAGATCCAAGAGGATATGTCATCAATAGCTTCATATTTTAGCATTCTTGATTGGATGAACACAGTTGGAGGAACGGTGATAGTAGCTTTGGATGGGGTAGCTTTGGATATTGATGGTTGACCATATGATTTAGGTGATAAGGGCAAGGTTCCTACATAGCAGGATTCTTGTAGGCTATATTCACCAAGTCCTTTCTCTTTATATTGAACCTCAATATTGGGGATGGGTTTACTAGATGAAGGCTTATTCAAATCAGATGGGTCAACATAGGATGTGGATGGATGGGCTTCAATGTCAATGGGTGTGTGGTTAGGATTTTGATATTTGACTTGGAAGGCTTGACAAAACTCAAATGGATTAGGATCGGTAGGGATCATGATTTCAACACCATTGTAAGGAAATTTTAGACATTGATGATATGTGGATGGAACTGCTTTCATGGCATGTATCCAAGAACAGCCAAGGATAATGTTGTAAGGTAATTCAATGTCTAGGACTTGACAATGGGTATCAGTAGTAACTGGACCAACCTTGATAGGCAGCTAAATAATTCCTTTAGATTCTCTTTGCATCATCATATGCTTTGATAATTATGCTCTTGGTAGTGTCTATACGATCCTCAAAATATCCTAGTTGTTTTATAAGCTTTAGAGAACATATATGTAACCTAGCTCCACCATCTATTAGTATTCGTTTGACTTGGTGTTGATTTATGTAGACTTTGATATGGAGGGCATCATTATGGCATGGACTAGATGATGAAAGGTCTTTGTCAGTGAAGGTTAGATGATAAGGTGATGCAATACTCACTACCATGGCTTGGAATTGTGTAGTATCAATATCGTTGGGTACTGACGACTCTTGTAAATATTTATCTAAGATAGCTCTATGGGTAGGATATACATAATAATTCCAAAATGAAAATATGATTAGGAGTCTTACCTAGATGGTCAAGGATATTGTAGCCAGAGTTTGGGCGTATGGTACATGATGAAAATATGACATACACAGGATGTAAGCCCTTTTCTATGGCTTCTAATTATAATTGAATCTACATCCAAATCAAAACATATAATAGTTAAAAGCTTCATTTTTGTTATAGTCATAGTAGGAGAATCTATATCCCATATCAATATATGTATTCATTCTTGTAAGGGGCAATAGATATGGTGACACACCCTATTATGTTTTGGTTTACAAATTAAACTAACAAGCTACTCAATATGATTTCAATGTTCTTGCAGGTGCCTTTTTTAGTATATCCCACAATAATGAGTCCCACTTTTTAGCCAAGAAGGACATTAATATCAGCATTTTTAACTAAATCTTTACTTTCTGAGACCTATAGTAGCTAAACCATTAAGAATTCAGAGATGATACAAACTAGTGATTTGTGTGTAGATTCTAAATATATTTCTTTAAATTTCTTTTGAAATAAATCATGAATCCTTCAACATCTCCTTTAATAACTAGTTTTTAATAGTAAGCAACATTAGTAGCGTTTATGTTGTCCAGCATAACTTTTTTTAGAAATGATAAAATTCTAATTTTTAAAATATAGATTTTTAACATCAATATCTAGTGCATGGATATTTTTTTATAATTTTTTGTTACATATATTTTTTAATTAATTTTGAAGTTAGTGTAACTATAATTTGGACATAGGTGTATGTCGTCAAGCATAACTTGTTGTGTATATATCAAAAACAATTTTTTTGGGGTGAAACAAGGACATCAATACCTAGTGCACAAATATTTTTCAGAATTTTTTCTCTATTTTTTTATTTTTCTGTGTGTGTGGAATAGATACATGGATGTTCGATGGAAAACCCACGTTCACTAGAAAATAGAAAATAAATATAAAATCAAATGAAATATATTCAAAATAATACTTTTTAGAAAGCTTGTACTAAGCGCTACATATTTACAAAATAGAATTTCTAAATGACTTCATTTGATCCCCCAAAAGATGAAGCAAAATTTATTTTTGTTAGCATTTTGATAGGTGCGGAGGAGACTCCATTGAGGGTTTGATTTAGGACTAGAGGGTTCTTTCCAAGGGGATTTGATCTAATCAGTTTTTATCAAACCCTTCAATTAAACCCCTTTTGATGGAACCCCTCAAGGCTCAAATCATTATTTTTTCTAAAATATATGTGATTTCAGACAATAATCAAGACGTCCCATAAGTGGGACACACTATTGTGATAGCACCACTTAGAAGTATACTTAAAGCCATGGCATGCTAATATTTTTAGCATTCTAGATCCTAGATCTCTTTATGAAGAGTGTACAAGATAATGCTACCTAGTCATTATTTTGTCCTAATGAATTTCCTAAACTAGCAGATTGTTGGAGTAAAGAGTTCAATAGATTGTACCTAAAATATTAGGAGCAGCTGAGCCTTTGTTTGCCTCTATTAAATTTATTTTTTTGGTTTAACACGTTTTTAGCATGCAGTGTGGCTGAAAGATTATCAAGCACACTAGCCTAACAGAAGCTACAGTCTGTAATTTGGCATCTCTTTCCCTCAAGAAGGTTTATAACTGATTTGGGAGATATTTCTAGTAGGTTGAATCTCATCCATCTATGCTTGTTGGTAGTAGGGATACTTATAATCATTGCTTTGATTTAGATAAGCTAGAAGAGGTCAGTTTCTGATTTCTACTCTGTAACATATTAGTTTATCTTTACTTGGTGATTGTATTAAACATGTCTTTGCGGTTCTGGTTAATATATCTTTAATCTTTATAACAATGTAACAGGACAAAGCCATAGTTACTACAAACCTAAACAAAATCATTGTGAATTACTATCATATGGAAAAGTTACCAGATGATGTAAGATGCACCACAAGCGAATAGACACTAGAGTTCATGGTCAAGTGCTGATACATTTATCTTTCTCAACATACCATCTAATTCTTAAGAAGTCATTAGTCCAACAACAAATTGAATTTCTTATTTCATGGTTATGGATTCTCTTTATTGATATGCTAATATAAACTCGTATGATTTGGATGTCCTAGACCCAAAATTTGAACTCAGATTTTGAGACAATCTATTACCATGCATTCAAGGCATCCACTCAACATGCTTGAATAAATATTTGATACTATTCAAGTAATTATTTGCATTATGTATTTATTTTTATAAATATTGGGTTTTGATAGCTTTTCTATACAAATTTGGTTTTGTATATGGTTATTTAGATTTGAGCCTTTTGTGCACATTTAAAACAAAATAATATAAGCATTAATGTGTCATTTTCTTAATTAAACAGGGTGTTATTTGGTTAGTTCAAACAAAATAAGAATTGGAAGTCCCTATCTTGATTGGTGACCAATGCTAAAAACTACTGAGGAAGCCCTGATCTACCTCTGAGAAAATTAAACATTCATTTGAAGTCTATATATGTTAGGCACTTATCTTTTATAGAGTGAAACGAATACTATGATTGTTTCATAATTTCAATTGAAAGTATGATTTATGTATTTCTACACGATTCATGAATACACATAGGTAGCTCACAATAGTCTAAGGAGTAATGATGGTTGGGAATAGAAGAATTTGTTCAAACTTTAGTAAATTTAGCAACTTTGCAATGTTCTAGCACCTTCTTCATTACTTGATTCTTGCATTTCCATTTGTATTCTTCATTACTTTTACCCACAATAATTTTCTTCCAAATTGTTTCACGAAGGATAATGTGGCTTAAGCTCTAGACTAACTTTAATTACTACAACTACCTCTAAATTACATTCTTCCTACTCCACAATATTTCCTTATTCAAAAGATTCTCTTTTTTTAAAATAGACAAGGAACAAGAGTTTCTCATCAATGCATAAGTAGACATAACATAATTAGTTAACTACATGTCAAATGGAGCTTCAATAAACTAGTTCTAAAGTTTGAACAAGCATTATCAAGTCTATGAGTGGATGAGCTATTCAGTGGAAATCATCGATCCTTTTCAGATTTAACCTTTGATCCCTACGCAGGTAGGATCATGATTTGATACCACTTGTAATGTCCCCTTTTGTAAATGCCCTAGTTTTTGCCCTAAAATCATAAATCCAAGTAAAGCAAGAAATGAAATAGGTTTAGTGATACCATTTACCAATTTAAATCGTTGAACATGATAGATCTTGGTTGAGACCCTGCAACCATGTTAGATAATCATATAATCCATAAAATAGATCTTTCCTACTAGGGTTAGGAACATTATCTTAATCATATGATATACTTAACTCATTAATGAAGTCCAACCCAAAAGGCTTAGGATAAGGGGGTATGATAGGGTGCTTGAAGCAATCCTCTATCATAGGCCCAAGAGTGGATAAACCATCCCTCTTGGCCTCATGGGACTATTAGTCACCACCATGAGGGGATGTACCTAGTGAGGTGTCCTAAAGTCATTCCCCCTCATCTTACCTCCCTTATTCTCCTCCCTATGATTGGGACTCCTTAACCCAATAGCCAACCATGGTAGAGGTTTGAGGGGAAACTGCAATATGGTCTTTGGAGTATCCTTCCCTTCTAAGCCCAAGGGTGGGACACACCTTGCACCCCTCTTGCCTCATGGGACTATCAGTCTTCAACCATGAGGTGGTGTACTTAGAAGAGGACAATCCAACCCTTCCTTGTATTCCTCATCATTCCTCCTCATGCTTGATGTGAATTACAAACACTAAATACATCCAAATTCATAGAGATATATACAACAATAAATGAATCATTATACACAACAATCATGATAGAGCATACATATGCTTCATATGTGAGTAATTATTCATAATTAATAATTATTTCAATGCATATATTAACAAGCATGAAGTACACATGTCATACACGAAGCATACACATCATACACAAAGCAGACATATAATTATTTTAGGGTTCTTATATGACTTCCTTCCAATGAAGATAGCTTCCTTGATTACTAATTGATATCTCAGATATTTAATGATTTGATTGATTCAATAATAGAATTATAGAATGATAGAAGGATAGAATAATCATATGATAGAATGATAGAATAATTGAATGACAAAATGATAAAACATGATAGAATAATAGATGGATAGGATTAACATGTTATAGAAGGATAGGATGACAAATAAGTTGATAATAGAATGATGGAATAATAGAATCATAGAAGAGTAGAATGATATAATGATAGAAGAAAAGAATGAGAGAATGATATAATAATCAAATAATAGAATGATAAAAGAGTAGAAGGATATGATTGTTGCAAGTATGAGCCTAATCGGTGTTGTCATTGATGTCAACATATTCTTGTTGTCATTGGTGTCAACTGTATCCTATTCCATTGCTTGTTTAGAAGACTTGTATGTTGAGGATATTGAGAAAATTATCCTCTTTGGAAGAAACAAGTAAGCCAAAGAGAAGTACAATATAGACAGTGAGTTGTATACTGAAGAACAGTCCGGTAAACTGCTCCGCATTTGTTCCTACTTGAAGATCCTGGTCTGTTGATTTGAAGTAAGTTAGAGGTATGTCTGAGGATGCTACATTTAGGGTCTAAGCCATCCTCATAAAGATCTGAGTGAGTTGTGTTCACCAGAGTGAAGCCTACTTTTTCTATAAGTTTAGTTGAGATAGGAAGACACTATTTGGCTCCACATTCCTCCGCAAGAAAGTATTTTTCTATGTGGTTCTAGAGGGAAGTCTGGGATGATGATAAGTGCCTATAGTTGCAATGGTTCATGGTTTGGTGGTCTGCAAGCTATCTTTCTTTTATGACAGTTGAAGACGGTAAAGTTCATGTACTTCGGTGAGAAGATTCCTATGAATAAAGTGGTTAAGGTTCGTGTGGTTTCTCCTGATGATTATAGCGTCCTTGTGGATGTCTCCTAATCATGTTCCTATTTGGACTTTGGTCCACATTAAGAAATTGAGATGGTGTGTGAAGATTGTTCCCATATAACATAGCGTGTAACCAGTCTTGGCCGACCTAGTTGATCCGAGTGATTGCGGAGATCTCTTGAAGATTGTGGAAGCATGTTGTGGCATGGAAGATCATGTTTGAGTCCCAGCTAAGGCATGACATGATCTGCATTTCATTCCCTTTGCATGATGTTGTAATAGGTTAGGACCTATTTTGTAAATGTTTGTAATACCGACCTTGAAGATTGTTCCAATGGTTGATACCAACCTTGATGATCATTCCAAGGTTGATGAAGTGTATAAATACTTGTAGCTGAATCATGGAAAAGTTGTCCTTGAGCTAAAATGAGAATATATTATGAAAGGTCCAAAGACATAGCAGAGAAGAGGTAGTGGAAAGAAGAGGAAGAGAAGAGTAGAGGAAGAGCAGGGTAGAGGAAGAGAAGAGTTGAGGAATTGTTTATTCACAATAAAGAAAGGTGTTTGATCGTGACAGTGAATCTGGCAGTAAGCCACCAGTAGCATTTAACATCCCTCAAAGTTTAACAACCCTTATTGTAATCTTGCTAGGTTTAGGGTTGAGGCAGTGAGCCTGCTAGACCTAGTTGTTCTTCATGGTAGTAAGCCAGTATGTTTAGGCCTGTGGGGTGACCAAGCCTGAACATCACTATTTCAAGATTGCAATATATATTGAGAGTTAATCCTCTCCATGGTTTTTCCCCACCTTGGGGTTTTCCATGTAAATTTGGTGTCTCTTGTGTTTGATGTTGTTAAGTTTATGATTTCATGCACTCATTATTAAATCATAATAATTATGGATAAGTGATGAATGTTTAATTGCAGAAAGTGTTTAAGTTTTTGTGACAACTGATTCACCCCCACCCCCTCTCAATTGTCCAGTGCATATCAACAATTGGTATTAGAGCCAAGTTCCTCTTAAGAAAGTTTAATAGCTTGAGAAAGATCCAAAATGTCTTACAAGATTGATGGAATTAATTATGTTCTTTCTCTTGGTATCAAAGTTTGGAAAGCTACAGAAACAGAATGCACCATACCTCAAAATGGTCTAACGATTGAAGATGAAATCAAAGAATATGAGATAGATATCAAGGCAAGGGATGCTCTGCTAAGCTCATTAACTGACTCAATACTGACGAAACTGGTAGATCTTGAAACTACAAATAAGGTATGGGAAAAGTTGAAAAATTTGTATGAAGGAGATGACTCTATGAAGGAAGCTAAGTTACAAAGTCTGAAAGTGAAATATGAAAGCTTGAAGATGAACAATGATGAAAACATATCAGGGTTTATGCAAAGAGTTGATGAACTTGTTACAGGGATAAAAGCCATAGGTGGAACTCTCAATGAAAAGAAAATTGTCATGAAAATACTTAGATCTCTACCCAAGTCCTACTGTCACAAGGTGTCAGTTGCTTGGTAAGCTTACTGCTTTTGACATTAGGGAGTTAGATGATGCTCTGCCAAAAGTTGAGACTGCCTTCAAAGCTAGTACTCCTGGAAGTACTTCCAGATTAGAAAAGTATAAGGTAGAATCTGATGATGAGATAGATGAAGTTGAAGCCAACTTTGTGGATAGGTTGCAAAGAGGATCTGGTAAGTATAAAGCCAAATTACCTTTCAAATGTTTTTCCTATGGTAAAGTAGGTCATTTTGCTTCCAGATGTCCTAAAAGAATTGAAAGAAATAGAAGAAGATATGAGAATAGGCCTAGTGGCCAAAAGAAGTGTTATTATGTTGAAGAAGGAGTATCAGATAATGGTGAACTAGATAATGCTAATTCCTCTTTAAATGAATGCTTGTTCATTGCCATTAAGGAAGATGTTGTGTCTACTAATTCTTCTAGCTATATGAAGGAAGAAAAACCAGTGGAAAGTGCTTTGGCTGCTCAGGTCATCAAGGACAAAGATGAATGGGTTATTGATAGTGGTTTCTCTCACCACATGATTGGTGACAAAAGTAAGTTTGTAAGTTTGGAAAGATATGATGGTGGACTAGTTAGGTTTTGAGATGATACAGCTGGTAGGTTTTGTGGAAAAGGATCTATTTCTTTTGATGGAAAGCATAATACTGAAGATGTCTTGAATGTGAAAGGATTAAAGCACAATCTTCTAAGTGTGGGTCAAATGTGTGACAAGGGCTACAACTTAAGCTTCAAATACAATGGATGCAAGATCAGGGAAAGCTCTGAAATAGTCATTGCAACTGGTAAGAAGACCAAAGGTAATATCTATCACTTGAAAGGAATAGAGAACTATTGCTTGTTGACTCAAATTGATGAAAGTTGGTTATGGCATAGAAGGTTGTGTCACATAAATTTTGATAATATTATGAAGATAAGTACTGCACAGATTGTTAGAGATTTGCCTAAGCTTGTGAAGCCTACTAATCCGGTTTGCAAGGAGTGTCAATTTGGGAAACATACAAGAACAAGTTTCAAAAGCAAGGATAAATCAGTTGAAGGACTACTTGAGCTAGTGGATATAGACTTGTGTGGACCTGCCATAGTAAGAAGTTTGCAAGGAGATAGGTATTTCATGCTTCTCATTGATGATTATTCTAGAATGACTTGGGTCACATTCTTAAAAGAGAAAGCTGAAGCTCTATATAAATTCAAGGCATTTAAGGTAATGGTTGAAAATGAGATGGATTTCAAAATCAAATGTTTGAGATCTAATAGAGGAGGAGAGTTCACATCAAATGAATTCAATTTCTTTTGTGAAGAGCATGGAATAAAGAGACAGCTATCTGTACCCAGAACTCCACAACAAAATGGAGTTGTTGAAAGGAAAAACAAAATAGTTCAAGAAGCTGCTAGAACCATGATGAAGGAAGTTCATCTTCCAGAAGCATATTAGAGAGAGGCAATTCACACCATAGTATATATCCTAAACAGAGTTCAAGTAAAAGGTAACAATTCAAAAACTCCCTATGAATTGTGGCATGGTATAATTCCTACTGTGAAATACTTCAAAGTCTTTGGTAGCAGATGTTATATCAAAAGAGAAGAAGATTTAGGAAAGTTTGATGCTAGATGTCATGAAGGAATCTTCCTTGGTTACTCCACCAAGAGTAAGGCCTACCAGTACTATAATAAGAGGCTGAATAAAATCATTGAAAGTGCAAATGTTAAAGTTGATGAGTGTAAAGAAAGTTCTTTAGAACCAAGTGGATATGAGTTAGATGATCTTGATGTTTTAGAAGTGGTGCAACATGAAGACAACACAGATTAAGAAGAACAAGCTCCATTAAGTGCTACCAAAACTCCAAGATATGTAAGAATCAGTCATTCTAAAAATCAAATCATAGGAGATAAGAGCAAAGGGATCTTAACTAGAAGAAAAACTACAGAAGAACAAGTAAATTTATGTTTGATCTCTACGATTGAACCTAAAATTGTGGATGAGGCATGCAAAGATGAGAATTGGATAAAGGCCATGGAAGAAGAATTGATGCAGATAGAGAAGAATTAGACTTGGGATCTTGTTCCCAGACCAATAGATAAGAATGTATTTGGTACAAACTCGGTCTTCAGAAACAAAATGAATGAGAATGGTGAAGTGGTAAGAAATAAAGCAATCATTGGTATGCAAAGGATATGCTCAGGTTAAAGGAATAGACTTTGAAGAAACTTTTGCTCCAGTAGCAAGGATTGAAGCAATAAGGATGTTTTTGGCTTTTGCAGCATACAAAGATTTCAAGGTTTACCAAATGGATGTGAAGTCTACCTTCTTAAATGGACAGTTGGAAGAGGAAGTCTATATTGAACAACTAGAAGGATTATAGTCATTAGAGCAAGGGGACATGGTATGCAGATTGAAGAAAGCATTGTATGGATTAAAACAAGCTCCCAGGGCATGGTATGCATAGTTGGACAGGTACCTAATACAGATAGGGTTCAGTAAAGGTATGATAGATAGTAATCTCTACTTCAAGATCAATGATGAACAAACCCTGATTGTTGTAGTCTTTGGTGATGACATTATTTTTGGAGGCAATGAAGGTATGTGCTCAGTTTTTGCTAGAGAAATGCAAAATGAATTTGAAATGTCTATGTTTGGGGAGATGAACCTATTTTTAGATCTACAAATAGGTCAATCAGATAAGGGTATCTTCATTTCTCAGTCCAAGTATGTGAAAGAGTTGTTAAATAAATTTGGGATAGAAGACTCTAAACCAGTATGCACACCTATGATAACTAGTTATAAGTTGAGCAAAGATGATAACTCACCCATGGAAGACCAAAAAAAGTATAGATCTATGATTGGAGGATTACTTTATCTGACTCAAACCAGACTTGACATAATGCATGCAATGTGTCTTGTGGCAAGATTTCAAGCAGAACCCATGGAATCACATGTGATGGCAGTCAAGAGAATTCTGAGATATTTAAAAGGCACAATAGATTATGGTTTGTGGTACCCCAGGAATAGTGACTTTGTTCTCAGTGCATATACTAATGCAGATTGGGCCAGAAATGTGGATGACAAAAAAAGTACAAGTGGAGGTGCATTCTTCTTGGGAAAAAGATTAGTATCTTGGTTGAGCAAGAAATAGGATTCAATATCCCTGTCTACTATAGATGCATAATACATTGCAGCAGCATGTAGTTGCACTCAAGTGTTATGGATGAAGCAGACTTTGAAGGACATCAAAGTTGTGTATGAAGAACCTATTGCAATCTGTTGTGACAACACAATTTCCATAAACATAGCAAAGAACCCAGTGATGCATTCAAGGACCAAGAACATATCCATTAGGTATCATTTTTTAAGAGAAAAGGTGATAGAGAATGAAGTGAAGTTGGAGTATGTTTTGACCAAGCCTTTGCCCAAGGATACTTTTGAGTATCTCAGAGAAACGTTAGGGGTCATCACCCCTCCTTCTCTAAACTAAGATGCATAATGGTGCATCAATCTGGAGGTGTTTAGAGGTCTAGATTGATGCTTTTTAGGGCTACTTCTAACAGGCAGTAGTTAGAAAGTTTAGAGGAGAGATTAGATTAGAGTAGAAGAGTGCAAGTATGTGCCCTTTGCCATTGATGTCAAAGGGGAAGAGAAGTCATGTGAAAAACTTAGAGTGTAGATGTGTAAAAGAAAGAGTGCAGATGTGTAAGAGAAAGGGGGAGAATTTTGGAGAAAGAAAGAGTGTAAGTGTATAAAGAGAAAGGGGAAGAATCTTGTCTTGATGGTTGTTGCAGTTTTTCATATCATATGTTGCCATCAATGACAAAGGGGGAGATTGTTGCAAGTATGTGCCTAATCGGTGTTCTCATTGATGTCAACATATTCTGGTTATCATTGGTGTCAAATGTATCCTATTCCATTGCTTGTTTAGAAGACTTGTATGTTAAGGATATTGAGAAAATTAGCCTCTCTGGAAGAAACAAGTAAGCCACAGAGAAGTGTAGTACAAACAGTGAGTTGCATGCTAAAGAACAGTCTGATAAATTGCTCCACATTTGTTCCTACTTGAAGATCGTGGTCTATGTATTGGAAGTAAGTTAGAGGTATGTCTAAGGATGCTATATTTTGGGTCTGAGCCATCTGTATAAAGATCTAAATGAGTTGTGTTCACCAGAGTGAAGCCCACTTTTTCTATAAGTTCAGTTGAGACAGGAAGACAGTATTTGGCTCTGCATTCCTCTGCAAGAAAGTATTTTTCTATGCAGTTCTAGAGAGAAGTCTAGGATGATGATATGTGCCTACAATTACAATGGTTCATGGTTTGGTGGTCCACAAGCTATCTTTCTTTTATGACAGTTGAAGACAGTAAAGTTCATGTACTCTGGTGACAAGATTCCTATGAATAAAGTGGTTAATTTTTGTGTGGTTGCTCCTGATGATTATAGCATGCTTGTGGATGTCTCCTAATCATGTTCCTATCTGGACTTTGGCCTGTGTTAAGAAATTGAGATGGTGTGTGAAGATTGTTCCCAGATAATATAGCATGTAACCAGTCTTGGCCAACCTGGTTGGTCCCAGTGATTGCGAAGATCTCTAGAAGATTGTAGAAGCATGTTGTGGCATGGAAGGTCATGTTTGAGTCCCAGCTAAGGCATTAAGTGATCTGCATTCATTCCCTTTGCATGATGTTGTAATAGGTCAGGACCTATTTTATAAATGTTTGTAATACAGACCTTAGAGATTGTTCCAATGGTTGATGTCGACCTTGATGATCATTCCAAGGTTGATGTAGTGTATAAATACTTCTAGTTAAATTGTTGAAAAGTTACATCCTTGAGCAAAAATGAGAATATATTAAGAAAGGTCTAAAGGCAGAGCAGAGAAGAGGTAGAGGAAAGAAGAGGAAGAGCAAAAGTGAGGAATTGTTTATTCACAATAAAGAAAGGTGTTTGATCATGACAATGAATCTGGAAGTAACCCACCAGTTGGGTTTAATAGCCCTTGGGGTTTAATATCCCTTATTGTAATCTTACTAGGTTTAGGGTTGAGGCCGTGAGCCTGCTAGACCTAGTTGTTCTTCATGGCAGTAAGCTAGTATGTTTAGGCCCGTGGGGTGACCAATCCTGAACATCACTATTTCAAGATTGCAATATATATTGAGAGTTAATCCTCTCCATGGTTTTTCCCCACCTTAGGGTTTTCCATGTAAATCTGGTGTCTATTGTGTTTGATGTTGTTAAGTTTCTAATTTCATGCACTCATTGTTAAATCATAATAATTGTGGATAAGTGATGAATGTTTAATTGCATAAAGTGTTTAAGTTTTTGTGACAACTGATTCACCCCCCTCTCAGTTGTCCAGTGCATATCAACAATAATAATAGAAGGATCAGATACTAGGATGATAGAAGAATAGTATTCTAGAATAATTCTCTGTATAAGACATAAACAAAAGACAAAGAGTATGAAAAGATTATGACAGATTTCATGCATTAGTGACTGAGGTTTGGTTCATGACAATGATTTGAGACAGTAGCATAATGCTTGTAGAAGAGGACATGATGTGTGACTAGTTAACCTCATAATGAATGTCAAAAATATTGGCACCTATTGCATAGAGTTGCTTTATGATATATCAAAAGATGTTATCTCTTTGACAAGTTGATACTTCTTGACTTCAAGGAAATACAGTGCTCTACATTGAGACAATGTTGCATCTTGGCTGTACTAGTGTTTATGTTTTGTTTCTTAGACAGTGAGTATGCAGATGGGGAGCTTCATAATAGTTGATTCTAGCTGCTTGATGTCATTGAATTTTATCATTCAAGGTGTTTTGATAGTAATTTTATGATGGTGACTAATCCATGCTCTTGCTCTGAGATGTGCTGCTTTGTGGTGGTCATATTTTTGCTGCTCCATGATAGTATTATGTATTTTGTGTTTGCCTTAGGGGAATTTTAATGCCTTTTTCATCCGATGTCAAAAAGGGAGAGAGAGAGAGAATGCATCATGTAGTTTTGCCATCAATGACAAAGGGGGAGATTGATGGAGGTTGATTGTCATTGATGTCAAAAAGGTGTTTCATGAAAAGGGTTTTGTCATGCTTGATTATTTAGTTGATGTGGATGCTTCATTGTCTTTTGAATGGATGCTCATATGTCTTCATGATGTTTTGGAGGATAAGGTATTCAGAGTATGTTTTAAGTGATTGTTCTCAGGTGATGATATATGGTTCAGTTGACATGCCTTGTTATTCACCCTAGTTAATCTATGATTTGAGAGTTCATAGTTTACAAAATCTTAGGTGTTTGACATGTTCATATGATGTTTCCATGTATGCTTCCATGGTGTTTGAATGAGATCCATGATGTTCATCATGAGGTGTTAGTTGTTGTTAGTCATGTGAGTTTGTTTTATCATCACAAGAGCTAACTTGATACTTGATGTGATGTAACAAGAAGGAGCAAAGGTGATCCAATTCAAGTCATTGTTATGGTGTTTGATGCTATCCTATTGCTGATCCTTTGTGGTATACTAGTCTTATAGTAAGAGCCCTTGTAAACTGGTGATCTTTAATTCAAACCTTCCTTATTTGCTAGTAGTCATTGCAACTTTTATACTTTCTTTTTACCACACAAATTCCTTGGTCAAATTGTCTGTGCTCACCTTGCACTTCTCATATACCAGAGCATTCTTCATATCCAAATGTCTATTGGCAAGAGACACTATATGGCTTCATGAGTATTTTCATTGATGGCAACAAAGTTCATCCCACCCATCCGCAGGACATGGTGTGCTTATACCGGAAGTCAGATTGAAGAGTGTTGTGGTCCGGTAAGCAAGAACAGAGCATGCAGCAAGGTCTAACAATAAGGTCTGGATCTCTTAGAGGAAGTATCTTAGTAAAGTGCAAACTTGGGGAAGTCAAGAGGAGTACCTTTACTTATACATTCAAGAGATTGAGCCACCGGTGATGAAAGAGTGAAGAGATATGAGAACCTAAGTGTTGGGTTCCTGTTTGGCAGAGTTGACTGAGAAAGAACTAACCGACAGAGCATCAGACCTTAATCCGGATGAGTTATTGATGGTGATCAAGTTTCTTGAGGTATCATTCATGATTGGCTGACATGGTTGATGACTTCTATGAGCATCTCTTTGATACACATCACTTGACAAACAAGGATTCAGCTGACAGACCAAGAGTTTAGGAAAATAATAAGTATTCTGGATGCCGACTAGAAAGTGGATGAAATCCTTGGTGTGGGTATATATACCAGATTGATTTCAGTATGAAAGTGTGTGGTGTTGTGGTGAATTATGAAGAAAAGTAGAAGAGCAGTGTGAAGACAGCAAGACAGGTCCGGTATGTGACAGGACAGCAGCACCAAAGAAAATGAAGAATGAAGTGCAGTAGATCAGTGTATTGAGCCTAACCGGAACTGAACTCCAACATATGTGGATGCTTCTCATCAGTTCAAGTATCTTGTTACTCTCTTTATATCTTGTAGATAGTAAGTCTCTTGTAGGTAGTAAACCTCTTGTGAGCAGTATCCTCGGGCAGTGAGCCCTAATTAGCAAGTGCCATTTTATATTTCTATTCTTCTAACAAAGAGTACATTCTTGGGTTAGTCACCCCATGGTTTTTCCCTTAACAGGGTTTTCCACGTCAAAATCATTATGTTATGTGTATTTACTTTGTTTCTACTTTCATGATTATGGATGCTTATTTTCTTTGATGCTGCACTAGTTGTTAAAGAAGAACAGAAAGTTAAATTAATTAAGATAACTGATTCACCCCCCCTCTTAGTTATCAACAATGTCTTCATAATATAATAAAAGTGGAAGGTTGTGTTTTAGGATTTTTTTTCCTTGGTTAGGGTTCACTGTTTTATGGTCTTTAGGACATAAAACTCTAAATTAAAAATGCTTAGTATGTTACATTGTAACCCTTCCAAACCATATGCATTTTATTTGTTTTTGAAAGTTACCTTCTATCATAGGTCACATCACTTAAATGTGACCATCCAAAGGGTTTAGACTCATAATTTTTTGTAGTGCCCCTCCATTCTCACTTTGGATGAGAAGGTGGTTAGGCTAAGGAGCATGAAGAAGAAGGTAAAATACTTGGAATACTTAGGGTATGGTAGACATGTTGATGGTAGGCTTACTGTTATGATGTAGTTGATGACACTCATTGATGTTTATTATGATGACACTATTGATACTTTATGATTAGTACATTATGCTTATGTTGTGATCAGTTATAGGTTAATTGATTATGTAGATTAGTCTTACTACGTGATTAATGTGATTATTTGTCTATGTGTTATCTGGTTGTTTATTTACTAATGAATTTGTTTAATGTGGATACTTGTGATGTGTTTTGTGAAGGGATAGTGTAGTATTACTCATAATGAGTACCCTACTACGCTACAATTCCCTGTTACTATGTGCCTTCTTGGATGATTATATGTATGTAATTGACACTTTTGTTTGCTATAGGTTGCAGGTACCAGGCATCGACTCCACCTAAATTGGCAAGTCTGAGCATGCCTTCATACCAATGGAAGTTGTTGAATGAAAATAACATATGGTCCCCTAGCCTAGCCATCATCCTTGAAGAGGATGAGTATCCGGTTGTGTACCCTATCAGTGTTGTCAGTTTGGTCATGATAGTTAGTCATTGTTGTGGTGGTCTTGTTTTCTGATCTTGCATAGTAGTCAGGTATGGTTTGACAGTTGGGTTATTTTGTTGGTATCGTTTTGGTTATTGTTGCCTTAAAATAAAATAATTAGTTATGAAGCATTTTTGTTAAATAAAAATATATATAAATGTCCTTTGTAAATTTAGTTTATGAAAAATATATTACTCTAGAAGTTAAGTTAATAAATAATAATAATAATAATAATAATAATAGTAATAAATGTAAATGCAACTAGAGATAAATAAATAATATTTATGTGTTACCATAAAATATATTTATCTTGGTCTAGTTGTAAAATGTTTAAAATAGCAAACTGTAAGATATTGTTCATGCAAGAGTTATTGCCTCTTGTGGGGGGGAATCTTCTGGAAGATTTTAGAGGATTTCTTTCGCTAAAAATAGGGATTTTTTGGGCTGTATTTAGGGGGGAGATTTCTCTCCAATAAAAATATTTAGCAGATGGAACTTTTGGGGGGAGACTAGTTTGTAGTTGCAGCAGTTGAACCCGGCATCGAATCTTCAGCGCAGTCAAGCATGAGAAATCAGGTTCCTTTGGTTCTAATTTTTGTCTCATTTTTCTGTTGAAGCAAATGTTTGATTTATAATTTTTCCCATTGATGGTAATTTGTTTGAGAGGTTAGAAGCCTTGTTATCAGATCCAATTGTGCATGTCTGTATCATTACATTTCTGGGAATCACCGATTGATGTGACTGTCTATCTCTCGCCCATTTCATCTCTATTTTTATAGTCTATTGTGTTAGCCATAACTTTCATTTTATGAACTAGGTTCCTCTAAATATTTTATATATGGTGCATGACCTAGTTATCTAAATCATATCTAAAAAATGTCCATACCCAGTTTCTCTTTTTGGAGATATGAATACTTTGTGACTATCTACCTCTCAACCATTTCATCTCTGTTTTAGCAGTCTGTTGCGTTAGCCATAACTTTAGTTTTATGAATTGGTTTCCTCTAAATTTTTGATATATGGTACACAACTAGTTACCTAAATCACATCCAAAAATCATCCATACCCAGTTTGTCATTTTGGAGATATGAATGTTTTGTGACTATCTACCTCTCAACCATTTTGTCTTTGTTTTAGCAGTCTATTGCGTTAGCCATAACTTTAGTTTTATGAACTGGGTTCCTTTCAGTTTTTGATATATATTGTATGACCTAGTTTCCTAAATCATATCCAAAAATTATCCATACTCAGTTTGTCATTTTGGAGATATGAATATTTGGTGACTGTCTACCTTTCACCCATTTCATCTTTGTTAAAATAGTTAGTTGCGTCACCAATAACTCTATTTTTAAATTGGGTTTCTCTGAAATTTTTATATAAGATTCATCTCTTACTTATGAAAACTATATCCAAAAGAGTTAGCATTACCCAGTTTGTCAATTTAGAGATATGTATCAATTAGTGATAGACATTCCTATGCCATCTTAATTGTTCTTATTAAATCTACAAATCCATTCTATGCATATCATTTAATCATTGCATTCCATAATTTGACATCTCTTTGAGGTAAATTGTTGAACAGTTAATGCACTTTGTCTATGCTCTCACTTTTTCATACATGTCTACTAGAGCATTTCCTTTTCGAATTCTCTTATCATTATCAAAACATTCTATATCTATATTCTTTCTGATATAGTATATGTTCTTGCATATCTTAATCGATCATATTAGTATGTTTCTTTCTTAGTGGTTTATTTTAGTGCTTTTGAACATGATATTTGGTTATCTGAGGACCGATTCTTGTTTTTAAGATTCTTTTTCTTAGGATTTGAAATTAGCAATATAGTCTAATCTAGATTTAATAGTAGAAACATAATTTAAAAGATTTTGGAAATCATACATGGGGTAGTGATTATGAAAATATTTATGTTGGAATTGAATTATATTCTCTTAAAGGCATTAGAAATAACATAACATTTATCAAGTTATATCTTTTATCTGAAAATTAGATAATGGTAGAAGCAAAATGAATTAAATTGGATGATAATTTTGAGACTTACTATGTTTGAAGGGAATAGAATCAACCTAGTTCTAATTTAAGGTAGAAGTATCAATTTTGGGTTTTAATTAGAGATCATTTAATGATGAGTCATTGATAATAGTCCATGACTTTCAACTACTAAATGTTAACCTTGCAATTAGTCTAAGTAAGACTCTTAATATTTTCTATTGCCAATAGCATAGGAATGGATTGAATATTGTTACTTATGGCACTTATATCATTTGATCATATTAGTAACTATTACTAGTAGTTAGAATAATATTGTTCTGCATTGTTGAGATAGATTCACTTTCTTCTTGTTGGATGATTGACCAAGATTGGAATTAATGTTGTATTCTTCAAGACCCATTATTAGTGCATCAGATCATGTGTTGCATCTATGGTTTTGCTTTTGAAGTAGTGATGAGGAATTTTGGTTTATGATGTGTTTTGGAAGTGATTGTGATGTGTGACCATTGCGTTTTAATGGTGTCATGTGTTGTGTTATTTGGGGAAAGTGGTTTCTAGAGGCCTAGGAGGGTGTGATAGTATGGGGGTTGGCTATGTGTGCATCGTGTGAGTTGAATGAAATGTATTCTTGAAATATGGTTTCTTATTCATGTTGGAATGATGCATGTGCAAGATGGTTTGTGCCTTGCTTAGTGTACCTATTCTTGTGGTTTTGCCTTGAACTCGTGTTGATGTCTTTTTCGAGATGTGGTGGTAGAGTTCTTCTTGAATGTTGGGGTTCATTATTTTTTTGAGCATGGAATAAAGTATTGTGTTGGTTTATGTAATCGGTTGATATTTTTGGAGCGAGAGGACCCATGCCTTGCTCTAGATACATTTTGTTTATGGTTAAGATTTTTGGAGCAAGAGGACCCATGCCTTGCTCTGGATACATGTTGTTGAGATTTGTATGCAAGAAGGTAAATGCCTTGCATGGTATATGGATACTTGTCGTTATATCTTTCTTGATGAATAGGGTCTTCTAGATGCAGGTGGGAAAGTGGCTTCCAATGTGGGGCCGGTGCCCAAAGTGGCTGCCAGGATAACCCATTGGAAGTTGTTATTCCAGTGATAACTTAATAATAAATTTGTAGGGTTGGGGGGGCTTTCACATTAATCAAGATAAAGTATGCCTCACTCATGGCTCAAGTGCTCATTTAGGCTTGAGATGAGATGAGAAGGCCATGGTTGGCAAGATCAACTTCCTTGTCCTCATGAAAGGAATGTTGGTTCAGCATGTGTCACCCTATGGGGCTGGTGCCTAGAGAGAGGCTGCCAAGATAACCATAGATGGGGGCCGGTTTCTAGAGAGAGATAGCTTGGATAACCCATGCTAGGACCATGTGATGACACTCTTCCCTACTACAGTTTAGCATTCCCTAGTTGTACTCTTCCCATTCATTGTGTGGTTTCCTCTGGAAGTGATGTTTGTGTATTGCCCTATGTTGTTGTGGTCATGTGTAGTTCTTGTTCACTATAGTTATTATCTACCTGACTATTCATGTTGTGGGACCTTATTGTTATCTCCTAGCATGGGGGGTGGACGTCATGGTTCCACATGGTCGGGTGGTTGTGCATTCTTCCATTGGTTTTCTAGCACTATGGCTCATGTGTAAAGAAGTTGTATCTCATGTTTCTAGATTTGTACTTGTATTTGAAGATAGATATTTATACTATATGCATCTAGATCTATGTATCAGTGGAACTCATTATGTAATTTGATGTAATCAGAAAGGAAGTGCTTTTGTATCATAGAAATTATGTAATTTCTTTTATAAGATAAACTATTCTGCATTTGTAAACATTATTGCAAAGATGTTGATGTATGTATCTGATGAGGTAATCAAGTTGTTAGTTTGAGTTATTTGAATAAACTATGTATGTTGTTGATTAATGTTTAATTTCAATAATCCAGTTGTGTAATCCCTAGAGATGTTAGTTTAACTGGTTGTTGATAAATTATGTTATGTTTTAGTTACTTCTATTTTAGTTAAAAAAAATCTGCCCTTTTTCTTTCAATTTAGTTGAACTTATCTCTAGGGTTGCATGGCGGGGCATTGCATTTTTCACCGGCCCCTTTACCTAGGGTGACTGGGAGTCTTGGTTGATGATGTAGGAGCATCCCTGGTTCAAGAGAAATCTTGCATCAACCAAAAACATTTGCATTTCAGTTTGTTTGTATTTCAGTTCTTTCATTTTCTAGTTCAGTTCAGGCAGTTCAATCAATAGTAGTTATCAACTTGTGGTCTAGTTTTGGCATCTCACATCTTGCAGATCTGGACTTAGCATCAACATTCATTCATCTACATCATATCAATAATTTAGGGCATTTCGATCAGTTACCAGAAAGATATTGCTATCAGAAGTTGACTATTTTTCTCAGAGTAGAGCATTCTACCAGTTCTTGATAACCAACTGAAGGAGAAGGCTTGCAGATCATTCCTTGACTTACGAATCTCATTGACATACCATTCAATGTTCTATAGTTCATGGCTGACCTTCCCCAAGGGTCCACATGTTGTTCCATTCATTTGAGGAAGTGTTCTATGCATTTAGGTCTAACCTATCTATGAACACGTTACAACTCTTCATTGGAGTTTGTGACCTTCCTTGGCTGACACGGATGAATCTATTCATCAACAAATGATATATAAAGATGTAATATATCCTTAGGAAATTAGTTATCAAGTTCACGATATAGTGATAGATGATAATTCAGATTCTATACGAAGGGAGCTTCAAAGCCTTATCTTGCGCATGTATGTAAATAGGCCTGTGAGCCCTAATTGTAAGCCTGCATGTTGCCAACAGATCTCTATTTTGAATTTTATGATATATTGAATGACTGAATCTACATTTTCTTTATTTCTTTGAGTTGTTTCCATTGTGTTTACTCTTGCTACACAGTCTAGGTAGTTCATACTATGAACCCTTCTACCGTATTAGAGCAAAAGTTTGATTCTTTGGAGTGAATTGGCGAAGAGGATTCCATAAGATCTTGTGGTAAGCATATTGTTGATCTGAGGTAGGTTACTTGTGAGCAACCGATTGCCGATTGAGAGGCAGTTGTCACTTGTAGCCCGATCACCAAACCTGAGGTAGTTTGCATTGGATCCTAGGAAGATGCTACCACAAAGAGTTCCCCATGTTGGTACAATGGCTAATAGAATGGATGAGATGATGGAATTGATGAGAACAATGTGAATTTGTTTGGATGCTATTGAAGAAGATAAGGGAAGAGGATTGACACCGAGACCTAATGTTGAAAGTGATGATGAGGAAGAATTTCAATCTATTGAATACACTAGTGAAACAATAGGAGGTGATGAAGAAGAAGAATTAGATTAGATAAAGATGTTGCGAGCTATTTCAAAGATTGGAAAGAGACCTAGAGTTGATGTTCTAAACTGTACTGGTAATTTGAACCCTGAAGAGTTGATTGATTGGATAAATGACATGGAAGAATACTTTGAATATGAGGAGATTGAAGATCTAGAGAAGGTGAAATTTGCAAAGTCAAAGTTGAAAGGACATGCTGCTATATTGTGGAAAGAAGTTTAGTTGGAAAGAAACAGAAGAGGAAAAGAGAAGATTACAAAGTGGGACCAGATGGTGACAAAGTTGAAAAATTAGTTCATACCTGCTGACTATGAGTTGGAATTGTTGAAAATATTGCAAAACTTGAGACAAAAGGAGAAATCTGTGAAGGAATACACTGAAGAATTTCATAAGATGATCATAAGGACAAGATAGTGAAGCAAGCAAGGAGAAAGTGGCTAGATATATCAATGCAATAAGATTGAACATTCAAGAAGAACTAAGTTTGGTAAGGATGACATCTTTGGAAGAAGCATATCAATTTGCCCTAAAAGTTGAAGAAAACCTAAATAAGAAGCATGATCAGAGACATAGAGGCAGAAGAGGTAAATTTCAAAAGGGGAGATCATTTTTTAGATATGATAGATCATTTGTGGAGTAGAACAAGCTTGACAACCCAATTAGAAAGGATGACAGAGATAACAATGCTTACTAGAGAGATGACAAAAAAATTTATCGAAGAGGAAACCCTAGTGCATACTGGAATGAAGGATATAGAAGAGAAGGAAGAGCATTTGACAAGAAGACATTCAGATGTACTTGTTTCAAGTGTGGAGGTGAAGGACACACAACATTTGAATGTAATCAAGGTAGTACAAGCAAGAAGATAGAGAATAGTGGGAGAGCAGCCTATGTTGAAGAAGAACTTATTGAATCACCTTGTTTGGTTGGCAATCCAGAGAAAGGAGAATCATTGGTGATGAGGAGAGCACTATTTCAAGTAGAGACCAATGAGGAACTGTCACAGAGGAAAAGTGTGTTAAGAACTAAATTCAAATCAAGAGGTAAGTGGTGTAAAGTTGTAATTGATAGTGGTAGTTCAGATAACCTAGTTTCAGAGGAGATGCTGACTAAGCTAAAGTTGGAAAGATTGAAACAGCCTAAGCCCTATCAAATAGCATGGATTTAGGATGATCATAAGGTACTGGTGAGTGAACAATGTTTGGTGAAATTTCATATTGGATCTTATTATGATGAAGTCTTGTGTGATATTATGCTTATGGGTGTTTGTCATAGCTTGTTGGGTAGACCTTGGCAGTATGATAGAAAAGCTATGCATGATGGAAGAAAGAATACATATACTATAATAGGAAATGGGAAAAGAATTACTTTGATTCCTTTAGAGGATGACCCTAAAAATGTGGTATGTGGGAATGCTAGAATCTGTTTGGTAGATGGAAGGAAATTTTTGGATGGTTTGAAATAGGAATGTATGTATTATGCTTTGATTCCTAAGAAGCCTAAAATATTGAAGAGAGAGACTGAACCGGAGGAGATAAGAGAGTTGCTGACAAAGTATGAAGATATCATATCAAATAATGTACCTGAAGGATTACCACCTATAAGGAGTATCAATCATCACCTAGATCTTATACCAGGAGCAAGTTTGCCTAACAATGTAGTACATAGAATGACACTAGTAGAGAATGAAGAACTGAATAGACAGATACAAGAGTTGCTGAGGAAAGGTTTGATTAGAGAAAGTTTGAGTCCTTGTATAGTACCTACAGTGCTTGCATCCAAGAAGGATGGTGAATGGAGAATGTGTACTAATTCTAGAGCAATAAACAAGATCACAGTAAGTATAGATTTCCTTTACCTAGGATGGATGATATCATGGATTGTTTGAGTGGAGCAAGATATTTCACAAAGATAGACTTGAAGAGTGGATACCATCAAATCATAATTAGAGAAGGAGATGAATGGAAGACTACTTTTAAGACAATGAAGGATTGTATGAGTGGTTAGTGATGCCTTTTGGATTGACAAATGCACTGAGTACTTTCATGAGGTTGATGAATGAGGTCTTGAAGAAATTCTTGGGTAAGTTTGTAATTATGTACTTGGATGATATTCTAATTTTTAGTAGGACAAAAGAGGAACATTTGTTGCATATTAGACAAGTTTTACAGAGGTTGAGAGAGGAGAAATTGCTAATAAACATCAAGAAGTGTAGTTTCATGAAGGAAGAATTGGTATATCTGGGATTTGTGATTTATGTGGAAGGATTGAAGATGGACCCTGAGAAAGTGAAAGCAATTGTTGAATGGCCTACACTAGAGAGCATTGGAGAGGTTAGATCATTTCATGGTTTAGCTAGTTTCTACTGGAAGTTCATCAAAAATTTTAGTTCAATTTGTAACCCTATGACAGAGATAGTGAGAGGTGACAGAAAAGATTTCAAGTGGACATCAGGAGTAGATAAAAGTTTTGAGTTGTTGAAGCAGAAAGCAATACAGCAACTTGTTTTGGCATTACCAAATTTCAATAAGGTATTTCAAGTTGATTACGACGCTAGTGGAAATGCAATTTAAGTCAAGGTAGACCTGTAGCATATTTTAGTGAGAAGATGAATGATGCAAGGAGAAGATATTTAGTTTATGATCAAGAGTTCTATGCCATAATTCAAGCCTTGAAGAAGTGGAGACATTACTTGTTGCCTAAGGAGTTTGTGTTATATATAGATTATCAGGCTTTGCAGTATCTGAATAGTCAGGGAAAGTTAAATCAGAGACATATGAGGTGGGTAGAGTTCATGCAGAGTTATACTTTTGTTTTGAAGCATAGGAGTGGTAAATCAAATAAAGTTGTTGATGCCTTGAGTAGAAGAAGAAACCTATTGACAGAGATGAGAGTTGAAGTGTTGGGTTTTGATGAATTGAAGAATATGTATGAGGGAGACACTGATTTTGTAGAACTTTGGAAAGCATGTAAAGAACCTATTGTGATAGATAGAAGTAAGTGGTTGGACTATTTCATTCAAGAAGATATGTTGTTCAAAGGAAGTCAGTTATGAATACCTAGAAGTTCAATGAGAGATAATTTGATCAAGGAGAAGCATAGTGGTGGATTGCTAGGACATTTTGGCATTGATAAGACAGTGGCTTTGGTAAGTGAAAATTACATTTGGCCTCAGATACATACGGATGTTCAGAGATTTGTGTAGAGTTGTATATTTTGTCAAGTTGTAAAGGGAATAGTCAGAATATTGGATTGTATAAACCTTTGACAGTACCAGAGAGACCTTGGTGATGGGGGATGCCTATGGGTTTAGCAAACCTATCTTGACACAACACTTCAAGACCTATATCAATCCCAAGTCTCCCTACCAATTCAAGTGCTCATAGACATTTTCTACCCCAAAATGCCTATGTCAACCTAACCAGTCTATTACAGAGGTGAAAGACCTGTTTGCCTGGTGTTCCCAATGTAGACAATGCTTACTTGGTGTGAGGTTTTCTTCTTTACCCTCACTATTTCCAAGATTCCTAATCTCCAAGGCTTATAGCCTTCTTGAGTCCATTATCAGCCCTCCTCTCTGGGTCCAGGGTTCTGATTACTTGGTACTCAATCCTTCCACTCTGTTTTCACCCTTGTCTCTTAGACTGCAACTTGCTTACTAGCCGGGCTATGGCACAGCTTGCCTAGTACAAGTTCACATGGCCTCTCTCTGTCAACCCATTCACAACAACAGAAAGAAAAATTAAAAAAAAGAGACTCTGTTTGATTTCCCCCCATGACTATACAAAGAATATGCGAGGACATCAAACTAGAGTCATTATGTACAAACAGAAACAAAACTAACAGGAATTAAACTGTCTACTCTACTGCAAACCAGATTATGCAAGTACTCTATAGACAAAATTCAAATGGATTCAACTGTCAATGTTTTTATTATCAGAAGTTCTTCTATTACATTCACGGCATCTCAGGCTTCAAAACATTCCAACCCCACTCTCAGACTAAATCTCATCTTATATATTAACTACCCTTGTCCGTTATCAGATGGTTAGGGCTTTCTGCATTAGTAGGTTCTCATCGGTGAAACACATCGGCATCGCTGGAACTTCTACTCATTGGTGAAACAATGCCTATCGGCATTCTCAGATCTCGCTTCCTCGACAGCTTATTTCCTACCAATGAGCCTAATGTCATTTTTACTTAGGTTACTTTCACTAACCATCATCGGTGTGACAAACACCATCGGTACACTCCAGTCTTCTTCTGCCGATATCCATCTTCTCCCTGACATAACAGTTTGCGGCTTTAGTTCTCACCTATCGGCGAGATGTCAACTATCGGTAGCTTCTAAACTGCTCACACTGATAAACTCTATCTCGCTAATGGCACCTTCTAATCCAACTGTCGGCGTGACTTTAGCATCGGCCAAACCTTCGACTCCTCCATCGATGTTATTTCTCACGCTGATGTGTTTTACATCAAATTCACTTTCGCCAAGACTAACCCCGTTGGTGTAACTTAAAACTTATTCGCCGATATCAACACTCTTACCGATAGCAATGTCTTTGTATTCACTTTCGGCAAGACTCCTTCCATCGCTCAACCTCTTGACTTGGCTTCTGATGTTCATCGCTCACACCGATGGACCTAACAACCCCTTCGTTGGTCAGACCACATTCTATCGGCAAACCTCAAATGTGTCCCACTGATATCGTTGGTCATGCCGATGCTCCTTCTATCGGCGTAACTTCATCGTTCTCCTGCCGATGTTCTATCAGCGTAACTTCACCGTTCTCTTGCCGATGTGTCCCCATCACCAAGACTCCTCCCATTAGCAACTCTGTCCATTCTCCTGCTGACAATAAATCTCATGCCGATATGCTTATGGCAACTCTCCGTCGGTCAAACATTTGGTCGTCGGTGAAACTGTTCCATCAGTCTCTGATATCATTAGTCTTGCTGACCATTCTATCCTGTCGGTATAACTTCCTACATCGGTCAGACATTCTCGTTGTCTCCCGATATGTATTTCACATTCATGTGCCTTTGTCGGTATACCTTTGTCGGTATGACTTTAACTATCGATAAAGCTTTTAAATGTTGCACCAATGAGCTTGCTCACTCCGATGGGTCTACTTTGCACATGTATAAACTTCTTCCCGCTCTTCCCTATTTTGAAAATTCAAAACATCACAACAAAATGCAAACATATATACACATGGGCTCCAAGCCCTTGGTGCTCCTGCACCATACTCCCCCTGTGTGGAAGGAGTCAAGTCACCTTTGGTGACAACAAGGCAAAATTAATGCCCCGTTTCTTGAACTCTAACTCTGCAATCCAGGTAGCCTCTGCTTCAGGCAATTGTTTCCACTTGATTAGGTGCTCCATGTACACACCATGTCTGGTCTGTTTCTACACGTGAGAATCTAGAATTCTCTCAGCCTGTGGTGTGATTTTTGGAGGCAAGGTTACATCATTCACTGTCTGTGTAGCTTCTACACTAGATTCCCCTACTATTGGATGAGGACTTTTATATGGCACCAAGTCCTGATCATTGAACACTGGTGAAATTGCCAAGTCTACTGGCAAATCAATCCTATAGGCATTGTTGCCATACTTGTTTAGAATTCTACAAGGACCAATCCGTCTCATCTACAATTTGGTTGGTATCCCTTTCTACAATCTGGCTTTGTTCAAATGAACCATGACGAAATCACCAACTACAAATTGAATGTCCTTCCTGTGTGCATCTACCCTATCTTTGATCTTCAGGGTGTTTTCCATCAATTGCTGCTTCACTTGGTCATGAATCTCCTTCATAGACTGTGCAAAATCCTCTGCATGACCACTTCTAAACTCCATGTCTCCAAGAATTCTGAGTTCACATACACCTCTCGGGTGCATTCCATAGACGATTTCAAAAGGACTCTTGCCAGTAGTCCTATTCACACTGTCATTATAGGCAAATTCTGCCTGATAAATGACTTGATCCCAACTCTGTCCATATTCTTTTGTCAAACACCTTAACAGGTTGCCCAATGTCCTGTTCACCACTTCTATTTGGCCATCTGTCTGTGGATGATATGCTGATCCAAAAGACAAATTTGTCCCTAACCTCTGCCATAGAGTTTTCCAAAAATGTCCCATGAACTTAGCATCTCTATTAGACACGATGCTTGCTGGTAGTCCATGAATCCTTATGACCTCTTTGAAAAATAAATGCGCTATATGACTGGCATCATGAGTCACCTTACAAGGAATGAAATGACTCATCTTGCTAAATCTATCAACAACTACAAAAATACTATCAAAAACAATCTTAGTCTTTGGTAGACCAACTACAAAATCCATACTTACACAATCCTATGGTCTGGAAGGAATGGGTAATGGTTGATACAGTCCAGCATTTGAAGAAATTCCCTTGGCCTTTTGACAGATGATACACTGCTCCACATACTTTCGGACGTCTTTGTGCATCTTCGGCCAATAGTAGAACCTCTGGACTAATTCCAATGTTTTGTTCAGACCAAAATGTCCACTCAAACTGCCATTATGCTTCTCCTGTATGAGATTTTCTCTCATGGATCCTTTTGGTACACACAACTATCCACCTTTGAACAGCAAACCCTGCTGCAATGTGTAATCTGCAAATTCACTATAAAAGTGATTCTCAAAGTCTTGACAGACTTTGTATGCCTCAGCAAAATCTTCATCCTCCTTGTAGAGAGCTCTGAACTCTTCCATTCCTATACTTCTTAATTGCACTTCTTGTACTGTGAGCAACCTTCTGCTTAAAGCATCTGCTACTTTGTTGAGCTATCCCTTCTTGTGCTTAATTGTAAATGTATAAGACTACAAATACTCCATCCACTTGATATGGCTATGGCTCAACTTATCTTGTGAGTTCAGAAAACTCAAAGCTTGATTGTCTGTATACACAACAAATTCCTTAGGTAGGAGATAATGTCTCCATTTTCTAAGTGCTTGAACTAGAGCATAGAGCTCCAAGTCATATGAAGAGTATCTACTCTTTGCTTCATTTAGCCTATCACTAAAAAAGGCTACTGGTCTATTCTCTTGGCTAAGTACTGCCCCTACTGCAATATTGCTAGCATCACATTCTAAAGTAAACAACTTATCAAAACTAGGTAGCACTGACACTGGCTACGTGGCCACTTCTTTTTTCAATAGTTCAAAACTGTTATTAGCTACTTGTGTCCATTGAAACTTTGTTTTCATCCCACCTTTGATCGTATCAAGCATGGGTGCACAAATAGCATTGAAATTCTTTATGAATTTTCTATAAAACTGAGCTAAGCCATGGAAACTTCTCACCTCAGTTGCTGCTCTGGGAGTAGGCTAACTCAATATGGCTTCTACCTTTGACTTGTCCATTTTCAATTCTCCTTTGGACAACACAAAACCAAGGTATACCAATTCCTGCTTCATGAATTCACACTTCTCCAAATTTATGGTTAGTTGTTCATCATGTAACTTTTTCAAAATAGTATTTACATGTTCAAGATGCTCTTCTTTAGTTTGACTAAAAATCAAGATATCATCTAGATAAACAACTACAAATTTACCCGTATAGTCCTTAAGGACTTCATTCATGAGCCTCATGAATGTGCTGGGAGCATTTGATAAACCAAATGGCATAACAAGCCATTCATACAGTCCTTCTGTAGTTTTGAAGGCTGTTTTCCACTCATCACCTTCCTTGATTCTAATCTGGTGATAACCACTTTTCAGGTCTATCTTAGTGAAATACTTAGCTCCTCCTAAACAGTCCATAAGATCTTCAATTCTGGGAATAGGAAATCTGTACCTTATGGTGATCTTATTGATAGCTCTGGAGTCCGTGCACAATCTTCATGTTCCTCCTTTCTTTGGTGCCAACACTGTAGGCACTGCACAAGGACTTATGCTTTTTCGAACTAACCCCTGGTCAAGCAATTCTTGTACTTGTCTGGTTATCTCCTTATATTGTTCTGGAGTCATCTTGTAAGGAGCCTTGTTAGGCAAAGATGCCCCTGGAATCAGATCTATCTGATGGCTTATAGTCCTCTGTGGGGTAGTGTTGCTGGTGTTCCATCACTAATGATATCCTTATATTGTTCCAGTATAGTCTGCATCTCTTTTGGGATCACTACCTTTTTGTCTTTCTTCTCCTCCGTAGGCTTCACTATGATAGCATAACTAATACCATCCTCCTTAAGAGTGTTCAAAAACTCTTTACCACTCACAACTAAGATACTAGGACTCTTAGTCTTATTTGCTTCTTCATCTTCCAAAGATTGAATTTTATAGGTGACACCATCTTTTTGAAAAGAATATGCATTCTTCTCACCATCATGTATGGCCTTCTAGTCAAACTGCCATGGTCTGCCCAATAAGAGATGACATGCATCCATAGGTAGGATATCACAAAGTACCTTGTCTTTGTATCCACCTATACCAAACTCTACCCAAGTTTGCTCATTGACTATCACATGTTGACCTTTATTTAACCATGTGACTCTATATGGATTTGAATGAGGTATTCTTTGCAAATTTAGTTTTCTAACTACTTCATCAGACACTATATTATCAGTAGACCCTGAGTCTATGATTACTTGACATACCTTATTCATAATCTTGCATCTGATTCTGAATAATGCTCTCCTTTGGCTTGGTTCAACTTTCACTAGTTCTTTGATCAATGTTCTCCTTACCATGATGTTCTCTCCCACTTTTGAGGTTAGACTGACTTTAGGTGTTTTGTTGCTTGAAGCATCATCATGTACATAATGATTTCTTTTGTCAACTCCTTGAGAAGAAGATGTGCCCGGACACCTATATGTTGGATGGCCCAACTGACCACAATTGTAGCATTTCATCGTGGCAAAGTAGGATCCTCTGCCTGATCCTCCTGATCTTCCTCTGTTAGATCCCCTTCCTCTATAGTTTCCTCTACTACTAGTCTCTCCACTCTGCTCTGTGAGTTTGGATTCTCCTTGGGGTCTTTGATCAGTATTTCTACCACCATAATTTTCTCTTCCTTTGCTGTCTCTACCTCTTCCTCTTGATCTGTTGTTTGATTCTTGTTTCTTCTTGCTCTTCTCCTCTACCTTGAGTGCTAGCTGATAGCTTTGATGCACTATTGTAGGGCTGAACAAGCTGATTTCCTCTTGAATACTCCATCTCAAACCATTGAGATATCTTGCTACTTTCACATTTTCATCTTCCATCACCTTAGACCTCAGGCATAGTTTTTGAAACTCCTCAGTGTATGCACTGACATCTAATTCTCTTTGTCTCAAATTTTGTTGTTTCTTATACAACTGGACTTCATAATCTCGAGGCATGTATACCTCTTTGATTTTAGCCACCATACCCTTCCAAGTAGCTATAGGTTTCTTGTCTTCTTTCTCTCTTTCAGTTTGAACAAATTTCCACCATGTCAAGGCAGCTCCTCTGAGTCTTGATTTAGCCACCTTCACCTTTTGAGCTTCACTCACTCCATCACATTCAAAGTGATTTTCTAAACCTTCTATCCATTCCATAACCAAATCAGGTTCCATCTTTCCACTAAAAAGAGGAACTCCTTCCAATGTCTTACCACTCATGGCTTTTAAGGCCTTCAAGAAAGGTTCTTCTTCCATCTTAGGATTGGGTGTGGGCTCTTCATCTTCTATAGACACACGTTTTTCCTTATTTACTTTCTACCTAACTTCTTCAGTCTTTTCCATCATTACACCCAATCTACTTTCCATTTCTACCAATCTTTCCCGTAGGAGTCTATTCTCCTCTTCTTGATCATCAACCTTCTTTGCTAACTCTGCATTAGTCACCATCTCTCTGGCTGAACCTACAGACTCACTTGAACTCGATGATGACATACAACTTCTTCTATTCCAACCTAGGAATAGCCCAAATCTTTAACTTTCTCTGATACCAATTTGATGGGGGATGCCTATGGGTTTAGCAAACCTATCTTGACACAACACTTCAAGACCTATATCAATCCCAAGTCTCCCTACCAATTCAAGTGCTCATAGACATTTTCTACCCCAAAATGCCTATGTCAACCTAACCAATCTATTACAGAGGTGAAAGACCTATTTGCCTGGTGTTCCCAATGCAGACAATGCTTACTTGGTGTGAGGTATTCTTCTTTACCCTCACTGTTTCCAAGATTCCTAATCTCCAAGGCGTATAGCCTTCTTGAGTCCATTATCAGCCCTCCTCTTTGGGTCCAGGGTTTTGATTACTTGGTACTCAATCCTTCCACTCTATTTTCACCCCTATCTCTTAGACTGCAACTTGCTTACTAGCCGGGCTATGGCACAGCTCGCCTAGTACAAGTTCACATGGCCTCTCTCTGTCAACCCATTCACAACAATAGAAAGAAAAACAAAAAAAAGAGACTTTGTTTGATTTCCCCCCATGACTGTACAAAGAATATGCGAGGACATCAAACTAGAGTCATTATGTACAAATAGAAACAAAACTAACAGGAATTAAACTGTCTACTCTACTGCAAACCAGATTATGCAAGTACTCTACAGACAAAATTCAAATGGATTCAACTGTCAATGTTTCTATTATCAGAAGTTCCTCTATTACATTCATGGCATCTCAGGCTTCAAAACATTCCAACCCCACTCTCAGACTGAATCTCATCTTATATTAACTACCCTTGTCCGTTATCAGATGGTTAGGGCTTTCTGCATTAGTAGGTTCTCATCGGTGAAACACATCGGCATTGCTAAAACTTCTACTCATCGGTGAAAGAATGCCTATCGGCATTCTCAGATCTCGTTTCCTCGACAGCTTATTTCCTACCGATGAGCCTAATGTCGTTTTTAATTAGGTTACTTTCACTAACCGTCATCGGTGTGACAAACACCATCGGCACACTCCAGTCTTCTTCTGCCGATACCCATCTTCTCCCTGACATAACAGTTTGTGGCTCTGGTTCTCGCCTATCAGTGAGACATCAACTATCGGTAGCTTCTAAACTGCTCACGCCGATAAACTCCATCTTGCCAATGGCACCTTCTAATCCAACTGTCGACGTGACTTTAGCATTGGCCAAACCTTCGACTCCTCCGCCGATGTTATTTCTCACGCTGATGTGTTTTACATCAAATCCACTTTCGCCAAGACTAACCCTGTCGGTGTAACTTAAAACTTATTCGCCGATATCAACACTCTTACTGATAGCAGTGTCTTTGTATTCACTTTCGGCAAGACTCCTTCCATCGCTCAATCTCTTGACCTAGCTTCCAATGTTCATCACTCACACCGATGGACCTAACAACCCCTTCGTCGGTCAGACCACATTCTATCGGCAAACCTCAAATGTGTCTCGCTGATATCGTCGATCATGTCGATGCTCCTTCTATTGGCGTAACTTCACCGTTCTCCTGCCGATGTTCTATCAGCATAACTTCACCATTCTCTTGCCGATGTGTCCCCATCGCTGAGACTCCTCCCATCGGCAACTCCGTCCATTCTCCTGCCGACAATAAATCTCATGCCGATATGCTTATAGTAACTCTCTGTCGGTCAAAAATTTGGTCGTCGGTGAAACTGTTCCATCAATCTCTGATATCATTAGTCTTGCCGACCATTCTATCCCATCGGTATAACTTCCTACATCGGTTAGACATTCTTGCTGTCTCCCGATATGTATTTCACGCCGATGTGCCTTTGTTAGTATACCTTTGTCAGTATGACTTTAACTATCGATAAAGCTTTAAAATGTTGCGCCGATGAGCTTGCTCACTCCGATGGGTCTACTTTGCACATGTATAAACTTCTTCCCGCTCTGCCCTATTTTGAAAATTCAAAACATCACAACAAAATGCAAACATATATACACATGGGCTCCGAGCCCTTGGTGCTCCTGCACCACTTGGGAAGATATAAGCATGGATTTTGTAATGGGATTACCTAAGATAGAAAGAGGACATGATTCAATATTTGTAGTGGTTGATAGATTTTCAAAGATGGCTCATTTCATTCGTTGTAAGAAAACAACTGATGCAGTGCATGTAGCTGACCTATTTTTTAAGGAGATTGTGAGATTGCATGGATTACCTAGGAGTATAGTTTCAAACAGAGGTACAAAGTTTGTTGGATACTTTTGGAAGACACTTTGGAAGAAGATGAAGATAGATTTGAAGTTTAGTTCTACTTTTCATCCACAGATAGATGGATAGACAGAGTTAGTGAATAGGAGTTTGGGAAACTTGTTGAGATCTTTGGTTGGAGACAAAGCTGGAAGTTGGGACTTGATTCTTCAACAAGCAGAGTTTGCATACAATAATTCAATGAATAGGAGTACCGGAAGAACACCTTTTGAGATTATTACCAGAGTAAATCCTAGAGGAGTTGTAGAATTATGAGATATCAGTACAGAAGAAAAGAGGAGTGAAGAAGTAGAAGAATTTGCAGATCATATGAAGACAGTGCATCATCAAGTGAAGAAGCATTTGAAGGACATGAATAGTAAGTACAAAGAGAAGGTTGATGAGAAGAGAAGACATAAGGAATTTGAAGTTGGAGATGAAGTGATGGTGTACTTGAGAAAAGAAAGATTTCTAGTTGGAACATATAACAAGTTGAAGATGAAGAAGTCTGGACCTTGTAGGATACTCAAGAAATTTGATTCAGGAAATGCATATGAAGTGGAATTACTAGAGACATTGGGTATTTCACCTATTTTCAACATTGCAGATCTTTATCAGTATCATGAAGCAGAGTCCAGTGACAGCATGGAAAAAGACTTGAAGAAGCAGTTACCACAACAAGCACCAGAATAGATTGAAGACATTTTGGACAGCAAAGTTGGATGCAACACTAGAGGAAGACAATACAAAGAATACCTTGTGAAATGGAAAGGTAGACCAAAAGAAAATTCATCTTGGATTTCTTAGGCTAAGGTGGACTGTCATGGTTCTCCCCTAGCCCCAACAAAATGAGGTATTCACTTTTTCAATAATCCTAGATGTCTGATGTAGGAGCATCCCTGGTTCAAGAGAAATCTTGCATCAACCAAAAACATTTACATTTCAGTTCTTTCATTTTCTAGTTTAGTTCAGGTAGTTCAGTCAGTAGCAGTTCTTAGCTTATGGTCTGGTTTTGGCATTTCACATCTTGCAAGTCTAGACTTAGCATCTACATCATATCAAGAATTCAAGGCATTTGGATCAGTTACCAGAAAGATATCGCTATCAGAAGTTGACTATTTTTCTCAGAGTAGAGCATTCTACCAGTTCCTGATAACTAGCTGAAGGAGAAGGCTTGTGGATCATTCCTTGACTTGTGGATCTCATTGACACATCATTCAATGTTCTGTGGTTCATGGTCGGCCATCCCCAAGGGTTCGCACATTGTTCCATTCATTTGAGGAAGTGTTCTATGCATTTAGGTTTGACCTATCTATGAACACGTTACAACTCTTCATTGGAGTTTGTGACCTTTCTTGGCTGACACAGAGGAATCTATTGGTCTAGAAATAATATATAAAGATGTAATAGATCCTTAGGAAAGTATTTATCAAGTTCAAGATATAGTGATAGTTGATAATTCAGATTTTATGTGAAGGGAACTTCAAAGCCTTATCTTGCGCATGTATGTAAACAGGCTTGTGAGCCCTAATTGTAAGCCTGCATGTTGCTGATGGATCTCTATTTTGAATTCTATGATATATTGAATGACTGAATCTACATTTGCTTTATTTCTTTGAAATGTTTCCATTATGTTTACTCTTACAGTACGGTTTGGAAAGTTCATTCTGTGAACCCTCCTACTGTGATTGCACCAGTCAAAAGTTATGAAATGGGCACCCAAAGTTAGAAACCTCTCCTAAGTTCCTCATTTGATGGGCCTGTACCTGTTAGGCTATAGAGATAAGATTTTATAAGGCTATGTTTAGTATTTCAAAAAGGTGGTTTTTTTGTGGATTTAAAGGATTTTTTTTTGGAGATTTAAAAGGAGATTTTCTTCTATTTATGAACTCCACTTGAGCATTAAAAAGAAGGAATGATATTTTTTAAAGCGGGCATTTTTTATGATGCTCTAACTATTCACATTCTGCTAGTAACCGAGAGGGCCAAGAAATTTTCGTTAAAGCTCTATATTACATTTTTTTAAATGTGTGACTGATGATATGAGTGATATACACACAAACCTACATGTACATATGCAAGAGAGTTGAAATGGTGCAATTTTTTATAGGTTTTGAGTCAAGTGATATATAAAGGATTCAAATTTTGATGTATGTTTTCAGTGCCATACAAAGAAGTTGCAGAAAAATGTTGAAGGACATTTATCAATCAGGATTTGTGATATGATGCAGAGTTTTGTATTCTTTTCATAAGTTAAAATAGAGTTATTGATCATTGGTTTTCATATGTGCAAGGTATATGATGTGTAGAGTTTTATGTTTTGAAGGGTGAACATCTTATGTATAGTGTTCATAGATTTTGCAGAGATTATTTTAGGAGCCATGTTGAAGGATTCATGTGTTAGTTTCTTTGAAGTATGAAGTGGACTATGTAACAGAGTTACAGAGAATGACATACTATTTTAAAAAGGAGATGATAGAGACAGAAGGTGTAGAGAATCAAGCAAAGAAGAATGTGTCCTAAGTGAAGATGATCTTGTATGATTTATGATATCATTATGATCATAAGTTCTTGTATTGTATGATATCAATGTCATTGTAATGAAGTTTATGATGATCCTGCAAAGGAAGATATAAGGTGTTGTATTGAAAAGAAATAGAGTGTCCCTCTATATGTTTATCTTCATTTTAATGTGTGATGAAACACTTTTCCAGTGAGGCACTTTTATCAGCCAGTGAGGCTTGTATGGTCAGTGAGACCTATTTATTGCCAGTGAGGCATTCATCAGCTAGTGAGGCTCCATAATTGGTGATTTTCATGATTAAGCAGTGAGGTAGTTTAGAGTGGTTTTTCATCCCTATGAGGGTTTTCCACTCATCAAAATCTATGTCATGTCTTCTCTTTATGGTTGATTATATTGTATCTATTTGGTCATCCTTATTTAAGTTTTTGTATACTAGTTGGCCTATCTTGATGACTATGATTTAAATGAGCTCCTTTGCACAAGATCCGTGAGTTAAGTTTTGAAATGTTAAATTTCATAGACCACTAATTTGGTCCCCCCCTCTTAGTGGTCCTGTACTCCAACAAGTGGTATCAGAGCCTAGGTTCCCTTTTTGAAGTATAACAAGCTTGGGTAGGTCTTGATTGTGGAGTACCAAGGGAAAGTGTAGAAGAAATAAGGGCAGGACAAATGCCAAGTCACATACTAGTCAAAAGGCACCATCTTTATCAAATTCAAATGTTGATATACAACCATTTGATAGAAGTGTTTCACAAGTTGAATTAGATATTAAATTAGAGGAAGAGTTTTTAGGAGTTCCTTTCTTTGATGGTTCAGATTTATCTATTCGGTGTATTAGAATACAAGTTTACCTTTTTTCTTTAGGGTATGGTGTGTGGATGTCAGTTGAGAATGGGTATTTTATTTCCTCTCAATCACCTAATACTACAAGTAACAAAGAGGCTTATGAATGCAATCATACAAAAAAGAAGGCTATTTTGTCTGGATTATCTAATGAAGTTTCCTATAAAGTTATGCATTTGAAACAACTTAGGATGTGTGGAAGGAATTGATCAGAATCTATCAAGGTGATGCACTTGAAGGAGAGGTAAGCTTGGTGTCTAAGGAAATTAACAATGAAAGGAGACATTCACATGAAAAAGATAAGATTCAATCTGATTCAGAAGAAGATCACATTATGAGTGATGATGAACAAGATTGTGAGATTGATAAAGAAGAACTCATGTGTGCTCTGGGTGAAATCAAGAAATACAAAAAGGAGAACCAAAGATTAGAGTTGCAGATACAACAAGAAAAAGCCTTCAAAGACAAAGCACTTTCAGACCTTGAAAGAGTATCTTCTGATCTTGGAGAGGCAAGAAATCAGATTGTGAATTTAAGGACACAAATTAATGAACCAGATAAATTAATTATCAATCTAAAGACTGAAATTGAAGAAGCCAAGAGAATAATAGATGTTACCAAGTCTGAATGTGAAATCAAATCAATTGAATGTCTAAAACTAGAGGCTAAAATTATCAATCTGAGAAAAGATTATTGAAGGTCTCAAGGTTCTGTCCAAGAAATATCAGTAGTTTGAAGAAAGCACAAACAAGTTGCATGAAATGTTGGGCAAACAAAGCATCATAAGGACAGTACCGGTCTAGGTTATAAAGGAGAGTGTTCCAAAGTTAGAGAGGCTCCTAGAAGGAAACTTGACCTAAGTTATCATGTTGTTGCTCTTGAAGGCAAAAAAATTATTGAAGCTGAAATGAAAACCAAAGATGAATTTGTAAAAATGCACAATCAAATAAGAAGTTTTAGAAGAACTGCTCCAGCAAGACAAGCATATATGTACAGGTGTAATTATTCATTTTTTGGTTATTGTTATACTTGTAATCATTTTGGACCCAAAGCAATTGATTGCAGAAGAAATCAATCTAATGTTGATCTAGTGTGTTACAAGTGCAATAATGTTGGTCACATACAAAGAAACTATAGAATGCATAGAAGAATAGCATCATCTAGTTTGAAAGGTTGGAAAAGGAAAAAGGTTGAAAAGGTTTGGAAGAAGAAAACTGAATAGAAGAAAGAAGCTGTGAAAGATTGGAGAATGAAACAAAGAAAAGAGAATATAGATTCTAAACTTGTGCATCTTGCACAAGTCACATCATCAGTTGCATAACATATAACATGAAGTGAGGGAGAGTTGTCCAATGTCCTATCACTTAACCCCAAAATGTTTTAGGAAGAAATCGTTTGGTTCTTGTCAATATGGTGATCTTGATTTGGTTATCGTGCTATTGGATTTATGCCTAATAATGTTTGCTAGAATGTTTCATGTCAAGATGCTACTCATTTCAGCTTTATGAAATGAAGTTCATGTAGTTAATGATGGTGTTGCTAACTATGTTGATCTTCAATGTATATTAGTAATACAGGTGATTAGTGCAATCATGATGTTGTTAATATCATTCACAAAGGGAGTTAAAGGTGTGTCTTGAATCCTAAAGAGTAGTGGTAGATGATAATGGTGATATTCAAGTATTGATGTCTACTCTATTTTCTATTTACAGGGAGGATGGTCTTCATCAAGATAGTCTTCATTCTTTACAGGATGGTCTTTATTCTTTATCATGCCAAGAAGTGTGTGTAGGAGTAGATTGGTTGCAATTTGTTGTAGGTTGATTGTCCATTAAGATGTATCTTGTTGTCACTATCATGGAAGTCTCGACGAGGTCATCTCTAGAGTGGTCATCATGTCATCATGAGTTGTGAATATTGTGATGAGTAGTCTTCATGCTATTATTATTAGAATTTTGCTTGTTGAGTCTACATTGTTGTTCATCATGGGTGTTGAAGTGTTTATGATATCTTTGCATGGAGTTCAAGTTCATATGTGTCATGTTAAAGGCTTAATTTATCTAAAACCTAAGAGTCATTTTTTTGCCATCATAATCATACTTTATGCTTTGGGAGATCTTGGAGATTTGCCATTTAGGTCAAAAAGGGTTGATGATTGTGAAAGAATTGTTTGTCATGAAAAGATTGTTTTGCAACCACAAGTGATGTCATCAAGAATTTGTATTTGATAGTAGAGATATCTCAATTTTCATCTTGTCAAAATAAGTGATCAGAGGATCTCAATGATGTCAGTTTTCATCTCCATATTCATATTGGTGTTGTGACAAGAAGTGATATTGTGCTGAGGTAGACATGCAAGTTTCATACTTGTAGGAATATGCTCTTTTGTGCAGACTTTATGATGTAATAGATCTTATTTTATGTATGGAGAGTATGGTACAGTCTATGGGCAATTTATAACAGTAGTTTGGTGCTTTGTTTGGTGTGCCTCACATGATGTTGCCCTCAGGTCCTGTGTTTCAGAATGTATGTCTTCAGATGTGTGCTTCATGGTGACTTGTTTCTTTCAAGTTTTTCAATATGCAGATGTTCAAGGATAGAGCTTTTAGGATAAGTTTAGGATAGGAAATGGAAAAAGGTATAGTATGACCTGGTATGTTGAGAAAAGTAGTCATTTGTAGAAATCTCAAATGGATTGAATACAACAATGTTCATTGCAGTGTAGAAGGTTGAAAGATCTTCATAGTCATCAAATTCTAAGAAGTTAGTGATGAATCCTGTGGGAGCTTGTAGAAAGCATAAATAAAAGATAGAGAGTATGAAAAGATTATGACATATTTCATGCATTAGTGACTGAGATTTGGTTCATGACAGTGATTTGAGATAGTAGCATAATTCTTGTAGAAGAGGACATGATGTGTGACTGGTTAACCTCATAATGAATGTCAAAAATGTTGGCACTTGTTGCATAGAGTTGCTTTATGATAGATCGAAAGATGTTATCTCTCTGACAAGTTGATACTTGGTGACTTCAAGGAAATATAATGCTCTGCATTGAGATAGTGTTGTATCTTGACTGTACTAGTGTTTATGTTTTGTTTATTGTATAGTGAGTATGCATATGGGGAGCTTCATAATAGTTGATTCTGGCTACTTGATGTCAATGAATTTATCATTCAAGGTGTTTTGACAGTAATTTTATGATGGTGACTAATCCATGCTCTTGCTCTAAGATGTGGTGCTTTGTGGTGGTCATATTTTTGCTGCTCCATGATAGTATTATGTATTTTATGTTTGCCTCGAGGGGGGTTTATGCCTTTGTCATCCGATGTCAAAAAGGGGGAGAGAGAGAGAATGTATCATGTAGTTTTGCCATCAATGACAAAGGGGGAGATTGATGGAGGTTGATTTCTATTGATGTCAAAAAGGTCTTTCATGAAAAGGGTTTTTTCATGCTTCATTATTTAGTTGATGTGGATGCCTCACTATCTTTTGATTGGATGCTCATATGTCTTCATGGTGTTTTGGAGGATAAGGTATTCAGAGTATGTTTCAAGTGATTGTTCTCATGTGATGATATATGGTTCAGTTGACATGCCTTGTTATTCATCCTAGTTAATCTATGATGTTGAGAGTTCATAGTATACAAAATCTTAGGTGTTTGACATGTTCATATGATGTTTCCATGTATGATTCCATGGTGTTTGAATGAGATCCATGATGTTCATCATGAGGTGTTAGTTGTTTCTAGTCATGTGAGTTTGTTTTATCATCACAAGAGATTACTTGATACTTGATATGATGTAACAAGAAGGAGCAAAGGTGATCCATTTGATGTCATTGTTATGGTGTTTGATGCTATCTTATTATTGATCCTCTATGGTATAATGTTCTTATAGTAAGAGCCCTTGTAAACTGGTGATCTTCAATTCAAACCTTTCTTATTTGCTAGTAGTCATTGCAACTTTTATGCTTTCTTTTTACCACACAAATTCCTTGGTCAAATTGTTTGTACTCACCTTGCATTTCTTATAAACCAGAGCATTTTGCATATCCAAATGTCTTCATAATATAATAAAAGTGGTAGGTTGTGTTTTAAGATTTCTTTTTCCTTAGTTAGGGTTCATTATTTTATGGTCTTTAGGACATCAAACTCTAAATTAAAAATGCTTAGTATGTTACATTGTAACCCTTCCAAACCATATGCACTTTATTTATTTTTTGAAAGTGACCTTCTATCATAGGTCACATCACTTAAATGTGACCATCCAAAGGGTTTAGAGTCATAAGTTTTCACCGGCCCCTTTACCTAGGGTGACCGGGAGTCTTGGTCGAAAGTTATGAAATGGGCGCCCAAAGTTTCATCAAAGGTCAAAATTCAATCTAAAGGGAGTGTGAAATCCTTAATCAAAGGTAGAGATTTAAAATTAGAAACCTCTCCTGAGTTCCTCATTTAATGGGCCTGTGACTATCAGATTTTATAAGGCTATTTTTAGTATTTCAAAAAGGCATATTTTTTGTGGATTTAAAGGATTTTTTTTTGGAGATTTAAAAGGAGATTTTCTTCTATTTATGAACTCTACTCAAGCATTAAAAAGGAGGAATGATATTTTTTAAGTGGGTATTTTTTATGATGCTCTAATTGTTCACATTCTGCTAGTAACTGAGAGGGCCAGGAAATTTTCCTTAAAGCTCTGTATTATGTTTTTTTAAATGTGTGATTGATTATGTCAGTGATATACACACAAACCTACATGTACATATGCAGGAGATTTGAAATGGTGCATGTTTTAATAGGTTTTGGGTTAAGTGATATATAAAGGATTCAAATTTTGAAGTATGTTTTCAGTGCCATACAAAGAAGTTGCAAAAAAATGTTGAAGGACATTTATCAATCAAGGTTTGTGATATGATGCAGAGTTTTGTATTCTTTTCATAAGTCAGAATGGGGTCTTTGATCATTGGTTTTCATATGTGCAAGGTATATGATGTGTAGAGTTTTATGTTTTGAAGGGTGAACATCTTATCTACAGTGTTCATAGATTTTGCAGAGATTATTTTCTTAGCCATGTTGAAGGATTCATGTGTTAGATTCTTTGAAGTACGCAGTGGACTATGTAACAGAGTTAGAGAGAATGACATACTATTTTAAAAAGGAGATGACAAAGACAAAAGGTGCAAAGAATCAAGCAAAGAAGAATGTGTCCTAAGTGAAGATGATCTTGTAAGATTTATGATATCATTAGTATCATAAGTTCTTGTATTGACTTATGATATCATTGTCATTGTAATGAAGTTTATTATGATCCTGCAAAGGGAGATATAAGGTCTTGTATTGAGGAGAAATAGAGTGCCCCTCTGTATGTTTATCTTCATTCTAATGTATGATGAAATGCTTTGCCAGTGAGGCACTTTTATCAACCAGTGAGGCTTGTATGGTTAGTGAGACTTATTTATTTCTAGTAAAGCATTCATCAGCCAGTGAGGCTCCATAATTGGTGATTTTCATGATTAAGCCAGTGAGGCAGTTTAGAGTGGTTTTTCATCCCTATGAGGGTTTTTCACTCATCAAAATCTGTGTCATGTCTTCTCTTTATGGTTGATTATATTGTATCTATTTGGTCATCCTTATTTGAGTTTTTGTATACTAGTTTTCCTATCTTGATGACTATGTTTTAAATGAGTTCCTTTGCACAAGATCCTTGAGTTAAGTTTTGAAATGATAAATTTCATAGACCACTGATTCACCCCTCCCCCCCCTCAGTGGTCCTGTACTCCAACTTGTCCCTTCCTCTAACTCCCATACCTATGGGCTGTGTAATCACTATTGGCCCCATGCCCAATTCTGTAATAATGAAACCTCAATAGACAGACTCATGGCACCATCATATGCAAACTGATGTAGATCATGATATAAGTGTACAAGTAAACAGATATCCCAAGCAAAGCATGTCTCCTCAGTCACCATCATCTCCAGAGTCCTCCCCCATCCAACAAAAAATCCATGTGATCTCCTGTCAGGGTAGAACACTCCACCAACCAATCCTTCTAATATAGATGACAGGGGCTCGTAATAATTAATCATATCTACCCAACTGATCTCCATCCCCTTAATGTCCTCATCATCAAACACCCTACAACACTCCTCTATTCTAGCTCATGCCTGTGGCTCATACTCCACCATCTCCTTGTATATTGGTATCCTCAGAATCTGGTGTACATCCTCCAGTGTCACCGTCATCTCACCAGTCGGCAAGTGGAATGTGCAATGCTCACTATGCCATCTCTCAGCTAAAGCAGCCAACATCCCAAGGTTCACTCGAATCTCAGGCATGAAGGTCACATACCATAATCCAACTGACCCTAACAGCATGTGATCGGTCTCTGTCAAGTAAGGTTGTAACAACTATGTAGTGGGAAATCTCTCCCTAGACATCATCACATCTAGCTCATCCTGCAATCAATAACACAAGTGCATTAATCAAACAACCAACTAAGTTGCATATCTATCAAATCTATCAAAATAGTTACTTAGCTATACTATCAATAACATATCCTATCATCTCTTCTGAGATTCTATAAATCTCAAAGATGACCTCTCAGTTGGCAAACATAGACCACGATGCTAACTCAATCAATCTAGCTAAGTGAATGACCACGATTCTAACTCAATCAATCTAGCTAAATTAGATGCGTAGCTTTGTCTATCAAAAACCTAGCTTTATCACAGATGTACAGAAGCCCTAATTATATGCACAAATAACATTTACATGCATAGAAATAGGAGTTGTATGCGTAGATCTTTAACATATGTGCAAGATCATAATGAATGCGCAGCATCCCTAATTGTATGTACAAGAACACAATGAATGCACAGGACTTCTTATTAAATGTGAAAATGATGCATATGCATGATTTTGTTGCATATATGCACAATTTCTTAATAGATGTGCAACATAAATTATCATATGCATAGAAAAAATCATGCTGCACATACAAAAACGTGGACTTGGACCCTAGATTTTGACCCTAATAAATGCACTTTGCATGAAATTAAACACATACATAACTAGGGTCCGTAGTCCTCTGGGCATCCGAATTGATGGATCCTCTCGAACCTGTGGCTAGCTACTGGAATCTGCAGCATCTTTGCTGACTCCTCTACTATGTTATGCTCTAGGGCTCTCTACAATCTCTCTTCTAATGCAAAGTGTGCAAATGAATAGAAAAGAGACCCCACATCCTTATATATAGCCAAATGAACCCTAACTAGAGGTGTTTTGACCTTGCACATGCATGCTATGTTTTTCATCCATTTCTCATTCTCCATCACCTGATTTTTTTACCCGCATATCATGTTGTTCATTCTTGTTCATCGTGAGATTGTTTGTTATCCTTTTACAGAATTCATCCTAACCAATCTCTCAAGGGGGCATCCTACCATCATCAAACATGTACCAGGGGCAAACTGGAGCATGTATCATACTCATAAAATGTTCATTCTATGAAACAATGTGATAAACACATTGTTTCAAAAAGGGGAAAAATGTATACACCTAAAAATGGCTTGAGATGAATTAAATAAATATTTCATATTTATTTTATTCTTTTTCATCAATCAATAAATAAACATACTAATTTATTTATTTGGTTCACATTCATCATATTCTTCTTACAATTAATTATCTTAAATTCCCCTAATGTCATCTCTAATTAAATAATCCTAAATTATTTAATTATTTCCTCTAAGACAAAGTCCTATGTCTAAAATCCACATCATTCATCCTTGTCACCCTCCATCTCATTGGACATCTCATCATGTTGCTCCAATAATTAAATATTCTTAATATTTAAATAAGTATTTATCCTCTCAACATGTGCCCTATTTCCTCTCAACCATCCCCATGGTCTATGTTGACTTTGAGATGCTTGTCTCATAAATCCTATATTCCCTCTCACATTTCAACAACCAAAGACTCCTTCCTCCATGTTATTCTCATGGTCTTCCACCTTTATCCGATTGGTCCTTTTGAGCATCACGCCATGTGTCTCCTTGTCCCTCCTATTCCTCCACCTTGTCATCATAGTAGGAACATCTTCCACCTTTATCTCTCCTCATCTAGCCAATTTGATCTTGACCGTACATGTCACAAGACTTATTCTTCAACCATGGATCTTTTGACACTTGGATTTGAGTCATCCTTGGCCTATAAAAGGAAGCTCCCCACCTTCATTTTACAATCACAAGAGTTATAGTACTTACATGCTGCAGAAATTCTATCAAGTATCCAAGTGTGCCTTTCACCCCCCATTTGCATATCAATATCATTATCTCCATTGTTGCATTATCATCTAGTTTTATAATATCATTTAGTTGCATATCACTATCCTCATATCTATCATTATCAACATCATGGCATTAGAAAAAGTCCTCATCATTATCTTAGTTGCATTGTAGGTTTGTTTACATTGCATTAGAATCCATAATTCCATTCATCTTATTGTCATCTTAAAAAGAAAAGAAGTACAATTCTAAGAGCAATATTATAATCAACAAGATCTTGAGAAGATAGGAGACAATGGAATGTAAAAGATAAATCAGTTTGCAAGGTATAATTCATGTTTTCTGTATTTTTCTTAGTTTCATTGGAGAATTGAATTTGAGTAAGAATTTAGAGTAATTGTGGTATCTTATTAGGTTCTTACAGTTGTTTCAAATTATCAATCACATTTTGGTGCCCACTATGGGGCCTTGCTCTGGATTTAATATCCAAATTTGAGTTTTTGGTGTCCTTACATTCATAACAGGTCATTTATGTGCATTTGAGTTCCAATCCTATGCATCTGTGATAAAAATCAGAGCCTACAGGAAGAAAAATACCAGTCCTGTGCATATGATCATTTATGCTGTGAATTTGACACTTTCAATTGTGTTGGAAAGAGACACTGCTACACATGATAGGTGTTCTCACTGATGGCAACTAAGTATATATTACACATCTGCATTACACAATTTGTTCATATCGGAAGTCAGAGTGAAGATTTGTCTAAGTTCGGGTAGTCAGAAACAGAGCATGTGACAGGGTCCAATATCTTGGTCCGGATCTCTCTAGTGGTAAGTCACAATGTGTTGCGGATCTAAGGGAGTGATAAGGATTGTTAGGACTATCAAAATCAAGAAATTTAGCCTCTGGTAATGAAGGATTCAAAAGTTATAAGCATCTGAGTATTGGGTTCTAGTTAGACAGTACAGTCAGAAGAAGAACAAGCCAACCTAGTAATTGATCTTGGTCTAGATGAAGAAAAGTTGTTGGTTAAGCAATTTGTGATAATCAGTGGTATTGGCCAACATGATTGATGATATGAGAACACAAGTTTTTGGTATGCGTTGTTAATTGTGCATGGATTTAGCTGACAGAGTAGAGTTCTTAATAAATGTTCTATGTTTTCTTGAAGTTGACTACAGTTGATTGAATTTCTTGATGCAGATATATATAGCCAATGGATTTGAGTGTTTTGTAGTGTGATTATGATGTGGTAATGGAGCAAGTGTGAAAAAGGTATAAAGAAGTGTGAAGGTGAAGATCTAAGCTCGGATTATGGCTGAAGAGTAAAACAGGGCAGAATAAGGATGAAGTGTGTAAGATCAGTATTTTTTGCTTAACCAAAACTAAATTTTTGCATTGGTAGATGCTATTCAATAGTTCAAACATTCTGTAATCTTCTTGTAATCATTTCTATAGGCGGTGAGCCTCTTGGAGCAGTGAGCTCTGGGCAGTACGCCCTGAAGGCATGTGCCTTCCCCATTTGTAATACTTTTAACAGACTATACTTTCGTGTGGGTTAACCCCCACTGTGGTTTTTTCCTTAATCGGGTTTCCACGTAAAAATCCTAGTATTATGTGTGTTGACTATGTTTCTGCTCATGTTTTTGTTGATTTATGCTTCCATGGTTATATCATTAATTTGTTGATAAGTGATAAAGAAGATAAATTGCTGAAAATGTTAAAGTTTTGTGACAACTGATTCACCCCCTTCTCAGTTGTCTGCCCTAATTCCAACAATTGGTATCAAAGCCTAGTTCCTTAGAAGAAGTTTAACAACTTGAGGAAGATATGGGAAGGTGTCTTCAATGGGTTCATTCAAGTATTCTGATGGCATCCAAGAACAACTTAAACTTGCTTTAGGAGATCTTGATCAGTCTAGAGTAGATGTCAAAGAACTGCAAGAGAACCTTAAAGATGCTGAAGACTTCATTAAGACCTTAAAAGAAAAATTGAGCAAATCCAATGAAAAGAGGAAGGAGTTACTTCTTCAACTAGGAAATCAAAATGAAGACAATGACATGGATGAGGCCCTGAAAGAGAAGACAAAGGAATGTGAGAAGTTAGCTAAAGAAGTTGTTGTCCTAAAACATGAAATGGAATCTAGAGTGATGAGGCTAACCAAAGAAATTGAAGAAAGGACAAAGACTGAAGAAAAAATAAACCAATCTTTCAAAGAAAGAATAGAAGAATGATGTAGATTGGATAGAATAGCTAGCCATATAGAGTCTGATCTACATGAAAGTAGGGACAATGAGGAAGAACTTGAAAGGCAAATTGTCATTCTCAAACATGACCTAGAAGTTGCAAATGAATATAAAGAGAAGTTCAAGATAAGCTCAACTAAACTTGAGGTATTGCTTGACAGTCAGAAGAAGGCAGATGATACGCATGGTCTGGGATTTGAGAAAGGTGAAACCTCTGGATCTGGAAAAAGATATCCTGATGCAAGAAATCAAAGAAGGAATCCTAGAAGACCTCCAGTAAGACAACCTAATGCTCAAAGGTATCCATCTTTCAACGGAAATTGTTTCAATTGCAATAAATTTGGTCATAGAGCTACTCAATGCAGAGGTAGAGTGAATCAAAGTGGTCCATCCTTCTCTGGTCAATGCTTCAATTGTAAAAGGTATGGTCATAGATCCAGTGATTGCAAAAGTATGATGATAAACTACTCTAACAACAGAAGAAATGTCACTTCTTTCAATGGCTACTATTTTTCATGCAATGGATTTGGACACATGGCTAATCAGTGCAGATCAAGAGGAAATCAAGTAAATAAGCAAAGAAATTTTGTGTTCTTTAATTGCAATAGATCTGGTCATATTGCAAAATTCTACAGAAGCAGGAATAATGATACAAAAGGTCTGGTAAATAGAAACCAAAACATGCAGAGACAAGATAAAGGCAAAGATAAAGTTGATGTGAATGAGGTCTAGAATGAAATGAACAAAACATGGGTAAAGAAATATGGAATAAATAATGGGAATGGGTCTACACTAGAATCCAGTGCTGATAATTCCTCTGGGAATTGAATCAGGAGCTCTAGCTTAGGGGGGAGCTGCATTGAAAATCTAATCCCCCTACTACTAAGTGGCTGCCTAAATCAAGCATGATGATTGAAGATAAAGAAGCCTATTGCAGATCTGTTGAAGTAAATTCTAGAAGAAAAGAAGCTAATCTGACTAATTGTGGAGTAATTGAAGGTTGACTATATGCAAAAATAGTGTAACTAGATGTACTAGGGCAGAGCATTTATTACAATGGTGAATTAGGTTTTGTGTAGCATAAAAAGGTCATTTGTTCAACATTTGAATCAATTTGCATTTGAAGAAAACAATAAGAAGAGTGCTTGAGATGAGATTTCAAAGATTCAAAGTGTGATAGGCAAATTCATCAACTAACCCTAATCCCGCGAAGTAAAAGGTATTTTTCTGCAAAGCTTTGAACTTGTGAACTTTTGAAATGGCTACACCTTTGGTTGTGAATATCACTGAGTGACCTAAGCCAAAGTTTAAGAAGCATCCACACAAATCAGTAGAGGTCGATCTGCTAGGAACCTTTTCAAGTGTTATGTATGGTGTATTGCATGTTGAAGATATTAGGGCCTATATTCATGTGAGCATAGATGAATTTGGAGACTCAAGGTTAGTAGATTTGTTCAAGAATCACCTAAGGGATGAAATTCATGGTCTTAAACCTGAGTAGAAGATACTACATGATAAATATTTCATTCAGATTATAGGGTTTCCATCCTTCGATAAAGATGAATGGGTTCAGTATGTTTTAAGCTGAATGCATGATGAGTTTATGTGGCTAATGAAACCTTTCAAGATCACCAAGGCCGCCATCAAGGTCATGATAGGGTTAAACTCATCTGGTGGACTGCTAATGTTGAAGTCAGTAAAAAACCAAACTGTAACTGATGCTACCGGTTCAAGGTTTGACAAAAGGGAAATGACAATAAATGACATCACTGATGCAGATGTTAAATTTGCATCAATGGTGACTGGATACAAGATATATCATTCCAACAAGGAGAATTTTGTATCCGATACAGCTATCTATGTAGCTTATAAGATGTTGAGAGAGAATGATGATTATGACTTGTGTGAGTTACTATAGAACTAGCTAATGGAAAATTTGAATAAAGTTAAGAAGGATAAGAACACTTTCAAATATGGTACACTAGTCTTGTGTCTGTTCTTCTACTTCATGAATGAGTTACCCGGTAAGAAAAGCATGTGTTGGACCAGCAATAAGCCTGTTGCTATCCAAATAAGAGAACACCTAAACAATATTGGTAACTCCAAAGCCTAAAGGACTACTAGTTGGAGATTTTTCAAGAATTTTCAAAACATGATGCAATCAAGGGAAAGAATCCCTACATCTATGGTTGTAAAATATAAGGTTATAGTTTGTTTAATGGTAGATATAGATCAGTGTTTAATGGAAGTAGTTGAACCAAGAACTGTGTGGATCATGCCCATGGGGTATGAAGTGGATGGAAAGGTACTTGAGTTATATGCACAACATCTGCTGATCCAGCCTAGGGATCCTGCGGAGCAGAGATTTGGAACATATAAAGAAATTTCACTAAAACTACATCTTGAATTCAAGGCTCTTGAAATCAAAAGGAAAGTAAGGAAAGAAATTGAACAGTTAACTGAGAATCTAGGTATTACTAAGGAAGCTGTGAGACAAAATAGGGAAAGGATAGAAAAAGATGAGAAGGAGAAACAGGACAGAGAACAAAGACGTGTTCTAGTAGAATCCTCCTCCACATCAAGGACTAATAGGAGCTCTATTTCTGCCCTTGTTCCCCTAGAACCTGCAAAACCTAAGAAACTAGAAGGTAAATCATCTATAAAAGAAGGAAAAAGGGTGAAAAGTAAGGCCTCCAGGACATATAAAAGCATGAAAAATGATGAAGAAGAAATTGATTCTGATATTGAGGTCAAAGAGTTGAAGGCCTTAGGTACAAAAGCAGCCAAGGTATCTAAAGAGAAGCCCTCCAGAAGCAAAAGGGAAAGCAAGAGGCAAAAGACTAAAATATATGTTGAAAAGCCTACTCTTTCTATGGATGACATCATCAAATCAGTCATTGTAGATGGGAAGTTAAGGCCAACGACTAAATTTTATGATGATTACAGTGATGATGATAAGAGGGTTCTAGAGGAAGCAACAGTTAAATATATGAATATCTACAATAAGGCTTTAATTGAAATAACTTATGAAATTCCAAAAAGTCTCGCAGGTATTCTGGAGTTAAGAAAAGAAAATGCAAAAAGTAAAGACATTGAGCTTAGGGAGCATGTGTTGATAAAATTGTGCCCTTAGATTACTCTAGATCAAATGAACATGATATTCAAAGAAGTGAAAGATGACTTCAGGAGTAAGAAAAGAATGAATAAACTCATGCTTGGTGAAACTGATGAGATAGTCAAAGATACTTAGGATATTCTTATGAATGAATTGAAAAAGCATAATCTTCCCATTTTTGAAGAAGAGATTGATGATGGGATTGATTCTTCCATTCCAGATGTTGAAGAATTGAAGAGCAATGAGCAGCAAACTAAGAAAGATGACTCCCATGTTCTAGAAGTGGAAATGTCAGAAAAAAGAGATAAAGTGGTGGCGAAGAAAGATAATGTTGATACTGCTCCTCTGAATCAATCTAAATATGCAGAGAAGGCTGAAGCAGAGAAAGAGAAAGAAATTGATAAGACAAACAATGTGTTTGACTCTACAAAGGGAGAAGATGCAAGCCCTAAAGAGTAGAAAACGGAAATAGCTTATTGGGCAAGAGACACTATAGAAGTAGTGAAAGAAATTTTAGAGAAGGATAAACTAGATGCAGAAGACTTGTAAGGTCCAATCAATTTGGATAGTCTCTCACCAATTCAGAAGATAAAGTGGGCCTCTCTTGCTCAAGTCAAAGCTAGAGAAGATATTTTGAAGTCTCACATAGAAGACAGTGGGCTACTTGGTCTTGCATCTGGGATTCTGGAGAAAATCATGCCAACATTCTAGAAGGACTCATCTGCATCCCCCTCTGGTCAGTTGAAAAGTTTGATAAATTCTGTAAGTACTAATTTTGGGTTCCTTGAAAAATCTACAAAGGTCAAGGTTAAAAATGAATTCAATGATAAAAGATTTGATGCTCTGAAAGGGATGATTGCATTAGATAGAATTGTACTGGATGCCAATGTAAAGACTATTCAAGATGCTCTTATAGAAGGAGGGAATGTATATAAATTTTGTTTATCTTGTCCTAAAGGTATAGAGGACATTGAAATAAAAATAAAGGAGTCTAAGGAAAAATTGTTAAGTGTATCCCAATCTTTTGATCCTTTGACAGTATCAATGATGAGCCAAGAATGTCAAACAATTAGGTTGATTGAAGAAATAAAGAAATTGATGAAGGAAAAGAACAACATTGAGACAAGGATGTGTGAGCTCTAGGGACTGATTTCCCCAAAGTTGGAAGTAATTTTCAATACCATGACAGAAGCCCAAGCTGCTACTAAGTCAAGTGATCCTACTAACGTTTGGAAAGTAGAGTCTCAAGCATTCTTATTCAGTGGTCACATCTCAATTTTGAATAGCATGAAGAAGAGTTGGGATAATGAGTTGGCATTGTTGAAGAATGTCTTTGGTGATGTGTTCAAACTTATGTAATTAAGTCATAGGGTTGTTTGTATATATAACCACGTACATAAATTTTTTGTGTAAATTCTGATTTGCAGATCCCACCCTTTGCCATTGATGTCAAAGGGGGAGTGAAGAGTAGTGAAAAATGAGGAATCCAGCAAAGGGGGAGCACTGAAGAATAGTGAAAAGCATAAGTGTGCAAAGTAAGGGGGAGTTGTTCCGACACTTAGTCATTTTTCACTAAGTGTTGCCATCAATGCCAAAGGGGGAGATTGTTAGCAAGAGACACTGCTACGCATGACATGTATTGTCATTGATGGCAACTAAGTCTCTCTTACACATCCGCATTACATAATTTGTTCATACTGGAAGTCAGAGTGAAGATTTGTCTAAGTTCAGGTAGTCAGAAATAGAGCATGTGACAGGGTCCAGTATCTTGGTCTGGATCTCTCTGGTGGTAAATCACAATGTGTTGTAGATTTGAGGGAGTGACAAGGATTGTCAGGACTATCTAAATCTAGAAATTTAGCCTCCGGTGATGAAGGATTCAAAAGTCATAAGCATTTGGGTATCAGGTTCTAGTTAGATAGTATAGTCAGGAGAAGAACATGCCGACCTAGTATTTGATCTTGGTTTGAATGAAGAAAAGTTGTTGGTTAAGCAATTTGTGATAATTAGTGGTATTGGCCAACATGATTGATGATATGAGAACACAAGTTTTTGGTCTGCATTGTTGATTGTGCATGGATTTAGCTAATAGAGTAGAGTTCTTAATAAATGTTCTAAGTTTTCTTCAAGCCAACTACAGTTAATTGAATTTCTTGATGCAGATATATATAGCCAATGGATTTGAGTGTTTTATAGTGTGATTACAATGTCATAATCAAGTAAGTGTGAAAAAGGAAGAAAGAAGTGCGAAGGTGAAGATCTAAGCTTGGATTATAGCCGAATAGTAAAACAGGGCAGAATAAGGATGAAGTGTGTAAGATCAGTATTCTGTGCTTAACCGGAACTAAATTTTTGCATTGGTAGATGCTATTCAATAGTTCAAACATTCTATAATCTTCTTGTAATCATTTCTGTAGGCAGTGAACCTCTTGGAGCAGTGAGCTCTAGGTAGTGCGCCCTGAAGGCAGTGTCTTCCCCATTTGTAATACTTTTAACAGAGTATAATTTCTTATGGGTTAACCTCCACCGTGGTTTTTCCCTTAACTAGGTTTCCATGTAAAAATCCTGGTGTTATGTGTGTTTATTATGGTTCTACACATGTGTTGTTGATTTATGCTTCCATGGTTATATCATTAATTTGTTGATAAGTGATAAAGAATATAAATTACTGCAAGTGTTAAAGTTTTGTGACAACTGATTCACCCCCCTCTTAGTTGTCTGCCCTAATTCCAACAAGTTACGCATACACTTTCTACTGCACATTTGACACTTTATGTTGCACATATGATAATCCTATGCATCTGTGCTCTATTCCTGTGTATCTAAAATTCTATCAATTTTTAGTATAATTTTTTGCAAATCTTGATATTGACTCTTGTTGCAACTATCATTGATCATCAAAGAAGTGTGCTCAGACTACTGATAAATTTTTTTTACAGGTGTAGGGCTTAGTTTAGACATCATTATAGCATTTACTCATACATTGATAATCTAGTGCATCTAATTTAAAAAAGGAGTAATCATACAATCTTGCATACAATCATAACTTAGTCTAAATTAGGAGTAATTCTATCTTGTATATAAATAAAAACATAGTTTAAATTAGGAGATTTTATTGGACAATCTTGCATACTAGCTTACATACAAATCATAACATAGTCTAAATTAGGAGGTTTAATTGGACAATCTTGCATACAATCCAAACATAGCATAAATAGGGGGTAGTAATTTCATCCAATCTTGAATGCAATCATAACATAGTTTAATTTAGAGGCTAAATTTGACTATCTTTTCTTTTATGCTATCAAGCAAATATGGCATCTTGTGTTGTTAGATTAATCACACTTAGCTTAATCTAGATGGTTAACAAACAAGTGTTTGTTGTGCTTGTAAATGTGATAGGCATATGCTCTCCCCTTGCAACATCTTGGGTGATCAAAAAGTCAGACTCATCTATCATTTACTTTCGTTTACTCCTTTAGAAAGGCCTACTTTTGGATTGCGCTTCATCCAAAAGGGATGACCTTAAGCGGAGTTTTCCTTTGAACCGCTATATAAGTGGGATAAGGTGAAAGCCAAGTCCTAAGCAGCGTCAGCCTTGCCTTACGATGTCAAATAGAAAAGAGGTGTACCATCACTTTGTGAAAATATTTTTTGCATTGTGGGAGGTATATTATACTCTTAGTAGGATTGGTCAAAGATTTTAATAGCTTTCTAGATGCTTTCAATGCGTTGGTCCCTCAAAGTTACTAAGAACCCCTTAGCTAGTGGCCACCCAACTCACCTCCGAATGTTGCGGTAATTTTCAGTACAAGGGGAATTGATACAAGCCCTCAAGATTACTCACCATTGCCTCCCTTGAGATGAGATAGTAATCCTTGGCTAGCATAAGCTCTTGTGGCCTACTTGAGCTTTCTGGGGAAAGGGTGAGATATCCCTACCTATCCTCTCTCGCAAAGATGATGTAATACTCACATGTGCTTACCTATGTGATGTCATTTGAGTCGATGGAGATCTAAGTTCTGAGCTAATGTACCACAATGAAGCCTTGTCCATAGGGATAAAAAGTGTTTGTTTTGTTTGTAAATTGTGTTAGACCCGTCAAAACTTGGACTTTTTATAAGTCTTGAACATACACTAAATGTCACAAATAGCCATTGTACTTTATTGTCTGTTGTATTTTCTTGCCTAAAAATAGAAAAAATCATCACAAAAATAATAGGTTACCTAGAAAAACATGCCAAAACAAGCAAAAATTGATAAAAATAGAGTTATTTGAACAAATCTGCGAATTTGAAAATTCCTATTGTGCATTTGAAACATCTTATTGTGCATATCCCATTTCGACACATTTGAAACATCTTATTGCACATTTAAATAGTTCTGCTACACATACAATACTATGCATATAACTTTCCTACACATATAAACATTAGTACTACGTATTTATACTCTGTTCTTGCACATCCATACCTATGCATATACTACATGTTCCTGTGTATACACACTATTCTTGCACATCTAAACCTGCGCATCCACAACAATGAGCTATTCCTGAGGTTTTGTACAAATAACCAAATTAGTTTTAGATACCCATTTTGACTTAGATTTCAGTTGAGAGGTCATTTGAACCCTACAAATACATCCCATACCCATTTTCACACATTCCACCTTGCATCTCATACTTAATCTTTCCAAAAAGCAAACAAAAAAACAAGATTTTCCCAAAGGTGCTATTGAGAGCTTCCTATTTAAAGAAATAATCTAGTTAGTTTCCCTATTAGGATCAATCATCCTCTACATAGAAACTATACTAAATATCTTGACAAGGTTAGTCTACATCAATAGTGATTTTAATAATCCCTATTTGACTTACTTTGGATCAACACTTTGATAGCTATACACCATAGCTCAAGACTATTGTTTAAACAAAAGATCAAAACAAAACCTTAGAAAATCTTACCACCAACACATTCAATCCAATCTATCACCCCAAACTACACCCTATCAAAAAACATCACTCATATCTACAAGTCTCTCATCAAACCTCAGTCATATCAAACTTTGTATGGTTGAAACTATGTCTCAAGCCAAAAGAAGAAAAGAAATGGATCTATCCAATAGTAGTGTACACTCTTCTAGTGATGGAAAGGAAGAAATCTCCCAAGAAGAAATTGTTAATGCCTTACAAGATCCAAAATTTCAAAAATTAATGGATAATGTCATAACAATGGACCCTCAAAAATACTTCCTCTTTCTTGCACAACAAGGAGCCAAGCTACCCTCAGATTTTGACATTTCAAAATTGAGAGAAACAACCCAATCAAATGAAACTGAAGCTCCCAAGAACGAAAAGGCTAAGGATATGACAAATCTGTTAGATACACTCACACAACAAATCCAAGCCTTACAACAACAATTTGTGGACTTACAAACTGGAACCTCCATAGAACATTATTCATTAGAGGATATATCTCCATATCCTTTTGACAAAAGCTTGGTTATGGTACCTTTCCCTTCAAGATTTGAAGTCCCTAAATTTGACAAATATAGGGGGAAAGGTGATCCTCATGACCACATTAGATAATTCAGTGCTGCATGTTTAGATGTTGCCCACAATGAGACATATCTAATGCGACTCTTCCCACACAACTTAGGAGGTCAAGCCATGGAATGGTTCTCACGTGTACCTCCCAGAATCTGAACATTCAATGAACTAGTGGACAAGTTTGTGACACACTTCTCCTATAACATTGAACATGAGATTTCAATGTTAGATCTATGCAATAACAAACAAAAGAGTGGAAAATCCTTTTCCACTTTCTTGCAAAGATGGAGATAACTTGCAAGAAAATGTCCTTACCACATCCCTAAAAGGAAAATGATTGAAATGTTTCTCTATAACATGAACATGGAGTTAAGCTATCAAATTCAAATCCAATGTCCTACTTCTTTTAGTAAGGTCATTGAGATGGGATTACTTATAGAGAAAGCTTTGATAGCCAAAGGAGAAATAAAAATCTTTAAGGATGTCCCTAGTTCAAGCAACAACATGGATAAACTAGGTTTTGGACTAAGAACAAGAACATTGTCAATGATGGAGATGTAGATGTAAAACATGTGACACCAAAACAACCCATTCTAAACCTATCAAGTCCACACAACAATTCATCTTCAAACAAATCCACAAACAATGAATCTAGAACAACAAACTTTCCTCCTCATAGAAAATTTACACCATTAGGGGAATCCATTGAATCTACCCTAAGGAAGATCGTCACAAACAACCTCATAACACTTCCTACGGTAATAGAATATGAACCCAAGTTCAAACCCACTTGGTGGAAAGATTTGAACTATTGTGAATTCCATAGAAGCAAAGGACACAAGACAAACAATTGCCAACGATTGAAAAACACCATCCAAGACTTAATAGATAGAGGAGATATATCAATTGATGGTCATACATCCAACGACAAACATGTAGCATTCAAGAATCCACTCCCTAATTATGAGAAGGGAGGTACCTCTAAACCAAACAATAACGGTGGTAACAATGCCAATTACATGAATGTATCCTATGAATTCACCATTAACCACATATCTGAAAGTGATTCACATGTAAATGTAATCACTATAAATAACAAGCCAGATTGTAATGTTACCACTCATCATGGAAAGATTACTCTCCAAGGGGCTCCACCTAAACCATCTTCTGTATCCAATCAATATAATGTCCTAGACCAACTCCAAAAGACACCTGCACATATATCTATATTGGAGCTTTTACATCTTTTCCCATCCCATAAGGCTATCTTAGAAAAGGCTCTATTGGAAACCACTGTGCCAACAAATCTAGACCAAGAGCAATTTCAAGCCATGGTAGGACATCTCACTACACCCCATTTCCTATCTTTTAATGAAAAAGATGACATGTCCATTACTCAACCTCACAATGCATCTCTTCACATCGAAGCCCTCATTCATAAACACAGAATAAAACAAGTCCTTATAGATAGATGAGCATGTTTAAATATATGCACACTAAAATTAATCCTTGCATTGGGGTTTTCTAAAATGTCGTTGATCCAAAGAAGAAGATCACAATCAAGGCATATGATGAAGAAGAAAGAAAATCTAAAGGCACTATTGTCTTACCAATACAAATTGAACTGGTGGAGAAGGACGTGGTTTTCCAAGTCCTTGACATGGAACTAGCCTACAATATTCTCCTTAGCCAACCTTGGATAAATGCAATGAAAGTCGTTCCATCTACCTATCATTAATGCATGAAGTTTCCATACAACAGCCAAGAGATCACTATCCAAGGTGATCCCAATCCATTTCAATACTGCAATACCATCAAACCAAAGCTTGAAGTTGTCATACCTACCAACCGTGCAACCTCATCTACTACAACCCATGTTGACCCAATCTCATTACCTTCTACATCCAAAATTGTTGAACTAAAAGTCAAGCTCAAGAATAAAGGTGTAGGAGAGTATTCCATTGAACAAACCTTTTGTCTTGCACAATTACCCATATCACCCAAGTCTTATGGCAAACCATCTATAACCAAACAACAGTCTTTGAAGACTCCTAAAGGTCCTTTTATCAAATGGGGTAATTTGTCAGAACAAAGTGAAGAGAAAGATGTCCTTTAGTGGCTATACAAAGAAGAAGATAGTGAATCCAAGCCACAAAATCAACAACCCCAACTACAAACTGAATAATATGGCCCAGGTTTCACTATCTTGCAAAGAATGCAATATGATGGGCACAGTCCCATAGGATTGAGAAAATAAGGTATCATTGAACCCATATAACCTTCTTCCTTATTAGCTTGATCCACTATAGGGCAAGGATATAAAGGAAAAGACATGGAAAAGGCTACTACCAACTTAGTGGAGCAAATTCACAAATTGCAAGAGGGAAGTGAAATGGACTCTAATGAATGGGAATGAGAAAGTCTTTCTAAGCTATCTTGTGAAGATAAGGGTATTGATGTAGTCCATTCATACAGCTCTACAAATACATACCATGAGGGACAAAGTTCAAGGGGTAGACCACTAGAGTTAGATTCACATAATATCGAGAGTGAGTCTCACGAGGAAGGTCAAATGTCACACTTGATAGATAATACTAAGGAGAGTATTGTTTTAGACCTTGTGCATACCCCCATAGACCTAGAGAACTCCTTCATCCTAATCATCATTACCCTTGAATCAGACCAACTCAATGATCCTCTCTCACTAGTACATCCCGAACTTATAGATTGGGAACTACAAGAGGTCCTTAAACTAGATACCTTTCAAAATGATGATGCTATTATTGACTCTAGAACTAAGGGATCATCTACCTTTAGGAGATCATAAAGTTGGCTTCACTATAGAACTCAATGATGGGTCTTATTTTGGAGAGAGTGCCAAGCCTTTTAGTTGCAAAAATGTAAAAATAAAAAATAGATCTAATGGTGAAAATTGCTTTGCGGCAGTATTAGATCATGAAAAAGACAAAATAAAGGGCAAATCTAATGGTGGAAACCTCTCTAAGGAGCCAAAGGATGAAAGGCTTGACACTCTCCCCATCCCTACACATTAGGAGAGGTCCTCAGTTTTAATAGAACCAGCAGAACTAGTGAACATTGGCACAGAAGACAACTCAAAGATAATCCATCTAGCAGAATCTTTATCTGAGCAAGAAAAGAAAGAATTCATCCAATTCTTCAAAGAGAGATAGATTAATTTTGCTTGGTCCTATGCAGATATGCCTAGACTTGATCCAGATCTCATCATGCATCACTTATCACTAGCTCTAGGAGCTAAACCAGTAAAACAAAAGCTAAGAAAGATGCATCCGCATATAGCACTATTAGTAAAAGAAGAATTGAAGAAGCTATTAGATGTTAGGTTTATCAAATCAATTGAGTAGTCGAAATGGATTTCCAATATTGTTCCTATTTTAAAACCAGAGAAGAGGATTAGACTTTGTAATGATTTCAAGGATTTGAATAAAGCATGCCCCAAGGATGATTTTCCTTTACCTAATATCTACATCATTGTGGATTTGACAACAGGACATACTATGTTGTCTTTAATGGATGAATTTTCTAGCTACAATCAGATCAAAATAGCACCAGAAGACCAACACAAGATGGCTTTTACATGTCCATGGGGTACATATTGCTGGAATGTGATGTCGTTTGGACTAAAAAACCCAGGAGCAACATACCAGAGAGCAATGACCATAATTTTCCATGATATGATGCACACTATTATGGAAGATTATGTGGATGACATTCTAGGCAAATCACTCACATGAGAAGAACACCTACATGTTTTAGACAAGATCTTTTAGAGACTGGAGCAATTCAATGTTCTCTTGAATCCAAAGAAGAGTGTGTTTGGAGTCACATATGGCTAACTTTTAGGATACATAGTATCAGCCAATGGAATTGAGGTGGATCCAGAAAAAGTAAAAGCTATAATAGAAATGCCACCACCCAAAAATATCAGTCAACTTAGGTCATTGCAAGGAAAATTGTAATATATCCGTCGGTTTGTCTCACAATTAGCTGACAAATGCCATCCTTTCACTCATCTCCTTCACAAGAACATTCCTTTCATATGGGATGAGATCTACGAACAAGATTTTCAACTCTTGAAAGAGTATCCAATGAATCCTCCAATCTTGATGCCACCAATCCAAGGCAAACCACTTTTGCTTTATATTTCATCTACACCAACAGCTCTAGGGTCTCTACTGGCACAATAGGATTATGAAGGAAAGGAACAAGTTATTTACTACATTAGTTAGACATTGGTAGGCTATGAGCTACAATACACGCCTATTGAACGAGCATGTCTTGCCATAGTTTTGGCATCCCAAAAGCTAAGACATTATATGCTCACTCATTCAATCAAGTTGGTAGAAAAAATAGATCTGTTGAAGTATTTGCTTAATAAGGCAACCATGATAGGTAGATTATCAAAGTGGGTAATGATTCTCAGTGAGTTCAACATTGAATATGTGGACAAAAGAGAAATAAAAGGCCAAGTGATTATGGATCAGTTAGTAGACGCACCATTGAATGATGAGAATCCATTAAGTTTTGAGTTTCCAAATGAAGCCATCTTCATTATAACAACTCAAGCATGGAAGCTCTATTTTGATGGATCTTATACACAACATGGGTCAGGAGCAAGCATTTTGTTGGTCACACCTCAAGGAGATACAATCTCAAAATCATATAGACTACTTTTCGCTTGTACCAAAAATGTGGCAGAATATGAAGCATTGGTCATTAGTCTCAAGATGGCTATAGAATGGAAAGTCTAAGAGCTACATGTTTATAGAAATTTGCAACTAGTCACAATCAAGTAAATGATCACTATCAGACCAAGGATGATAAGTGTTAGAAATGAAAGCAACACTACTGTATACACCTAAAATTGGCTAATTTGAACTAAATAAATATTTTAATATTTATTTTACTCTCATTCCTTTATCAATTAAATAAATATCCTAATTTATTTAAATGATTCACATTCCTCCAATAATTAAATAAAATCAATTTATTTAATTAAATTCCCTAATTCTTCTATAGTCTCATCTAATTAAATAATCTCAAAATTATTTAATTAATCCTAAATTCTCCTATCCCAAAGTCCTATTTTCATAAATCCACATCACCTTTCCACCTCATTCTTCCACCTCACCATGTTGCACACATAATTAAATATTTTAATATTTAATTAGCTAATATCCCCTCACCCACATGTCCTATTTATCCTCTAGTCAAATTAGTTAACTCACCAATCAAATTAGTTAACTAATCAGTCAATTGAGTTCACTCCTCAATCTATTATGTTAAGTCTTCAATCTATTCTGTTAACTCCCATAAACTCATGAAAGGAGCTTGGACACTTGTCCTCTTCTGATTGGCACACATTCCCTCAAGCTTTCTCAACCATACACCTCACAGGTAATTCCTCCATTAATGGATCTATTGACACTTGGATTTGGTCTCTCTTGAGCCTATAAAAGGAACTCTCATTCCCTCATTTTCAGATTTCAAGCTTTTACAATCTTACTCTACAGAAATCCTACCAACGTGCCTTTGGTAAAGTATCCTCATTGCATTTGCATAATCCCATTATCATCCAATCATGTCTCCATTATCAATCATCCATCCATATTAGAATTGCATTATAGTTTAGTCTTCATTGCACATTCCAATCACAACCATTCTCCTATTGTCATCTTCAACAGCAAGGAAGTACACACTTCTGAGAGCTAAAATCATACACAAGATTGATACAAGATAGGAAACAATAGAAGCTACAAGGTAAATTGGTCTATGAAGGTAATATCTTTGTTTTCTGTATTTGCATCAATTTCATTGAGTTATTGGATATTTAGTTGTTAATGCTATTGTTCACATTTTCCTCTAAAAACTACTTTAATGGAAATCCGATTCAAATAAATTTCAATAATCTTTAAGTGTGCTTTAACAATGGAGATTGTAACAATACATAAAACCCACTATAGAAAAGATGCCAAACATGAAGAACTCAACACAATGACACAGTGTTTACGTGGAGAAAACCCTTGCGAGTAAAAAAACTCCACCAAGAAAGAGGCACAAGTTTGTATTAATCTCAACAAGATTGTACAAAACATCAACTACACAACTATCTCCACAAGTCTTCAATCTGATAGCATTCTAGAAGCACTTGAGTACCTAAAATATGTATTGCAACAAAAAATACATGGAACATACTTATAGAAATTAAACACATCAAATTTCCATAGTCCATAATAATGTGTAATCAAGCTTCTGGTTTAAACTGTGTTAAAAATTTTGCAAAATTTTTAACACAGTTTAAACCAGAAGCTTGATTACACTTATAGAAATGTTTTCCACTCCATTCTAGGCATTCACCTTCTCTCTCCTAAGATTCTCCAACCTGTAAACATTAATTACCATCTTACAAGCATCTTACACTTGTCCAAAAATAGCCTTGCAAAGGTTGGGTGCCCAAGACTAAATCTGGCCTCTTACAACATCTTATGACATGTCATAACTGTCATAGATTCCACAAAAGAGTATCTTTCCAAGATAGGAACCTTGGGCTAAATATAGAAAATATACAACTAACATATCCATTATATGCATCATAGAATCTCAGAATCTTATGACAACTTGCAGCTATCATAGATTCACTTACCGAACATTATTCACAATTGTCATACATACCAAAAATAGTAGATTCCTCAAGGAAGCATGCCTACCCTCATTTACTTTGAGTTTTTACATTTGCCAATAGTAAAAGTCACTCTGTAATAACCTTTGGTGACTCTGAAATTACCCCTGCTAGTGAAACTAGTACATCTCCTCATGGATAATTATAAATTACATATAATAAATGGAATAAATACAATATTGGGATTTACAAGGTTAATGGCACCTTATCCCAACATTCTCCCATTTGACATTATATATTGTAAATCAACCCATAGGAAATCAAATAAAAAATAATGAGGCACTAGAAACAAGGCCCATGGCCTCTCTACACCATGTGAACTTCTCTGTGCTCACAGGCTTGGTCAATGAATATACAACATTCTCCTAAGTGTCTATCTTCTTCAGCTCAATCTATCCATTTGCAACCAACTCTCAAACAAAGTGATACTAACATCAACATGCTTAGTCTGAGCATGATACATGGGATTCTTGGTTAAACAAATAGCACTCTGGCTATCACAACCAATCTAAATGATCCTGCAATCAAAACCAATACATGTACATAGTCTCCTCAACCAAACTACCTCCTTAGAGACATGAGTAGCACCCATATACTCTACTTATGTGGTGGATAAAGCAACTGTGGGCTGCCTCTTACTCATCCAACTCACTGCACCTCCAAACAGAGTCAACACATAGCCACTAGTGGACCTTCGACTATCCAAGTCACCTACCCAATCTGCATCAACAAAACCCTGTATGTCCAAAAATTTATCGGCACTATCAGTACTAGAATAAACCAAACAATGATTAGGTGTACCTGCAAGATATTTAAACACCCTCTTCACATAGTTCCAATGCTGTCTACCAGGGTTAGACATAAATTTGTTCAAAACTCCCATTGCTTGGGCAATATCTGGTCTAGTGAAAACCATTACATACATCAAACTCCCTACAACACTAGCATATGGCATATTAGACATATACTCAAGATCATCCTCAGTCTTTGGAAACATATCTAATGAAAGCTTAGTACTAATAGGTAAAGGAACTCTAACTGGGTTATAGTCCTGCAAACTAAACCTCTGCAAAATAGTATTCACATACTTACTTTGTGACAACCAAAGCTTTCTGTTAACTCTATCCCTCCTGATATCCATTCCCAAAATATACCTTACAGCACCAAGATCCTTCATCTCAAATGCACCTGAAAGTTCAGCTTTAAGCTCACTGATCATACCCTTAGTATTGTTGAAAAATAACATGTCATCAACATACAAAGCAATAACCAATATAGAACCATCAACACAATAAATGTAAACACAGTGATCCTCCTTGCTTCTAACAAAACCTAATTTCAAAACAAATGAGTCAAACTTTTGATACCACATTATGGGGGACTATTTTAAACCATAAAGAGAGCTCTTTAACATGCAAACCTAATGTTCTTTTCCTTTTACCTCAAAACTTGTAGGTTGTTGCATATAAATTTTTTCTTCAAGATCTCCATGCAAGAACACAGTCTTAACATCCATTTGCTCAATCTTCCAATCATAAGCTATAGCAATGGATAAAATAAATCTAATAGAAGTCAATTTAGCAATAGGAGAAAATTTCTCACCAAAACCAACTCCCTCTCTCTGGGAGTAGCCCTTGGCTACCAGTCTAGCCTTGTACTTCTATAATGACCCATCTGCTTCAAACTTCTTCTTGAAGACCCACTTACATCCTATGGTCTTTCTTCCTTTGGGCAAACAAACAAGATCCTAGGTGTTACAAGAGTCTAATGCCATCATCTCGTCCTGCATGGCTAACTGCCAAGACTCACTATCATCTGCAGAAATAGCTTCTCTGTAGGATCTAGGTTCATCATTAGTACTCAATAAAGCATATACACAATGAAAATCTAGTGGGCTATACCTATCAACTAGATTCTATTGTCTTATGGATCTCCTCAAGGGTAGAGTAAGAGATTCTACTGGTTCTTCTGCATGATCATCTACAACAACTTTTTCTGTGACAACAGACTTATCTTCATCAGAACTACTTGAATCATCTTTTTCTTCTTCACCCCCAAATCCATCATTTTGTTCTTCCTGAGGTGCATCTTGCTACTCTAAATCAAAGTGCACCTTCTTTACCTTTTCTTCTTTTTCTTTTGGCTGCTCAGGTTCAAAAATAGCTCTAAGTTCCCTAAAAAATAACATCTCTAGAAAAGATAATCTTGCGAGTTAGTGAATTCCAAAGCTTATAACTTTTGACATTATCACCATATCCAATGAATGTACACTTTTTAGCTGTTGGGTCCAACTTAGATAGCTTTTCCTTAGGCACATGAACAAAAGCCTCACAGCCAAAAACTGTTAAATGTGAAACAGAAGGTTTCTTACCTGTCCACACTTCATAAGGTGTCAAATCAAGAGCCTTACAAGGAGATCAAAAAGGGGCTAAGGACAAGTCCAAGGGCTGGTCTAAGACTCATGGTAAAAAGAATAGAGTTAAGTGTTGGAACTATGGTAAAAGGGGACATGTGAAGGAGTGCATAAAACCCAAGAAACAGTGGGAGAGTGCTTCGGATAAGTCCTTGAATGCAAGTGAAGATGTTTTACTTTCTTTATGTAATATTGTTTCTAATGATCACTGGTTGGTTAACTCAGGATCCTCATTTCATATGACCCCACATAAGGAATGGTTCTCCACATATGACTAATATGATGGAGGTAATATCTACCTTGGTGATAACTCTTCATATCTAATTGTTGGGAAAGGAAAGGTATTGTTGTGTTTCAGTGATGGGAGGATTAAAACCCTCCATGGTGTTTTACATGTTCCTAGATTAGCTAGAAATGAAAGCAACACTACTTCAATGGAAATCTGATTCAAAATAAATTTCACCAATCTTTAAGTGTGCATTAACAATGGAGATTGTAACAAAACATAAAACCCACTATAGAGAAAATGCCAAACATGAAGAACTCAACACAAGACACAATGACACATTGTTTAACATGGAGAAAGCCCTTGCAGGTAAAAAACTACATATAGGAAAGAGGCCCAATGTTTGTATTAATCTGCAAAAGATTGTACAATACAACAACACCACTAATCTCTCCTTCAGTCTTCAATCCGACAACATTCCTGCAGCATCTAAGTACCTAAAATCTATATTGCAGAAACAAATACATGGAAAATACTTATAGAAACATTTTCCAACTCATCCTAGGAGTTCACCTTCTCTCTCCTAAGATTCTCCAACCTGTAAACATTAATTACCATCTTACAAGCATCTTACACTTGTCCAAAAACAACCATGCAAAGGTTGGGTGCCCAAGACTAAATCTAGCCTCTTACAACATCTTATGATGCTTCATAACGGTCATAGATTCCACAAAAGAGTATCTTTCCAAGATAGGAACCTTGGGCTAAATATAGAAAATATACAACTAACATATCCATCATATGCATCATAGAATCTTAGAATCTTATGACAAGTTGCAGCTATCATAGATTCACTTACCAAACATTATGATAGTTGTCATACATGCCAAAAATAGTAGATTCCTTAAGGGAGCACGCCTACCCTCATTTACTTTGAGTTTTTACATTTTCCAACAGTAAAAGTCACTCTATAATAACCTCTGGTGACTCTGAAATTACCCCTGCCAGTAAAACTAGTACATCTCCTTATGGATAATTACAAATTACATATAATAAATGGAATAAATTCAATATTGGGATTTACAAGGTTAATGGCACCTTATCCCAACAATAAGTTAATACCTTACAAGCATATGGTAGATGACTTCAAAGAGTATTTTGTTGTGATTTCTTTTGAACAAATACCAAGACTAGAGAATAAAGATGCAGACGCCATGGTAACCATTGCATCACTCCTGGATATGCCATAAAATCAGTCATGTTATGAGTTCTTAGTGGAGCCAGTGTCTAATCCTGCATATGATATCCCCAAAACACAAATTATATGTCACATAGTAGGATCTGATTCTACCTTGTATAGAAATGTCTATACCTATCTGAAAGAGGATACATTACCACCTGGTCTATCCAATAATCAAGGAAGAACCTTCATCCATCAAACCGCTCGCTATACCATAATTGCTGCTACCCTTTATTGATGAGGTCTTGATGGTACTCTCCTCATGTGTCTAGAAAGTGAGGAATATCAAACCACCTTAATAGAAGTTCATGAAGGTATTTGCGGAATGCACTCTAGTGGTCCTACCTTGGCTAAGAAACTCATGTGTATGGGATACTACTAGCCAAGTATGGAAACTAATTCTTATCATTTTGTCAAGAAGTGCAAGAAATGTCAAATCCATGGGAATCTCATACATGTACCGGCACAAGAACTGCAACCTTTAACTACTCCTTGGCCTTTTTGTCAGTGGGGACTCGACCTTCTGGACAAGATCCATCCCTCTTCATCCAACGATCACAAATTCATAATAACTGCCACTAAGTATTTTACAAAGTGGATCAAAGTTGTACCCTTAACCAATATCACAAGCAAGGAAATTGCCTCATTTATCCTGAACTATATCATTTGTCATTATGACATTCCTCTAGCCATTATCACTGCTAATGGAAGACCTTTCAAAATTTAGGAATTCAAAGAGCTCTGTGACAAGTTTCATATCCAACACTATTTCTCCACACCATACTATCCTCAAGGAAATGGTTAGGTAGAGGCATCTAATAAAACAATCTTGAAAATCCTAAAAAATAATGTCAATGATGCCAGCCGTGATTGGCATGTACAACTGAATCCTGCTTTGTGGGCCTATCATACAAGTATTCACACACCCATAGCTGCAACACCCTATTCTCTTGTCTATGGCTCAGAAGCAATCTTGCCTATTGAGGTCGAGTTAGCATCTCTACGAGTACCATTAAATGGCTTAATAACTAATGAAGAGTACTGAGTTTCCAAACTTCAGGACTTAGAGTTGTTAGAGGAAAGATGACAAAATGATTTTAATCACCTCAAGGCCTATCGAGAATGGATGCCAAGAAGCTACAATCATAGAGTGAAACCCAGAGTCTTTCAAGTTGGTGACCTAGTTCTCAAGGAAATACCAAAAATCAACAAGATAGAGAAAAGAAAGGCAAGTTTGAACCAAATTGGCTCGGTCCTTATGTAATCATTATTGCTTATGGATCAGAAGCATACCAGTTAGCAACATCAGAAGGTGAGTTATTTGATGATCCCATCAACAATATGCATCTTCGAAAGTTTTATACCTAAAAACCCTAATGCAAGGGAACCAAAAACATACAAAAATTAAAAATTAAAAAATAAAATAAAGTAAAATAAAATAAAAATGGTGCAATAAAAGCAAATGGTGAAAACCTGGAAACAAGCACTATTTGTGATAAACCTGCTTCCTCCATCTTTTAAAATTTTAGTTTTCATCCATCTTTTCTTCTACATCCATCAAAATGCATAAAGATACTTATCATGGCTTGTTACTTGCTTGCCTTTACCACCTTATCAAATAAGATTATCCATCTAATCTTTCATCCATCTTGTCATCTATCTCAACTCCATCATCAGTACCATTATCGAACTACGTCACCTCTGAGCTATCATGTAGGCAAGGCCATCATTGATGAGCCCTGAGGCTTCCATCCATACCTCTCGTCTTGTCATAAGCCATTACATTCCATCCATTCATCCACCACCAGTGTCAGCCTCCATAGCCGATCTATGTTGCATCTAAGCTATCATGTAGGCAATGCCATCATTGATGAGCCCTCGAGGCTTCTGTCCATACCTCTCATCTTGTCATAAGCCATTACATTCCATCTGTTCATCCACCACCAGTGTCAACCTCCATATTCAAACTACGTCACCTCTGAGCTATCACGTAGGCAAGGTCATCATTGATGAGTCCCCAAGGCTTCCCACCCACCTAGGTCTTAGGTCCACATGGTTGAACTATGTTGCCTCTACACTTTCACGTAGGCAAGGCCATCATCGATGAACCCCCAAGGCACTAGGTCAGTCCCTTAGGGCCTGTCACATCAAGTTTCCCATCATTTCATCCATATGTCTTCATCCATAATAAGTAGGTCCTTTACTTGACTAGGGACAAAATCCTCAACCTAGTTAAAGAATTGAATTCTTGAATACCACAATCTAGAGGGTAACAATCCGGATCATGATACTATCTCTAGATAATTCACAACATGACAATTAACTTTTAAACATAATCTTGGCAAAAGACATTAACCTATTCCAGACCAAAAATAATTTGCCTAAACTACCAGGATCATTTTATTTGTTATGGCAAGAAAACATATCTATGGCTAGAAGGTTTTATAGCTTTTAGTCTTATGTCTTGATTTTCATTATCATGTTTCCTATGCTACTCAAGGATGTCCAAGACTAGAGGAGCTATGATGGGGCATAATTATTTCATTTGTTTGATTTTTGTGGGTTTATCTTTAGTAATGTGAAGACTTGTCTAAAGACATTATTAGCAAATGATTATAGAGGACATTATGGGTCTGAGCATGAAAGGGTACAATCCTTGTTTGTTGATACATGCAAGCAATACTCAAGTCATCTCGATTCAATTATACCTAGATGCTTGTATTAACTTTCTAAATCAAAATCCATGTAAGCAATACTCAGGTCATCTCGGTTCAATTATACCTAGATGCTTGTATTAACTTGCTAAATCAAAATCCATGTAAGTAGTACTCAGGTCATCTCAGTTTAATTATACCTAGATTCTTGTATTTCCTTACAACATTTTGAAAGCTCAATGATGAAAAAAAGTACTTCAAATATTTGTATACAAGATGACTACATTTCATGGGTGCATATTAAGGTTGCATTTCATTTCATTTATAAGCATTCCATAATTATCATTTTCCACGTATCGGAAGATCCAAATCATTTCTTTCATTCATCTAAGTTATTTCATTCATCAAAATTATTCATTTATCCAAGTCATTCTTCTAATTCTTCTAAGTGATCTTTTATTCATGATTGAGTATACTTGGCATAACAAAAACAAATCATTATCATGATTCATAACATAGGCATGTCAATCATAAGTTCAAAACATTTAAGTGCATTATCTAAAACCATTTAGATCATTCATGCACATATCAACATAGCTGTCATACATAACTTTATCATCAAAAATTAAAAAAAAACATAGATATCATCATCATAGCACATCAACATTATGTCATCATACTTAGGCAAATTAAACATCATGTATTGCATTTAAGAATCATTGTAATATGCATCAGGGCATCATAAACTATAATCATATAGGATCATTACTCATAACATTATGCATAGAAATAAGTCATTTGAATCATAGAAACATCATATCATAAATACCATACATATCATAGAATCAACATGTTAGAATCATCAAATAGAAACATAATCATAACACCCATCATATAGATAACATCCATCCATAATTGCACATGCATATAGTCCATCGATGATGAAGGGAGTAAATCATAAAACACACAATAATAGAAATTGTACACAGAAAATAGAACAATATTTTATTAATATGGGCAAAACATTACATTACAGAAGCTCAAATACAATTAGAGGATGAATCCCCTACAGGCTACAACACATTACAGCTCCCTCTCTCAAACTCTGGAATCTTCAGCCTTATGTAACCCCAAATCAACTAGGGTTTCTATTTTCCTGCATTTTCTTGACTCTACACCTTCCCCCTTAACTCTACTACCCAAAGGGTTTCCAAAAATGGTCATATATAGCCCTTTTTGGCAGCCACTAGCTCAATTTCAAAATTTGCATCTCCCCCCAAAAACAAGTCAACTGCACAGGGCCATAACTTTTGATCCGATTGTTGGATTTTCAATTATAATACCTTTTCAGAAAGCTCTCAAAAAGACGGTTGTGCACAGGCAATACCTAAAGGTAGGCTGCTTGGGTTTCCCACCAAATTTTGGGCCCATTCGAAGCCTCTAATTGCCTCAAATTTGACTTTGAATATTTCAATAGGATTTTTGAAATTTGAAATTTTAATATCTCACAAATGACAAATGATATTGAAGTGATTTCTTCACCATTAGCTTCAATTCATCATTTTGGAGGTCCATGTAAGATTTTGTATCCACCCATGCACAAATGCAAACTTACTAAAAATAGTAACCCTGTCAAATTTAGCCTTTATTGAAAAGAAACAACATTTTTTTTTGGTTGATGCAAGATTGCTCTTACGCCCTGGATGCTCCTACATCAGACATCTGGGGTAATTTGAAAAGTGACCCTATCACTTCTCATGAGTTAGAGGGAAACCAAAACGGTTAACCTCACTCTCAGATAACCATGATGAATCTTCAACAGGTCTTCCTTTCCATTTCACCAATTATTCTGTATACTACCTCTTTCTTGTACTCTTACCCACACGGCTATCCAAAATGCCCTCGATCTCCTCCTTCTCTAAAGTAGGTGCTAGAATGTCCCACTATGTTCCTTTATCAAGTCCATCATCATGATACTCTGTCAAATCTAAAATGTTGAACACTGGTGAAATATTGATGTCATCAAACAACTCTACCTCAAATGCATTTCCTAAATCATGCTTCTTCAGGATTCTACATGGTCCAAATTTTCTCATCTTTAGCTTACTATATGTACCAACTGGAAATCTTTCTTTTCTCAAGTGAACCATGACTTCATCACCATCCTAAAACTCCTTATGTCTCCTCTTCTAATTTGCCTTAGCCATATACTGATAATTCATCTTATGGATATGCTTTCTTACCTCTTCATGCAAATTCTTCATGTGCTCAGCAACATTTTCAGCTTCGGCACTAGTCTTCTCCCCCTTATCCATCCTCCTTAATTTGGAAGCAATTCTTGGGCTACTCCCATACACAACCTAGAATTGAGATTTACCTGTGCTCCTATTGAGATAATTGTTGTAAGAAAATTCTGCCTATGGTAAAATCAAATCCCATCCCTTGGGCTTATCTCCTACTAAGCATCGTAGGAAGTTACCCAAACTCCTATTCACCACTTTTGTCTATCCATCAGTTTGTGGATGGTGTGTAGAACCAAACTTCAAATCTGTCTACAACTTCTTCCACAATGTCCTCTAGAAATAACCAACAAACTTGGTATCTCAATCTAAAACTATGCTCTTAGGTAGACAATGTAGTCTCACCACCTCCCTAAAAAATAACTCTACAATATGAATAGCATCATTAGTCTTCTTGCAAGGAATAAAATGTGCTATCTTCAAGAATCTATCCACCACCACAAAAATGGAATCATGTCCTCTCTGTGTCCTTAGTAAACGAAGAATAAAATCCATATTAATATCATCCCATGGCTTCTCTGGTATAGGTAGTGGTTGATATACACCTGTATTTTGACTTGCTCCTTTCACCTGCTAACATACTTTGCAACTCTGCACATATTTCCTCACATCCTGTTGCAGCTGTGGCCAATAATAATTTTCACCAACAATAGCAATGGTCTTATCTCGACCAAAGTGTCCAACCAATTCTCCACTATGCTTCTCCTTAATCAAGTTCTCTCATGGAACTCCTTGGAATGCACAATTGGCTTCCTCTAAACAACATGCCATCTTGGATTATGAAATCCAACCATTTTGTCATGTCTAAAATAACAAGTTCCAAACAAGCTTTCCAAGCCTCTACAAAATCTAGATCTTTAGGATACAAACTTTTGAGCTCATCAAACCCAACAACCTCTATCTTCATTTATGACAACAAATTTTGCCTTCTGCTCAAGGCATCTACAACTTTGTTGGACTTCCCACTCCTGTGCTTCAAAACAAAAGTATAACTCTGCAAAAACTCAACCCATTTTAAGTGCCTTTGATTTAACTTTCCTTGACTATTAAGATACTATAAAGCTTGATGATCAGTATATAAAACAAACTCTTTTGGAAACAAATAATGTCTCCATTTCTTCAAAGCCTGAACTATTGCATAAAACTCCTGATCATAAACAAAATACTTTTTCTTGGCATCATTAAGCTTCTCACTAAAATAGGCAATGGGCTTACCTTCTTGACTTAGAACAACTCCTATACCACTACCACTAGCATCACAATCTACCTAAAATTCCTTATTGAAATTTGGAAGTGCCAAAATAGGTTGTTCTATGACTTTCTGCTTCAATGTATCAAAGCTCTTATTTTCTCCTATAGTCCATCTAAACTCTTTTATATCCCCTCTCATTGTCTTAGTTAGGGGTGCACAAATGCTACTAAAATTCTTAATAAACTTCCTCTAGAAACTTGCCAAACCATGAAAAGACCTTACCTCAGAAGCACTCCTTGGCATAGGCCATTCAATGATAGCCCTCACCTTCTCTGGGTCCATCTTAAGACCTTCTTCTAAGACAACAAATCCCAGGTATACCAACTCCTTCTTTGCAAAACTACATTTCTTCATATTGATCAACAACTTCTCCTCCCTTAGTTTCTCCAAAACTCTTTTGATATGCATCATATGCTCATCCCAAGTCTTACTGAAAATTAAAATATCATCTAAATAAACAATAACAAAACTTTCCAAAAATTCTTCCAATACCTCGTTCATGAGCTGCATGAATATGCTTGGTGCATTGGTTAGCCCAAATGGCATGACTAACCACTCATACAAACCTTCTTTTGTCTTGAAGGTTGTCTTCCACTCGTCTCCTTCTCTGATACAGATCTGGTGATACCCACTCCTTAGGTCAATTTTCGTGAAGTACTTAGCTCCATTCAAACAGTCCATTATGTCATCCATTCTTGGCAATGGAAACTTGTACTTGATCGTGATCATATTGATGGCTCGAGTCTGTACACATTCTGCACTCTCCATCTTTCTTTGGTGCTAGTACTACAGGTACCACACATGGACTTAGGCTCTCTCTTATCAATCCCTTGCTCAACAACTCCTGAACTTGTCTATTCAACTCTTCACTCTCTATTGGAGTCATTCTATGGGCTGCCTTATTTGGCAAACTGGCTCCTGGTATCAAGTCCATTTGATGACTTATCTTCCTCATTGGTGGTAAACCTTCTGGTACATTATCAGAGATAATATCTTGAAATTCTTCCAACATTTCTGAGACTTCTACTGGTACATCTTCACATTTCATTTGACTAATCTTAGGAATCAATGCAAAGCAATGATGCTCATGCTTCATACCCTCCAAAAATTTCTTACCATCTACCAAGCAAATTCTAGCAATACTACATACATTTTCTTCCACCTCCTTCAAGGGCTTTAACTTATGATGAACTCCATCCTTTGTTAGGGAGTATGTGTTTGCACGACCATCATGGACAACGCTCCTATCATACTGCCACGGCCTCCCCAATAACATATGACATGCATCCATCGGTATGATGTCACACAACACCTCATCATGGTAGTCACCAATCTTGAACTTCACTAAACACTGCTCATTGACCAAAGCTCTATGGTCCTTCTACAACCATGCAATCTGATATGGATGCGGATGCTTTCTTCTTTTCAACTTTAACTTGTCAACCATCTCTTCTGAAACAAGATTATTAGTGCTTCCACTATCAATAATAATATCACAACACTTACCTTCACATTTGCACCTTGTACGGAATAAACTATTCCTCTGATTGGGTTCTTTCTCCTCATTCAACAAAGTTTTTCTGACAATTAAGGTTTCTCCCCTTTCAGCATCTTCAGAGCGCTTAGATTGCACATCTTCATCAACATGTGCAACTCGTGCATTACCTTCAAGTCTTCTATGTGTCCTTCCTTGATGTTGTGGACACTCATATGCTCAATGTCCTTCTCCACATTAGAAACATGTTCCTCTAAAACCTCCTCTTCCTCTTCCTCTTTGCTCTCCATTATTATGGTCATGAGGGTAGTAGGTATTATCTCTCTAATTTTGACTAGTTCCAGCTTCTTCACTTGTCTTTGGATCTTCATTTTGGCCTCCACAGGGTCTTCCACCAGTCCTTCCACCTTGACCTCTTCCCCTTTGTTTTCTTTCAAATCTCTTATTCAGCTTCTCTTCCACCTTTAGGGAAAATTTGTACGCATCTTCTATGGTGGTCATTCTAACCAGGATCAACTCTTCTTGAATACTTGGCCTCAACCCATTAATGTAATAGGCTACATTCTCCTTGTTGGCCTCTCCATGGCCTGTCCTGATAGTGATCTTATATAAATCTTTTGTATACTCCTTAACAGACTTGTTACCTTGCTTCAATCCTTGCAGCTTCTTTAGCAACTCCATCTCATAGTCCACAGGAATGAACTTCTTCTTCAATTTCTCCGCCATCTGATCCCATTTGGTAATCTTTGCTTTTCCTCTTCTATTCCTCTCTAATTGGACCTCCTTCCACCAAATATTGGCATGGCCCTTCTGTTGGTTTGTCTTCTGAATCAGCATTAGGGTTTGCTAGTTCTAATGTATAGGCAGATTCAGCCAACTAAATACAGGAGGTTACGTGAGCTCCTCCCCTTCACTTTTGGTTCTGCCGCACCAAGGGGGGTGTCCCAATTTGATAAAAGTATGACCTTGACTAGCTCAATGACAGAAGGATATAACTTGATAGTAACAGGCAGAATACTCTCATGTAAGGACCAAGATTTGTGTAACAAATCACAAGGTTGGCAACATTCTTGGACATAATATCTGGTTAGGGATGAGAGCATGCAAAGGTTTCCTATTCCTAATCCTACAACTAACAAGTGAAAGGATGAAATGGTTTGAAATGATGTTTGGAGTTATGGGACTTTCCTAGACCCATTGAACAGACAGATTCCCAAACCAGTGCCTTATCTGGGCAGCAAACTCATATCTAAGAATGTAAATGTCTCCCCATGACAACACTAATTCATATCTAGAGGACTTGAGAAGAATACTACTGCCTAACAGCAACATGTCCAAGAAAGAGTATTACTTATGATCATACTTAACAAATCCTATGATGCAATCTATTTTCCTTTGTATCTGATCAAAAGCCTATTTAACCACTCCTTGAGTAGATGCAATGAATCAGACACACAGTATGCATATACTAAAAAAATTGGAAGCCCTTAACAACCTTGTTTGAAAGGAAAACAAATGACATATAGGAGACAATCAGAAATAATACACACACCAGGTGTTTTTCATTTAAAATCAATCTGCATAGAAAGTCATCATAGAGAAAATTATCATTTACAAGACAAGATAGACTGGTACACCAGACTAAGGACCGAGTCTGTAGCAAAAAATGCCTTTCAAAATGTGAACACCTTATGTTCAGAGTAAGAGCAGAAAGCCCAAAAAACCTCCAACCTCTAAAAAGTAACACAGCCAGACCATTATATATAGAACCGTGTAAATTCAACAATTAATTACATGGCCAGAAGTCAAAAATTTGCCAGATACATCCATTAGAAAGAATGGCGCTTAGAAGTCATCAATGCAGCAGACAAGGGAGGCCTCGAGCCTTGCGCCGCCATCTGGAAGTCCTCATCCACAATCGGGCAGCCTGATCGCTTGTCCCATCGCCCATACCCCTGCACTGTCGCCATTGATGGCTCAACCACCCATGTTTCATTTGGAAACCGTTGCAGCATTCAAAAAGGAAGTTCCCGCCAAAAGGCACTTCACCGTAGGTTCAAATTATGCAGAGAGATTAATCCCACATTGGTGCCGCGGAGACTCCTTCAATAGTTTATAAACAGGGCCGCAAACATAATAAGCGTCGAGTGCTTTTGCCACACTGAACACACACCTCTCAGCCCAAAGCCCATCAGCCAAACATATACCATCGGCCTAGCCGAAAATCCTCCTGCCGACCTCCATTGTCTCACCGATCACACCTCCGTAAACCTCTGTTGGCCAAACAAAGTCTATCGGCCAACCCAAAAGTTTCCTTTCCAATCTCAAAGGTCACACCGACACCATCTTCGTCATTGGCCAGACCAACACCGTCGGCCTAGCAAGAAACCCCTCTGCCGATATAACAACTCTTGCCGATAACACATCGGCTTGCCACCTCCATCGGTGTGACTTACACCGTCGGAGCAACGTTTCAAACCCGCGCCGATACCTACCATCACGCCGATGCCCACCTCCGCATTCCTCTGTCAGTGAGACTACCATCCATCGGAGCGACATAAAACTTCTCTACCGATAATGCCGATCACTCCAATGAAAGCCCCTTCGGCAAGACACACGTCGATGACATCTTATCGGCCAAACATCCACTGTCGGCCCAACTCATAAATCTTTCGCCGATGATGCTGATCACTCTGATAAGACCAAAATCACAAGGCTCCGAACTATTGAACTATTGAATCATGAACCGGTTCAACCCACTGGTTCAAATGAGAGGTTCAACTGAGAAGTTCAACACCAACACCAACTCTGTCGGCAACACACATGGAATCCCGCGAACCCATTGAACTGACGAACTGGTTCAACCCGATGGTTCAAACATCAAAACAATACTCCATCGGCAAAACACTTCGGCTGAGACCAAAAACATCAAAGCTCCAAACCATTGAACCTTGAACCATTGAGAAAAGGGTTCAAGCGGGTGGTTCAACGATACCATATTGACGCAAGGCAAATGCATAATATGACTCGTTAGAAGAAAAATGAACCTTGAACTGCTAAACCATTGAACTTTGAGAAAAAGGGGTCAAGTTCAGACTGAAAGTTCAAAGACACAAAAACAAACTCATGCCGATGGAGAAAACATGAAGACCACCTCCTCAAGAACTGAGATGCAGACGTTGAAAAACACTGAGGGGCCCCAAAACTTAGAACTTTTTTGGATTTTTGGGGAAGGTGCCTGCATGAAAATTGCTGGATTAACTAACAGTCAATTTAGGAACCAACAGTGGCTCTGTCTGAGGATGCTTGCCTCCTGCAGGCATGGCAAGAACCACAGAACTCTGGGATGCAGACCAGTCCCCTATCCATTGGGCACAGAGTCATGAAGTTATAATGATCTGCATCACCAAATACACTTGATGGCCTAAGGCCACCAAGAAAAGGAAAACCAATATTTCCCCTTATCAAAAACCTTGTTTTCATCTGCATGCACTGGGTCCAACCTGAGAGTACTGCCATGATCTAACCACAAACAAACCTGGTCATCTACATATTCAACCCTCTGATTTGGCTTGTCATTGTCACCCCTATGCAGACAACCCTCAGCATCAGGCAACAAGTGGATGCAGAATGTATCAAGCAATGCATATTCAAATGAAAAATAACACATGTTCTCATCAGTATCATTATCATGCATTGCAACATGATCTCCTAGCTGGACTGAAAATAGGAAACACTCAGAGTCCACCACATAGCTAGGAAGATCAGGGCTCATTATATCAACTGGCCAATCAAAAGAAAAGCTTTCAAATTCACAATTGTGCACATCATGCACACAACCAACAGCAGCACCAAACTGGAGAAGACTAGGCTCTGGCATCTCTTTCAATTCAGGCACATTTTTACAGTCACCTACTTGATGTATGTTGTTTCCTCTTTCATCAGGATGAGAAACAGAATCCAAGTCAAAAACAGTGTCTAAATCTTCACCATACTCAGACAGATCCTCATCACTACATGTGTCATAAATGGGTGACCCAGGTACATCAGCTTGATCATAATATGCCATTTGTTCATGGGCAGCAGAGCATGCATCTTCAGCACCAATGAATTCACTCTGTGGAGGAGTATCAGCCTGTGTGTCATAAGCAAAACAGTCACCAAATGAAAAACAACCTTGCTCTACACTAGCACTTGTTTCAATCCCTGACTGCTCTTCATGATCTCCATGTGTTTGAAAGGAAGGCAATGGGTCACACATGGGACTATTTCTCTGTGTTGCTTATATCTTCTCTGTCTTGAGTACAATACTCACAATTGTCTCCACAGGTCCATTCCAAAAGTTGCTTATTGCTGTCCACAACCTCATTATTGTTTTCATGGCCAGATGCCTCAACACTGCAATGGGAGTCTTCATTAGTCCTTTCACTGGCATCCTCAACATCTACTTTTTCATTTTCACATGATGCCATAATCATTTGGTCATTCGCAGCTTCACAATCATTTCTCACACCAAGGCCTGGAGATAGGGATTTCAGCAGGTGCTCATTTCTGATTTTTTCTATATTTTCTAAAAAAAAGTATGCATTTGCATGCTTGTCACCTTGAAATCCCTCAGTAATGCACTAGAGCCCTCCTCAAAAGCCTCAAAGAATATGCCAACATAGGCTGAAGTGTCAGGTCTGAAGACTTCTGGGATCTGTGAAAGGGCTACTGCAAACCTATGACTGAAATCTATACATAGCTCTTTATCTTGTTTTCTGATTTTCATCAATTCTGCAACAAGATCAACAGGTTCTTTTGCAAATTCCTTTTTGAAACAGTCAGTAAGCTCATCCCAATAGGCAAAAAATCTCTTTGGAAAGCTCAAATACCAGTCTTTTGCTTTTGCATCAAAGGACCTAACAAAAAACCTCATCCACATATCCTCATCTCTGAATGAATGTTTTCCCATGAAACTGTGAAAATTTTGGATATGTGCATTCCCATCACATACACTATGACCACTAAATCTAGGCATCTGACAGTATATCCTAGCAGGCATATTTTCTACTTTATAATCAACCCATGACAAATCTAACTGGTCATACAAAGGATCAAAAGGGCTGACCAGAAGTTTAGCTTTCTGACTGGCAGACACAACAGGGTTATCACTATTCAACTGAGCCTGCCTAGCCTCTAAGAATATCAACCTATTTTTCATCTCTTCTATTCTTTTATCCAACAAATCACTCCCCTTTTCACTGAGTATGGGTGTATACATATTTGGATTCATGTAAGTCCTACTTTCAGACATCTTTAATATTCCTAAGACCTATAGCCTCCCTTGGCATCTAACCTATGCAATAAAACAACAATTACAAGTAGGAAGGAGCAAGGTACCTTTTCTCATACAGATGCTGAAGTTTGAAAAGCACATTTTCTGTCACAACACACACATCAACTTTTCATGTGCACTTGAATCTTTTTTGTAGAGTCACCACCTCTCCAGAGAGGACAAAATTTTCAACAACTGAAAGCTATTTTTCCAGGTTCATTCCACCAGCAGAGCCAAGCAAAACTTCACCAGAGGCTGTAAGATATCACTTTACATCAACCTCCCCAGTAGAGTCACCAATTTGTTGGTTTGTCTTTTGAATCAGCATTAGGGTTTGCCAGTTCTAATGCACAAGCAGATTCAGCCAACTAAATACAGGAGGTTACGTGAGCTCCTCCCCTTCACTTCTGGTTTTGTCACACCAAGGGGGTGTCCCAATTTGATAAAAGTATGACCTTGACTAGCTCAATGACAGAAGGATATAACTTGACAGTAACAGGCAGAATACTCTCATGTAAGGACCAAGATTTGTGTAACAAATCACAAGGTTGGCAACATTCTTGGACATAATATCTAGTTAGGGATGAGAGCATGCAAGGGTTTCCTATTCCTAATCCTACAACTAATAGGTGAAAGGATGAAATGGTTTGAAATGATGTTTGGAGTTATGGGACTTTCCTAGACCCATTGAATAGATAGATTCCCAAACCAGTGCCTTATCTGGGCGGCAGACTCATATCTAAGAATGTAAATGTCTCCCCTTGACAACACTAATTCATATCTAGAGGACCTGAGAAGAATGCTACTGCCTAACAGCAACATGTCCAAGAAAGAGTATTACTTATGATCATACTTAACAGATCCTATGATGCAATCTATTTTCCTTTGTATCTTATCAAAAGCCTATTTAACCACTCCTTGAGTAGATGCAATAAATCAGACACACAGTATGCATATACTAAAAAACTTGGAAGCCCTTAACAACCTTGTTTGAAAGGAAAATAAATGACATACAGGAGACAATCAGAAATAATACACACACTAGGTGTTTTTCATTTAAAATCAATCTGCATAGAAAGTCATCATAGAGAAAATTATCATTTACAAGACAAGATAGACTGGTACACCAGACTAAGGACCGAGTCTGTAGCAAAAAATGCCTTTCAAAATGTGAACACCTTATGTTCAGAGTCAGAGCAGAAAACCCAAAAAACCTCCAACCTCTAAAAAGTAACACAACCAGACCATTATATACAGAACCATGTAAATTCAGTAATTAATTACATGGCCAGAAGTCAAAAATTTGCTAGATACATCCATTAGAAAGAATGGCACTCAGAAGTCATCAATGCAGCAGGCAAGGGAGGCCTTGAGCCTTGCACCGCTATCTGGAAGTCCTCATCCACAATTGGGCAGCCTGATCGCTTATCCCATCGCCCATACCCCTACACTGTCGCCATTGATGGCTCAACCACCCGCGTTTCATTTGGAAACCGTTGCAGCGTTCAAAAAGGAAGTTCCTACCAAAAGGCACTTCACTGTAGGGTCAAATTATGCAGGGAGATTAATCCCACATTGGTGCCGCGGAGACTCCTTCAGCAGTTTATAAATGGGGCCGCAAACATAATAAGCATCGAGCGCTTTTGCCACGCTCGACACACGCCTCTCAGCCCAAAGCCCATCGGCCAAACATATACCATCGGCCTAGCCAAAAATCCTCCTGCCGACCTCTATTGTCTCACCGATCACACCTTCGCAAACCTCTATCGGCCAGACAAAGTCTATCGGCCAACCCAAAAGTTTCCTTGCCAATCTCAAAGGTCACGCCGACACCATCTTCGCCATCGGCCAGAACAACACCGTCGGCCTAGCAAGAAACCCCTCTGCCGATATAACAACTCTTGCCGATAACACATCGGCTTGCCACCTCCATCGGTGTGACTTACACCATCGGAGCAACGTTTCAAACCCGCGCCGATACCTACCATCACGCCGATGCCCACCTCCGCATTCCTCTGTCGGTGAGACTACCATCCATCGGAGTGACAAAAAACTTCTCTACCAATAATGCCGATCACTCCGATGAAAGCCCCTTCGGCAAGACACATGCAGATGACATCTCATCGGCCAAACATCCACTGTCGGCCCAACTCATAAATCTTTCGCTGATGATGCCAATCACTCTAATAAGACCAAAATCACAAGGCTCTGAACTGTTGAACCATTGAACCATGAACCGGTTCAACCAAGAAGTTCAACGCCGACACCAACTCTATCGGCAACACAAATGCAACCCCGCGAACCCATTGAACTGATGAATTGGTTCAACCCGATGGTTCAAACATCAAAACAATACTCCATTGGCAAAACACTTCGGCTGAGACCAAAAACATCAAAGCTCTGAACCATTGAACCTTGAACCATTGAGAAAAGGGTTCAAGCGGGAGGTTCAACGATACAATATTGACGCAAGGCAAATGTATAATATGACTAGTTAGAAGAAAAATGAACCTTGAACTGCTGAACCATTGAACTTTGAGAAAAAGGGGTCAAGTTCAGACCGAAAGTTTGAAGACACAAAAATAAAATCATGCCGATGGAGAAAACATGAAGACCACCTCCTCAAGAACTAAGATGCAGACGCTGAAAAACACTGAGGGGCCCCAAAACTTAGAACTTTTTTGGATTTTTTGGGAAGGTGCCTACATGAAAATTGCTAGATTAACTGACAGTCAATTCAGGCACCAACACCTTCAACTTTGTTTTTGCAAACTTGACCCAATCTAGGTCCTCCACATCTTCATACTCAGAATACTCCTCCATGTCATTGATCCAGTCAATAAGTTGTTCTAGATTCAAATCTCCAGAATATGTAGAAACTTTGATCCTGGGCCTCTTTCCAATCTTAGAAATGGCCTTCGACAACCTAACTTCTACAGGATCTCCTCTAGCTTTTTGTTCTTTCTTAGATAGATCTTCTTCAACTTCATCTTTTCTTTCTTCTCTTGTTCTCAGCTCAAACCCTCTTTGCAACTCCTCTTGCAATGCATTGATTTGTCTTTGCAAGGCTCTAAAAGCCTCTTCCATCAAAGCATTCCTCCCAATAAGATTTCTTCATGGAGGCATCTTGATCTCTGCAGCAAACCCAGAACCTCAGGTCCTGGTGCAAATTGCCTCACGCTCAACAATCTGTCTACACACTCAGGAACCCTTGCTCTGATACCACTTGATGAAGGGGATAAATCATAAAACACATAATAATAAAAATTGCACACGTAAAATAGAATGATATTTTATTAATATGGGTAAAACATTACATTACAAAAGCTCAAATACAATCAGAGGATGAATCCCCTATAGGTTGCAACACATTACAACTCCCTCTCTCAAGACTCTGGAAACTTTAGCCTTCTGTAACCCCAAATCAACTAGGATTTCTATTTTCCTGCCTTTCTTGACTCTACACCTTCCCCCTTAACTCTACTACCCCAAGGGTTCCCAAAAATGGTCATATATAGCCCGTTTTGGCGGCCACCAACTTAATTTCAAAATTTGCATCTCCCCCCAAAAACAAGTCAACTTCGCAGGGCCATAACTTTTGATCTGACCATTGGATTTTCAATTATAATACCTTTTCGGAAAGCTCTCAAAAAGATGGTTGAGCAAAAGTAGTACCTAAAGGTAGACTACTTGGGTTTCCCACCAAATTTTGGGCCCATCCGGAGCCTCTAAGTGCCTCAAATTTGACTTTGAATATTTCAATAGGATTTTTGGAATTTGAAATTTTAATATCTCACAAATGACAAATGATATTGAAGTGATTTCTTCACCATTCTGGAGATTTGTGTAAGATTTTGTATCCAACTGTGCACAAATACAAACTTACTAAAAATAGTAACCCTGCCAAATTTAGCCCTTATTGAAAAGAAACAACATTTTTTTTGGTTGATGCAAGATTGCTCTTACACCCTGGATGCTCCTGCATCAATTGAACTCAATATATATCATCATCATCAAAAAAATAATTGTCCAAGTAGACAATGATATCATGAATGTGTCTCTCGAGAAGTCAAAAATAATGTGTATACAAAATGATATAAAATGATGCATGTCCCAAAGTGCCTATGAGGTACTACCTCCAGAAGGTACTGGCTGATGAGGCTGAGAATCTAAAGGCCCTATCCCTGGTGGTCCTTGAGGAGCTGGTGGTGCCATAACCCCTCCACTCGCAGACTGTCTCCACCTAGATCTGCTACGTGAACCAGGGTGGAAGCTACTTGTTCTATGCTCTAGGGGCACATCCTACTCATACCGAGATTGCCCATAGAATACTTCATGTCCTACGTGCACCATCTCTGCTATGGTATACCTACTAGGACCCTATGCTGCAGTCTATTGTACCTATCACAGTAGGTTCTCTACCATAGTGTATCGCTGAATAGTAGTATCTCGCTCCAATTTCACTGCTCTCACATCTCCCTAAAGATCTGTGATCTGACCCTGTAGCTGCATAATCTGGCCCTGCATTTGGCCAAGTTGTTCCTGTAGCTGAGCCACTTGAGATTGTAATGCGGCCATCTCCCCATCATCATGACCTTACACCTATGCCTGCACTTGAGGCTGAGGTTGTACCTGTAACACCCTTTCCACTCTCTGTCTAACCCTCCTTTGTCCCCCTCTACCTCCATCACCTCCATCATCCCTATCATCCCCACCACCTCGGCCACCTCCATCATCTCCACCTCTACCGCCTCTGCCACGTCGCCATTTCCTCCTCCTCTTGGGAGCATCATCCTCCTCATCCCCATCCTCCAATCGAGGAGTCAACTCTCCAAGTCCAAAGTATCTAGGAAATGGATGAGCTGTAAAATGTACTGTGTAGTCTTTTGCCATCCCCACGTCTACAATATCCCTTCTCAGAGCCCAAGCCTGGTAAGGAATCTATAAGAAGTCTGCCCGACCCTGTTCATATGATGCAACATGACCCCACCATGGTGTTGGAGTATAGGACCACTAAGAGGGAGGGGTGAATCAGTGGTCTTTAAACTTTTAAAACCTTTTGAACCTTTTAACTCATAGGATAGAGAATGAGAGAGACTTCAAAGATTTATCAAATACATATGCACAAGTATGATTATAAACATTATGATCAAGTCCTCAAAGACAAAACATGAGGGCATACAAATAAAGACAAACAACATGAACCATAACACATGTTTTTCATGAGTGGAAAACCCTCATAGGGATGAAAAACCACTCAGAAAATGCCTCACTGGCTTAATCGAAATCATTCCTCACTGGCTATACAAAATGCCTCATTGGAAAGAGAACCTCACTGGTTACAGCCTCATTGGCAAATACAACTCCCTCACTGGCAAAATGCGCCTCATTGGCAATCAGGTGCCTCACTGGCAAAAAGGTGCCTCATTGGTAATCATGTGCCTCACTGGTATTACACATCAACAATGAAAGAAGTACAACTTTAGGGGGTTACCCTGTTACACTGCAATACAATATTTCTTATGTCTCCCTTAACCACATATAGCCTTCAAACAACCTCATAACTTCTTCATACAAGTTTCTCTTCAAGACTTCAAGAGCACATTAAAATAGGAAACACATATTCTTGTACATAGAAAAATTCTACCATTCTGCCATTACACTCATTTATACATGAGGAAACCCTAACTTTGGTTAAACCCTTCAATACATAATATCTCTATATTCATAACTATTCATGACACAAACTCAACCATAACAAACTTATCTTCAAAGAGAACACATAACATGTATGTAGACAGAATACATTACCATACTGTTCATTTACAAGGTATCTCCATCAAAGTTGTAATTCTCTGCACACATTTTGTAGCCTTCACAAGATCTCTACAAGAAGATTAGCAAGTTTCCTTCAGCAGTCAATAGATATCTCTACCACAGATTCTTTGCACCTTTCTGTCACTATCTTTTGTTTGTATCATGGATAGTTGCATTACATTTTCATCCTTGCATTTATATCTCTGCACATTTAATTCTCCTTGTGTGTGTTCAAATTGTCCTTCAAGTTCAAGCTCTTCAAAAACTCTACACATGACATATTAGCATAAAGTTATATGTTTGTAGCTCACCGTGAACCAAGTCTCATCTACCAATTTATCATACAGAGCAAGAAACAAATTTCACTAGCCCTTCAAGTTCGGTGACTGTTCAGTTACAAGAAGTTGAACTACCTTTAAGAATTTGCATGTCAACTTTATCTTTAATGGATGTCTATTATAATTTGAAAACTGTTTTAAATCTTTGCCATTGATTCAGTTTTTGCGCCCTATGTGATCTTAAATAACATCCATTGATTATATTTAGGCACCCAACAAGATGTTGTAACCTTTAGTTACATGTTTCCTAAACATAGTGCCAGTCAAATAACATGTTATAATAACCCTCCAATAGGTAAAGTTAAGTGGCACTGACTTATGATTATAAGTCAATCTTTAAATATAACAAAAGTAAATACTTGGTTGATGGTCTTAATAGAATAAGAGTTTCTTAGGGTTTCAAGAGAGTCTAGGGTTTTAGGTATTTGAGAGCATATAGGATGGAAACAAAAACCCTTAACTATTTAGATCTTTAACATACAATGCAGACACACTATAACATTACATGGTAAGAAGATAAAAGAAGATAAGGAAGTCCTTTACTTCACTAGGGCTAAATAGATTAACATCACCACTCAAGCCACCAACTAACCAACACAACTTCTTGAAGCAACCATGAAGATGATTCTTTGACAAGTCAATCTATCAATCTTTGACACTTCTGTGAACTGTACCAAGCACCATCATATCATCTTCAATGACAAACAGTCATCATAATGACAAACATCATCTACACCTTGTAACACCATCATATCATCTACAACATCATATCATCTGCATGCTTGACCAACAACACATAGCACCTAGATCACCAACAACACCTACAACATCATCTTGAACAAAACATAACACCTAGATCAAAACTCCTTATGAAGAGTAAACTTCTGATGAAAAACCCTGAGCAAACATTGTCTACTTTGTCTTACATCATGAAGTCCTTTAAGCTATTAACAACATGAACATCTGACAAAACAATATGAAGTCCTAAAGCACATCAATCAATCACACCGTGCTCTTTGAACATGACTACTCAACTATCAACACCACCATCATGAGAGACCTTTTGATGCTCCTTGAACATGGTCCTACATAATAAGGAAACCCAATGATTCAACATCACCATGAAGATATCAAAGCATCATGATGTCCTACATCACATATCATGTCCTACATTACATATCATCACAAGACCTTTACAACCAACAACCAACATGCCAAAGTCAACAAACTCCCCCTTTGTACACAATCATTATCATGGGCATCACTCTCTAAGGAACACATCATGATCTTTTGACATCAATGACAATCAACACATGGACACTCCTTATGCATCTAAGAAAATATAACAATACCCTGGGGCATCCCCTAGACCCTACCGAACTGTCGGTACACATGAGAAACAATATGATGCTCAAGAATATAAGGGGTCCTTCCTACCAGCCATTGTGTCTGAAAGCAAAAAGGTGACTCAATAGCATCATCATCCCATGCCTCACAGTCTAGGTAAGGTCGCCACTCAACTGCATCCACATTATCCAATGCATGTCGGTAATACTCAAGATTTCCTAGCTTGGGCTGGGAAAGGCTCTCCTGATACATGTAAGAGTAAGGTCTATCCCTGCCTCTAACTCCCATACCTAGAGGCCATGTAATTGCTATATGGCCCCATGCCCGAATTTGTAATAATGAAACCCCAATAGACAGACTCGCAGCACTATCATATACAAACTGATGCAGATCATGATATAAGTGTGCAAGTAAACAGACACCCCAGGTAAAGCATGCCCCCTCAATCACCATCTATTGAATATAAAGAATATTGAGAGGGGGGTGAATTAGTATTCCGCAAAACCACTTCTTAACAAGTTTATTAATCTAATTTCCAAAATCAATAACATGAAAGCAAAATAAGCATAAGAACAACAACCGTAAAGACATAACACATAGTCACCAGGATTTTTACGTGGAAAACCCAAAAAGGGAAAAACCATGGTGAGTTTTAGCTCACAATATATTATGATAGCACAATACCGAATTACAAGAAGGCTTACTGCCCTATAAAGAAGTGCTCATTGCACAAAGGCTCACTGCCAAGAGAAAAGATAGATGAGGGATTGGCTCACTGCCAGGACATGACTGCTGCAAATGCATCGACAAAATGTTGAGGTGTAGTACCAGTTAGTTCAATATATTGATTCAAAAGACTTCATACTGTCTGCTCTACTTTTTCTGCTCAGCTCTACATAAACTTTGCTTTTCTACCCTTACTATCTTCTTCTGGTCATAACTCTACTTTTGGATTGCATACACATTGTAATACCATCTCATATTTCAACACCAAAATCTAATCCATATGAATATCCACAACTTTGAATTCAATCTCAAAACTGAGTCAGCCTATCAAGCACAACACTTTATCAACTTACATTGACTCTGTTGGCCCAACACTTCCACTAAAACTCACATGGGACTCCAAGAACCACATCAACCATTCCTAATGCCTCACAGATCATATCTTATCAACCGTAGATCATGATGCCCTTATGTGGTGAAATGTGGAACTCAGAACTATCTCCTCTACCTTGGTGAAATACTGGCAAACCAGTTGCCGAAACCTGGAATTTTGTAGGTGATCTTCCTGATCCCTTCAGACTCTGTAACTCCTCAACTGGATGCTTCTGACACCTATTGCCTCAAAACTGTACACTAATACAATCACTTGCAGAGAAATGTGGACCAAAATACCCATGCACTATGCACTATTCCTAACTTAACTGTGTTCACCCGGACTTAGAAAAATCACAACTTAACTTCCGAAAGTCATTGAGACTTGCAATCTTGAACATAGCACCTTCAAATAGTTCTGAATAACATACCAGAACTGCATACCTTGATCACCAACTGTGGAGACGTACTGACACAAATACTGTTATTTATACTATATATTGTATACTTCCCATACTTAGCCATTTATCCTTCTGGAGTAAAGTCTCTCTATCATGCTAGTGGAAACTCCTTTCTTTGTTGCCATCAATGACAACATTCAATCATTCATCAGAGCAGTGTCTCTTGCCAACAATCTACCCCTTTGGCATTGATGGCAACACTTAGTGAAAAATGTGTATTTGCTCCTCCTTTCTGTGTACACTCTATTCTTTCACTCCCCCTCAGGTGTTTGCCCATTTTCACTGGTCTTCTTCTCCCCCTTTGACATCAATGACAAAGGTGTATGCACAAAAGTCAAAATTGTGTCAAAAACTACAAATCTATCATACTCTGCCATATATGTACACATACAATCTTCAACTCAATAAGTTGTAGGTGAAAGGATATCCTTGTACATAATCTTTAATTGGGTAATCTCTTCATCCCATCATTTCTTGTCTCTTTCCAAAATGTGAATGTGACCATTTATCAAAAAGACTGATTCTTCTACCTTTTGCACATTAGAAGGTGTGTCAATTTATGAAGCTACCTGTGCTTCTACTACAATACTAATCATTGAATCTAACTTGGGACTAATTAGTCTTCTCAACTGACACATTTTATTTCTCATTTGATCCCTCTTATTCACAATATTACTTAGCCCATCATGAATATTAATTACTTGTATTTCCTTGCTGCTCACTGACTCAACTACTGGGTCAAATGATTTAGAAATATTTATCAACTGTAGTTTTAGATCCTTTATCTTTTCTTCTAGCTCTTTTGTTGCTTCTAGCCAAGATAAACAAAATTTGTACAAGTCACCTGCTTCTTTGATAGCACTCTATATGCCTTTCATTCTATTGTCTAGCAGAGCTTTGTCATTTACTATCATAGTCCTCAACTCACTTAATCTTTTCTCATCAAACTATTGTCTTATTTTTGTCTTAGCAGATTTCTCAAAAGATTCAAAATGATCACTTACAGAATTTATGAGTCCTTTTAGTTGACTTATTGAAGACAAAGAAGAGTCCTTCTCATATGATGGCATCAACTTCTCCAAAATGCTAGATGCCTCACCAATCAGTTCACTATCCTGTATGTGTGACTTCAAAATTTCTTCCCATGCCTTTGCTTGCACAATTGATACCAATTTAATTTTTTGTACAGGGGACATTGAGTCCAGGTTTATTGGTCCCTACAAAAATTCAAGCTCATCTAGGACCTATTTCTCTTTCTCTAAAAATTCTTTGATCAACTCTGCAATGTCTCTTGCTATACTAGAGACTTCTTCTTCTAGGTTTAGTTCTGGAGGATCTAAATCCATGACCTCATCATTCTTTTGTTCTAGAAAGGAGTTTTCTTCAGCTTGTTCCTCTTTAAGATCTTCATCTTTGTTTAGTTCCTCACACTTCTCTTTGTCAGTTTGATTATTAGTCTGTTGTTCTGGAGGAATACTTGTTTTGGATTTAACTACAATATTAGTAGCAAAGACTGGATCATCTTTCTCTTTCATCTCTTCATCACTTCCGTCTAGTCCTTGATCCAAGTTTTCCTCAAGAATAGGTGTACCAACCCCAACATTTATTTCTTCTTTATCATATATAGTTGGGAGATGATGATCCCCCTTAACACTCTCAAGGTGATTTCCTCTGTGTCCTTTGCTACTTTCTCAATGTCATCTAACATGAGAGTGTTCATCCTTTTCTTTGTTCAGAATTCCTTTTGCAACACTTTGGAGACTTTGTTTACAAGAGACACTATATGGAGTCATGATTGTTGTCATTGATGGCAACAAAGTTCATCCCACACATCCGCAGGACATGGTGTGTCTCTACCAGAAGTTAGAGTGAAGAATGTTGTGGTCCGGTAAACAAGAACAGAGCTTGTGGCAAGGTCCAACAGACAGGTCCAGATCTCTCAAAGGAAGTATTTTGGTAAAGTACAGATTTGGGGAAGTAAAGAGTACTACCTTGAGTGATAGATTCCAAGGTTTTAGCCTCTGGTGATAGATGAGGGAAAAGATATGAATAGTTGAGTACTGGATGCCTGAGTGACAGTATGAACAGAGGAAGAACTGACTGACAGAACATCAGACTATTTTCTGGATGTGTTACTGATGGTGTTAAAGGTTATGAAGGCATGAATCATGTTTGGCCGACATGATTAATGATTTCTACAAGCATATACTTGATCCGCATTACTTGATGTGTAAGGATTCAGCCGACAGAACAGAGTTTGTGAGAAGATTGACTGTTCCGGGTGCCGACTAGAAAGATAATGAAATCACTTGTGCGGATATATATATAAGATGGATTTAGTTGTGAGAAGTGTTGTGGTGTTATGTGATATGCGAATAAAAGCATAGCAGAGCAGAAGCAGTAAGGAAGGTCCGGTATGTGAAAGGAAAGTAGCATAAAAGAAGAGGAAAGATGAAGTGCAGCAGATTAGTGTACTGAGCCTAACCAGAACTGAACTCCAGCATATGTGGATGCTTCCAATCAGTTCAAGTATCGTATAACATTCTTTTGTAGACAGTGTGTCTCCTTGTAGGCAGTGTGCCTCCTTTGTGAGCAGTGTGCTTGGGTAGTGAGCCCTAATTGGCAAGTGCCATTTTGTATTTCCTTATTCTTCTAATAGAGAATAATCTTTGGGTTAATCACCCCGTGGTTTTTTCCCTTAACAGGGTTTCCACGTCAAAAATACTGTGTCATGCATTTTTCCATTTCATGGTAATGTTTGCTTGTTTGAATTAATGCTGCATTGAGTAATAAGAAAGTTCAGACGAAGAAATAATTAGGATAACTGATTCACCCCCCCTCTCAGTTATCAACAATTGGTATCAGACCTAAGTTCCTCCTAACAGAGCCTAACAGCTTGAGGAAGATCTGGGAGTTCAAATGGATGCATATGGTTTAAGGGAGCAACTCAAGACTACCCTTGAGGATCTTGAACAGTCAAACTCTGAAGTCTGAATTAAAGGAAAGACTCAAATAGGCTAATGATTTCATGAGAGAACTAAAAGACAAATTAAGTCTCTCTATGAAAAAGAGAAAGGAGTAGCTTCAGCAATTGGCAAGACAAGGTGAAGAAAATAATGCAAATGAAGAGCTGACTAAGAAAACCAAGTTATGTGAAAAGTTATCAAAAGAAGTCATTATGATAAGAGATGAAATGGAATCAGGAGTTATTAAGTTTACTCAAGAAATTGAAGAGAAAAGAAAAACTAAAGACAATCTAAGACAATCTCTCAAAGAAAAATTAGAAGATTGCCACCAGATGGATAGAATTATCAGACATCTTGAATCCGATCTTGAAGATGCTAAAGATAATGAAGAAAAACTTGAGGATCAAATTGTCTCTCTCAAAAGGGATCTTCAAATAGCAAATGAATATAAAGAAAAATTCAAGATAAGTTCTGCTCAACTTGAAGTTCGTCTTGGAAGTCAAAAGAAGGTGGATGACAAATGTGGTTTGGGATATGAGAATGGAGAAAGCTCCAGATCTGGTCAGAAGAATTATGGATCAGAATATCCAAGGAACAGGTCTAGAAGACCTCCAGTAAGACAGCCCAATGCTCAAAGATATCCATCCTTCAATGGATACTGCTATAGCTGCAATCACTTTGGTCACAAAGCTAATTAGTGCAGAAAGAGAATGAATCAGACTAATTCATTCTTCTCCGGATAGTGTTTTAACTGCAAAAGGTATGGTCATAAGTCTCATGAATGCAGAAATATGCAAATGAACAAATCATTCAATGGTAGATGCTTTGCATGCAATAGAGTAGGTCATATGGCTAATCAATGTAGATCAAGAGGATATTAGTCAAATATGCAAAGAAATGTTGTCTGCCAAATCTGTAATAGGTCTGGTCATAATGCAAAAGTCTGCAAAAGCAAGAATCAGGAGAAAAGAGGTCTGGTATATCATAATCAGAATTAAGATAAGGGTAAACAAAAAGTGAATGCGGATGAAGTTAGGAATGAGATGAACAAGATTTGGGTGAAGAAAAGTTCAAAGAATGTAGAGGTTGGATCCGCACCAGACTCTGGTGCTGATATTCCTTTCGGAAATTAAAAGGTGAGCTCTGGTTCAGGGGGAGACACAAAGAAAACCTTGTTCCCCCAGCCAGTTAAGTGGTGCCTGAAATTGGCACATGAGAAGCTGCAAATCAAAGGGTTTCTAGAGAGACATATAAAGAAGGTTAGGTAAAGATCTAAGAGATCCACAAGAAAATTTAAAAAGTTCAATTCTTTCAGAATTGGTCTGGTTAAGCAAGTCTTCTGGCAAAACAGGTTTCTCATAAGATTGGCCCGGTATGAATCCAAATTGATATAGCTTGATCTGCGGATACATAAGATGATCAGAAGGACAAGTGGATATGATGATTCATCACTAACATTGATCACAAGGGAATCATAATAATCTGGATGAGTTTCTTCCTCCTTGAACAAGGAAAACTAGGCAAACTGGAATGAATTAGGTTGAGCATTTATTGCAGTCTGATATTAGGGCTTGCGGAGCAATATAAGGGTTTTTCATTAATCACTTGTTCATTCTGCACTCAAGAAGAAATGAAAAGCAGAGCTCTGCAATAAAATTTCTCAAGTTCATCGAAGATCACTTGCAGAAGTCATTACTTCCAGAGATCAATCCAACCAACTCCGTGAAACCGGTAGGTGCAAAAGGTATTTTCTATTTTTAAATATCTCACTGTAAATCTCTTGATAATGGGTACTTCGAATATTGTAAAGATTTCTGATAGACCTCGCCCTACATTTAAGAAACATCCATACAAATCCTTGGAGGTAGATCCCCTAGGAGCATTCTCTAGTGTTCCGCATGGTGTTTTACACATAGAAGACATTAGGGTTTACATACATGCCAATATTGAAGAGTTTGGGGAATTCAAACTAAGAGACATCTATCACAAACAATTGATAGATGATGCTTTTGACCTTAAACCAGAATATAAGGGCATCCAAGAAAAGCATTTTGATCAGTTCATTCATTTCCCCTGCTTTGAAGAAGATGAATGGGTCCGGTATGTTTTAAGTAGGGTGCATGATAACTTCCTATGGTTGAATAGACCTTGCAAGATTACCAAGGAAGCAATTAGGGCAGTAACTGGTTTACATTCCTCTGGAGGAATTCCTGTCCTCAAATCTATCAAAAACAACATTGTCACAGAGGCCACCGGATCAAAATTTGATAAGAGGGCAATGACCATTGAAGATATTACTAACCTAGATATCAAGTATGCATCTATGATAACAGGATACAAGATATGTCATTCCAGTAGGGAGAATTCAGTATCCAGAACTGCAGTATACACGGCCTATGAGATGCTGAGAAAGAATACAGATTATGATCTCTGTGAACTCCTCTTGAACCAATCAATGGAAAACATACAGAAGATCAAGAAGGACAAAAAGAACTCCTTTAAATATGGAGGACTGATACTATGTTTGTTCTTCTACTTCATGAATGAGCTTCCCGGATCAAATGGATGGGTATGGGAAAATGACAAACCGGTAGCTATCCAGATTAGAGATTACTTGCCTAAACTTGGAGATGCAAAGGCAAGAAAGACAGCTCTGTGGGGTTACTTCAAGCAATTCCAAAATACAATGCAAATCAGAGAAAGGATCCCCAAATCAGTAGTTGAAAAATACAAAGATACAGTGTGCTTCATGGTAGACACTGATCAATGTCTTATGGAGGCAGTAGAACCAAGGACAGTCTAGATCATGCTCATGGGGTACGAAGTTGATGAACAAATTGTGGAACTGCATGTTCAACACATGCTTAGCCATCCTAAAGATCCAAAAGCAGAAAGGTTTGGAACCTTTGAGGAGCTGAGTATAAAAATCCATGTTGAACTCTGAGAACTAGAAATCAAAAGGAAGGTGAGAAAAGAAGTAGAAAATATTGCTCAAGGCCTTGGCATCTCAAAGGAGGCACTTGATGCCCACAAGAAAAGGATGGAAAGAGCTGAGGAAGAGAAGAAAGAGGCAGAAAAGAAAAGCAAGGAAAGTGCTTCGGTAGAAACCTCCACCCGAACCAGATCATCAAAAATATCTGCACCTGTCACAGCCAAAAGCTCAAAACCGGAAGTCCAGGCATCTGGTAAAAGAGAGAAAAGATCAAAAACAAAAGCCACAAGGGCTTATGCAAGTCAAAAGGATGAAGAGGAAACTGAATCAAATGAGGAGATCAGGAAACTAAAGAAGAAGAAGAAATCTTCCAGTCAAGGAGAAGAAGAGAAGGAAGAGGAATTTGTTGAAAAACCTACTCTCTCGTTAGATGATGTAGTAAAAATAGTCACTGTGGATGGCAACCTACAACCCTTAACAAAATTTTATGATTATTATAATGAAGCAGATAAAAAGATTTTGGAGGAAGCCACAGTTAAGTTTTTGAACATTTACAATAAAGCTTTTATTGAAATTATCTCTCTAATTCCTAAGAGTTTAGAGAAGGAGTTGGAAATGAGAAAGACCAATGCCATGGCAAAAGACCTTGAGATCTGGGAACAGATAGCTATTCAGCTATATCCTTCAATTGATCCCAAGACAATGAACATGGTATTCAAAGACTGCAAGCATGAATTCAGGAGCAAAGCAAGGATGAATCAACTTATGCTTGGTGAGACCGACAAGGTAGCCAAGGACACTGAAGAGATTCTCTGGAAAACATTCAAAAGATTTAATCTTCCTATCATAGAGGACTTGGGTACTGATCCCTCCACTACAAATGTTGCAGAAGAAACTACTGAGAAAATATCAAAAGAGGTGGGCCCCGAACAGACTAACATTTCCCCTCTGATTTACCCTACAGTCTCTGGATCTAAAGGAGAAGAAAAATCACAGGAGAAAGAAGCAAAGGTGAAGGAAAAAGAAGATGATAGTGCTAAGGTTGTAGAAGGAGAGAAGACCTCAATAGAGAAAACCATAACTGCTAGTGGTGAAGGAGAGAAAACTCCTAAGGATAGCTCCAAGACTGCAGAAGAGAAGAAACATCTATCTCTGGCAAGAGACACTGCACAAACTATCCAAGAATTCTTGAACAAAGAAACAATGGAGATTGATGAACCGAAGCTTCTACAAGGTCCATTCAATTTTGATTCTCTTTCTCTAGTACAGACAATGAAGATAGCTTCATTTGCAAATGCTAAGGCTAATGAAAAACTCCTAAAGTCTCATATGGAAGACTGTGAGTTGATAGAAGCTGCTTCTGGAGTGCTTGAAAAGATTATGTCATCAGTTCAGAAAGATCCCACAGCCTCCTCTTCCGGTAATCTCAAAACCTTAGTCAGCAGTGTTAGTACACATTTTGATTCTCTAGAAAAATCAGCTGAAGAAAAGGTCCGGAAGGAGTTTTTGGATAAAAGGTTCTCTGAGGTACAGGGTTTGATCATTAATGATAGGAGAAACATGAACATTGGGATAAAGAGCTTAGAAAATGCTCTGAAGGATGGCAGTAAAATATACAAATTTTATATCTCCTGGTCGAAGGTAATAGTGGAGATTGAGAAGAAAATAAAAGAGCAAGAGGATAAACTACTAAGCTTGTCTCAAAGTTTTGATCCTCTTTCTTCCTCTATAACAAATCAAGAATGTCAGACTATTGCAGTCTTGAGTGAAATCAAGAAATTGGATAAGGAAAGGAAAAATAGAATAAACAGGTTGAGTGAGCTCAGGGGGTTAATTGTCCCTAAGCTAGAGGCCATGCATGAGGCTATAACAGAAGCCCAAATTACAACCCAGACCAATGATCCAACAAATCTAAGAAGGGCAGATGCGTTTGCATTCCTGTTGAGTGGGCATATCTCAATTTTAGATAGGATGAAGCAGAGTTGGGTGACAAAAGTTGTACAGTTGAAGAACACTTTTGCAGACATACTTAAGTATATGTAAGTACAACTTGTATATATATACTAATGTGGCTAAGTATAATAAAATTTTTGAAAATTTTGGTGGGCGGACCCTACCCTTTGCCATTGATGTCAAAGGGGGAGTGAAGAGCAGTGAAAAATGAGGAATCCAACTAAGGGGGAGCTCTGAAAAATATATATAAAGACAGAGCATCAGCCAAGGGGGAGCCTAGTGTAAACACTTAGTCATTTTTCACTAAGTGTTACCATCAATGCCAAAGGGGGAGATTGTTGGCAAGAGACACTATATGGATTCATGATTGTTGTCATTGATGGCAACAAAGTTCATCCCACACATCTGCAGGACATGGTGTGTCTCTACCGGAAGTTAGAGTGAAGAATGTTGTGGTCCAGTAAACAAGAACAGAGCTTGTGGCAAGGTCCGATAGACAGGTCTGGATCTCTTAGAGGAAGTATTTTGGTAAAGTGCAGATTTGGGGAAGTAAAGAGTACTACCTTGAGTGATAGATTCCAAGATTTTAGCCTCCAGTAATAGATGAGGAAAAAGATATAAATAGTTAAGTGACAGTATGAACAGAGGAAGAACTGACTGACAGAACATCAAACTATTTTCCGGATGTGTTACTGATGGTGTTAAAGGTTATGAAGGCATGAATCATGTTTGGCCGACATGATTGATGATTTCTATAAGCATATACTTGATCCGCATTACTTGATGTGTAAGGATTCAGCCGACAGAATAGAGTTTGTGAGAAGATTGACTGTTCCGGGTGCCGACTAGAAAGATAATGAAATCACTTGTGCGGATATATATAGGATGGATTTAGTTGTGAGAAGTGTTGTGGTGTTATGTCATATGCAAATAAAAGTAGAGCCGAGCAGAAGCAGTAAGGAAGGTCTGGTATGTGAAAGGAAAGCAGCATAAGAGAAGAGGAAAGATGAAGTGCAGTAGATCAGTGTACTGAGCCTAACCAGAACTGAACTCCAGCATATGTGGATGCTTCCAATCAGTTCAAGTATTGTATAACATTCTTTTGTAGACAGTGTGTCTCCTTGTAGGTAGTGTGCCTCCTTTGTGAGCAGTGTGCTCGGGCAGTGAGCCCTAATTGGCAAGTGCTATTTTGTATTTCCTTATTCTTCTAATAGAGAATAGTCTTTGGGTTAATCACCCCATGGTTTTTTCCCTTAACAAGGTTTCCATGTCAAAAATACTGTGTCATGTGTTTTTCCATTTCATGGTAATGTTTGCTTGTTTGAATTAATGCTACATTGATTAATAAGAAAGTTCAGAAGAAGAAATAATTAGGATAACTGATTCACCTCCCCTCTTAGTTATCAACAGACTTTTGCTCTATCTTCCGGTGTGATCTCCGGACATAACTTAATCAATGTATATTCTCTGAGCTCCACATCCTTAGCCATAGCGGCTTCCTTTCTTGCAATCATTATACTATCCAAGCTGTTTGGGAGGTTAGTAATAATCTCAATAAGGGCTTTGTTGTAGATGTCCAAATATATGACAATAGTAGTCTTAATAATTCTTTTATCTAGATCATTATACTCATCATATAGTTGGGCTATGGGTTTTAAATTGCTATCAATGATTATAGCTCTTAGGACATCCTTAAGATTTATAGTGTCTTCTCCTATCTGAGACTCATCTTGCCCTAACCTTTGAACAAGAATGATTTATGATGATAACAATCTTGAAACCAGTAAAAGACAATCCTTATTGAACATTATCATCTGCTATTGCTGATTCAAGACATACCTTTAACTTCCTCTACTAAAATACAAGTCATCACCATCAATGTCATAGCTTGAAGAACTCTGTCTGAAACATATTAGTGAGGAAGATCATCAATGAAATAAGTGAAACAATATCTCCAAATCAGCTAAAAGCTTCAATACTTATGCAAAAACATATGCCATAAAACATAACTCAACAAGATAGTAGATATGATCATCAAACTGACTCCTTGATATGAATTATATGAACTTGAATTTCATGTAAAGACTACACTTTTCATCAATAAAAAAATCAATATGAATCACACTCCATGATGACATGAATAACACACAAGAGATGTCCTTGCCAAAGGCTATCATCCTGCAACCAATCTATTCTTGCACACCCTTTTTGACATGAAAAGAATGAAGACCATCCTACTGTTCTACACATCTTTTTACAACACATTGTCAAATCTGATATAAACATAACCACATCTGAAACATACTGCAATCAACAAGAACTCCTGCCTTTTGACTTTATTATTCAAATCAGCCCATCAAGACTAAACACCAAGTTCTTTCTGCAATAATACTTTGCAAAAACAAATGCAGAGACAATTGTTAAGAATTAAATTCTTCCAATTTCAACCTCCTCAGCCAACATTTCCAAACATCTGATAAGAATTCCTTGAGAACACCTTAACTGAAGCATCATGACAAGTCAACCATGTAAGTATCAACATGATATGAACAATATACAAATAGGATCAAGACACAACACCATCAACCTCTTTGTGCAGAGAGCTTTTGAACACCTTATATGAACCACTAAACATATCACTAATCATGAACACCTATATTACTGACATACACTGAAACTCAATATCATCAGAAATTTCATATCAAACATTATCAGGCAAGCATGATAAACAAAACAAGATCATAAACACCAACTAATCTCCTCCTGTAATTTCTTGGGGATAATTGATAGAACATGAACAACTCCCCCTTACTTCATGTTATCTGTTATGCAACTGATGAAGTGACTTGTGCAAGATGCACAAGCTTAGATTTTGACTTATCTTTACTTTCTTTCTACTTCCAAATTTTCACAGGTGCTTTCTTCCTCCAAACCTTTTCTACCTCTTTCCATTTCCAACCTATCAAATTAAATGATGCTTTTCTACAACTATGAGCTTTATGACCAGGAGAGTTGCAATTGTAACAAACTATATTACAATCATAATCAGATGACTGCTAGTACCTTTGAGAACTCATGTTAAACTTCCATACAGAATCATATCTTTTACAAGTTCTTTGTATATGTCCAACATTATTGCACTTGTAACAAATAATGTCAGTATTCCTTCTGCAAACAAGTGCTTTGTGTCCAAAATGATTACATGTATAACAATAACCATTAAAAGAATAATTATACCTGTACATGTATGCTTGTCTAACAGGAGCATTTCTTCTGGAATTTCTTCTTCTTTGATTATGCATTTTGTTTTCAGTGGTAGCATTCAAATCAATCTTCTTTTTGGAAGTCTCTCTAGCTTTTGAACATTCTCCTTCAAAACCAAGTCCAGCAGTGTCTCCATATAGTTTTTGTTTACCAAGCATCTCATGTAGCTTGCTTGTGCTTTCTTCAAACTCCTTATACTTTTTAGATAAAGCCTTGAGACCATCATACTCTTTTCTTAGATTGATAATATCACCCTCTAATTTCAGATTCTTAATCCTTCTAACTTCAAGGTCAGATATTGAGACATCAGTTATCTTCTTAGCTTCTTCAATTTCTGTCTTCAAACTGACAATCAATTTGTCTGATTCACCTGCTTGATTTTTCAAGTCTACAATCAGGTTTCTAGCATTTTCAAGATACGTAAGAGCTTTGTCTTTTAAATCTCTTTCTTGTTGTAGCTGCAACATTAATTTCTAGTTCTCCTTCTTATAATTCTTGAGCTCACTCAGAGCATATATAAGCTCTCCTTCCATATCAATCTCACAATCTTGTTCATCATTTTCCTGATAATCATCACTTGTGATGTTAGCTTCTTCTGAATCTGATTGAGTTTGAACTTCAACTCTTTCATTTGAAAGTCTCCTTTCACTACCACTTTCTTCACACACCAGAGTATCCTCCTCTTTATCATTATCTTGATAAACATTATCTTGATAAATTCTTTTCAATCTCTTCCACATATCTTGAGCTGTAACACAGTCCATAATTTTACAAGAAACATCATTAGTCAGAGCAGAAAATATGGCCTTCTTTGCAATCTGATTACATTCAAGGGCTTCTTTGTCATTTCCATTCTCAACTGACATTAAAACATCATATCCTAAAGAGGATAAATAAATCTGCATTCTAACATACCAAACTAAAAAATTTGAACCATCAAACTGAGGAACTCTTAAAACTTTTTCTTCTAACACAATATTAGATTGAACTTGGGGAACATCTTTATCAACTGACTTTATATCAACATCTGGTATGGATGATGCCTTTTGTGTCTTTTGACCAGAATGAAGCTTCACATTTCTCATGTTCTTATTTCTTCTGCACTTACCCATTAAACTCCACTACCAGGACTTACCCAAGCTAATTAAGCTTCAAAGAGGGAACTTGGCTCTGATACCAATTGTAGGAGTCAAGGACAACACTGAGAGGGGGGGTGAATCAGTGTTATGTGAATTTTCAAATCTTTTTACAAACTTTAACTTTCAGAGCACAAGGAGAGAAAGATACCATTGATTTGTCAAATACATATGCACATGACTGTGAATGTAGAAAGAGAACAAAACTTCATAAGTAAATCATACACACACAGAGAAGATTATGACACAAGATTTGCACGAGTGAAAAACCCTCCAAGGGTAGAAAAACCACTCCAAAACTACCTCACTGGCTTAACTGATAAAACATGCCTCACTGGCTACAAAGAAGCCTCACTGGCAACAATATGTGTCTCACTAACCTATAAGCCTCACTGGCATAGACAATTACTATCATAAAACTCTGTGTGCAAGAATTGATTGCTATTCAATCTGATTTGCACCATTCAAATCAACTCATCTGCAACATATATTTCATCATTCTAATCCTCTGACATTTTATCCTTGAAATAATCTAATTCACCTGATCAGGGAAATATGTCTTCTTCACTACAAATTAGTTTTCACATTTATTATCTTCACCATTGCATGTTGATCTGCACAACATCACTCACCCAGTGCATCTGCAAAACCAATATTTATAAGAAATACAAAAATGTCCTTTCATCTTCAAAGCAAACTTTTATTTTCCTCTTTTCAAAAACCTTTCATTTTTATGCTTCTTCTTTGTTTCATTTTCACCTTCTGACCCTTGACATCTACATAAAACAATTTATCTAAAACAATAGTAAGGTCATAAAGAAATCTTCAATAAAATCAATCAGTTTCTTGCAGGAGAAAATAAAATCTCTTTTACTTGTATCCTCTTCATATTTTCTTCAATGTCTTCAAATAAATCTTTTCATATTCTTTTCTCTGTAAATATTATCTTCAAAACTAATATCTTCATCCAATGCCCTGCTCACAAAATAACTGATAAAAAACATTTCCAAACTCTTGATCTTCTCTGCAAAAACACATTCCGTGATTGCAAAACAAAAACAACAAATATTCTTCAAATTCTTTTATTTCATCTTGAATTCTCTTTGTCTTCTCTAATAAAAAATTAATCTTCAATAATATCTTCATCAAACCTTTCATCTCCTTCACAATCTCTTTACAAAAATTTGTTCATCTTCTATGCAAAATGATCCTTCAAAAATAAATCAATATTCTCACAGAAAATCTTCACTAAATTCTTCAATGGCATGGGATAGAATTTAGAAATAGTTTTCCAAAAATATTGCTTTTAAAAATACCAACCATCTCCTATAAAGGCTCCTTGAAAAACTCATATACATTCTATAATGAATTCATGCCTTTTAAATAAAATAGAAATATAACAAATTTCCAAAAAAAAATTCTTTTAAAAACAAGCATAAAACGTGCCCACTTATATCGGGCTCTCTCCTTGAAATATATACCATGCTCCTTTTACATAAATAATTTACTTTTTTTAAATGTCATAAAATATGACATAGGTAAAAAGGCCACCAAATATAAAGTTTCTAACTTTAAACAAAATCTCCCCTTTTTGGCGCTCACCTTATGAAGACATTTTACCTCCAGTTTCCTTAGCCATGGGGCCAGTCATCATATGAAGAAGACCCCCTTAAGTCTTCACTTAAGTGGTTGGTCACTTATGACAGCAGGTCAATGACCATTCATAACAAAAAGCAAAACTTGTCATATACAGGCAAAAAGGTTAAAAAAAAATTAATCTTTAGGATATTCAAGCCTTGTTTGAAGTCTTCTTCTCACTCAATGAAGACTTAAAAATATTAAATCCTCCGATTATAGACAATGGGTAAAAATCACCAACAGTAATATAAGTATGGACAATTTAGGAAGAATATGATATGAAAAACATCAACTTTGTGAGAGATATGCTTAGCACCAATAGCTTCAGGATAACCTCGAATCTCCACACCAAAATCAATAAACCCTTTTCAACAATACCAACACAAACAAACAAGTATAGGTTTCTTCAACTATTTCACTACAGCAACACCATACTTTTGGTATCAAAAAGATATAATATATGAGTCTCTGAACATCTTATTGCTCCTATCTAGATGATATCTAGAAACAAATGAATGAGCACTCCTTATGAACAATACAAGGATACAAACAACATGTTCTAATGAAACTTGCATAACAACTAAACAACATCAACTGATCAAATCAAACACTCTACAACCATGTAACATTCTCTGCAAGTACCACTTTCTATAAGGCTTTTTCATGACATCATTATGAGTAAAATATCTTGACATAACCAAAAAACATATGAAGACAAGGATACATTATGAAGAATGCATCTTGATCATCCTGATCAAACTATCAACTTGAGAAACACCAATGAAAATCATGATATTACATGACATATAAAGCACTTGTTAACCTTCTTATATGAATCCTTTGCATATGAACAACTCCTAATTCCTGCCATAAGTGAACAGCTATGAAATGCAAGATCATGAACAACCTTTGTCAATATTGCAAGTGATCCTCAAATGTCCTGCAATCCTGATGATACCTTGTGAAGATGCACACTTACACAACTCTCTCAATACCTTTTGACATCAATGACAAACTGTCACCATCAGGGAGATGATGATCCCCCTTAACACTCTCAAGGTGATTTCCTCTATGTCCTTTTCTACTTTCTCAATGTCATCTAACATGAGAGTGTTCATCCTTTTCTTTGTTCAGAATTCCTTTTGCAACACTTTGGAGACTTTTGCTCTATCTTCCGGTGTGATCTACGGACATAACTTAATCAGTGTATATTCTCTGAGCTCCACATCCTTAGCCATAGCGGCTTCCTTTCTTGCAATCATTATACTGTCCAAGTTGTTTGGGAGGTTAGTAATAATCTCAATAAGGGCTTTGTTGTAGATGTCCAAATATCTAACAATAGCAGTCTCAATAATTCTTTTATCTAGATCATTATACTCATCATATAGTTGGGCTATGGGTTTTAAATTGCCATCAACGATTAGAGCTCTTAGGACATCCTCAAGATTTATAGTGTCTTCTCCTATCTGAGACTCATCTTGCCCTAACCTTTTCTCAGATTTACCCTTACCAGAAGGTTTATTCTTGCTGCTCCTAGAGGCTTTGGTGGCCTCAGTTTTCATTTTCTTCACGTCTTCATCTGACTCAGTCTCTTCCTCATCAGCTCCTATACTAACATATATTCTATGACCTTTGGTTTTCTATCTCTTATGGCTCATTAGATGGGTTTCCATACTTGCAGAGGGTGTAGGACCAGATAACATAGATGTATTTCCTGTAGAAGTAGAACCTCTAGTTCTCCTTTTTGTTACTGTTGGGTTCTCTAGTTGCCTCTTTGGCTCTTCCATAGCCTTAATCGGTTCACTTTCCTTCCTGTCTTTTGCTTCTCTCTCTACTTGTGCCTTTTCTCTTGTCTCTTTGATTTGTGTTTTGGTGAAACCCCTTTTTAGAGCATAATCTTCTGGGCCGGGCCTTTCTTGAAATTTTAGGTTTTCTCACCTCAACATGTATTTTTGCAGACAGTTCCTCATAAGTCCCAAATTTTTCTTCTTTGGGATCTCTAGGTTTTCTTAGCATATGTTGGGCATAATTTTCCAATATTCCTCCATCTACTTCATAGCCCATTGGCATAACCCATATTGTTCTAGGCTCAATGGCCTCCATTAAGCATTGGTCTTTTGTCACAATAAAGCAGATAGTATCCTTATACTTTTCAACAATCGATCTAGGGATCCTTTCCCTAGTTTGCATTAACTTCTAGAAGTTTTTGAAATAGCCCCATAGGGTTGAGTTTTGTGCCTCAATATTTCCTATGTTGCTCAAATGGTTTATGATTTGTACTGCAACAGGTTTGTCTCCAGTCTAAAATAGATTATTCATGCTTGGTAACTCTTGCATAAAGTAGAAAAATAAGCACAAAATCAACCTATTGAAATTGAAGGGATATTTGGTTTCTTTTATCTTCTTCAGGTTCTCCATTAACTGCTATCAGAGCAGTTCACATAGGTCATACTCTGTATTTTCCTTAACCATTTGATAGGCAGTATATATAGCAGTACCAAAGACAGAGTTTTCATGGTTTGTGAAGTAGACCTTATAGCCAATTACCATGGATGCAAATCTAACTACATGATCTTCAATATCACTGATCGTCAATGCCCTTTTATCAAACTTGGTTCTGGTGGCTTTCATCACTATATCATTCTTCACAGCCTTCAATACAGGCACTGTACCAATAGGTTTTAGTCCCATGATAGTCCTTATGGAATCTTTGGTGATCTTGAATGTAGAATTGAGCCACATAAAATCATCATGAATTCATCTTAAGACATATCAGACGCATTCATCTTCCACAAAAATAGGGAAATCTATATACTGATTAAGTTTCTTTTCTTCTAGTACTTTGAATTCTTCCTTCAAATCAAGTTTATTGTCACTCAAATGATTTAGATACAGATCTTTGAGTTGACTACCTCCGTGTTCTTCTAGGGGAACATGTATATAAGCCCTAACATCATCCACATGCATCACACCAAACGAAATCTCTGAAAATGCACCATTTGGATCGACCTCTATTGATTTGAATGGATTCTTCTTGAATTTTTGCCATGCTCTTTTAGTTATATCAATCACATGTGGTGTTTCCATGTTTTGTAAAAGTTCAAATAAATTCACAGTAGGGTTTCGAATCTAAAAAATACCTCTTTTCGCCGAATTAGGGTTTTCTTTGGTCTTGTCTTAATTTGCTTTGGAAATCACTGAGTCGCTTGGAATTTCATTTTAATTTGCCTTAGACACTTTGACAGTTTGAATGCAAAATGAATTTTCTGTTGAATGAGCCCCTTTTTAATTCTTGACTTCATTGCCATAAATGCTCCTATTAAAAAGATGACAAACACATTTCTGCAGAATGTAGTCTATTAGGATTGCTTCGCAATGTTTCATACTTGAACCTTTTTCACTAGAATTTCTTTTAAAGGATCAGTCATATGCATCTTTGTGCTAGATTCCAGCACTGACAATCTAGCTACGGGATTAAGATTTTCATTACATCTCCCCCTGAGCTAGAGCTCACAAATTTAGTTCCTGAAGGAAGTATTTGCACCAGATGCTAGTGCAGATCCATCCTTAACTTCAATCACATCTTTCTTGATCCAGATCTTGCTCATTTCCTTCTTGGTTTCCACTGGATAAACTTTTTCTTTTCCCTTATCATTTCTTTGCTTTGTTTTCCTTTCTTCAGCATAGTAGTTTCTTTTCACATTCTTGCTTCTGCAAAATCTTGCAACATGTCCAAACTTGTTGCAATTATAGCATACCACATTCCTTTGTCCTTGATTCCTTCTATTGATTGGATTTGATCTATATTGATTAGCCAAATGTCCAAATCTATTGCATGCAAAACACTTTCCATTGAATGATTGAGTATTCATTGCATTGTAAAAATCATTCCTTACCAGACTTCTACATTCATTTAATCTATGACTAATTTTCTTACAATTGAAACATTGACCAGAGAATGATGGAACACTATGATTTATTCTACTCCTACACTGAGTAGCTTTATGTCCAAACTTATTGCAATTAAAATAATGGCCATTGAAAGATGGGTACCTTTGAGTATTTTGCTGCCTGACCAAAGGTCTTCTAGGTCTTCTTCTCTTATTCCTGAATTGGTTGCCTTTGTTTTGCTTCAATTGAAAGTTTTCTTGACCTAATTTTGAACTTTCTCCTTTCTCAAATCCTAAGCCTTGCTTGTCATATGAACTCTTCTGACTTGTAATTAACTCCTCAATCTTTGCAGAGCTTATCTTAAACTTTTCTTCATAGCTCTTAGCTTTCTCCAAATCTGATTTCAGGCTTGCAACTTCTTTTTCAAGTTTATTGCATTCTTCTAATTTGCTTTTTACCAACATATTTAGATCATCTCCTACTTTAGCTCTTTCTACAACTTCCACTTTCAAATCATCCAAGGTTTCATTGGTTGATATCAATTGTTCACTAACCTCTTTGTATTTTTCTTTGAATTTCTTGATTTGTTCTTTCAGCTTCTTGTATGCTATCCTTCAAATCCCTGATTTCTAATTCAAACTTTTCAAGATCAATAAGAGTTGCTTCCAGTTCATCATTGTTTTCATATGAAAAATTTCCAAATCTTCTCGCTGCAATGAGTGAACTGTCCCAGATCTTCCTCAAGCTATTAGGCTCATTCCAAGGAACCTTGCTCTAATACCAATTGTTGAATATAAGGAATACTAAGAGGGGGGTGAATCAATATTCTACAAAGCCACTTCTTAACAAGTTTATTAATCTAATTTCTAAAATTAATAACATGAAAGCAAAATAAGCATAAGAACATCAACCATAAAGACATAACACATGGACACCAGGATTTTTACGTGGAAAACCCAAAAAGGGAAAAACCATGGTGAGTGTTAGCTCACAATATATTATGATAGCACAATACCAAATTACAAGAAGGCTCACTGCCCTATGAAGAAGTGCTCACTACCAAGAGAAAAGATAGATGAGGGATTGGCTCATTGCCAGGAGATGACTGTTGCAAATGCATCTATAGAATGCTAAGGTGTAGTGTCGGTTAGTTCAATATACTGATTCAAAAGACTTCATAATGTCTGCTCTGCTCTACATAAACTCTACTTTTCTACCCTTACTATCTTCTTCTATTCATAACTCTACTTTTGGATCGCACACACATTTAGTTCATACACATCACAATACCATCTCATACTTCAACACCGAAATCTAACCCATATAAATATCCATAACTTTGAATTCAAGCTCAAAACTGAGTCATCCTATCAAGCACAACACTTTATCAACTTACATTGACTCTGTCTGTCCAACACTTCCACTAAAATTCACATGGGACTCCAAGAACCACATCAGCCATTGCTAATACCTCACAGATCATATCATATCAACCATAGATCATGATGCACTTATGTGGTGAAATGTGGAACTTAGAACTATCTCCTCTGCCTTGGTGAGATACTGGCAAACCAACTATCGAAACTTGGAATTTTGTAGGTGATATTCTTGATCACTTTAGACTCTATAAATCCTCAACTGGATGCTTTTGACACCTATCCATACTGCCTAAAACTGTACACCAATATAATCACTTGCAGAGAAATGCAAACTAAAATACCCATGCACTTTACACTATTCCTAACTTAACTGTGTTCACCTGGACTTAGACAAATCACAACTAAACTTCCATAAGTCATCAGGACTTGCAATCTTGAACATAGAACCTTCAAACAATTCTAATTACCATACTAGAACCGCATACATTGATCACCAACTACGGAGGCGTACTGACACAAATACTGTTATTTATACTATATAATGTATAATAACCATACTTATCCATTTATCCTTCCAGAGTAAAGTCTCTCTCTCATGCCGGTGGAAACTCATTTCTTTGTTGCCATCAATGACAATATTCAATCATTCATCAGAGTAGTGTCTCTTACCAACACCATCCTCTCCAGAGTCCTCCCACATCCAACAACAAATCCATGTGATCTCCTGTCAGAGAAGATCACTCCTCCAACCAATCCTGCAAGTATAGATAGTAGGGGCTCGTAATAATCAACCATATCAGCCCAACTTATCTCTGTCCCCTCAATGTCCTCATCATCAAACACCCTGCGGCACTCCTCTAGTCCAGCTCCTGCTTGTGGTTCATACTCCACCATCTCCCTGTATATCGGTATCCTCATAATTTGGTGTACATCCTCTAGTGTCACCATCATCTCTCCAGTTGGAAAGTGGAATGTGCAGTGCTCACTATGCCATCTCTAAGTGAAAGAAGTCAGCATCCCAAGGTTCACCTGAATCTCAGGCATGGTTACATACCATAATCCAACTGACCCTAACACCAAGTGATCGGTCTCTGTCAAGTAAGGTCATAACAACTGTGTAGTAGGAAATCTCTCTCGAGACATCATCACGTCTGGCTCATCCTGCAATCAATAGTACAAACGCATTAACCAAACAACCAACTAAGTTGCATATCTATCAAATCTATCAAAATAGTTACTTATCTATGCTATCAATAACCTATCCTATCATCTCTTTTGAGATTCTATAAATCTCAAAGATGACCTATCAGTTGGCCAAGATCGACCACGATGTCAAGTCAATCAATCTAGCTAAGTAAATGACTTGTTAAATCAGATGCACAACCTTGTCTATCAAAAATGTAGTTTCTCTATCAAAAATGCATCTTTATCACAGATGCACAAAAGCCCTAATCATATGCACAAATAACATTTATATGCGCAAAAATAGGAGTTGTATGCGCAGATCTTTAACATATGCACAAGATCATAATACATGTGTAGCATCCCTAATTCTATGTGCAAGAACGCAATGAATGTGTAGGAGTGCTTATCAAATGCAAAATTTTTGCATATGCGCAGCATAAATTATCATATGCGTAGGAAAAGTCATGTTGCACATACAAAAACATGGACTTTAACCCTAGAATTTGACCCTAATAAATGTACTTCATGTGAAATTAAATGTATACATAATGGGGGTCCATAGTCCTTTGGGCACCGAATCGACGGATCCTCTCGAACTTGCATGGCTAGCTACAGGAATCTGCTACATCTTAGTTGACTATTTTGCTCTACTATGCTCTAGGGCTCCCTTCAATCTCTCTTCTAATGCCAAGTGTGCAAATGAATAGAAAAGAGACCCCACATCCTTATTTATAGCCAAATGAACCCTAATTGGAGGTGTTTTGACCTTGCACATGCATGTTATGTTTTTCATCCATTTCTCATTCTCCATCACCTAAATTTTTTACCCGTGTATCATGTTGTTCATTCTTGTTCATTGTGAGATCATTCGTTATCCGTTTGCAAAATTTATCCCAACCAATCTCCTGAGGGGCCATCCTACTGTCATCAAACATGTACCAGGGGCAAACTGGGGCATGCATCATACTCATAAAATTTTTATTCTTTGAAACAACATGATAAAACACATTGTCTCAAAGAGGGGCAAAATGTATACACCTAAAAATGGCTCGAGATGAATTAAATAAATATTTCATATTTATTTAATTCTTATTCATCTATCAATAAATAAACATACTAATTTATTTATTTGGTTTGCAATCATCATATTCTTCTTATAATTAATTATCTTAAATTCCCCTAAAGTCATCTCTAATTAAATAATCCTAAATTATTTAATTATTTCCTCTAAGACAAAGTCCTATGTCTAAAATCCACATCATTCATCATTGTCACCCTCCGTGTCATTAGACATCTCATCATGTTGCTCCAATAATTAAATATTCTTAATATTTAAATAAGTATTTATCCTCTCAACATGTGCCCTATTTCCTCTCAACCATCCCCATGGTCTATATTGACTTTGAGACACTTGTCTCATAAATCCTATATTCCCTCTCACATTTCAACAACCAAAGACTCCTTCCTCCATGTTCTTCTCATGGTCTTCCACCTTTATCCCATTGGTCCTTGTGAGCATCACACCATGTGGCTCCTTGTCCCTCCTATTCCTCCACCTTGTCATCATAGTAGGAACATCTTTCACCTTTATCTCTCCTCATCCAACCAATTTGATCTTGACCGTACATGTCACAAGACTTATTCTTCAACCATGGATCTTTTGATACGTGGATTTGAACCATCCTTGGCCTATAAAAGGAATCTCCTCACCTTCATTTTACAATCACAAGAGCTATAGTACTTACATGTTGCAGAAATTCTATCAAGTATCCAAGCATGTCTTTGGCCCACCATTTGCATATCAATATCATTATCTCCATTGTTGCATTATCATCTAGTTTCATAATATCATTTAGTTGCATATCACTATCCTCATATCTATCATTATCAAAATAATGGCATTAGCAAAATCCTCATCATTATCTTAGTTGCATTGTAGGTTTGTATACATTGCATTAGAATCCACAATTCCATTCATCTTATTGTCATCTTGAAAAGAAAAGAACTACAATTCTAAGAGCAATATCATAATCAACAAGATCTTGAGAAGATAGGAGACCATGGAATGCAAAGGATAAATCAATTTGCAAGGTATAATTCATGTTTTCTGTATTTTTCTTAGTTTCATTGGCGAATTGAATTTGAGTAGGAATTTAGAGTAATTGTGCCATCTTATTAGGTTCTTACAATTGTTTCAAATTATTAATCACAAAATCCATCAAATAATGGTGCTTTATTTGAAGAAGAACCCTCATCTCTTTCCATAGTGTTCTTGAAATCAGATCTTCCTTAAGTGATTAAAATTTCTTCAAGGAACCCTAGGCTCTGATACCAATTATTGAAAGAACACTAATACACTAAGAGGGGGGGTGAATCAATGTATTTTAAAAACTTTAAAATGAAATCAGTAGCTGAGAATTAAAGGCACACATAAATCACATGCACACAAGGAAACACCAGATATACGTTGTTAACCCTAAAAGGGAAAAACCACGGTGAGAATGTGGCTTGAGTCTACTGCTCAAATCCAACCTCACAATAAAAGATTTTATAGATGTTTTGTAAGCACCAACTTATAGGTACATTGACACACAAGACAATGTTTTGAGGCTCCAACCTTCAGGTACATTGTACACCTAATTGAGCACCAACCAAATACAATGAAGCACCAACCCCAAAGAGGCACCAACCCTTGAATCCTTACAATCTCTGATATGTAGACACTGGTTCTTCACTAACTTGAAATGCACCCTTCAATTCATATACAGTCTCACCCACACTCCTGTACTCTGTGTTCTCATTAACACAACTTTCTCTTCTCTCTATGCTCTTTGCATTCTCTGCTTACTTTAACAAAAAATCCTACCCTCTCATTGCATACCTTGAATGCTCTCTGTATGATGTGTTCTTATTAACATAGTCTAATTTCTCTCTAGCATACACCCTGTAGCATTCACACATCAACCCCTACTTCTGCAAGCATCTATTTTTTTCATTTCCGTGAGAAGTAGTTGCACAACCACAACTCGTTACAAAATTAAAATTGTTTTAGAAAACTAAAAATTGATAGAGTAGTTGTGTAACTGCATCAATCAGTTTAAACAATTGCCCAACATCTAATTGGTTATGGATATGAATTGTCATCCCAACCATACAGACCTGAGCTTCAGAGTAGTCTATCAGCAAGATATGTTCTTCATGAACTTGGCCTCTATCGCCTCTATTGGTAAAAAGTCATTTTCGTAAACTTGACTTATATTGCCTTTATTGGCAAAATGTCTCTCTTATGAACCTTTGTCGTTTATGCCTTTTTCACTCTTGTCAACAAAGTTTCTTTTTTACGAAGTTTGGCCTTTTTCTTCTTTATCAACGAAAACTCATTTTTACAAACTTTACCCTTTGTCTGGACATTCTATCAGAAAATTCTTCATTTTTCAAACTAGAGCACCTTCCTTCTATATTGGCAAAATATTCATTTTATGAACCATCTCTTTGAACACCTTATCGATAAGAATCCACTTTTACAAACTTGAGTATGTTTTCTTTGTTATCAGGAAATTCCCAATTTTAAGAACCTTAACCTTTAACTTCATCTCCCTTTGCCTTTATCGGTGAAAACACCAAAGTGTGAACTAACATTCCTTTGTGCCTTTTGTCTCCTAGTTGACAACTCAATGAAAAAACTAACTTGCAAATAAGTTCGCAAAATACCATCTTTCCTGACAACAAAAGCCTTGCACTTCAAACATTCCTTTTTCCATGCCTCCTTTTTTTTTAGAGAATCAACGAAACATAGAACTTGTGAACTTCCAAAGACTTAAAATTTTCAAAAGATGTCACTACAGGCTTGCCTTCTCAAGCCTTTATCGACTAGTTGGCAAATCAGAAAAAAAATCAATCTTGCGAACAAGTTCACAAAACAAATATTTAGCCGATATCATAAGACTTCTCACTTCAAATACTTTTCTCCATGCCTCTATTGGTAAATCACCAAATCGACAAACCAACAAGCTTTAAAACCGGTAAACTAGTCAATTCACAAAGTGAAGAAATCTCCAACTAGCTATAACTTAGCCATTTTTTGCCCAAATGTCACAAAAATGAAATTGTGAATACCCATTTGGGTAATTAACAATATGAAGTCTTCAATTCAGACAAACAACCTGAAATAGCCTCCAAACCAATTAATATCCTTATCTCAATGCAATCTCATCAATGGCAAACCTTTGATCATATATTTTGACAGAGATACACAGAGACAGAGACATCATCCCTTGACATCAATGATAATAATGCCAACAATCTCAACAATTTTCTGACACGACTCATTCTTTCTTTGACATCAATAACAACAATTCTAACATCTTCTTCGTCCATCTTAACCCCAACCGAGGTCAACTGAGTCACCAACATATTGAATGTTTCTAGATGCTCAGAAATTCATCCAGCTTCTTCCATTCTCAAGGAATACAACTTCTTCCTCAAGAAAATCTTATTTACTAGAGATTTGGCTTGGTATATCTCACCCAACTTCTTTCAAATCTTCTTCGAAGTGGGTTCTTCATGGACATTTATCAGAATTGAATCTACAAGACATAGTCTAATGAGACCTTTAGCTTTTCTATCCATTACATCATATTGTGCAGCCAATGTTGGATTCGTAGGCCTCTAGACATTTTCATCCAATGCATCCCATAGATCACAATCAATGAACAAATCTTCCATCTTGAGCTTCCACATTTCAAAGTTCATGCCTGAAAACTTTTCTACCTCAATCCTCCCAGATATGCTCGCCATCTGAAAAATATCTGAAACAAGATCACAAAATATCCTTTGCACAAGCTCCCACTCAAACCTTGATTAGCATAAAAATCCCAACAACCCATAATTGAAACCAAAGGTGATCAAGGTCCTAATACCACTTGTAAGGAAGTTAAAGTAGTGAAAACAACTTCCTACGCCAATCTTGAGGAGAGATATTATGCAAACTTTTCTTAAAAACTGATCTAACAATTACAAAAAATTCTAGAAACACATTTAAAACATGAAATAAACAATGAACACAAAACACTAGATATAAATGGGGAAAACCCTTTCGGGTAAAAAATCGCACACTCCAAAAGCCTACTCAATGTATTATGAATCCAATAACAAGATTACATACACTTGCAGAGCAAGTTTATTATAGGGGTATCACCAATAACTAATTCTAGAAGAATTTTGACAGCATTCTGGCAGCATAACAGTATCTACAAATTCAACACTACAAACTCCTCCTTAAGCCTTCAATTTATAGACCTCTCACAATGAGGAAACCATTCTGTGGTTTACAAAACCATGTGTAAAACCTCTCATGAGGTGTAGTGCCCAAGAAAACAAGATTCTGATCTAAAATTAGGCTCTCACGTCCAAAGTATTCTCCCCTATTTTTGACCCTTACAGATCATGTCATAAAATCTGTCATAATATGCCTAAAAATAGGCCTTCCATAACATACCACTATGTGGGCATCTTTTGACACCTAATAAACCAATTTTCAAAGAAAAAATAATATGTAACAACTGTGAGAAAATATTAAATACAAAATAAATAACTACGGGAAATGTGCAAGGTTAAGACACCTAATTTACCTGTGTTTAAACAAACTATGTACCAATGTTTTTGCAACTCATCCAGTTGTCAAACCTTGCTGCCATAAACCATTAGGACCATTTGGTCTAGCTTATCCAATTACTGCATAATTTACCTCTAAACAATTCTTTGGATTGCAAAGATGGTTTTTTAGCTTCTTGCTAGAGTTGAGTAGGAATATTTAGCATTAAGTTTTGATTAGGAATATTTACCATTTTCATGCAGAACGGACTATTATGGCACCCAAAAGGTCGTTGTGAAAAATATGCGGGCTTACACCAATAGGTTGTTAAAAAAAATTAAGCAAACATTGTTGTTTACTATTTTTTTTATCAAATTAATTACAATAATATTTGTTTTGTGTCTGTTACACTTTTTTTGGTGACAGTCAGATTGTCCACTTGTATAATGTATGTAATGTGAGGTTCAATTTTATTATGAATTTTAATGGCCTACCTGTTGACTTTTTCCCAGACTGGATGCTTATTCCCAGATTTCCCTACAAGGTAGCCATCAGTGATCAACAGGATCTCTGGGCCAGGGGCCAACAGTGTAGGAGATAGACTCTGTATTTTATCTCCTCTTCTTCTTCAGGCTGTGCAAAACCTAGGGGGGTATTCCCTACTCAACATCCATGAGGATATGCATACAAAGGCTGGGATGCTGACAGAAAGCAGATAAGTCCTCCTGTAAGTAGACCAAAACTGAAAGATAAGAGCAAAGGGGCTAGCTTTGGGCCTATTTGCAGTTGTAGACAGAGGACTGAGATCCTAAAACTAATTCTAATGTCCTAATGGTTGTTTTAGATTTTGATTTGGATTTTAAGTTTGGATGCAAAGCTGGACATGGTTGTAACACAAACACAAAGCAAGATTGGTGCCTATCCAGGGCCTGGAGTCAGTAGACATACACCTGTGAATGATCAACATGAACAGCTAAAACTAGATTTCAGGGGGATATACGTGATACCTGCCTTACAGATATCTCCCAATACAGAGTTTTAAGTTATCTCTACTTATGGCATCCCTACTGCAGTATACCCTTCCCAATGTTCAACCTGAAAATAGTTTAATCTAACCCTTGAGCAGAAGTTAAAAGATCAGACATTCAACATAGGAATTCTATGCTCTAGAATCTAAACATTACCCAAATATCTAGATTCAGAAGAAGAATACATGCAATACTGGAGACAGAATTAACAAAACACATGCTAAGATAGCATTTCTCATATAAGATTAATCATAAAATCAGTGGGTTCGTGCCAAAACATACAACAAGAGATACATAGACTCACAGGTTTAGCTGTACAGAGCAACCAGATCAGCTTGTTTTGAATTACAGAGCCAAAAATCTTCAACTTTTTCAACAACCAAATATGAGTAACACTTCCTGCTTATAACAGCCAGGTAGTGTACCACAGCAATTAATTACATGGTTGACCAAAAATCCCGCCAGATACACAGTATCAGAAAAATGGCGCTCAACGCATTACCAGATTGGCGCCCAAACATGAATGCAGCAGGTAGGGGAGGAGACAGGAAGAAACCTCGAGCCCTGCGCCACTGTCCGTTGATGTACACCTTTAATCGGGTACCAGATCCGTCCATACCTCTGCAACCTTCGCCATTAATGGCGCACCAACCCGCGGCCTCGGGAAAACGTCAAACTGTGCATCGCAACCATTTCCCGCCAAGATTCATCATCATGATATTTCAAATATGCAAGATATCAATTATCCCACATGCACCCCGCGGTGACCTCTTTAACACTTTATATACTAGGCCACGAGCATATATGATGTCGGTGCTTTTGCTCCTGACGACACTAGTATAAGACTTCATCATCATCCTCCAGCAGCATGATATCCTATTGCTTGAAATATCACCCTGACGTCAGCATCATATCGACATATAACCTGCATGATAATCGCCTTCATCGGCACAACCTGATCCATCGGAGGAAGATCCTCCTGCTTAGCCGATACTAAAAGTCTGGCCGATGAACATCCTGATGACATCATCGTCATATCCTGCTGATGTCATCAGCATATCTGCCTACTGCGCACCTCCTCATATCCGGATGACGTCATCATCATATCGACATCAGGATGAATAAAATAACGAACATGAAGTGATACAACAACATCAGGATGATATTGACTAAGATCATCCTGACGTCCAAAATATGATGACCACGATAAAAAATCGGGTCACACTTAGAACTTTACAGCAACATCATCAGGATGATCTTAACAAAGATCACCCGATGTTAAAATATCACCCCAGCGAAAGATCATGCAGGTAGACAATATGATGACCCTCGCAAGCAACACGGCGATAACTGGAAATATGATCATGATGATGACGACGACCCTTAAGAAAAAATAGGCCGGGTTGAACAACTTAGAAAATGACCCCCTCGGAAGATCGGGGTGACATCATCATCATAAAAGGGCAGGGTGATAATTGGAAGATCACCAGATATTTGAAAAATCACCCTCCGCAAGAAAATTAAGGCACATTGTAGCTCATCAGCAGGATCGGGATGATATCCAAACATCACCCGATATTGAAATATGATGATCCTGATGAAAAACAAGTCGACAGAAAACATGATGATGCTGACCACCATCGAAGCAAACATGATGATGATGACTTCCTCCTCGAAGAAAATATGATGCTGCAGCTGAAAAATGCCGAGGAGGTCCAACACTTAGGAAAATGGGCAAGAAGATATAGGGTTCAAATGAAGAAACCCCCTAATCATGAAAAATCAACCTCCAGGTCAAAATGAGTGCTAACACTGGCTCCGAATGGGGACGTGCAGGTGAAAACCTGCAGCGAGAACCAGATCTCCGGGCAGACCAGGCAAAAAACCAAAAAGCACGAACTGCACAAGACATTTACACTACATACATGTTTTTACAAATGTGCACAGCGACAAGTCATTTATGCAAAATAGAACTTAAGGAATTGGCCATGCACAGGCAATTCCAGAACTTCACCATCTAGGGCCTGGAGGAAATAAGAATCCTCCCCGTGAGTACTGTAAATCTGATATGGGCCCATCCATAAGGGTTCAAATTTACCATGTTTACCCTTTTCCTGACCTTTTGCATTCCAAATGAGCACCAGATCATTGACTTGAAACTTCCTTTTTATAGCTCTCCTGTCAAACTGATATTTCACATCTTGTTGTCTTTTAAGATTGATCTAGTGGGCTTTCCTTCTGTTTTCATCCAATGCAACCAGCTGGTTCACTCTTTTTGTCATGGAGTCTTCAATCTCCTCATCATTTTCCTGAATGAATCTGTAAACTGGTAGGAGATTGTTTATGGGCAATCTGGCTGATGCACCATATACTAGCTCTAAAGGTGACGTCCCAGTAGCCCTTTTCACTGTCACTCTGTCAGCCCATATTGCTAAGTTCAATTTTGAGTCCCAAGCTCTCTTGTTCTTGTCCAGTATCCTCTTGATAATTTTCATGATGCTTTTATTACTCGATTCTGCTTGACCATTCCCTTGTGGGTGATATGGTGATGTATATGATAGATTTATCCCATACCTGTTGCAAAAATCAACAAATTCACCTGATCTGAAGCACATAGCATTATCAGTGACTATCTTGAATGGTACTCCAAACCTGATGATAATATTTTCTAGCATGAAATCTGTCACCACCTTACTTGTAGCTCTCTTAGTTGGAATGGCCTCAATCCATTTGGTAAAGTAATCAGTTGCCACCAAAATCCAACTGTGTCCCCAACTTGATTTGTCTACAATTTCCCAATTCCCCATTGCTGAAATGGAGCATCCGCAGTTACAGTTCCGAGGGGTAAAGCACCATCATATTTCAGCTTTCCTGAAAATCTTTGGCAAGGGTCACACTTCCTCACTAACTTTTGTGCATCTGGAAAGAGAGTGGGCCACCAATATCCTGCTCTGAGAATTTTATGGGCTGTTGTTTGGGCAGTATAATGTCCACCACACAATCCTTTATGCATATCAATCAAAACATTGTTAGCCATTTCCTCATCCACACATCTCAGCAGCACACCATCAGGGTTTTTCCAGTAGAGCTCACCTTGAACAATAACATACCTGATTACATGTAACTTTAAAGTCCTCTTTTGACTGTCACTGAAATGGGAAGGACAATTCAGATTTTGCAAGTAGTAGATAATATCCTTGTACCATTCAGATCCTGATACATTTACACTCTCATTTTGGACTGCATTAACTTGGCATGCTTCCAAGTTTGACTGTGCCATCATCTTGGCTAATCCTTGTCCTCTTATCAACTTGGTAATCTGTATGTCTATGTTGAACTCTTGCAGTTTGTTTATCCATCTGCACCTTCTTCCAGTCACCTCCTGCTGAGTGAATATGTCTTTGACTGCTGCATGGGGTACATATGCAATTATATATGATCCTACCAAGTATGGTCTGAAACTTTTGATGGCTCTGACTAGTGCATATGCCTTTTTTTCCATAATATCATACTTCAACTCAGAGGCCTGCAAGGACATACTGAAGAAAGCGATGGGCTGTTCAAAACCATCTTCATTTTTCTGTAGCAAACATGCAGCAACTGTACGAAAGGAAGCAAATGAAAATACTTGGAATGGCCTAGAAAAATCAGGAGATTTAAGAACAGGGGCCATCTTGATTGCCTCTTTGATACTCTGAAATGATTCTATTGCTTCACTTTCCCAGTGGATAGTTGCATCCTTCTTCATCATCTTGGAAATGTTCCTTGTGGTTTCTGCAAAGTTGGGAACAAATCTCCTAACAAAATTTATCTGTCCAAAGAAGGACTAAACTCCTTTTACAGTTTTTGGCATTTGAATTCTGTCAATAGCAGCCACTCTCTCTGGATCTATCCTGACTCCATCCTTGGAAACAATATGTCCCAGGAGCTTTCCTTCAACTACCCCAAAGGCACACTTCTTTGGATTTAAAGAAATACCATACTCTAGTGCTCTTATGAAAATCTGCTCTAGATGCAAACAATGCTGCTCTTCTTTCTTTGAGTAAGCAGTCAAGTCATCCTGATATACAGCCAGGATTGAATCAATCAGCCCTGCAAAAGCAACATCCATTGCTCTTTGAAATGTAGCACCTGCATTGGTCAGTCCGAAGGGCATTCTAACATACACATAAGTTCCCCATGGAGTGGTAAAGGCGGTCTTATACTATTCTGATTCCTTTACCTTCACCTGATTATAACCTGAAAATCCATCCATCATGGATAAGAGTTCACAACCAGTCACTCTCTGCAACATAGCTTCCATATTAGGCAGTGGATAGTTATCCTTTAAAGAGGATACATTCAAGTTCCTGAAGTCAACACAAAGCCTAATATCACCATTCTTTTTTCTGACTGGGACAAGGTTAGACACCCAAGTTGAATGCCTGATTGGCACAATTATTCCAGCTTCCCTGAGCCTTTTGAGTTCTTCTTGCATCTTGGGAGCTAAGGTAGGATTAATAGGTCTTTTCTTTTGTCTAAATGGCTTAGCTCCAGGCTTCAATGGGATCTCATGCTGGAATAAATCTTCCCTATAAGCTTTTAGGTCCTCATATGACCAAGCAAAAACATGTTTATACTTTTTCAGTAATGCAATCAGCATACTCCTAATGTGTGGTTTGAGCTGTTTACCAATGTATACCTTCTGAGGGGCCTGAGATGTCCCCAAATTTATCTCTTCTAAATCTTCCTTATTTGTGGGAGATGTCCTTGTGACCAATTTATCTCTACTGTCAAAAGCTCTTTCCAAAGCTACCAACCCTCTAGGGATTTTATTAGTCTTCAATTGAATTATCTCTTTTCCCACAAGAGTTTCTTTTCCATCTATAGTCTCTACAAAAGCTTGGAAATCAATTTCTTGATTCTCATATTCATCTATGCAGTGCAAAAATTTCAACAAATCCCTATCATCATTAAACACTTGCCAACTGCATATATTTTCTGGTACTGCAGGCCTAATTTTAACTTCTACATTTGTAACACCTGACAGAGTGATGTCATCTGGCCTTATTGCAACATTGGCTAAGAAATCAGCCATAACATTCTTTGACCTCTCTACCCAGCCTATTGAAAATGCATCAAATAGTTCAATGGTATCCCAAACAGCATGCTTGTATTGTTTCAATCTTTTATTTTTTGAAGAATACTTATCTCTAATTTGGGATACAATCAGCTCAGAATCCCCAAATACTCTTAACATTTTAATTCCATGTTTGAGAGCAATATTTAGGCCTAAGAGTAAAGCCTCATATTCTGCAATGTTGTTTGTGCAATCAAACCTCAGCAAGAAAGAGAATTTGAGGAGCTTACCAGTTGGAGACAGGAAAATAACTCCAGCTCCAGAGCCTTCTTTTGCACAAGCTCCATCAAAAAACATGGTCCACAAACCTCGCTGATCCAATTCTTCAATGCAGGCATTTTTCTTTTTATCTTCTGTATCATCTGAGACAACCTTGAAGTTATCACAGTCAGTGTCTACAAAGCATACCTGTTCCTCTGCTTCTTGGTCTTCCACTGTCTCTGATGATCTTTGTTCTCTGATTAGCTTAACATCCCTGCCATTCATTGGAATCATGGCATATGACAGGTCCAGCTGCATACTTCCACCAATTAGTGCTGCCCATCTTCTTGACAACAACATACCATACTGTGGCTTGATGTCAACCACTGTTATATTCATTTTATATCTCTTTTCAGGAAATGCTGCCAGTTTGAAATCTACATCCTTCATGATTCCAATAACTGGTACCTCTCTGGCATCCATAGCATAACATTTTCCACATGCCTTGTCAATTTTCAATCCAGCTTGTTGCATGATGGCCAAAGGCATGACATTTGTAGATGCTCCAGAGTCAAGCATACAATTTCTAATTATTTTTCCATTTATAACCAGGGAAACATAAAATGGTTCCACTTGTGAAGGACACTTTGTCATAGTCACTCCTAAATAGACTTCAGGAGTCTAATCTTCTTCATTACACATGACATGTTTTTCACCCTGGATCTGAACATTTTGTTTAGCTTGAAAGGGCACCCCTAAAATTAGGGATATTGTCCTATTCTTGATCTCTTCCACTTTCATGAGTTCCATAAGTGGAACAGAGACTTTTACCTAAGAGAGGACCTGAGCTATATCAAATGGAGCATAATTTTGTATAACAATTGTAGCTTGCTCCACAATCTTGTTTTTATCCTAAGCTGATTTAGCTTTTACTTTCATAGTTCCCTAATCATCATTCTTGTCTTGGGAACCTTTACTTTGATCTTCAGCCTGAGGGATTTTGTTTTCTGGTCCTTGAGATTCATGACCTGTTCTATGTCTAAAATTCTGTTTATTATTTACCCACTGCCTTTTTTGTGGTTCAATTCTTTTATGACCATGCACTAGCTGACTTGCAGAAATATCTTCTGGCTGATGTGGGCTGCCTACTTGATTTTTACCTCTGAGATTGTAGTTGCTCTTGACTTGAGCAACTGCTGCAGCTGTGAAGGCTCTAATTTCCTCATCAAAAGGTCGTTGTAAGTTATTCAGAAAATTGTGTGAGCTCTGAGCATACACATAGTTATCTTCATTATCTTCATCATATGGGAACTGTTGGCAGGCCTGAATTTGATGATCTGTATTCTCATCAGCATCATAAAGAGTGTATCCATTACCTATGGACATCATATTAACATCATCATCTTGCACATAATGTGGCTCATTGCATTCATTACAAGATGTAGCATTATCATACAAGGATTGAGCAATCATACACTGTAACTGTGAATGTGGCATCTGGCAAATTATACACCATGGAGCATCATCAACAATATTTATAGCTTTCTTTAGAGGATCAAGAGTTTCTTTGACATGTTGAGCCCTCTAATTCGTGTGGTGACGTGGGAAAATAGGCTTACCATCATGCCAATTGGTGTTATAAGGCATATCATGCAATGATGGCCTCTTTTCCTGCCTTTGATAGACTTGCCTATCAAGACCCATCCCTTTTTCACTTCTAGCTAATCTATAGCTTAGGTCCTTAACAACATTTGCCAATTTGTCTATCTTATCTTCAGGGGCAGATGTATTACCTTGAGTGTTCTGAGGCTTGTTTGGATTCTGCAGAATTTTTATATCATCCCTTCTATTTGTCTTGCCCGATGCTTTCCTGTTGTTTTCAATATTCACTGCAATTCTGAAAGCATTCCTAAGAGTAGCAGGACCTTTATCTCTTAATCCATATGCAGTTTTTGCATCAAAGGCATTGATATACAATATTATGCACATTGGTTCATTTGGCCTCATGTGATGTGGCAATTTGTTTAACACTTTAGTAAATCTTGCATTAAAATCTGCAACCTGCTCATTTGACCCTTTAGTGATACTGGTGAACTCATTTACAAAAAAGCTAGGGTCAGTTTTGTCACCATATTGCTCCTTGAACATCCTTTTAAAATCATCCCATGATGAAATACTCCGGTCAGGCAGATTCTTGTACCATTCTCTTGCCTCATCTATTAAGGATTGCATGAATGACTTCATGAAAACATCCTCATGTTCAACTTCAAAGTTATCCATGACATTTTGAAAGGCTTTTAGATGATCTTCTCCTGACACAGTGTTGTTTCCTAAAAATTTAGGCACTTGCAGCCTCAGATGCTTATCAATGGGGTTAAGATACCCAGGAATACCATCAAACACCAGCTGCCTGAATCTATCTAACTGCATGGGCTATCTGTTTAACTGATTAACATTAACATTTCTGTTTGCATTCTGGTTTCTTACATTGTTCAGTGGTATCCTAGCATCATTCACATTTTGTCTCTCATCATTATGCTGATGTTGCACTTCATTTCTTTGCTGATGTCTCTGCACATTTGCATTCTCTAGGGTAGGAACTGAATCATTTTGGGCAGTTCTTAAAGCTTGCACTTTCTGCTTCATATCATCTCTGATTTTCATGGCTTGTAGATATTCTAGTTCTGCTCTTAGATTTCTGATTTCTTCAGCTAACTGTTCATCCTTAGGCATGGAGGTAGATGGTCTCATACCATTCTAGTCATCATCTTCATCATCCCTCAAAGACTCTGCCTCTTCAAACCTTTCAGTAGGGTCTAGAAAAGGGCGTTCTTGGAACACCTCTGACCTCATTCTCATACTACCACCCTGTTGCCTCTCATATGCACCTTGGATATCAGCTTCTGCATTTGAAAAGTAAGGCACATGCTGTCCTAACGGCCTAGGGTTATCTTGCATATCATCACCTTTTCTGGGGGAACCCTCATGACTAACTGAGACAGCTCCCTTTCTTCTGTACATCATTCTTCTTGTTACTAGTAACTCTTTAAATAAAGGATTTTGTTGGGATCTTCTCCCTTGCATATAAATTTTACTTTGACCGGTTGGGAGATTACTTCGTAGTCGCCACCTATTACTAGGAACTGTTTTCTTTTGAAAACCAGGGTTCTTTCACAAAGTCCCCAGCAGAGTTGCCAATTTTTGTTGACTTTTTCCCAGACTGGATGCTTATTCCCAGATTTCCCTACAAGGTAGCCATTAGTGATCAACAGGATCTCTGGGCCAGGGGCCAACAGTGTAGGAGATAGACTCTGTATTTTATCTCCTCTTCTTCTTCAGGCTCTGCAAAATAGGGGGGTATTCCCTACTCAACATCCATGAGGATATGCATACAAAGGCTGGGATACTGACAGAAAGCAGATAAGTCCTCCTGTAAGTAGACCAAAACTGAAAGATAAGAGCAAAGGGGCTAGCTTTGGGCCTATTTGCAGTTGTAGACAGAGGACTGAGGATCCTAAAACTAATTCTAATGTCCTAATGGTTGTTTTAGATTTTGATTTGGATTTTAAGTTTGGATGCAAAGCTGGACATGGTTGTAACACAAACACAAAGCAAGATTGGTGCCTATCCAGGGCCTGGAGTCAGTAGACATACACCTGTGAATGATCAACATGAACAGCTAAAACTGGATTTCAGGGGGATATACGTGATACCTGCCTTACAGATATCTCCCAATACAGAGTGTTAAGTTATCTCTACTTATGGCATCCCTACTGCAGTATACCCTTCCCAATGTTCAACCTGAAAACAGTTTAATCTACCCCTTGAGCAGAAGTTAAAAGATCAGACATTCAACATAGGAATTCTATGCTCTAGAATCTAAACATTACCCAAATATCCAGATTCAGAAGAAGAATACATGCAATACTGGAGACAGAATTAACAAAACACATGCTAAGATAGCATTTCTCATATAAGATTAATCATGAAATCAGTGGGTTCGTGCCAAAACATACAACAAGAGATACATAGACTCACAGGTTTAGCTGTACAGAGCAACCAGATCAGCTTGTTTTGAATTACAGAGCCAAAAATCTTCAACTTTTTCAACAACCAAATATGAGTAACACTTCCTGCTTATAACAGCCAGGTAGTGTACCACAGCAATTAATTACATGGTTGACCAAAAATCCCGCCAGATACACAGTATCAGAAAAATGGCGCTCAACGCATTACCAGATTGGTGCCCAAACATGAATGCAGCAGGTAGGGGAGGAGACATGAAGAAACCTCGAGCCCTGCGCCACTGTCTGTTGATGTACACCTTCAATCGGGTACCAGATCCGTCCATACCTCTGCAACCTTCGCCATTAATGGCGCACCAACCCGCGGCCTCGGGAAAACGTCAAACTGTGCATCGCAACCATTTCCCGCCAAGATTCATCATCATGATATTTCAAATATGCAGGATATCAATTATCCCACATGCACCCCGCGGTGACCTCTTTAACACTTTATATACTAGGCCACGAGCATATATGATGTCGGTGCTTTTGCTCCTGACGACACTAGTATAAGACTTCATCATCATCCTCCAGCAGCATGATATCCTGTTGCTTGAAATATCACCCTGACGTCAGCATCATATCGACATATAACCTGCATGATAATCGCCTTCATCGGCACAACCTGATCCATTGGAGGAAGATCCTCCTGCTTAGCTGATACCAAAAGTCTAGCTGATGAACATCCTGATGATGTCATCATCATATCCTGCTGATATCATCAGCATATCTGCCTACTGCGCACCTCCTCATATCCAGATGACGTCATCATCATATCGACATCAGGATGAATAAAACAACGAACATGAAGTGATACAACAACATCAGGATGATATTGACTAAGATCATCCTGACGTCCAAAATATGATGACCACGATAAAAAATTGGGTCACACTTAGAACTTTACAGCAACATCATCAGGATGATCTTAACAAAGATCACCCGATGTTAAAATATCACCCCAGCGAAAGATCATGCAGGTAGACAATATGATGACCCTCGCAAGCAACACGGCGATAACTGGAAATATGATCATGATGATGACGACAACCCTTAAGAAAAAATAGGCCGGGTTGAACAACTTAGAAAATGACCCCCTTGAAAGATCGGGGTGACATCATCATCATAAAAGGGCAGGGTGATAATTGGAAGATCACCGGATATTTGAAAAATCACCCTCCGCAAGAAAATTAAGGCACATTGTAGCTCATCAGCAGGATCGGGATGATATCCAAACATCACCCGATATTGAAATATGATGATCCTGATGAAAAACAAGTCGACAGAGAACATGATGATGCTGACCACCATCGAAACAAACATGATGATGATGACTTCCTCCTCGAAGAAAATATGATGCTGCAGCTGAAAAATGCCGAGGAGGTCCAACACTTAGGAAAATGGGCAAGAAGATATAGGGTTCAAATGAAGAAACCCCCTAATCATGAAAAATCAACCTCCAGGTCAAAATGAGTGCTAACACTACCCAAACTAGTTTGTTGTAAGTTATAGCAGATCTTTAACTACATTTCCCCCGCTATGCACAAATAAGCCTGAATCATTTTCCCCTCCCAATTTCTATGTATTATTAAACAATAAAAATGTGATCTACCATTTTGGTAAAATTAAAATCTATCAAATGCCAAAGAAATAAGTTGTTAAAGATTTGCCACCTCCTTTGACTTTCATGGAAGGTCTTACAAACCTCACATTTTATCAAATTAAATAAAACTAAATATTGTTATAAGTTAGGATGTATCATAGCAGTTTAAAAGTTTATCATGGGACCTCCTTTTCTGTTAAATTATTTAACATTAAACTATTGTAAAAAACTTATAAGACCACCAACTTTCATAAATTAGAGAGCTTAAATTTTTATACCTACCTACAATTACAAAATTTATGGAACCACCTACTTTAAAATACTCTAAAAAAATTTCTAACAAATTCAAGAATCCCCATGAAACTGCAGCTTTGCTAAATCACCGGCTTAACAAATACACGGTGTCCGAGGCCCCCCTAACAACAATTTCTCTCATTAGCCGACAAAAAAGTTGGGTTATGTGGGTATTTAAATGATATGAAGCCACAAAACTTTGAAAATGCACTCTACTTAAATATCATCCACTTCAATGGTCAAACAATCAATAGCAATTTTACACCTCATTCACAACAAAAAGTAGTAAATACTTATCCTATTTTTATTGGCCAAAAATAACCTTTGACTGTTGAAGTGGATGATATTTAAGAATAGCCCGTTGAATGTAAGAGATTCTCTATCCTTTCAGGTCAATTAGACAAAGGAAGAAGCATCCAAATCCCACATTACAGGATGCATGAATTAAATATACTTGTAAGAACATGTTTGAGCTCATACTCCCCACCGTAAGACATGGATCTCATTAAATTTGTTGCATGTTAACGATTCAAAAGCATTTTACAGAAGTTGAGGCCCACGTTACCCTGCTAATACTTAGGCAACATTAACCAATGTCACCAATCACGAGGAAGAAGTAAGTGATAAAAATTATTCTCCTTCTCCATTATGCTTAGCGTGGTGGCTACCAAGGAGGATAAAATTAGGGGGAGAATAACGATGTGGAGAAAGCAAGATTCCAACAGTTGTGTATGTCCAAAGGCCTTATTATCATTAGAGTTATGTCAATGATGAGAATCCCAACGCCTGCACGATATGCTGAATTCCCTTGTAGGATTTTATAGTTGAATAGCTTAGAGAGGAGATATTTGGGGGAAAGTGCAATCTAGTACTTTACGATGTGTCGCAATGATACCAACTTTTAGTTTCTCATGTCACATGTTTCTGAAATGTTTTGATTTCCATCGGGATAGACTTTTTATACTGGTCAACTTTAAGGATGTGAGAGTTTTTTAACCACTTCAACGTTATCTTTTCAATTTGGTTTTTGGAAAGGCAAATAAACATTCCATGTGCTCATAGGATAATGAGGAGTACTACATTTGTGGTAATGAATTTAATGTTTATATCTCAATTTCTCACATTACTAGAATATGTTTTTAATTTTGTCTTATTTTTTATATTTATTGAAAATTGTCTCTATTTTAGCATGTTCAAATTTCTAACTAGTTTATTTATGTATTTAACAATTTTGGGGATCAATTTATCCTATCTTGATAATGTTTAGTACATCCATTCTAATGCAAATTGTTAAACTAAGCTAATCTAATAGCATGCATACACATAAGTGCAAATTAAATTACATTAATTAAAATAATAATTGTGGTTTTATTTGGATGATGTAATTAAATGTTAATTTAGGAAAGTAAATGCAAAGGATAGGCGGATTTAGTTTGATGATCAAAGAATGAGTGTCTTTGATGATGATTCTAGAATTTGGCATGTCACCACTCTCGAAATAATAACTCTTTGAATCTATGTCTCCTCAAATTATGTGCTTACTTTGTGCTCTGTCATAGGTTGTCACACCCCATTCTAAAGCAAACATATTTATCATTTTATTTCAAGCAGACAAGTCAGTGAAATTACTATGATTAAAGTAATCTTGTGTTTGAATAGGAAATGCATTTGATTTATATTATTTCATATGCCATGAATATTGTATGTGACACTATTATTATGCACGTGGTTAAATGATGTAATGGACTAACTACCATTGTGCAACTGAGGTGGATGCAGGGATAGTGTTTACCCCTTCCCAAAAGAGGAGGTAGAGCATCACTAGGGATAGAGTGAAAGATTGTGTGAATATAGTGATTATTGTGCCATCTGAAAACCACACACGCACTTAGTAGTTGATTTGTGTTGATATGCTCCTTGATTTTCATACTTTTTTCTCTAGTCATTTTGGCGTCAGCTTGGTTGTGAATCTAGTCGAGTAAGTTGATTTGATGGGGCACCATCATTGACACTTTACCCGTCGAATGCATAATGAAAGTATTTATTAAAGCATCGTCGACGATTGCAAATAAGCATAATGGTGTTTAAACCCTTATGGGATTAAAATAAGTGGGAGTCTAACCAAGTTATATACTTGAGGGTATAGAGCGTAGAATAAAGTTTAAAGGGGTTTAAATTAAAATTATTTTTATTATTTTAATATTAATGGGAGATAATATCCCATCGAACCTCCCCTTTAGTCAAGGAGTGGAGAGGAGCAGTAGCTCCATACTCCTCTTGTTGTGGAGTTGAGGCCGCAAGTAGTTTTGGTAACTAAAGCTTCTTGAAGAGGATAAAAACTCCTTTCTTTAGAAATAGAAAAGAATCCCTGAATAGGGAGAGCAATGCTTATTTTTATCTTACAAAAATGAAAATGAAAGTCTTCTACTATGTAATGTCCTTGCGTGGTAAGAAGTTGTGAGAGTTGGAGTTGAAGTCCCTGAGTAGTTATCACTTGTATAAATCTTTAGTTAATCTCCAATATCTGAGACATTGTTAAGGACTCGGTCCAGGTTCATATTCTTCCTGGGTTAATAACATAGCTTGTTATTTTTATATATCGAATGGAATTTTAACGTATGAATGCATATGTAAATCGTAGGAATGCATTTGCAATAGTTATTAGTTTAAGAAGAATGCAATGTATAATGCTTACGGGTCTATATATACCCACAATAATGTTATCCTAGATTTAAACAAAGAAAAAAGAATCATAGACTAAGGCTAATAAGTTTATATGCATTCATATACATGTGGAGGCTAGTAGATATGTAAAAGAATCTTATTCTTGCACATGTAAAAGGTCGAAATACATGTATACATTTGTTGCATATAAAAGGCCATTAGATACTTGTATTCTCCTTAAAACTGGCGCAAGCTATAGAGTATAATGAATGTTTTGCTTTCCTGTATAACAAGTGAAATATATAAGTAACTTTGCAAAGGTTGTGATACCAGTCGAAACATTTTTGTATGGCCGATAGAAAGTATATAATACTTTTATCATGGTTGGGATATAGCTGATAAGTCTGAATTTAACTTTGTGCCTGTAGAAGGCCGATAGATAGGTACCCTTAGAATTAGCCTATAAAGGTCGATAACTATGTGTACACTCATGTGCCTGTGAAAGCTGGGAGTTATGTATTTACTCATGCACCTATATAAGACTGATAGATATATGTTTTATACTTATCTTTTCTATGAATAGAAAAAAGATTAACATGTATTATCTTTATCTTGGTTGGGAATAGCTGAAATCTTCCCAGGAATTATATTAGCTTGACTATGTGTAGCCGATAATATAACAAGTATTATCTTATCTTGGCAGTAATATAGCCATTTGATATAAACACTTGACTTTATCTTGGTAGTGCTATGTTTTCATCACTCTTGTATATTATAAAAGGATGCATACCACACTTAGGTAGAGTTGATCACTATAATTATAAAATCCTGACATATATTTTGTTATCTAATCTTCTTTTGTAGTCGCTCTAGAGAGAAAATGGACCAAAGTAGAAGCTTAATGGTCAATGAGTAGGAACTCATCTTTACTCCATGAGTAGGTGAACTTATGTTATTTCTGGAGACCAATGTGTTAAAGTATTAAAACATTGTGTTAGTCTACTTTAAGACAATATGGTCTACATTTACATATGTGAAATCTTGATTGTGAATAGCCATGAGCTACCATGTATTTTGGTTAAAACTAGTCAATGCTTTTAATGGCAGTGAAATGGCCATTTGATACGAATAAGTATCCTTATAATGACAATAACGTTACTATTAAATATGAACACTTGTCTTTATTAAGATAGAGTAAAAGATACTTATCTTAGCTAAGACATAATCACATGAATATTGATTAAAAGTGACACCTTGTTGTCATGTAGACCAAGATTACAAGGATGCAAAGTAACTTGTCTTACCCTAGTTAAGTTATTCTAAGAGTTGTGTGCTCATACACCTCTGTCTGGACTTGAGAGATAAGAATTAGTTCTCAAAGGTTGATAAAATTATCTATGTAATCTATTTGACTATGTTTGAGTTAGAAGAATTAGGTTTAATGACCATTGAGTAGTTGACAATTATCAAAGACCCAAGATTGTGAGAATGCAAAGAGGGGCTCAATGCATGGTCATGAATTGACAAGTCTTTGTTTTATGAATGCCTAGTCTACCCTATTTAAATACCTTAGCATAGAAAGAATGTCAGTCTCCAAGTCAAGAAAGAAGTGTGTGAAAAAATGAATATTTTATTTATTATAGAAACTTTGGCCAAAGTAATGCAAAATCACTGCTTGAATTTTTGGTTCACTATGTTTCCAGATAGCTTGAATAGTCAAAGAGGTTGTACATAGCTAGAGCTAGACTAGAAGTTGTAAACCCTGTTGTTTCTAGCTAGGAAACTGCACTAGTTCTTAGATGACACATGGAATCAGTTGATTCTCATTACCTATACCCTCACGAAGGGAAGGGCGACTTCTAGTAGGAAGGTGCGCAGGGGACTGCTGGTCTGTGGTTGGAGGAAAAGCACGAGGGTGATGCTCTCCCTCTTGAAATTGATTGCCAAAGACTTGTGATTAAAAGATATCATTTATTTGTACCTATAAATTTGTAAAGACTTATAAGTCACATGTAAAGTGACCATCAACTGATGTAATATATCATGTATTTTGTAAATGCAAAAGTCCCTGATTTACTTGGTAAATAAAAAAGTAAAAGTAAATATCTATCTTGAGATTTTGGAATTTAATTCTTTTATTTGTAAGTGTTTTATTAGCATTTTAGTTTGAGATGTTACATATAGTATCAGAGCTACTGGGTGCAACACTTGGACTTAGGAGCTCATTGCGAGTTTTCGTAGATTGGCAGATATGATAATGTTAAAATGGTTATTCTTGTCCCAAAATGGGAGGAAGAGGAAGAACAAATAGGAAAGCCAGAAAAAAAAAACCTAGGAACATGTCTAAGGTCACTATTAAGAAAGAGCCTTCTCCTAAGCCAAAAATGAAGGAGCTAGTGAGCTACAAAAACTAGGCTTGGCTCACAGATTTAGAGACATTGGTCGATGCACTCAAATATATCTGCCTTGAAAAGAGGAAACAGTTGGATGCAATGAAAAAGTTATCAGTTCCTACTTCTTTTAAGATCAGTAAACCATCTGCCCACCGAAATTTGCCTTTCAGGTGCGGTCGTGATGTGCCTGTAATAGGGAAAGACGTGTTGATTGAGTACTCATGAGTACATCCACCCTTTAAGTTTGTGTTAGTTGATTCTAATGGGGAGGAGGAACCTGAGGAGATTCCTCTATTAGATAGGTATATATAGAAACTTCTTTACATATAACAAAAAAGTTTTGTATTTGAATAAGGATGTAAAAATCCATTATGTAAATAAAGCAAATTTTGATTTTCTATATATAACAATGGCATATGTGAAATATCTTTGAGTTTCTGCATTTATGAACTTGCAGTTTTATGTGAAGCATTAAAAATAAAAGAAGATTCTTTGTTTTAATAAATTTCTATACAAATGATAGGTGTGGATAAATTCCATTATGGAATACACCAAAAATCATCTAGGAGGGAGCTAAGATGGCCCAAATCCTGAAGAAAATCCTATGGCAAAATTAGATCAAATCTTGTCTATACTGAATGAAACCAAAGAAGGATTGGAGACCCTAGAACATGAATTTAGAGGGGGAGAGAACAATCATGAACATCACTCTGAAAGAAGAGAAGAATACAGTTTTCAAAGTGAGCTGAGAGTAAGTAAAGAAGACTCTCTGGTTCACAGTGAGGTAAAAACTCATCTTACCAATGAGTTAGCTAGGGATATGAAAAAGATAATACTCCCAAGTTTGATGGAATTGTGAGTGGAGATGCAACTAAGGCTTGGCTAACAGAGATGGAGAAATATTCTAAGATAAGAAATTACTTTGAAATCACTAAGGCTGTATGAGGAGCATATCGGTTAGTAGGAGAAGCATCCAGCTGGTGGATGAATAGAAAAAGGAATTAGGGTTGAGTTCCTTAAATCTAACTTGGGATCAGTTTGTGACCATTTTTAGGAAAAGGTGGTTTCCCCAACTATATTTTGACTAGAAATTGAAAGATTTCCAAAATCCGCATCGAGGAGATATGATTGTTACTAAATACTGGGAAAAATTCACAAGATTATTCAAATATGTACCCCAATACTAGAAGGATGAGAGATTTAGGATAAGGAAGTTCATTATGGGCTTGAATGCTCAAATAGGAGGAGAAGTAGATGCCCATTGACCCACCACCATGGATTAAGTCTTTGAGAAAGACATCAAACAGGAGCAAAAGCTCAAGTCTATCTCAATATTTCAGGAAAAATCTCAAAGGAAATTCAATTGGAATTATTCCTCGACATCATTCAAAAGGAGAAACAAAAATTAGGAATTCAGAGGGAGAAACCATAGTAAAAGTTCCAGATTCAATAGAAATGAACCCAAAGATGGGAACAGGGATAATAGTTCCACCTGGAGGATGTTTTATGTGTGGAGGAGATCACTAAGCTAGCCATTGACACTCTAAGAGCCTAGAGAACCCACATCATAGAAATACCTTGCCATCTCAACAAAAAACCTTCCAACAAAGAATCGATGCCACCTTAGATAACTAATCGCCAAGCAAAGTACTAGGTTACTCCTATTGAAACTACATGTACACTATTTGGAATTCCAGTTTCTATTCTTGTAGATACAAGAGCAACTTAGAACTTTGTAACTGTTAGTTACAAAGTATACCCATTAAGTTAGGTTATCATACAAAGGGAACTGTCCCTTTTTCAAACACAGAGGGCAATTATCAAATCCATTTACAATTCATCCAATTGTTAGTGCATTTGCCACCTTAAGTTGGGCAAGATATATAAAGTGTTTTGGGTGACAAATCTATTCACTAACATAGTGCAGTTGATAGCAGCCACTATATGGGCCTTTAATGTATATTTTTGGCCCTAATAGTATAGAGTAGATCACACTCATTTTGGCCACTTTTTGTAAAATTTGTGTAAAACTTTCATATTATAAATATATGTCTAGGTGGTCTACCACCTTTTTCAAAAAAAAAAAAAACATCCTCCCCATTTGTGCCAAAATGGGAGCTTTAAAATAAGAGACGGGCTTCCATAAAAGCATAATCAAAACCAAAATTTTCTCCTATATTGTTGTTGAAATCACCCTAGTAGACATGTATGCAAAATGTGGAAGCATACACAAGGCACATAAAATATTTGATGAAATGTCTAAAAGATATTTGATATCATGGACTAGAATGATTACAAGAGATGCACAAAATGGGTTTAATGAAAAGATGTTGGAAACTTTTAAGAAAATGTAACTAGTAGGTGTAAAGCTTAACTCCACAGCCTTTGCTAACATCCTCCTAGCCTACGCCAAAATGGTATTTTTAGAATAAGGCATCAACATCCATGAAATGTGTGAAAAAAGTATATTTATTGTGAATATTAATCATTATTAATTCATAACAATAAGTGTTTAGAACTACATTATTTTATTTCTTTGTTCATAACATGATTTCTCTTCAATTTTATAGTGGTTTATTTTTAGTGTATCTAAATTGAAATAATCTTTTAAAATCAATTGGATTGTTTAATTAGGTTCTGATCTTTTAATTTTATATATTTCCTAAACTATGCAATTGATATGAGAAGAACTACAAAATATAATGGGAGCTTTAGAATAGGGTATGAAAATCCATGAAAGAATAATAGAAAGTGGATTTTTGACACATGTTGAAGTTGCAAGTGCCCTTGTATTTATGTATTCAAAATATGGGAGAATGTAGAAGGCATGTGAACTAGTTATAAATGCTTGCAAAAAGTGTGGTATGCCATGACGATGAGATATGCATAGAGCGGTGTTCATGATGAGGCTTTAAGAATTTTAAATTAAATGCCCCAAAGAAATGGGGTCTCATGGAATGTTATGATTGTTTTATATGAAAAAAATGGTTTAGTTGAAAAGGCCTTGGAAAATTTTAAGCAAATGCAATGAAATGGGACACAACCAATCTCCATAACATTTTCCTATCTTGCAAGAAGGAACATGTCACCAATGTAAAAACACACCCAGAATGGTATTGATCTACCTATTGCTTCATACAATTTTGTTAGAGGTGTAGGTTTTCCTTGAGTGTGTGGAGGGTTGAATCTATGCATATACCTTGGAATTGCTTGGTATGTTGTAGAGATGGTGGGGGTTGAACATACATGGCTTCATATAAGAGCATCTTGCTTGTTGTGTGAAAACTGAAATTAGAAAATGAAAAATGGCATAATATATTTCAAGAAACATATTTACACTCTTATAAATTGTTTAAAAATTACACCATATAAAATGAGAGCCAATATTATTCTAGAATTAACAAAGGTGATGAATGTGGCTAATTTTTCTTTCTAAATAGGACCCAAATATAAAGTCACGGAGTGAACCCACACAAAATATTTCCACTTTCTTCCTATAATTCAAAAATCAACATAATTCCAATATGCTATGCAAATCCACACTAAGTAGGCCCTCTCAACATATTCAAAACTAAGAAAAGTACCAACTTTCAACCTAAAAGATATGACTTGGTAAAATATAGGTTTTAAGACAACTACAACCTAATAGAAAAGATATGACCCATTTACAAGATATTTGTTACGAATATTAATGGAAGTTAAATTTATTCCACGTAACATTTGTAGGAGGATTCTTATGCTTTTCCACCATGTGGAAAATGCAACAGTTGTATCCCAACAAAAAATGGATAACCTCCTATATAACTTCGGTGGGATATGAAAAAATGAAGGCCAACTCCAAGTATAATATATAAAACTATGCAACCCTTGTATGTAAACAAATGAAGCTTTGCTCCAAGCATGAAAAATAGTAAAACTATCTTTTGATTGCACAAATTAACGTAAAAAGATAATTATAAATTTATCCAAGTTCTTAAGGTTAATATTTATTGTTACACTCTTGGGTACCTTTGGAAATAATCATCAATATTAGTAAATTAAAATACCTACTCATCTATATTCTCTTAAATGATCATACCTATGAAAGTCTTAAGACACTATAAACAACACCTACAAATGATATCAAATGGTTAATAGATACACATCTTAATAGCTCTATCCATTAAACAATGCATATAATGGCTCAAAGAAATAAATGTGCAATTCTTGACCAGAAAGACTATAAATATCTATGCCTATTAGCCATTTGATATCACCTTTAGGTGCTTTTACTAGTAAATAAAACTATGAATTTGTTAGATAACAACTTTTTGTGTTTTTCTATTAGTTATTCCATGATAAAAAATTTCTCAAATCTTTAAACATTTATTTTAGCGACATCTCTCATTACCTATGTTGATGTGTCAAGTTGTGTAATCAGTCATACCTACAAATCTTAATTGTAAATAGATAACAATTGTAACCAAAAAGTTTAGACAAAACAAAAGATAAAACAATAACATGCAATACCTCAATCCAAACCTTCTGAATACCTCAGATGCCTTGAAAGATTGATGCATGCATGATTGATTGCTTGAATGATTGGATGCCGATTGCTCAGATATGCAGCATAACAATAGGATGTAGATTAGATAGATGAAAGATGATGGATGGATGAAATATTGTGGAGATATTTCGACAGAGTAAGGGTACTTAAAAGGTCATCCATGCAAATGGCGTGGTTGTGGGTTAATTTATAAGCAAGGGCTGATTTTTTATCAATGGTGAGGAATAAAAGGAGAAATCAATGGATGAGGATATTTGAGAGATAAGAATGAATGTGCACGTGCCAAGTGTCCATGAGAGGATAAGATGCTTCTTTCGAAATAGGATATTTCTATTTTTTGGTGGAGATCATAGATTTTTCTAATTTAATAAATCTTTCCCATGATTTGATTTTTGATTTCTTGTTATTTTCAAGGACACTTGTATGTTTAGAAGAAAATACAAGGTGGGAAAAATACATAATAAATTAAATAGTTGTATTTATTTAATTTATTATTTAAATGAGAGAGAATGTTGGAGGAAATAAAATATAAATTAAATAAATAAAATTTATTTAATTTATTTGCATAGTAGGGAAAATAAATAAAATACAGATTTTATTTATTTTAGAAGAAAGATGAGGTAATTAAATAATTTAAAATTATTTAATTATTTATGGAAAATAGAAGAATAAAGGAAATTAATTTAATAAATAAAATTTATTTAATTAATTATGGAGATATATAAGAAAATGAGATTTTTTATTACAAGTGTGTTAGACGAAATTAATGTATGCAGTGTAAAATGCAACAAATGTATAAATGTTAAAATAGGTCAATTTTGGGTGTCTACAACAATCATATCACATTCTATCAAAAATGAAGGTCCTATACAATTTCATGTAAATACCACACAATTACTAAATTAGCCTACATGCCTAATAGTCCCTATCCTCTAGTTAAAATCAAAATTACGGCCATATATATCTTTTTAACAACACACCAAATGCCAATAAAAATTTAGTATACATATTTAGAAATAATAAAAAATGTAAAAGGCTAGTATTTTTTCAATTTTATAATATGAAGAAAAGATTAATTTACATACACCCTCTACCATCTTCATTACTCCTTTTATCACTTCTTGCTCATGATTTGTGACATTGGTTATTTTTTCCTAAATATTATGAGACTAAGGAAGGCCTCAACTTCTTTAAAATACTATTGATTAGTTAACATGCAATAAAGTTAATAAATACCATTTATTTAGGTTGGTGAGTATGACCTCAAACATGTTCTTGGAAATATAGTTAAAAGTTTCCACATGCTTTAGTGTGGGAAATATATATGGGGGCATCATCCTTTCCTCCTTCATACTATTTGTATCTTTATTGCCATGTATCTTTACATTGGGGGCTCCATGCCTTCTCCCACCCTTTGCACTCCTCCTACCATATCTTTATCATTTACATTAGGGTATTATACGTTAACTTTGATATGATGTGCCTTTATGGCTGCAACTTCACATTGGAGGCATTATGCCTTCTTCCTTGCATAACATATTGCCATTATATCAAAGGCATCATGTCTCCTCCTCCTTGAGATATCATACATCACTCTTAGTGTCACCCTTATTATCAAGGGCATCATATCATCTCCCCCATATCACATTGTTGCTACCTCGATTCACGTTACCACTAGGGACCTATTGCCTTTTTATCATGTTCTCATGTTGCCACATTGGGGGTTGTATTCTTACACAAGTGTTCTTCACCATTGAGGGACATACCACCATTCACCATTTTCCCATGTTGGGGACAACCTTACATGTGTTACATCCCCAATTTTTGTCTTTCTATATTTTTACTTTTTACTTGGATATAAGTAAATTGATTATGATGTTTGGATTGGTGACAAGGAAAAACAAGGATTATATTAAATGTCATTTATTGAAATCATAGAAATGATTATGTTATTACTGACTTAATGTTTGTATTATGAGATTTGATTTATTAGTTGAATTAATTGAATAATGATGCACTGATCACATATTGTTTGATGACAAGTGAAACAAGATTACAGGTTATCAGATGACTCTCAGGGAAAAGAGAGAGAGAGTATCTTTCTAGGAGAGAGAGATAGACCTCGGGTTATGAGTGATTTATTTGCCAAACTGAGTATAAAGTGTTTAACAAAAATGTGAACTATGGTGACATAAGAGGTAAGCTTTGTCTTATTAGTTTACTTCTGAACTTAATCGACAGGCAATCGATATTGTTTCAATCTTTCTAAGTCATCTTAGTCGTTAATAATTTTAACAATGTCATTTGAGATTGACTTATAACTATTTACGTTTAACATAAATATCATGATGTTTTTGTCCTCAAATGATAGTCTTATTACAACTATTAAGATATTTGACGTGTTATAAATGATTCATAAATGATAAGGCATTTTTGTCGAAGTCATTGATATACGATTATTGTTGACGGATTATGATGGAGAGACAAGCTCTTGACCCGATCATAATATCCATAAACCTTGGTTTAATAATATCTTATTATTGAATAAACTATATCAATCCAATGCAATAGGTGATGTTATGATAATTACAATTGATGTAATCAATAGTTATTATATATTGATGCCTTAGCATCGAATGAGGAGAATACTTTCCATTGAGTCGATGGTTTAATATTGAGTAAGTCGAATGCTTAATGGTAGAAGAGTCCTCAATAGTGTTGGTGGTAAATCGAACCACTCATTAAGAATCATTTAATGGTTAGTTGTGTTTAAGTGAGGTGTCGGTCTCATCTTAGAAGATGGACTGTGGTTTTTAAACCACCACAACTGTCGAGTCATGGAGCAGTAATTCCCATCGACATGTGGGATGTACGCATAAATAATGGACTTCGGTTTTGTTTTAAGATATAGACTGTTATGAAGTTGTAACCAAACGTAGAGGAGGGAGGTGAGGCGACTCTGAAGGAGTCATGGCTCTGTCTTTATGACCAACGACTTAAATGAGTCGTGGTTGTTTCATTTTAAGGAAGGGTTTAGAACTTGTAGAGAATACGAAAGGAAATAGAAGGTGACAAATTAGAATACAGTGGCTGTGTCTTAGGTGCATTCATAGTCCAAAGGCATCGACTCTGTAATCATTCGCCATCTCAGCGAGTTCAAGTCTGTATTTTATAGGTATTCCTTAGTGTTTGTATTAGAAATCCATGAGGTAAATGAATAGCAAATTTAAGACTATTTAAACTTAGTGATGAAGGTGACTATATTAGTCTGGCAATAGGGATTAACTTTTTGCTTTTTGTGTTGAGATAGTCAAAGACTATTAAGTATCAACTTAAGATAGTGCAGTTAACATTTATGTAAACCTTCTTTGAACTATTTTCTTGTAGTTGATGGAGACATCGAATGTTATTTTTAGGACCATTGAAAACTTGTCATACCAGTGAGTAAACTATTATAGGTAGACAGGGTCGACTAATTCTTAGTGATTATAAATTGTCGATTACACCACACCATTGAATGAAAGATAAGTGTATAGTCATGAGCTTGAATAAATAGTCTTCTTATTGATTTAGGTTGAAGTCAGTCTATTAAGAGATTGAGAATTAATCATAAGCTCTCGACTGGATGAACCATGTTTTCATTTTGAACCATATAGTAATAAGGTTAGAATGATTTAACTTTTGTCTTGTAAAGGTTATATATATAGGCATGTTAGATAACATTATTTAACCAAGAGTTTCAGACTTATTCAATCTGTTAGTAAACTTTTGTATCATATCAAATGGTAGTAACTTAGAGACATTACGGGAAATGGTATAAGGTTTAATGAGATTTCCATTTAAAGACTAATTGACTTTATTATAAATAAAGAGTTCCACTACAATGGAGTAGGATAAGACCCAGTAGGGATATTTATGCTGGGTTATGTTTGCTAGCAAGGTTATTTTAGGATTCCTTTGTATAGGTGACATCATTATTTGGAAATTATAGTATTGTTAACTTTGATTAAGTTAATCAAGGGTTATTATTGATTCTAGAACTCCTAGATATAAGATATGGTTATATGGTTATAACATATTAACAAGGAATATTTGGGAAACCCTAGAAATGACTACCAATCAATTGAATGGTTAAGTCATATAGACTTACTCAAGTCATAAGGTATTATTACTATGACTCTTAGTTTAAAACTATAGCATGAATAGGGTTGACAGTGTTATTAAACTGCAGGAATAAGACAGTATCCAAGTCAAGTAGGGGTGGGTGAACACAACGACTATGTTCTTATGAACATTATTGAAATTAAAAACTTTGGCCAAAGTAATGCATTTGTTTTTTGCATGCATTGTTGATTCACTGTATTCAGATTGCTGATCCTATAAGAAATCATACTTAGCTAGAGGGTATCTAGGATTGTATGGTTGATAGAGTTGAGTAGAATACAACACTAAGTACTCAAGAAAGGCAAATTACCATTGGTCACCTTTGGTCTATATCTCTCGAGAAGGGTAGGGCCACTTCCTATGTGGAAGATGTGTGAGAGACCTCTAGTCTGTGGTTAGAGGTAAATCACTAGAAAGATGCTCTCTCTCCAAGCAGGAAACATGCCAGGACTTGTGATAAAGATGTCAGATATTTAGAAGTAGTAATTATTCCAAAATTTGTATATGTAACTGATTTACAATTGTAAAACATTATAAATGAGAAAGACATTATGGTTTATGATATATTGTAAAAGAAATCTTGTAAATATAGTTACTTGATTATTTGTTGAATAAAAAGAAATTTTTTCTCTATCTCATTTTTATCTTGTTGAGTTACTCTATGGTAAATTTTAGGGTTTTACTATGTTTTTAGAATGTGGATGTTAAAACATTATTCCTACTATCTTCAACCCACATATATAATGTACATGCTTTACCATTATAGACATTATAGTTAAATATCACATTATGTAGTTTCTATTTGCATGGTCACATGCAAATCTTTATATTACTTTTACATTTCATGTATTGTGATCACCACTTTTGCATCTTATAGTTGCAACCAATTATAGGGGTATATATTTTTACTAACACTCTTGTGTTGATCTTTCAAGTAGTGACAAGTGCTATATAGACTCTAGTAGGTTCCATTTTTTTACATGGACTGTTGAGATATCCTTTTATGTTTAAATATTTATTTTATATATGCATATTTGTGAGTGCTACATACTTTGAGAGACATGATCATTCTAGGATTCACATGCACCTCAAAGTGTGAACAAAATGTAATGGTAAAATTTACAATACCAATGTCATTTCTCGTTTAGTGTTGTGCACATCTGGGAGAATATTTTAATACATGTGCATATTGACAAATGACATTATCTTGTGTGAATTTGGATTGCTCCCATAGCCTTTACCTATTTGCATACACACATTCTCATACAATTATCTGCACCTTATCCAAAATTCAAATTTAAGTTGACTCCTACACATTCTAGTAGTTGTTATGAGCTTACTAAAACACACATTTCACATGATGTAATGTTTTGTGCTTGTATTTAAAGGCATTCATTTGCATTCATTTCACATCCTCTCATATTCGATCATCTTCTATCATCTTAGAAGCATTCAAGGAGAAATTAATAGTCAAACACATCAATTTGGTGTACTAAAGCAAATCTCTATATCCATTTTAGCATAGTGCTTACTATCTGCCAATCTTTCATACACTCTTTCAAGGGTTGACCTAGGAGAACATGTAAGATATAGGCAATCTACCAAACGTATTTTTAAATATGCTAGTTTTCAAAGAAAAAAAACTAAAGTAGAGAAGTGTGAATTCAACAAATTAGAAAGAAGGAGCACAAAATCACAAAGATTAGAATCACATTTAAAGGATGAACCCATGGAAGTGGAAAGGATCCTGAGGCACATACTTGACCTAGATGAGAGCACAAGGTAAGCACATAATTTGAGGTGACATACATACAAGGAAGTATCATTACCTTTAACAAACCAAATTTTAGAATCTTCGTCAAAGGCACTCATTCTTTATCATCAAACTAAGTACCTTGTCCTTCACATTTACTTTTCTAGATTATCATTTAATTACATCATCTACATTAACTCACAACTATTTTTTAAGTAATCTAAATTAATTTGTACTTATTTATATGCATTTTATTGGATTAGCCTAGATTAAGTAGGCTATTCTTAAATATCATACACTTCAACAATCAAAGGTCAATTTTGACCAATAAAAATAGGACAAATATTTACCACCTTTTGTTGTGAATGAGGCGGTGTAAAATTACTATTGACTGTTTAACCATTGAAGTGGATGATATTTAAGTAGAGTGGATTAAAGCATATGTTTATTTGCCTTTCCAATAACCCAACTGAAAATTTAAAAGATAATGTTGAAGTAGGTTTGTTAAAGTTGATCAGCTTGAAACTTCCATCCCAGTGGGAATCAAACATTTTAGAAAAATATGACACGAGAAAGTAAAAGGGGTATCATCACGGGCAGCATCTACGGGGCATTCAGGATGCACCGATGGTGCCATAGACGGGCCTCCCCTGCCCTGCCCACTCTAATCTCCATGCCTGCAGGTACATAGTCCACTCTGTCTATTGGAAACACCTACTTGTCCTCTCAAGACTGAAAACTAAGCCTGTCCTCTGAAAAATAGTTTACGTCAGCCTATCCTCTGAAAAGTAAGCGTCGTTAGCGAGGCAAGGACATTCATATTTAAAATAACTAAAAACAATTTGTTCATGCACTCATTCTTTTATGAAATGTTTTGGTAATAGAAAAACAATGGTGTTCTTCTGTGTATGTTTTTGAATCAATGTTTTGGATCATACTCAATGATCCATCATCAGGAAGAGGAGTGTTGAAAAATAGATAGCAAACTTGAGCCTTATAAAGGAAATAGAGGGGGAGAGGGGAACAGAAAACCAAGGGCAGTGGTTGAGGGGAGAAAAATAAGGGAAATAAAATGAGCAACAAGGGGGAAATTGAAGCACAACATGGGACAACAAAAGTTAAAAAGGATAAGAACGAAAGCTAAAACTAAAGAAATATAAGACACGAACAACAAGAGCAATAAGAGTGAGAAAAGAGCACAAACATATGTTAATAAAGAAAAAGTAAGTAAGAGCAAATAAATAGATAAGTACGTGTATCTAAGCATACATGCAAAGTAAGTAGAAACAAAATATTATTGTAAATATATTACTATTTGTAATAAAATAGATAAAAGAGAAACATAAAACTATTAAAATTAATAAATAAATATATTGATATAGAGACAAAAGATATATAAAACTAATATATCATATTAATATAGGAATGTAATAAAATAGAAACCCAAAAATATATAATAATATATAACAATATATTAATAAAGAAATGAGAAAATATATAAATATATTAAAAAGGTAATAGGATAGATAGGTATATTAATATGGTAATAGAAAGATATGTTAGTCATGAAAAAAGAGTATGAATAGAAGGAGACAAATAGTGAAATAAAATAGATCAATATAAAGGTTTATATGTGTGTGTGTGTGTGTGTGTGTGTGTGTGTGTGTGTGTGTGTGTGTGTGTGTGTGTGTGTGTGTGTGTGTGTGTGTGTGTGTGTGTGTTTGTGTGTGTGTGTGTGTGCCAAGCGTGCACACATGCAAATCCCAAACAGAAAGTGCAAGAACAAAACATAAAATCAAGAAAAGTAAAAATTGTATGGCACAGAAGCATCAATGATCCTGCAAAAATTATAAGTAAGAAGATGGCCGAAGATGAAGACAAAAAGGGGGGAGAGAGCAGGAGAAAGATGGGGAGGAGGGGAGGGGAGAGAAGAAAGAAACCAGGAGTGGGAGTAAGGGGGGGTCAAGAAGAAGAGAGTAAGGACAAAAGCGTGTGTGGATGAGGAGGAAAGGATAAGGGGGAGGAGGGGTAGGTAGAAATGGTGGGTAGAGAGAGGGCAAATCAAGTGCAATGAGTGTGTAATTGGAGAGAGTTCAGAAGAGGTTGCCAGGTTGGGCTAAGATGCCACCCTTCATCACGATTGAGATTGGAAGGGTGACTTTTGATGAAGATGGCTTCTTGGAGTTTCCTTTTGAAAAAATAATCTTCTTTGGTCAAGACTTGAGTGTGCTCAAGACAGATGTGGTGCTTGGTGTTGAAAGAGTGTTCGGCTAGGGCAGATTTGGAGATGCGATCATGACAGATGTCTGCGCTATGTTCTTTGATCCTCATGTGAATGGATCGACCAAATTCACCAATGTATGGTGTCCCACAAGAGCAGATGATTTTGTAGACCCCGGAGTTGATTAGATTGTTTCTAGGATCTTTGGTGGAAGGGATAAGTGTCCTGAGGGTGGAGACCGGTTTGAAGGCACATAAGAGGCCTTTCTTGCACAAGATTTTCAAGATTTTATGTGAAAGGTCCTCTATTTAGGGGAGGGTGGCAACCCAAGAAGCATTGGCGATAATAGGCTTGGGTTTGGGATTAACTTGGCTCTTGGCAAGGTTAAAGGCTCAAGAGATACATTTATTGCGGTAACTGTTGAGCTTGAAAACTTGAGAGAGGTGGGCAAGCTCAAGGTCAATGTGGTCCTTATCACAAATACGAAATAGGTGCGAGTAGCAAGCATCTTAAGGGCCTCCGCTTTTTACGTGGGATGGTGGTAGGAGGAAGTGTGGAGGTAGAGGTCTGTGTGGGTAGATTTTCTATAGACACTACGAGCTAGGGAGCCATCCTTTTTTCTCATGATAAGAACATCCAAGAAAGGGAGTTGGTTGTCACTCTCAAGCTCCTTAGTGAATTGGATGCAATCCACCAAATTGTTTAGGTGAGTGTGGAATAGCTCTAAATTCTCATGACCATGAGGCCAACATATGTTGGTATCATCCACATACCATTTCCACCACCTTGGTTTGAGGGGGAAGGTGTTAAGGGCTAAATCCTCAAAGTGTTCCATATATAGGTTAGCGACAACGGGGGATAGGGGAGATCCCATGGCAACTCCATCAGATTGCTCGTAGACCACATCTTAGAAAGTGAAGAATGTGGATCATAGACATAATTCGACCAAAGAAGCAATCTCATCATTAGTTTTTCATCTGATGAGCTCTACAGAGTCAAAGATCGGGACTTTGGTGAACAAAGACACCACATCAAAACTAACCAAGATCTCATTCTCCTTAACCTTTTTGTCATGAATGAATTCCACAAAATGGGTAGAGTCTTTTATGAAGGGATTTGATTTGCCCACCAAGGGAGATATCAGTTTGGCAAGGAATGCGGCTAATTTGTAAGTGGGCGAAAGAGTGGTGTCTATGATAGGTCTGAGAGGAACACCCAGTTTATGGATTTTAGGAGCCCCATATATACGAGGAGTGATTCCTTATTAGGGAGAAGGCATTTTCTGGTCAAGTCATCGAAAGAAGAAAGGGAGATATCATGTTTGACTTTTTTGAAGACCTTGGAGATGGGGTTGAAGGGAAGAACTTTGTAGCTCCCACTATGGGTAAGGTGGTCAAGCATCTTGGCAATGTAGTCAAGCTTGCTAAGGATGACGGTTACGTTCCCCTTGTCAGCTTTGGTGATGACAATATCACTGTTCCTTGTGAGCTTTTTAAAGATAAAAAACTCATCTTTATGAACATTCCAAAGGGGGCGTTTTGCGTGTCTCAATGCCACCGCACAATCCTGTCTAATTTCATTAGCAGTGGCATCGGGAAGGGAGAGTAATTAAAAAAAGCAAACGGCATTTTTTATTTCGATCAAAAAGTCAATCTTAGGGATGGCTGCGGGGGTGATAGCAAAGCCCAAGCCTCTTTTTAGGAAGTTGAGTGCAAGGGGGTCAATGTGAGTGCTAGAAAGGTTGATAACAAGTTTGTCCTCCCAAATTTTGATGACATTAGGGGACACAACCTTGGTACAAGGTTTGGAGGAGCTCAAAATATGATGATTAAAGCTGAAGCTTGACATGGGGACAGAGGTGCAAGTGGCGGCATGGAGGTGTGTGGTTGATGCTGATGTCAGGTTGGTGATCAGAGGAGATGTGAGTGAGACATGACAAGGAGAGCGTAAAGAGTCAACGTGATGGGGCTGGGTCACATGGAAGGGGCAAGGCAGGCTTGTGGACTGTACTGAGAGGTTGAGAACATTAGACATGAGTGATATGAGATGAGAAGAAGGCGTAGAGTCAACGTGAGGGGGCTAGGTCCCATGGAAGAGGTAGGGTGGGCATGTGGGCTATGCTGAGTTGGCATGGGAGTTGGCAAAAGTCAAAGAGTCCATCGTGTGGGAGAGGAAGGAAGCTGGTGAAGACGACGTTGAGTGGTTAATAACATCATTGGTCATGGTGTAATTAAGGGAGTTAGAAGAGATGGGAGGGAGGGAGGTGGGATTGGACAGGCTTGGAGGTGGCGTGGGGCGCGAGGTCGGAGATGTCAAAGGTGGAGACGTGAGGAGAAAGGAAGAGGAGGGGAGGCAGATTGAAGCAAATTGAAAATGAGCCAAATCAAAATTAAAAATAGGAATCTTGGGAGAAACAGTCACTAGACACTCACCTGACTCGCGAGCAGCCGAGAAACCAGAAGTCGATGTCGGCTCTGTTGAGGCTAAAACAAGGGGCACTGGACCATGAGCAACAGTGAGATAGGAGATCCCTGATGGGTCCTTCAAATTGAAAGCCACAGCATGGGCGTTCATGCCGCTAGGAGTGTCTGACGTGATCACCGGAGGAGAACCGTCTTCCCAACGTGATTTCCAGGGTGGGTAGTGAGCCTGTGGTAAATTCTGTGAGGGAGTAAGTGTAGAGATGGCCCCAGACAAAACAATAGAAAAGGAATTGTAGATGTGATGCGAAGGAGAAAGAGTCAAGCTGGTCTTGGATGCAAGAATGGAGGTAGAGTTGTCTTGGTGCCGAGGAGAAGGTGTCGAGTTGGCCTCAGATGTAACACCAGATGAAGAGTTGCCTTGGTGCGAAGGGGGTGAAATGGGGTTCAATGCCGGAGATGCACCAAGAGAACCATGTGAGGAGGACGAGGTAGGACCAGGGGTGTGCGTGGAGGAGCTGAGTGAGAACAGAGGGGAAGACCAAAACTTCTTGTTTAGCAGTCTTGATAATTTCTTATTTTTCCTATTTTCACACTCTGTTTTTAATCCTTGAGCTCTGGCATGTGATTGGGTGTCGAGCCATGTCCATAAGTCCCAACACAAAGAGGCTGCAAGCTCAAGGTGCAGGTAGAACAATCTGGACGAAATCTGGTTGATCAGAGCTCTGGTGCCTTAGATTACCGATCTGAAAAGGGCAAGACCAGCTCATTCAAAGATGTGAGATGTATGGTGGTTCCTGAGAAGATGTGGAATGTGAACAAAGGAGGGGGTAATGCGGTTGTCTCTACAATGCTTTAAGAAGGCCAAGTCTGCAAGTCTCTTTGAAAGTTTGATCCTCAGCTTCTCAAGAAGCTTTGCTTTGAAAATAATTTCCCTCCCATGAAGGGCAGCAATAGAAGTCCGCTAACATGGTCTGTGGAAAAGTCATGCCTTCTAATGGTGTTCTTGTAAAGAAAAAATATTTATGGTCCCAAATGTGTCACAAATAGACAAACACGTATAAATGTTTATATTCATGTGAATAGAAGTCTGCTAACATATAAAAGTGCTTTTTAGTCCTGGGTGTGTTTTTTTTTGGGAACATATTAGTTTTTGTTGAAATTTATGTTAGAATTAACAATTATTTCAGTTTTTAATGTTTATATTTTATTAGTGCCTACTTTCTCCCAGGTACTATTGCAATAAGTTTGCACTTATCTAGTTATTAATCTATTGATTGTAAACCAATTAAAAATAGGATTATTTTTCTTGTCGTACAAATTTAATTTAAATTTGTACTTTTCCTATGTCAACATGATAAATTTTTAACAAAAAATTGTTGAAAAATGATTTATAGGTTGAAAAAAAATGGCCTCTTCTTTGCAGATTGTCTGAAAGTGCAACAAAAAGCTATAAATGCGGAGAGAATTTTGGTTTGAGGGGAGGATGTGGCAAGTAAAGAAATTATGAACACAAATTTTGTCTCCCACTAATAAAGTCTTACCTAAATGGATGGTGATAATTATGAAATGGAAGAATCATGAATTTAATTCTTTGCTTCATTAGCTAAATGTAAAAATTACTTTTTGTCAAAGGGACAAAGTTATAATATTAATAATACTATTAAAAATATAGAGTTCTACACATTTTATTTTATAAAATTAGATTATATTGGGGATTTCAATTTTATTTACTTAAGAGTTAAAAATATAGTATTTCAATTTTATTTACTAAAAAGTTAAAAATCTATAGTATTCTTCAAACATACAATATTTTAATGCATTATAAATTATCATAGTATTAATATTATTACATTTTAATATCTTAAGCAGACATTTCAAATCTCTGTATGTTCAAGCTCTCCACATAATACAAATATGCAGGCTTTGTAAAGTTTAGTTTTATAGTTAAGGAAATATTTGTGTCATTTAATAGGTTTTGTAAAGTTTAGTTTTATAGTTAAGTAAATATTTTAATGCTATTTTATTTTTACTAAATTAAATTATTTTTGAGATTTCAATTTTATTTACTCAAGACATTTCAAAATGAGTTCATATAAATTTTTCCTTATAAATTTAGTTCTAGAAAAATAATAATTACAAATTTGAAATGATAAACAATTCTTTATCTTTAGAAAAAATTATTACTAAACCTCATGTTCTGTAAAAGTACTTACTATTATTACTTAAACAAAAAATTAAGTGACTAAGATAAAATAATGTAGTGATCTAAATATGAATATGTTACTGTTATTATATTGTGTAATTATTCTTCAAACTTACAATTATTTAATGCATTTTAAATTGTAATAATTACATTTTAATATCTTAGGTAGACATTTCAAATCTCTCTACACCCAACTAGGGTTAGGGTTCTACACATTTTATTTTATGAAATTAGATTATTTTTGGGATTTCAATTTTATTTACTCAAGAGTTAAAAATCTAGGATTTCAATTTTATTTAGTCAAAAGTTAAAAATCTACTTTCACCATGTTATTTCATTTTTTGTTTTTATTAGATTTTAAATTATAAAAGTATTGATATTATTACATTTTAAGGAAATATTTGTGTTATTTAATAGACTTTGTAAAGTTTATTTTTATAGTTAAGGAAATATTTTAGTCCTATTTTATTTTTATCAAATTAGATTATTTTTGAGATTTCAATTTTATTTATCCAAGACATTTCAACACTCTTCAAAAATTAATTTTTCAATTATTGGAATGCAATTTTATACAACCAATACCTAATCAACAAAAAATTACAACTAAACAAATACTATATACAACCAATAGCTAATAAAAAAAAAATACAACTAAACAATACTATACTAACAACACAGAAGGTAATTTTTCAATTATTGGAATGCAATTTTATACAACCAATACCTAATCAACAAAAAAATACAACTAAACAAATACTATATACAACCAATAGCTAATCAACAAAAAAAATTACAACTAAATAAATACTATAATAACAACACTACAAGGCATGTACTGGCCACTACGTGGCACTTGTTTTGATTTTCTTCAAAAGATTTTTTTAGTGAATTTGTGAATTTTCAGTAAGTTTGTGTTTTTCAGTGAATAGTCATTATGTAAAACCCTTCAAAGTTAATGAGAAGATAACATGAAGCAGGGGAGATGCATCCATGATTTAGATGACTAACTCAATTGTCAATACATAATGAGAGAGAGTAATCGTATTGTGTATTGACAAGTTAATTCCTATCTCAAATACATGTGTGTTACCATTAGTACATCACTATGAATTATGTAAAAGTATGTGTGAGTACTAAGTTAGAATATGTCTATACAATTCATTCTTTATCAACTATACTTCAATCACATCAGTATGAGAGAGAAAGTAGAGATGACATGCATCCTTTAAGATTCAAAGAGAAGTGCTTTTGTTTTTAACTGTGTGTATTTCTTTGGTTCAACATTTTGGATCACACTCAGTGATCCATCATTAGGAAGAGGATACTTGTGATTAGGATTACAAACTTACCATTTGAAAAGAGATGAGGGAGAGGGGGAGGGGGTAGAAAAATTAAAAACAAGCAAAAAATAATTTATTAATTTATAAATTAATAAATTATTTTTTGATTCTTTCCTTATCACACATTGGTTTTAGACTATGATACCTTTGGCTTGCCTTTGCTTTCCTTTTCAATTTCCTTAGTTTTATTCACATGCTTTTAATTTCTATTATTTAATATGTTTTATTTTTTTACCACCTCCCCTAACCCTAATCCCCCTCCCCCTCATCTCTTTTTAAAGGGTAAGTCTGCAATCCTAATCACAAGTATCCTCTTCTTGATGATGGATCATTGAGTGTGATCCAAAACATTGAAACAAAGAAATACACACAATTAAATCCAAAATCACTTCTCTTTGACTTCTATGGACTATGGAAAGCTCATGCCTACTATCCTTTAAGATGACAACATGGTAGCAAGTAGGCAATATGGCATCAATCATGGAGATCAAGCACACTCTTAAATCATTTGATATATATCATATGCATATTTCATTTCCATTGACATTCAATTCTAATCATAAAACAAAGAGATAGAGAGAGTAGAGAGAAAAGAGAAGGGATATTCCATTTAAGTGTTTGAGGATGTTTAAGAATACAAAAAAATAATGATTGCATACCTTCATGAATAAGATCAAATTCCAAACATTTATGGATCTAATAGTATAGAAAAAATCATTCATAGAAATCTTCTAGAAGACAAGAAGAATTAAAAAACATCTTTGAGAGCTCAAATGAAACAATGTTGCATATGTGATGGCATTAATGTCAACAAAGCAGTGTTGTGGAAGGTTGCATGTGATGTGTGATGTTAATAGTGTAAGAGTTCAAAGGATCATACAAAGGAGTAGTTCAAAGAAGTAGACAAAGGATTGATGATTAGATGTGTTGTGAAGTGAAGAAGATGGTGATGAAAGTCTTGTGCATGTTGTTGGATCAGTATCATCTGTACATAGTTGTACCTTATCTTCTGATGTTCATGGACAAGTGAAAGTTGTTAGGTTAAGGATGTACTAACATGAAGATTCTTGTTTTTGATGAAAAGAGTTGTGATTGTTGTTTATGGGTTGTGAATGTTGTATTCATTATCTCTTGATGAAAATTATTGCAAAAGATATGAAGGAAAGTGTATAAGTTTTTAAATAGTCAAAAGCACAAAAAGTTGCACTGAAGAAGCTCGGGAGAATGCTCTGCATTCCTCCACATTTGAAGCTATGGCATTATGGTTTGGAGGTTAGATAGAGATAGGTGTGAAGTATGTGTGTTCCTGATTTTAGAGCATAGAAGTTATCACAAAAGATTCTAGAGCTAGCAGAGTGAAGATAGTGGCATAGTGGTGCTACAGTCAGAAAGAGTCAAAGGAATGCTCCAGATTTCTCTGCATTTGAAGATGTGATCTTGTAGCTTGTAGGATAGATGGAAAAGATGAGACGTATGTTATATTCAAGTTTCAAATGATAAGATGTACCATAGAGGTTCTTTGGAGTCAGTAGAGTAAAAACAAATCATGTTTGTTGATTAGAATTGTCAGAGGGAGAATGTAAAAGCCACCACATTTCACCGCATTATGATGTTTGGCTTCACTATTTGAAGGATAAGTTTAGATTAACTATATGTATGCACAGTTCAAGTTTAAAGTGTTGAGTAGTACTGCATGTATGCTTTTCTATATTCTATTTCATGACAGTGTGATCAGGTTTTGAAAAAGATACTAGGTTCAATGTTTGTTTGTTTGTGCTGGAAAGAAGATGCAGAATTCAAAGAAAGTAATGTATGGGAATGTTCTTGCAAGTCATATAATATTTTTGAAGTGATACTCATGATGTTATTTGGTTTCTCTCATACTATTTTAGGTCTGGAGCTAATGCATAGAAGGATAAGTGTTTGTTGGGCCAACTTTATGTGCTTAGGTGATTGCACCATATGTTTGGAAGTGTGCGCCAACTTGTAGAGGGGAATTGAAAAGTTTCATACTTCTCAGCTTTCTCATTCAAGTCTTCAGAAATGGCATTGTCTCTTCGATGAATTGAACAACATTTGTGGGTTTTGCTTGGACTGAACCATGGTGATATTTGTCTCATAGACATGTTCTCTGAGCCAGGGATTGATGTAAATTTGGAAGAGGAAGGAAGAGATGTATGGATATCTTTTCTGAATCTCTCAATACATTGAGTAAATTTTTTTTTTCATCTTCACTAGTTGGTAAATTTTGGAGCAAATGATTTAAATAATCAATAACATTTTGAAAGTTATCATTCAAAGTATCAGATGATTTCCAACCATCTATAATTAAAATAAAAATGATTAAATCTAAAAATATTTTAAAATAACTTAATATTTTGTTATAAAATGGCAACATTGAAATTTACCTGTTCTTTGGTATTCACCAATGACAACCCAAGCACATCTTGATCTTCTATTTGATTACAACCATCTATAATTGGATTAAGATTTAATTAATTTTGAGAACCATAAAAATCAACTAATATTTAATTGCAAAGACCATATCAACATTACCAATGGTATTATTTTCGTGACTAAAACTCCCTCTGACATTGTCATCATCATCAAGCAATGGAGTAACACCATCTATAATTTAATGAGATTAAATTAGTTACTTTTAAAAAAATATAATAATCATTTAACATATAACTATTAAACTTAAATCTCAAATGATCCTTACCAACCACTTGATCTTGCTTATTTATTCTGTTTCTCTTTGGAAGATCTAAAATCTTTAACACATGTTTGCACAAGTTTCCCTTCTTTGTCCACTGATAGTCACACACATGCAAATTTGGTCCAAATTTTCTAACAAGATACCATTTTGTTGGAACTGTTTGGCTTCTTATCTGGTATGTGTTAGGGAGATCACATAGATAACAATTTGTATCTAGTATGTTTTTGACCTCTCTAATGCAGTTGTGTAATATCTTTCTTTTTTGCATAATTCATAGTGATGTACTAATGGTAACACACATGTATTTGAGATAGGAATTAACTTGTCAATATATAATACGATTACTCTCTCTCATTATGTTTCTCTATAATTGCAATGTTTGTTTCTATAGTAGATAAGAAATATATCATTACATAACTTGTGATTACTCCCTCTCATCTTATCACCTTGAATTGATAAATGGTTGAATGTTGTTGATGCACTTAGAAATGAACACGAGTGTGTTAGCTCTCTCTTTGAAATGATAAATTAGTAAGCAATCATAAATAAATTGGTAATGGTGAAAGCAAGTAAATAATGCACAATATAATATGAAATGTAAATCTTTCTTGTATATGCTCATTAAGAATGTCAACTAAGCTATGGTTAAGTGTAAAAAATGATACGTGTACCTATTTCTATCCTCTTACTCACATTCAAAAATTTATGTTAAAAGTAAATGATCATGTGATTAACTGCTAGTGGATAAGCTTAAGAAAAGGATAAATGTATCATATCTTTCCTTACTTCCATGCTTCATGTTAAAATATTAACATAGTTTAACGTCTATACACACACACACACTTGTTATCTTCTCATTAACTTTGAAGGGTTTTACATAATGACTATTCATTGAAAAACACAAACTTATAGAAAATTCACAAATTTACTAAAAAAATCTTTTGAAGAAAATAAAACAAGTACCACGTAGTGGCCAGTACATGCCTTGTAGTGTTGTTATTATAGTATTTGTTTAGTGGGTAAGTGCAAAAAGATGGGGGGCCAAAAAGTGGCCAAATGTTTTGAAAAAAAATAATGCAAAACACAAGCGTGCTATGACTTATTATAAACAAAAAAAAGCTTATCATCTCATTTCTTTTCTTTTTTCTCCTCTATACCTGTAGCCTGCAAACCCTAGGAAGTGCGCTCACATTTTGCAAAAGTCAATTCAACACAAAAATCTTAACGATTCATCACCAAAATGCCACCACGATGTCGAGCATGCCAAAGGAGTTAGTTTTATTTATTTTTTTTGTTTGAATTTGTTTCTAAATAGGTAGGTTTGAGTTGATTTTTGATGTATATTTCGTTAATTGTTAGGAAATGTTAATGCACCTCCTCCTCCTCCTCCTCCTCAAAATCCACAAAATCCCAAGGAGGAAATACCTGCGGAACAACAACATCCTCCATCCATTCCTTGACATGCCCCTGGAACACAAGAAAATATAATGGGGCAAATTGAAAACAATAAAAAATAAATTGAAGATATAATTACAAGGTTGAAAGATCCTTCCACTTCAACCTTGCATAGGTCCACGCTTGTTGAGACTCTTTAATCTATGTTATCAAATGTAGATTAAATTAGCAAGCAAATAACTAGTTGGATGGATAAGAGGAGAGAGTTTAGAGACTATTATGTAGACAAGCTGTCATACCAAGATGTGAAAAAATTACAAATTACAAATTTAGACTTGTGTTCGATTTTCACAAACCCACAAACAAATCAACCTCCACCCATTACATACAAGAGGTTCCCTATCCATTGGTGCAACAACCAAGTGATAAGGGACAATTTTGGGTAGAGGTGGTGGATGGTTTTTGACCATCCTCCATGCAATAATAATGAAGTCCCGCAATACTTTTTGAGGAAACTCTACTGCGAGTTTGTCCTCAATAAAGTGCCAAACTATTTTGATATGCGGGACTTCCAAGGTAGAGGTGGGGGGTCAACACAAGATAGACCAGGGGCATGTGTTGACCCACAATGGGTAGTGAGACGAGTAATCAGCAGACCAGCCCATGAGCATGTTTCTATCCCTTCCATTGTGAAGGAGAGTGTTGAGGTCGATACACTTCAGTCCATTAATGCCTGCAACACAGAGTGGGTTGGGAGATAGTATGAGTAGGGTCCCACCCCATGCTTGTCAAACTTGTGGGTTAGCCTGTGGTTATGACCCCATGGATAGTCAGGATGCAGGTACACAAGCTACATCTACAACTGAGCAGATGGTGATGACAGATACCCTCCTGAGTGAGACTTTCAGCCTTGATACTCAGGTAAATATTAGTAAGTTTATTGAATTTAATTTAATAAATTTTATTTTTGAAATGCAAGACTAACTAATTTAGTTTGATGATTTTAATAAAATTTTAGGATCATAGCATTGATGCAGTTTTCAGTGGTTCTCCACTTGCATATTACACTAGATCATCTACTGTCGGGGTATGTAACTAGTAAACAATTATAAATATTACATGTGAATAGCATCGTTATATGAATGTTATCCTAATATCTGATTTTGGATGTTGAATAGGTTAATATTAGAGATTTCACGGCAACACCTGCCAGTGGTGGTGGACTTCAAAGCTTCATGAAGGTAATAAAATAAATAGTTTAATGAATGAATTGTACTTACTAGATTTTTGTATGTGACTTGTGTGCTTTATTATGTGTACTTCCATGTTTAGATGAACGTGTGTGTATGTTAGGAGCCATGATTTGCATCACTATTATAGTTTTCATAATTGAATAATGTTGTTTTATTTCCAGATGATGTAGGCTGTGGAGACACCTCCCAATGTTATACTTATATCGACAGATATTGATGTATGCCTATATGGATATATGGTTAATACAAATCTTTTTTATTGATGGCGTCCATACTTGCATTATAAATCCACATTTGAATGGATATTTGTAGATGGCTACTTCAAATATTTAAAGTCCAATTGTATTACATAGGATGTTTGTTGATCCAATAAGCTAGCTATTGTTATTCAAGTATCACCTAAACCTCATTTTGGAACTAAAAGATAAAAGTTGTATTTAAAAAAAATGAATCATCATGTTGAACAGAAAATATTAATATTCTTTGAGTTGCTCAATTGAAAATATTCAAATGAGTATGCTAATCCATATTCTTTGAGTTGGTCAATTGAAAATATTTCTTAATTTCTTGTTATTATACCATATTGGGATGCAAAGAGTATGTTTGTTGTTTTGAATAAGATAGTCAAAATCATATGCTTATGAGCACCTGATGACCATTGTGGTTATTAAATGTAATTCTTCTTGCATATAAGGCGAGGTTATGAGATTACATTGAGTCTTACCTAATTTTAGTAGGCAACATAACATTGGGGCTTTAGGCTTCCATAAGTCATACCTTGGGGATTTTTAGTTTTAGGTGCAAATTTGCTTTAGGACCTTAGGTGCATTTCTCTACTTGCATAACCTCAAAACTCTACCTAGAACTCAAGGTGCCTTTTATCATCCAAACAACCTCAAAATTGTGCCTTGATATTGAAAGGATGTTTCAAAGTATAAAGGAGGGTGCCTTAAGGGAGGCAATTCATCTTGATTATCAAAGTTGATCAAACACGTCAAACTGAGCATTATACCTCTAGGCGCATTTTTACCGCTCTCTAAACTATCCATTTTGGTGCCTTGATGTAAAGTGAAGTCTAAACTTAGTGGAGATTGCACCTAGAAAGATATCACCTTGGATATGCACCTAGAGTCATCCTAGATCATCCATTTGTGCCTAAGGGTCAACATAACATATTATAACTTAGGAAGACTTTTTTACAACATGACTCAAAGACTCAAACTGACCCCAAATGACTCAAAGTGACTTAAAAAGAAATGAAATGGTCTTAGAAGACCTTCTTACATACAATTGACTCAATCAAAACAAAATTTTATTTTTTGACCCCTCTTGGAGGCATGACAACCTAGATGCCCCTGCACCATTAGTGCAACTGAAGGACTATGGTGGTGGCATGAAACTAGAGTGAGTTGACATTCATTTGCATCTAGTTTGGCATCTTGAAACAATTCTAGAGTAGAGTAAGACTCATTTTCCTTAAAATAGTTTAAGAAACCCTTATCTAGGGTTTTGGTAAGAATCATGCATTTTTTGGCCATTCCACTGATTTGATTCACTTTTGATCAGTAGAATGGGTTGTAGTAGGTCTGTTCTAGTATTCTGTGATGAGTTTTTGGTAGGAAATCTGAGGAGAAGAAGTTTTCTTTGAGGAAACCTAACAAAACCATGTGTTAGGTGATGTTTAAAGACATACAGAAGGAACCATATAGGCATTTTTGGGAACAACAAATTGTAGAAGGACAAAACCCATAAAATTCATAGTCTTAGCATGAATACTAAGTGCTCAAGTCATTGGTTGAGTTTTGTGTGTGAATTTAAGGGGGGTCTCTTTGTATTTTAGGCCTAATTGGGGCTCTAGGTTATTGAGAGGAGTTATAGGTTAGGGTATATCATCCAAAACAACCTATACCCAATTTTGGATATGTGATAGGGAGTCCAAATGGGTATCTATTGATTGTCCAAGTTCTATGTTTGAAGATCTATATCAAAAGTTATTAAGATTGTTCTCTTTTTTTAGGGCTACAAGCCATTTCTTGGGTTTGTGAAGGAAGTGTCAATCTTGAGTTTGGTCTACCTTTGAAAATAATTGGAATGGGTCCCATAGCATCTAAAATCACCTTTTCTATGAAGAATTCAGAGTCTCTAACTATTGTTCCCACTTTTGTATAATGATCATGAAATTTGGGCTTTAGAGCATAAGGAAACCTTGTCTAGTTTGCCATCCTCCAACTATCCCATTGCCTCTACATCACAATTAGAGACACCTATTATCTAGTTAGAAACCAAGACACCTAGAGACACCTATATTTTATACATTACCTAAATTTTATACATTATTCTTAGGACTAACTTCATCCATCACTTAGGTCTAACCCCATGAAGCATAACATGATGATGTAAAAATGTGTATATGTGTAAAAGTGCAGCAGGAAAAAAAAAAGACAAACCTTACAAATTAATGTGCATACTTACAACTCAATGTAACATGACTTTACAAAATCAATGTGAATACTTAGAAATTAATCCAATGAACCATCCAGGTCTGCTCTACTCTTTATTGTGTCAAGTATTGCTTCATGGTCAGACTCATGCACCTTCTACAAGATTTTGTTCAAAGGTTACCCACACTCTCATATGCACTCATTAGATTCTTGACAATAGATTTTTCACTTGAAGCCTTTGATGTTCTCAACCCAAGAATCTTCATGATGGACCTATACTTTATACTTCACATTGTTTCAAGGAATAGTTGACATTTTATAGTCTCATTTAACTTTTCAAAGAACAATCTCCAAATCTTATGAGCATATCTTCTACAAGTGCATTTTGGAATCTTACCTTCCATTGGCTGCAAAATACTCTCATCAATATCAATCAAATACTTTAGCTTTCTATGCAAAATTCTAGGTGGTGTTAAGTTAGGTAAATTCATCTCAACATTAGGAATTTCATCAATATTTAAATGAGATGGGTTAGATGGCATACCTTCGATCGAAGATGGAATAGATGACATACCTTGAGGTTGAGGTGGGAACAATGGCATACCTCAACCCTAAATCTTATCCCTAAACCCTAATCCCTCAACCCTAAACTATAATCCCTCATCCCTAAACCCTAAACACTATCCCTAATCCTAAACCCTCAACCCTCAACCCTCAAACCTCAACCCTCAACCCTCAACGTCAAACCCTAATCCCTACACCCTTAACTCTAATCCCTCAACCCTCAACCCTATCCCTAAACCCTAAACCCTGAGCCTCAACCCGCAACCCTTAACGTCAAATCCTAATCCCTCAACCCTTCACTCTAATCCCTTAACCCTAAACCCTCAACAATATACCTTAAACCCTAATCCCTCAACCCCCAACCCTAAACCTTATCCCTAAACCCTCAACCCTCAACCCTCAACCCTAATCCATCATCCCTCAACTCTAATCTCTTATCCCTAAACGCTAAATGCTATCCCTATTCCTAAACCCTCAACAGGCTTGATACTATACCTTAAACCCTAATCCCTTATCCCTAAACCCTCCAACCCTATCCCTAATCCTTATACCCTTGACGTCAAACCCTAATCCCTCAACCCTTAACTCTGATCCCTTAACCCTTAAAACTTGAACCCTAAAACCTATCCCTACATGCTCGACACTCGACACTATCTCTTAAACCCTAATCCCTTAACCCTCATCCCTAAAGCCTCAACCCTAAATCCTTAAACCTTCAACCCTAAACCCTATCCCTAATCCCTCTACCCTCGACACTTTTCTTTAACCCTAATCCCTTGACCATCAACCCTATCACTAAACCCTCAACCCTCAACCCTCAACTCTTAATATTAAACCCTAATTCATCAACCCTAAACCCTAATCCCTCAAACCTAAACCCTATCCCTAAACAATCAACCCTCAACACTATACCTTAAACCCTAATCCCTATCCCTCAACTCTTAACCCTTAAAACATAAACCCTATCCCTACACCCTCAAGACTTGACACTATATCTTAAGCCTTAAACCCTCATCCATAAAGCCTCAACCCTCAATCCTTAAACCTTCAACCCTAAACCCTATCCCTAATCCCTCTACCCTCGACACTCTAACCCTAACCTTGACATTAAATGCTAATTCATCAACCCTAAACCCTAATCCATCAACCCTAATCTGTTAACCCTAAACTCTCAACCCTCAACACTATACCTTAAACCCTAATCCATCAACCCTAAAACCTAATCCCTCAACCTTCAACACTAAACACTATCAATAAACCCTTAACCCTTGACACTATATCTTAAACCCTAATCCCTCAACCCTCAACCCTCAAACCTCAACCCTTAACTCTAATGCCTCAACCCTCAACCCTATCCCTAAACCCTAAACCCTAAAGCCTCAACCCTCAACCCTCAACAGCAAATCCTAATCCCTCAACCCTTCACTCTAATCCCTCAACCCTATCCCTAAACCCTCAAAAATATACCTTAAACCCTAATCCCTCAACCTTCAACCCTAAACCTTATCCCTAAACCCTAATCCCTCAACCCTCAACCCTCAACCCTAATCCATCATCCCTCAACTCTAATCTCTTATCCCTAAACCCTAAATTCTATCCCTATTCCTAAACCCTCAACGGGCTCGATACTATACCTTAAACCCTAATCCCTTATCCCTAAACCCTCCAACCCTATCCCTAATCCTTATACCCTCGATGTCAAACCCTAATCCCTCAACCCTTAACTCTGATCCCTCGACCCTTAACCCTTAAAAATTGAACCCTAAAACCTATCCCTACACACTCGACACTCGACACTATATTTTAAACCCTAATCCCTTAACCCTCATCCCTAAAGCCTCAACCCTAAATCCTTAAACCTTCAACCCTAAACCCTATCCCTAATCGCTCTACCCTTGACACTCTTCTTTAACCCTAATCCCTTGACCATCAACCCTATCCCTAAACCCTCAAGCCTCAACTCTCAACATTAAACCCTAATTCATCAACCCTAAACCCTAATCCCTCAAACCTAAACCCTATCCCTAAACCATCAACCCTCAACACTATACCTTAAATCCTCAACCCTCAACAGTTAAACCTTAAATCCTAAACCCTATCCCTAAAGCCTCAACCCTCAAAACTATACCTTAAACCCTAATCCCTCAACCCTAAACTTTCAACCTTAAAAGCTATCCCTAATCCCTCTACCCTCAACACTCTACCTTAACCCTAATTCCTTGACCCTTAACCCTAAACGCTATCCCTAAAGCCTCAATCCTAAACCATAATCCCTCAAGGTCCTAAACTCTAATCCCTTATCCCTAAACTCTAAATCATATCCCTAAACCCTCAACCTTAAACCTTAATCACTCAATCCTTATCCACACCTCTCCTCCCCTATCTGGCTCACTCCCGTCTCTACCCTTCTCTACCCTCAACACTATACATACATACATATAGGCATACATACATACATACATGATTAATAACCTTGAACATAAAAAAATTCAAGGGGAACATAATGCGCTCACGTTATTTAAAACATGACAAACAACACAAACTTTTGCAGAGAAGGGAAAATACAAAGAAAAACATAACGCGAGCGCGTTATGTTTTGCTTTGGGAATCCCAAGCCTTGGGCTTGGGATTTGCTTTGGATTTCCAACCCAAAGGTTTGGAGTGCCTTTTCAACATCCATAGGCGTGTTTTTCCATATTCTTCAAGATTTCACATAATTTTGTTCATACTAACCCTCAGATTTGCACGTGTTTTAAGGTCGAACAAATCAAACACGTGGGTAATGTTAGGCTTTCTCTTAGCTATTTGACGATGTAATTTTTTTCACATTTTAACAATGTTAAGCCTTTCATCTTTAATTTCTTTTGTTTGTGTGTTCGTTTTTGGGCAAAAACCACTGTTTGGTCTTTTTTTCATTGTAAATTAACTATTCATTAAAATTTTAAAAAATTATATATTTAGAAACTAGACTCCATTCTACTTATATTAAAAAAATAAAAAATAATTTTCAATTAGTTTTCAAAATTTATAGGGGTAGCACGGCCAAAATTCTATTTTTTAGGATGTGTCCACTTTGAAAATTTAGAAAAAATTAAATATTTATCAAAAAATTATCAGAAAAATTAGGCATAAACTACATGCTATTAGCTAATTTCTCACCAAAGTGATTTTAAAAATACCAAAAAAAAGTTTTCCTTTTGAGGGAGCCACAAAACATGCTATGTTATGTTTTTTTGACAGAAACAACACCAATTTCTGTGGCTCCTTCTTTTGAACCCCTTAATCTGTGCCATTTTTTTAAAAAAATAGTAGTTTAGGAAGTAGACTTGGAGCACTACGAACATTGTTTTGGTTGCATCTCCAAATTTTGAGTGTAACTATGCTCAATTTCTCATCCAAGGCCAACATTTCTTGATTTCAGAAAAAAAAAAAAAAAAAAGTGGCCACTTAAGACCCCTTTTTGGCCCCCCATCTTCTTGCACTTACCCTAGTTGTAATTTTTTTGTTGATTAGCTATTGGTTGTATATAGTACTTAAGACCCCTTTTTGGCCCCCCATCTTCTTGCACTTACCCTAGTTGTAATTTTTTTGTTGATTAGCTATTGGTTGTATATAGTATTTATTTAGTTGTAGTTTGTTGTTGATTAGGTATTGGTTGTATAAAATTGCATTCTAATAATTGAAAAATTAATTTTTGAAGAGTGTTGAAATGTCTTAGGTAAATAAAATTGAAATCTAAAAATAATCTAATTTGATAAAAATAAAATAGGACTAAAATATTTCCTTAACTAAAAAACTAAACTTTACAAAGCCTATTAAATAACAGAAATATTTCCTTAAAATGTAATAATACCAATACTTTTATAATTTAAAATCTAATAAAAAAAAATGAAATAACATAGCGAAAGTAGATTTTTAACTTTTGACTAAATAACAATAACATATTCATATTTAGATCACTACATTATTTTATCTTAGTCACTTAATTTTTTGTTTAAGTAATAATAGTAAGTACTTTTACAAACATGATTTTAATTATTTCAATTAATCTAATATTGTGGTTTAGTAATAATTTTTTTTAAAGATAAAGAATTGTATATCATTTCAAATTTGTAATTATTATTTTTCTAGAACTAAATTTATAAGGAAAAATTTATATGAAATCATTTTGAAATATCTTGAGTAAATAAAATTGAAATCTCAAAAATAATTTAATTTGGTAAAAATAAAATAGCATTAAAATATTTACTTAACTATAAAACTAAACTTTACAAAACCTATTAAATGACACAAATATTTTCTTAACTATAAAACTAAACTTGAGCGAGATTTGAAATGTCTGCGTAAGATATTAAAATGTAATAATATTAATACTATGATAATTTATGATGCATTAAAATATTGTATGTTTGAAGAATACTGTAGATTTTTAACTTTTTAGTAAATAAAATTGAAATACTATATTTTTAACTCTTAAGTAAATAAAATTGAAATCCCCAATATAATTTAATTTCATAAAATAAAATGTGTAGAACTCTATATTTTTAATACGGCAAAGAAGAGGTCTTTTTTTTCAACTATAAATCATTTTTCAATAATTTTTTTGTTAAAAATTTATCATGTTGACATAGAAAAGTACAAATTTAAATTAAATTTGTACTACAAGAAAAATAATCCTATTTTTAATTGGTTTACAATCAATAGATTAATAACTAGATAAGTGCCAACTTATTGCAATAGTACCTGGGAGAAGGTAGGCACTAATAAAACATAAACATTAAAAACTGAAATAATTGTTACTTCTAACATAAATTTCAACAAAAACTAATATGTTCCCAAAAAAAAAAAGAAAAAGCAAAGCAGACGCCAGGACTAAAAAGCACTTTTATATGTTAGCGGACTTCTATTCACATGAATATAAACATTTATACTTGTTTGTCTATTTGCGACACATTTGGGACCATAAATATTTTTTCTTTACAAGAACCCCATTGTTTTTCTATTACCAAAACATTTCATAAAAGAATGAGTGCATGAACAAATTGTTTTTAGTTATTTTAAATATGAATGTCCTTGCCTCGCTGACGGCGCTCAGTTTTCAGAGGACAGGCTGACGTAAACTATTTTTCAGAGGACAGGCTGAGTTTTCAGTTTTGAGAGGACAGGCAGGTGTTTCCAATAGACAGAGCGGACTATGTACCTGCAGGCATGGAGATATTAACCCCCAGCGAAAATATGGCATGGAGATGCCTCCTTGGAAAACAGAGGTAAAAAAACCCTACATGAGAATTCAGCAGATAGTGCAGGCGTTCGGATTCTCATCACTGACATAATTGTAATCATAATAATGAGGCCTCTGAACAGAGTACATAACTGTTGGAATCTCTGCTTCCTCCCCATAGTTATTCTCCCCCTCATTTTTCTCTTCCTCTGTTGGAATCTCAGCCTCTACGCAAAGCAACTCTGTAAAGCCAAAACCGTATTTCCTCAGTTTTGCGGTGACAGACACAAAGTCTGCTTTCCCAATTACAGTGATCTTGTTTTCCTCCATGTCCACAGCCACAGAATCCACCCCTGCAATACAAATATTTATTCATCAGATTATGTAGCAAAACAAATCTAAGCTTACTGTTTAAAGGCGAAAAAGAAATAAACAGCATACCTTCCACAGCTGCAACCACCTTGAGCGCCTTTCTCTTGCTTTTCTCGTTCTCGATCGTCACTTTTAACACCATTTTCTGTAAATTTTGAACAGAGACTATATATCAATTAGAACTTCGACATGAATCTAGGGACAGAAGTTATATATAAATAGCTATCTAGACTTACCTTCATTTCGATGTCTTAGAAATCGGTGAGGCCTTCTACTGTGCTGCAGAATATTTGGGATCCGTATAAAGAAACCCCAAGAGTTCGGAATACGAGTATTTTGGTGTTTGGGAGATGAATAAATAGAAAGCAAGGCAGGCGTTTTGCAATGCTTCGCGGAAACGTTATCAGTTTCGCATCACGCGGTATTAATATTTAACAATGGAGTATTTTGGATTCTTTAAGGGAGGGTATATTTGTGATGATAAGGTCTGAATATTATAAGGGACCATCTTCGTTGAAATGTGCGATTGGAATGTGAACTTCCCAGTGATTTCTGAGTGTGATCTTGCTTAAGATCAATTTCCAGGCTTTAAAGGGATTTCGAGGCTTCTGCCTTCTGTAAATTGACTAACAATGAAAATGAATATCATAAATTCAACGCTTACGCAGAAAACAGGTATTGACTTGTATCTTTTAAATTTTGGTATTTAAATACCCACGTATGCAAAACTTGTTAGGAGGGGCCTCTCAAATCACCATTCTTAAATAGCATCCACTTCAACAGTCAAAGGTCAATTTTGACCAATAAAAATAGGACAAATATTTACCACTTTTTATTATGAATGAGGTGTAAAATTGCTATTAATTGTTTGACCATTGAAGTGGATGATATTTAAGTAGAGTGCTCCCAAACTGTATATTTGTTAAGACTCAATTATTTCTTCTTTTAACGAGTGGAATTTCAATGACTTTGCCCAAGCTAAGACTTGGAAGTTGAACAACTCGATTCTACCCTTTATGGAAAATGTAATAGGGGACATGGGTTTCAATGACATATTAGATTTACTTCTGTTTGAAGTTTCCTCCTATGGTGTACCATCCTTGATTTGTACTTCCTATTGTTATGTGTTCTCCACATCTGGACTTTATCCTTTCTAGTAGAACTTCTTGTGCAAACTCTTTTTGTCTTTCCATCATGTGTGTATCCTTGTGTTGTGTTGTGGGTCGGCTTTTGTTGGGTTTAGATGTCACTATTTGGTTCTTTTGAGTTTCTTTATTTTTCCAGGACCTTATCCATGCATTATTTGTAGCTTTATGAGCTTTCTTTAGCTTTTTCAAGACTATTTTTCCCTTTTATCTACCTAAAATAGGTTAGGTCACCCATGGGATCATGTTGGTAAATTAGGCAACCCCCAACTTGCCACTTATGTCTGGTCAACTCACCCTTGGTAAATTGGATGTGACCTACAATAGGGGACACGCTAGTTTTTGGTCATAAGGGTCCTAAAAACTTTGAAATGGTTCTTTAAGTTGACCAAAGGATCTATTCCATACCTATAAGCTTGAGTAACACTAAGCACTATGTTTCAAGTACTCAAGGAAAGAATTGAGTGCACACAAACCAAGGCAAATACATGTATTAGGCCATAACAAGCCTACTGCAAGTTAGACACTAAACAAGACATAATCACCTCGATCCTAATACTATTAGGAAATGTATTCAATTGAACACTTACTCTTGGCTTAAGGTTTTAATCCACATGTTCAATTTTCACAAAATGTCAAAGTTCATTTTAGGCAAAATGGTACATCCACTAGCATATACTCATTTTCTCTCATGCGACACATCGCATACATGATGGATCTTAATTCTCATAAGGAGTCAAATGAAAGCACAAAATCAAGATTCTTGAAACATAATCATAGCAATCTACATCACATGACACCAATATATTAAATTAAATGAAAGTAAATGTACATCTATACATCATATCAAGATGAGCACATCATAAAAATTCATTTCAAAATGTAACATCAAATCATAGCATATGATGATAATTGAAAGAATACAATATGAAACCTCTATCCCAAATGTGGATAATTCACCATGGATTACAAGGTTCTTTCATGACTCCAATACAAATGGAGTTGATGAGTGATGAAAATCATTATTTATAAATTTTACATAAATAAAATTAAGAGATAACTATATCACAATTAAATAATGAACTTTGTGAACTCTCTAAAGCATATCCATAGATCCAACTAGACCAAATGATAGTCAAGACCAGCTAGCCATGTGGGACTGTAAGGCCCACTCCTCTCTACTAAGAGATGGTCAATTAGATAATCATATACACTCACATAAAATAATATGGGGGATGATACAAAAATCATGGTATCAAAACATACAAGAATTATACACATTGCAAAATCTAGTGAATATCATGAGCCAAAGAAATATTTCTTAGATCAAATATTAATTTGCCTCACAAAAACCTACAAAAGGGAAAATAGAACATACCCAAAGTTAGAAATTTCTATAGGGATAGGCATAGATATATTTCAAAGGTCTAAATTTAGTGGCTCAATTTCAATAATGGACTTGGGACTGTTTACGTATCAATAGGTATGAAGATTTGTGTAAATTAATCTAATACTTAAATTGGACCAAGTGGGATAGTAGTGTTCATTTTAGAGTGATACAATGGTCTCATTATGTTAGGACCCCTTAGTCCTAACTCTTTCTTTATTGTTCTAAAGGATTTAGATTCATATGCTTTATATGTCAATCCTTGAGCTATTTTGAAAAATCTCATAGCTTGGAAAATATTAGCTAACTTGAGTGACTTAGTATAAATATAGGTCATAAGTTACCATTTGAGCATCCTTAAATTATATTGTATTGAGCTTTGCTCCAAGAAGTTACCCCATAGAAGAGACCCGCCATTTATTAGCAAATATGTCAATTTCATGCAATATAATTCATGTGTTTTTATATGAAACCTATTTTTTATGTATTACCATTACTTGTATAATATTTTGTAGTAAGCATCATCAAATCTAGTATAATATTTTGTAGGAAGGATCATCACATCTAGTAGTAGAGATCTTTCCAAGGCTACATCTAGTCTATCTTCAAAAAAAAAAAATTGTCTATTATTTTTCCTCTCAAAACTTGTATGACTATCCACTTTATTCTCTCACCTCACCCTTTTCAAGGTCATGGTGACCAAAAACTAGTTATAGTAGTAATACCAATAATTTTTTCCTCTTTTGTGTAGTATTTCTTTTTATTTTTATTATTGGAACACTATATCAGGGCTTTTGAAATGAGCACATAAGACCTATAATCTTTTGTATAGTTTGATCCTTCCCAAGACACACCATCAAATAGACTATGTATGTGATATTGTGCTTTCACATACCCTTAGGTGTATTTGAATACCCCTTAGGATTTTCCAAAACCAATCCCTAGGAATACATTGGTCCTCTATCACTTGTGACATGCATCAATAAGTATTTATCACTAGGAAATTATTTGCACCATACTGGATCTATGAGTATCTATATATTTGCAAACTCACAAACTAAACATGGCATATAGAAACCTTCCCTTTTACCCATCTTGCCTTGTTTCTATCCTAGCATATTTAGGAAATAGAAGAAACCACCACCAATTATTGTTTCCTTTAGATCTAATAGATGAAAGGGTCTAGTAGTGCATGTTTCAAGGTTGCACCAATCTAGTAAGTGATAATAGTTTCAAATCTATTTAAATATAGAGAAAACATGCCTCCAAAGTGTATACATTGCTAAACCCAAAAACAACTAGCATATTGTGATATAAGAACCATAGAAGAATTTTGGTAGAATTTTAGCACCATACGGATCTAAAATTTTTAGGAATCCCAAATAAAAGAAGGAAGTCTAGAAAAAGTAGAAAACAATCACTTTTTGATTATTAGAGGAATTGTCCCATTAGAACTACATCATTCTGTTGATCATTTTTAGACATATTTCCAAAACAAAATTTGGTAGTACATGTGCCTCATGGTTGTGTATTCCCACTATGGCACCCATGAAATGGACCAAAAATTTATAGAATTAAAGACTCAAGTTTCAAAAGTGACTTAGATGGTTCATGGTCTTAATACTGAAAATGCAAGACTCAATAGGCACTCCCATAATAAGCAACAATTGGATTGTGGAATCTCAATTGGCTTTGTGTCACATAGCCCAAAATTGGACTTCCCTAGATTTGACAACACTAATCGTAGTAGTTGGCAATATAGAAGTGAATAGTACTTTATTCTCCATAGCATTCCTCTAGTGAATAGTGTACCTATTACATCCTTCCATTTGGACAAAGAAGTTGTCAAATGGTATCAATGGTATCTCAAGGCTAGTGATAAACCCAATTGGGAAATCCTTGACAAGCAATTGTTGGTTCAATTTGGCCCTAGTTCCTACAATGATTTTATCAATGCTCTTACCAAGCTCTACCAAATTAGCACCATTTAGGAATATAAAAATGTTAGAGTAAATAGGATTTTATCTATTTAAGTTTGCTTAAGTTTACTTATTAGGAACATAATAATTCATAGTTAGGTTTTGGGAAGTTATTCCCTTAACAAGTTAGGGTAGTTGATTCACAGGAATGTATGGATTGATAAGCCAATATTATACAATGTAATAATTAATTTTTCATATCAATCAATATCACATTTTTTTGGCTCATATTACACATTCTTCTATGGTTGATTCTTCCTAGTTAGATCAAGGAAGATTGCAGCTTCTAATGGGCCTTTGATTTCTCTCCCTACAAAAAATGAATTTGAGCAACTAGCCAATCACACTGTAGTCTTATCTAATTCTTTTTTACAAGCAACTTTATTAGCGGTCTTAGGGTTTCAATCTAATCTAAGGTAAAAATTTTCAAACCAATTACTTTATAAGCTTCATGGTGCCAAATTCTTCTCCAAATTAGATCTATACTAAATAGCTATCACAAGATTCATCTCAATGAAGAAAAAAATACAAAGATAACATTTCACACTCATGAGGTTTATTATAATTTTTTTGTCACATGCTATTTAGGATCACTAATTCTCTCTCCATCTTTCAAGGATTGATGAAGAAATACTTTTTATCCCTTTTTTCATAATTTCATCTAGGTTTCCCCTGATGAAATTTTGATATATAACAAGTCTTGGGATAAACATTTACAACAACATAACCTAGCATTACAACTTCTTACATATAATTAGTTATGTGACAAGCATTCCAAGTGCTCTTATGGTTGAGAGGAAATTGAGTACCATGGCCATATTATTTCCTTACTAGATGTTAGAGTTGATCCTAACAAAATTTATGTCATGCAGACATGGTCGTAAACTATGACACTTAGAGCCCTCTATGGATTTTTGGATTTTAGTAGCTACTGTGAAAAATTTATCCAAGGTTATGGAAAAAATTGTGCTCCATTAAAGACCTAGCTAAAAATGGATGCCTTGTCTTGAAGCCCTACTACATAACATGCTTTGATAGTCCTCGTATAGGGTATGTATACAACACACATTCTCACCATGTCTAATTTCACTAAACCATTTTCATTTAAAGTGATGGTCCTAGAAATGATATTGCTTATTTTTTCATGTAACATGATCACCCCATCACCTTAACCAATAAGTAAGTATCAAGGTAAAATTTGGTTTGGTCGACATATGAGAAGGAAATCATGGCCATCTTACACTTAGTTAAAAAATGGAGGCCATATTTGGTAGGATGACATTTTTGTATCAAAACAAATAACCATAGTCTCAAATATTTATTGGAGCAATGAGTATCCTCCTTAGCTTAGAAAAAATGGATCACCAAACTCATGCGGTAAGACTATGAGATCAATTATACAAAAGACAAGGAGAATATGGTTGCTAATGCTCTCTCATGCCAATCTATTGACTTGATCATACACTGTGTAGTTTCTATGGCTCTTTTTAATGGGCTGCAAGATTTGTAGCAAGAATAAATTTGAGACCAACCCACACTATCACTTCCACCAACTTTTTGTCAACCATGCTTCATCACCTAATCACTCTTGGTATGGTCAATATATATTGTATAAAGGATGCATGCTTGTACTTGCCCACTCTACTCTACATCATTAAATTATTCACAAATTGCATACCTCTCCCTTAATTGATCATTTGATTTTTTTTAAGGCCTTTGAGTAGGCATCATAACTTCTTCTAGCATGGGTGTAAGGAGGATATCAAGCTATTCCTTGTAGAATGTGATAATGGAAACATCATATGGGTGAAATGGTGGCAACTCTAGGCTTGCTCAAACTACTTCCCATTTCTACTTAAATTTGGATAGATATTTCCATGTATATCATTGAAAGACTTCCCATGTCCACCAAAAAATTAGTCATTCTAGTGGTAGTGGATCACCTATCCAAATATGCCCTCTTCTGTTCTTTGGCCCATTCTTCAACCTCCATCACCACAACCTAAATATTCCTTGTCTAATTCTTTTTGTCTCTATGACATTCGCTTTTCTATAGTTTGTGACTATGACATTGCATTTACAAACCATTCTAGAAAGAATTATTCAATAGAATAGGCATAACTTTGATGATGGGTTCTAGATATCTTCCTCAAAAAAATGATTTGAAAGAGGTAGTCAATAAATGCTTGGAAATATTTCTTCAAATTTTTTGATCTCATTAACAACACCATTGGGTCAATTGGAACTACCTCTTGCAGAAAGGTGGTATAACAGCTCGTATCACATTGCCACAAAAATGATTCCATATGAGGGTGAATGCTCAAATTTGTATCCCACTTTAGGCCAACTTATTAACATAAATAAATTTAATTATTTCCAACAAAAATCTAGTTGGATTCATTCTAGCTAAATTATATCTTAGCCACAACTTTTCCAAATAGAAATGTCCACTAGATGCATAGGTAGCATCACTTTGGGGTCAATTTCCAAAAATAAAATTACTTGAAAAACTTAATGTCTGTGCAGAAATCACTTCCTACACTAATCTAATGAGGGGAGGAGAGTGCAAATTCAATTTTATCCTTACTATTATAGCAATGTTAAACCCACTAATAGAGGTAACAAAGATATTACAGCAAACACATAAATAAGAAAGTGAGACAGAAGAAGAGAGACACAAGATATACATGGGGAAAACCCTTACCGGTAAAAAACCCCACACTCCAAAAACACTGTTGTATTATGTAAACAAAGAAGGTTACAATACAAATCAGAGCCAATGCTCTTGTAGGAGTCTTCGACACTTGTATCTAGAGATGATTCGGTAGCATAACAGTACCTGTAAAACCTGTAATACATCTCCTCCAAGCACTTGTTTATATAGAAAATACAAGGTAAAATTGCCTCTATCTTGGAATGGGCGTCCAACTTGGCCTCATGGCCCAAAACCCATGCCTATGGACACTTGGTCAACATTGTAAGATGCTTTTGACACTTATCCACACACTCCATCCTAAAGAGGTCCCCTATTTCCAAAATTATCTATGACAGATGCTGTTACGACTCTTACGACTGTCATAGAATCTGTCATAGCAGTTACAACTTACAATTGTAAGAGAATCTATCATACACAGGCTATAAATAGCATATTCTCTTACAACATGTCATAGTCCACTTTAGGGCACCCAAAGATTCCTTTCTCAAAGATGCTCTTCAACACATGTCTTCATCTGTCATAGATTCTCCTATTTCTGACTCTTACATGTCATAAGTTCGTCATAGGAATCTGTCATGACCGTTACGGTCAATATTCCCTTACACAACATCTAAGATGCTGACACATGGAAAAATATTCCTACCACAAAGTGGGACGCCTATCTCCTCATGTGAGGTCAAAATTACAAGTTGTCATCTTCCGTGTAGGATGACACATCACCGTGCCATATCCCAGAAGATGGCAATATGAGTTTAGAATTTAATTTACAACATAGGCAATAAATAAATAAATGAAATGAAATTAATACAAGGAATTACCAAGGTTGAGACACCTTAACTCCCAACATTCTCCCACTTGTCGAACACCTTGTAAGAGCCAATATAATAACATGATTTAACTACTATAGGCTAAGAGGCCCATAGACTCTGAACACCATATGAACTTCTCTATGCCCACTGGCTTCGCCAATGCATCTGCAACATTCTTCAAAGTATCTACCTTCTCCAAATTTACCTTCCCATCCTCTTCCATGTCTCGTACAAAGTGAAACTGTACATCAATATGCTTTGTTTTGGCATGGAAAGTTGGATTCTTCACAAGGCAAATCACACTCTGACAGTCACAAGAAATCATAATTTGTCCTACATCAACACCAATATCTGAACATAATCTCTTAAGCCAAACGGCTTCCTTACAAGCATGAGTTACAGCCATATACTCAGATTCTGTATTCAACAAAGCAACCACAGGTTGTTGTTTACTCATCCAACTAATTGAACCACCAAACATTGTGAACACATATGCACTGGTGGATCTCCTACTGTCAATGTCACTTGTCCAATCAGAATCCACAAATCCATGAATGCAAACAAAATGCGGAGGTCCTGTAGCATTGCCATGATAGCAAATGGAATACTCGGAAGTACCCCTCAAATATCTAAACACTCACTTAACTACATCCCAATGTATCCATCCAGGATTAGCCATAAATCAACTAAGGACACCCACTACTTGGGCAATGTCTGGTCTTGTGCAGACCATAGCATACATCAAACTACCAACAACACTAACATAAGGTACTCTACTCATGTCCTCCACCTCACGAGGAGATTTTAGACAATCACTAACAGATAACTTTATCCCCAATGAAATAGGAACACACAATGGTCTACAATTTGCCATGTTGAACCTATCCAACACGGTCTTCACATACTTACTCTAGCTTAACCAAAGTTTTCTATTATCTTTGTCTCTTCTTATTTCCATTCCTAGAATGTACCTAGCTGCCCCTAAATCTTTCATTTCAAACTGTGATGCCAACTGAGACTTAAAATTAGAAATCATATTCTTACCCTTCCCAATCAGCAACATATCATCAACATATAATGCAATAATGAGAATATGATCACCATCAAACTTATAATATACATAGTGATCCAATTTTGATCTCACAAATCTAATTGACAACACAAAGGCATCAAACTTCAAGTACCACATCCTAGGAGACTACTTCAAACCATACAAAGACTTTTTCAATTTAAAAACCAAATTTTCTTTACCTTTCACTATGTAATGCTCTAGCTATGACATGTAGATTTATTCCTCCAAATAACCATGAAGGAAAGTTGTCTTCACATCCATTTGTTTTACCTCTAAATCATAAGTAGGTGTAAGAGATTAAAAAAATCTAATGGATGTCAGCTTTGCAATGGGAGAGAAAATTTCACCATAATCAATTCCCACCACTTGTGAGTACCCCTTTGCAACCAATCTAGCCTTGTACTTTTCAACATTGCCATCTACACCAAATTTATTCTTGAACACCCATTTGCAACCAATGGGTTTCCATACATCAGGCAAAGGCACCAAGTCCCATGTTTATTCTTTTCCAAAGAAGCCATCTCATCCTCCATGGCCTCCTTCCAAGAACCTGCATCTTTCATGCCCATAGCCTCTTTCACAGTTCTAGGCTCATCAGTGTTAGTACATAAAGAAAAAGCACAACTCGAATCAAGTAATGAATAACCAAACCTATCAGGTTGCTTTCTTGTTCATGTAGACCTCCTCAATGGCTGAGGTTGAGGTTTTGCTTCTTCTTCTAAGCTTTCAGAGCTGCTAGAGCTCTCCTCATCATTAGGTCTCACAGGGTCTGTCTATTTAGTCTTGTCAGGGGTAGAAGGAAACTGAACCGCCTCCTCTTTCTTTTTTGTCTGCTCTTGTTGTAGAACAATAGAAGAAGGTGTTAGCTCTCTGAAGATAACACTTCTGCTATACAACACTTTTTCAGCCACCAGATTCCAAAGCTTGTATCCTTTCACACCGATAACATAGCCAATGAAAATACATTTAACAACCTTCTTTTCCAATTTAGACCATTTCTTCCTAAGCACATGTACATATGCCTCACAACCAAAGACATGAAAATGTCTAACTAAAGGCTTCTTAATAGACCACACCTCCATAGGTGTCTTACCAACAAGAGCTGATGTAGGAGATTTGTTTACCAGATAGCAAGAAGTGGCAACAGGTTTAGCCCAAAACTTTTGTTTAAGGCTTGCTCCACTAAGCATACTCCTAGCCTTCTCCATTAGTGTCATGTTCATCCTCTCTTCAACTCCATTTTACTGTGGGGTATATGGAGTTGTCTTATGCCTTTCAATCCCTTTCTCTTTTCTAAATTTATCGAACTCTGCCAAACAAAACTCACCACCGTTCTCAGTTCTCAAACATTTAATCTTTTTACTAGTCTAATTTTCATCAAAGGCTTTATACACCTTAAACAGACTAAAGACTTCAGTCTTGCTTCTGATAAAATAAACCCATGTCCTTTTACTGTAATCATCTATGAAAGATACAAAATATACATATTTTGAAATCAAAGGAATATTAAAAAGACCAAACACATCAGAATGAATAAGATCCAATACACCAGAAGACTTGTGAGAATTAGACTAAAACTGAACACAGTTTTGCTTTCCATAAATGCAATGTTCGCAAAAGTCAAACTCAAGATTACAATCATTTAACCCCTCAACGATGTTTTTATTTTTCAGGGTACATAGACCCTTCTCACCAATGTGGCCATATCTCAAATGCCATAACACAGTCTTTTCAGTAGGAAGCTTAGCTTCCATAGCATGTGCACTACAATCAGAACTAGTTACAATAGATTTCTTCACTGCTCATTCAGATGGTGGGGATGAAGTGACTGTAGCTCATTTCTTTGAGTCAGAAGAACTATTACACTGTGAAGTGCATGCCTCCAGTTGAAATAGAGTACCTCTCTAAGTACCCTTTCACAAGCACCATAGATCCTCTAGTCATCTTACATCCATCCTTCAAAAAGACAACCTGCACACCTGCATCATTCAACATACTTATAGAAAGCAGGTTCCGTGCAAGGCTTGGAATGTGCATAACTCCAGTGATCCCCTTCACACATCCATCAAGGAATCGGATTAAGACTCTTCCACAACCAACAATCTTCATATGAGAGTCGTCACCTAGGTACACTCTTCCACCATCGAACTCTTCATATTTTGTGAACTAGTCTTGATGTGAGGTCATGTGGAATGATGCACTACAATCAATCAACCACACATCATCAGATGCATGGGTAGCTAGGGCTATGATGAAGTATCACCATCATCTTGTGACTTGTCAGAATCTGAATCTCCAACAAAGAGCCTTGGACTTTCCAAGAGATTTGGATCTCCCATGGGATTTGGATCAAACCTTCTCAGCTTGCTTGTCCTTCTTCTTCCCTTTCTCTTTGGGTCTTCAATGAACCACAAGAGCCTCTTTGGCTGCCTTAGAAGACGTCCTCCATATTTCTTTAGATAACAATGAGGACACCATATCTTCCATCTTGAAGGTGGTAGTGGTGCTTCTGATAACCATGACAAGATGATCCCACAAATCTAGCAAAGAACAAGCCAGGGTCATGCAACAATCCTCTTCCTCCATTTTTACACCCACAGATGTCAACTATTCAACAATCATGTTGAAAGAATTCATGTGGTTTGCAATAGATCCTCCATTTTCCATCTTCAGAGTGAACAACTTCTTTTTCAGAAAAAAAATTGTTTACTAAGGACTTGTCCTGATAAACATCACCCAACTTCTTCCAAAGATCTTTTGTGCTCTTCTCCTCATGGACATTAAACAAGACAGAGTCAACTAAATAGAGTCTTATGAGACCCTTAGCCTTCTGATCTTTGAGGTCCCAATCATCTTGTGACATTGCTATAGGTTTCACACTGGATACCATTTCCCATAGGTCACGATCAACAAGTAGTTCCTCCATCTTGAGTTTCTATAGCTCAAAATTAGTGCCATTGAATTTCTCAACCTATAACCCTCTAGATATGGTTGCCATCTCCTTGCTGCAACAAGATACATAATACTCTGCACAACACTCCCACTCAACCTAAGATCAACTCAAAAAACCCCTACCCAACAACTAGGACCAAAGGTGATCAAGCTCTAATACCAACTGAAAGGAAGCTAAGTGTGTGGAAATCACTTCCTACACTAATCTAATGAGGGGAGGAGAGTGCAAATTCAATTTTATCCTTACTATTACAACAATGTTAAACCCACTAACAGATATAACAAAGATATTGTAGCAAACACATAAATAAGAAAGTGAGACAGAAGAAGAGAGACACAAGATATACATGGGGAAAACCCTTACGAGTGAAAAACCCCACTCCAAAACACTGCTCAACTATATTACATAAACAAAGAAGGTTACAATACAAATAAGAGCCAATGCTCTTGCAGGAGTCTTCGATACTCATATTTGGAGATGATCCAACAGCATAACAGTACCTGTAAAACTTGTAATACATCTCTTCCAAGCACCTGTTTATATGGAAAATACAAGGCAAAATTGCCTCTATCTTGGAATGGGCGTCCAACTTGGACTCATGGCCAAAAACCCATGCCTATGGACACTTGGTCAACATTGTAAGATTCTTTTGACACTTGTCGACACACCTCATCCCAAAGAGGTCACCTATTTCCAAAATGGGCTATGACAGATGCTCTTACGACTGTTACGACTGTCATAGAATCTGTCATAGTAGTTACAACTTACAGCTGTAAGAGAATCTATCATACACAGGCTATAAATAGTATATTCTCTTACAACATGTCATAGTCCACCTCGGGGTATCCAAAGATGCCTTTTTCAAAGATGCTCTTTGACACATGTCTTCACCTATCATAGATTCTCCTATTTCTGACTCTTACATGTCATAACTTCGTCATAGGAATCTGTCATGACCGTTATGGTCAATATTCCCTTACACAACATCCAAGATGCTGACACATGGAAAAATATTCCTACCACAAAATGGTATGCCTATCTCCTCATGTGAGGACAAAATTACAAGTTGTCATCTTCCATGTAGGATGACACATCACCGTGCCATATCCCACAAGATGGTAATATGAATTTACAATTTAATTTATAACATAGGTAATAAATAAATAAATACAATAAAATTAATATAAGGAACTACCAAGGTTGAGACACCTTAATTCCCAACACTCCTAACATAAATAATATTTTTTAAAAATATAAAAATACACTTTTGTAGATCTATAATTGTAATTCTTAAAAATATAATTTTTTTAATAGTTTAATTAGTGTTTATATATATTTTAATTTCACTAAAAGTAGTTCATCAATAGAAAAATATAACGTTGATTGCCTTCTCAAGAAAAAATACTAAAATTTATTAAAAGAATTTGAAAGAAATATGATGAATTAGAGGAGAGATTCTATGTCAAGATGATATAATTATTTTCTATTTTGGATAAATTGTTAAGACAAAAAGTGACATTCCATCAAAGCAATTATGTTTTTAGTACACACAACTTTGAAGATTTACTTAAAAACGTATATTTATTGAAATGGGATAAAAATTAATTTATGCACTAAAGTTCCAAGTTCTAAATGCAAAAAAAAAAGGGAAAAATTTAAATTTACTATGTTAAAAGTAGCATCTTACTTAACCTCATTTTTAGAGCATTAGTAGCAACTAAATTATATTGTCAATTTTATAGAATGTTACATTCAATTTTAAAAAAAAAAAAAAACATAAAATATAATAAAAATTCTACATTTTATTAGTTTACATTATTTTAAAATTCAAAACATATACATCAATTTATAGTGATTCAAGCTAAAAAGTTATATTACTATTGGCCATTTCCTTTATAAAAGTGGGATATAGCTTTCAACTTTCACCCATGAAGTAGCTTATTAGTAGAAACCACCATCCCTTCTATCTTGCATTCCTAGCGATTCTCAAATAAATGCAATGAATACTACCCTTAGCACAAAAAAAACATTCTTCAAATCCTTCGTGACAACCTCCTCTTGAATGAATATTTTATGAAGCAACAAGTCGATCAACACCATTGTCAATGTGACTTTTAGCATTCTAATATGGTTTTCCTCCAATTACAACCATATAAGGAATCTTTCTTATGGAAGAAAAGGTTGTCAAAATCTTGGTCCTTGGTTCTATGGTCCTTACAAAGTTCTTTAGTGAATTGGTCCCATCATTTACAAGATAGAAGTCCCACCATCCTCTCATGTTAATCTTGTGTTTCATGTCTTTTGTTTGAAGAAAGTTATTGAGCAATAGAGCACTACTCATTCTATTCTTCCTTAGCTCAATGTTGAAGGATTCATTGTTCTCTAGATAGAATTGGTCCTAGATATGCACTCCCACAAGATTTGCAACCATAGTCATTGATGTCCTAACCCAACGACATGGCATGCACCCTAAAAGATTCTACTTAGGATAGGGAACCACTTCACCATGTTAACTAATAGTTTCCTTCCCTCTAACTTTTGAGGACAAATCTTTTTAAGAGAGAGGAGATGTTAGGACCCAATAGTCCCAACTATTTCTATCTTTTACTAAAGGCTTTGAACGCATGTTCTTTGTAGGTCATCCCTTGAGCTATTTTGAATAATCCTATATGCTTGAGAAGTATTAGTTAGGTTGAATATAATCAATAGAATTATAGGTCATAGGCTATTGTTTGAGCATCCTTGAATTATATTGTATTGATCTTTTCTCTAGGAGATTTCCCCCTTGAAGGGGGATGCAATTTAAATTAATGCAAATATGTTAATTTAATGCAATATAATTCTTGTGTTATTATATACAATCTATTTTTTTCTGTTATTGGTATTTAACCTTTTGTGGACTTGGATTATCACGTATTACAGATCTAACCTATTTCCAAAGGTGGACATGGAACTATAGATTCCAAAACTCAAGAATTATGTCTTTTTCGAAATGAATTACAAAAATTGTCAAAGGTGATGAAGAATGGAAAATTTTATTAAGACATAAAATTGCTACAACCATATCTAAAGGAAAATGGAAAAATGTTTAATTGGTTGGAATATATTTTTCTTGCAATAATCTTTTATATTAAATCCCCATTTCCTATTCAATCCATTTGGAAAGGTTAGCAACAAGTATGTCATTTCGTAAATTAGAAAGAGTCTTGATTATTGCTAGGCTTTAGATTTACTTCTTCCTCTATTTGGTGGAATAAGAATATCCAATATTAAGAGAATCCTTTAGCCATCATCTTTCCTATGCAAGATTATCACTTGTTCAAGGGAAGGGTTCAAATGTTCAATGATATATGAGACCATTTGTTTGAATTGCTTTCCTTGGCAAGTCACTAAATAATATTTTGGCTTGAATACTAATTCCATGCAACTTCTTAATTTTGTGCAATTTTTGGCGAATGTCCTCTCTCTCCCTCATCTGATTTAACAATTAAACTATACACTTGAACATCATGTAAGTTCTCTAAGAACTAGCATTGGCACTCTTCCAAACATTTCTTGTTATTCCCATTCAAACGAATAAATATCCTAAGTTCCTCAAAATGTCTTTAGTTCCCTACCTTAACATTAAATGGAAGTTGAAATTTAGGAGTAAATGTTGGTTCAAACTGAGTGCATAAATCTAGAAATGCAAAGTTGATACATATGCTCAAATGCTTTCTTGGAAAATCTTACATTGCGAATATATTGTTGGCAATAGACTTAAATATTTACTTGATCAACTAGTTAAATGTCCCTTTTGTCATTGAGATGAGACTATGAAACACTTCAAAGTTGATACATATGCTCAAATGCTTTCTTGGAAAATCTTACATTGCGAATATATTGTTGACAATAGACTTAAATATTTACTTGTTCAACTAGTTAAATGTCCCTTTTGTCATTGAGATGAGACTATGAAACACTTCAGTTTTGAGTTTACGTATTTGCTAAAAAGTAGTACTCTGCTATATTTAGAGATTTGTCTACTTTATTTTTCCATTATTTGACTTGGATAGAAGCTTTACTTGGAATAGGTAGAAAAATAATGTGATTGTGGGTATGTTTGACATCCTATCTTTTTGCATTTATGGAGAATCAAATATTTAGTTGTGTTTTCTAATTCTTATATTCATTTGGAAATTACAATGTCAAGGCTTTACTCTAATGTATTCTTCATTGCCTTCTTAACCACAAGTAAGTAGATTGTTTACTGAGTAAATCAAATCACAAATGAGCCAATCCCAAATTAATCAACGCATTATAAATAAGAGAGTTATACATACTATCAATGTCATGATAAAGTACGTATAGCAATCGTATAATAATTCTAAATAAGATATACATGATATCTTTAACATCCTTATAAAAAACATTCCATCATTTGTATTTTTTCGTCTTCAACTCTTTAGTTCCTCACAACATTCTAACTATTTTTTATTGTAATTCAACATTTCACCAGCTAAAAAAAATAAAACAAAGCAAAATAAAATAAAACAAAAACAAAAATAATTGAAAAACTACATATAAATCAATGATAAAGAAAACTTTAAATAAAAGTCAAAACTTCAACATCATTTAAACCCGTATGTGACTATTACACAACCTCTAAAGATTAGAAACAAAGTCGTTCAGCTGTGTAAACTCTATTTAGCTGTCAGCAGCTGGGTTTGTTAATGGCTGTTTAACTTATACTTTTAACATGTACTTATTAAGGTTCCATTTGTCAGCAGTCAACTCTGGTTTCTACTCCTCGCTATAATCTTTAAAAGAAGACAAATGATTAAGAAACTTCCTAATTGACTCCCGTCTCAACAACTACGCAGGTTTGAAGGTCGTGCTCAATGATCCTTTCATTCTCGAATAATCCCACAAAAGTTTTAACTTACGTGAGTATTTAAATGTTTAGGAAGCTACGGAATTCTTAAAGATTGAATGTTCTTCCAGGTCTGTTTTAAATAAACCTTTTCTTGAAACTTCTAAGAATTGTTGGAGGGTTCTCTGTCAAACCGCACCATTATTAATTCAGTGCGAGGCCCTCGAAGCAGTTGTAGCGATGTTAGGTATGCTGATTTTTGACTTTTCGCTTTCAAAACTTAACCTTAGATTTATTCTGCTACATAATCTCATAATAAATGTTTCGGATGTTTTATCACATTTTTAAAAAAAATGTTTCATTCCCAATGGCCAAGAGATATGCAAAGTTTTGTACTGTCAAAATTAAGGCCTTACGAGAGTTTTCTAACCACTTGAGTGTAATCTTCTTTGTCATCCTTTCGGACCCTTCTATTACCTACATAATGTAATTGAAAATAATTGGCGATTTCTAAAGTTGGAGCAAGATTTTATGCCCCTTTTGGTTTATTTTGTTTAGTAGTTATTATTCCAAATTTTTATAGTTTTTTTTAATTAATTAATTAATTTATTTATTTATTTATTTTTGGAGTTAATGGTTTTATGATTATTTATTTATTTATTTTATTATTTATATTAAACAGTTTTAAAATTGTAATTGTATTCTTATCATATAAATTGTGTCAATAACAGAAATATTTGGAGCAAAATATTAAAGTGGAGTCAAGAAAATGTGTACAACCATGTGACACATTTTTCCATTATGGATTGACAGCATAATTTCAGCCCCTAGTTTTTATAAGTTATTTCCAATCACTAAACTACTACAGCTCCACCATTATAAGAGAATTCAGATTATCCTTTATGCTCAATTCAAATTTTACATGATACCATCTATGCAGTTAAAATTTAAACAACAAGCTTATATAAATAGCTCCATGGGACCATCCTATTAAGTCCGTTGATTCATTTATTAGCTTTGTGACTAAAGAATGCATGTCGATTGAGGAAGATAATGAGATTCACATCCTTCAAAATTTGGAGATGCCCTAGCTAGTTGTATGTATAGATCATGATCAAAATATTCTTTTTTGCTATGTGTTAGGTTATCTTCACTATTTTGGATCTTGTCTATAACTACCTCATTCTATACCTATGAACTCAACCTCTAATGATTTTAGATCTTGCCTTCTGCACTCTCAGAAAGAAATTTGCTAGGGATTGGTATTCTAAATCACACTCTTAGTGTTTTTTTTGGTCAAGTTTTGGTATTTAAAAATACAATGATAGACAGCATGCTTGAAACATGCATATGAATTCTAAAATTATCGTTACGTGATTCACATGCAGTATGACAATTAAATGTTGATAATTGTTCTTGAATGTCCTTGTATTGAGAGATATGCGTTCTTCAATTGATAAGTTATAGAGTGATGATAACGATAACTAATATTTTTAGTTTGATTATAATGAATGTAGTGATTGCCTTTTTATACATAAACATAACACTAAATCGTGAAGATTTGTGCATAGTCAACCTTGGACCAAAGTGTAAAATGGGGCTAGTCAGCTAAAATGTTTGATTTTGATTTTACATTTAAATGGATGAAGAAGCACACATGGAATATTCTCACCTCTTATGACCATAAAATATTTTCTTAGATTGTTTACTTAATTAGCAATGAAATAAGTGACATGGACAATGACAAAAAACTAACTCTTGTAGTCCAGTGAATGTTTAGCTACAACCATGACACAGTGGATTTTTCTTGAGTAGGGAAATTACAGAGATCTTACATGGATGCACATATGTGTGTAAACATGTGTATTATGTTTCGCCTATGTGTTGGATCCTTTTAATTTTGTTGGTTGGTTAAATTGATGTATTTTAAATATTATTATTTTTTTGCAATAAGAAAATAATTTAAACTATAAACAATGATTTAATTATTAAGATGCAAAAAAAGAATCCTATTTAATTAAAAAAAGTTACAAATAAACTATTAAATTATAGAGAACATAAAAATATGCCTAAACTAATTTTGTTGTAAAAATTTCTTTTAAATAAAATATTGAACCAATAAAACTAATAAAACTAATAAAAATGTAACTAATAATCCTTTGTAGTAAAAATTTCCTTTATGGATATTGGTTCTATTCTATTTTATCTAAATGTTCAGATTAAATTTTCTACAAATGCAAATTTACAATTAAGTAATTAAATCCTTCTTTCCAATAAAAATATTTTTAAAATGCAAACTTCTTCATGTTTTTAAATTTAAATGAACAATGTTATATGCAATTAAAAAAATTGTTCTATTTTTTTTTAAAGGTGATAAGGCACCGTGGAATGAGATCCGAAGTCTGTGACTAAATCGGTACCTTAAAAACTTGATTGAGATGCTTACATACAAAACTATAATATATAAGCCCAAGGATACACTGTGGCGCTATTCGTGGAGACTGGCTTGAATGCACCTGACACTGGCTTTGTTTTTTTCAACTCGCACGAGGAATGTCACCATTTGAAGATCCCCAAGGCATCCTTGACAACTAGGAGAATGTTGACGTGTACGGACTGTTGAATCACTAAATTAAGTAGGAGATATGGCCTCCAACAGCCAGCTAGCAAGCACCGGCTCAAAATACAACCCATCAACCGCTTCGCACCAACATTCCTTAAGATTTGACAATTTTTCTAATTTGCATAGAGGTTTTTTCTTGAAAAGATTCCTCTTTGGATTGTCACGGTGTTTTCCAAAGGGAATTGGCAAAGGAAATATTCTATGTGGACAATCTTTAGGATAAGAATGATTTATTTTAATGAATGCAAGATTGTGTTGGTAGCGTTGGTTTGGTTTTGTAAATTACTTGGGTTTGAAAATTACTCAGTAATCAATTGATATCTAGATAAATTAAATTTTAGAACAGGTAGCATAGAAATTTTTTATGTGAGAAAGAATAGTATAGGGTATGTATTATGAATTAGTCCAACTTGTTGGTGACTATAATTGTATACTTCACAATCTTAAGGGATTGGCCTCAAGACTGAGATTTAGGATGTGTCTATCTAGAAACATGAGACAATCATATAATAAGAATACTAGCAATTAAATATTAATTTATGAGAGTAGATTTAACTCCTCTTCACTCTAAGCTCTACATGGATTAGGAGGGTGGTCCTTGAAAGATCTAAAAAACTATGCTGCAAAGATTTATGATATAATGTTACAAAATGAAACTAAATCTTCTAACATAGTTCTTGATGGAGTCACAATAGGAGGGTCCAAGAAGGAATGTCCAATCGTGTAGCCTATTAATAAAAACTCAACCAAAAACCACTGCAAAACACAAAAATTCACATGAAACACCATAGATTATTCATTAGATAACTTTTAAGATTATCATTGAATTACAACCTCAAGATCTAGCTTAATGGGCTTTGATACATGCTAGGTTGCAATCGTTTGATTACCATAAGATCACATAAACGAATAGTTGCCTTACATTATCCCTACATCTAAAACATTGACTAACTATGGAAACACCACTTGTAAACTTACCACAATTGGGCACATAATGATTTCCAATATAATATAACCTCATAATTTTACCATAGACATGTCAAATGGGATACACATTGACTCAAGTACAAGTATATTTAATTATCATGTTTCTAGACAACATTCCTAAATATGACATTAGATACTTTTAGATTGTATCTCACATCATACTATTGGTAGCCACATTGTCTCTCTAATCTCACTCCCTCATTGTTGAACTTACCTTCTATGCTCCTACTCCATCCTAGTCTCCTTCACTTGCATCCTATTCAAAACCCTCTATTTATATCATCCTCAAGCTCTTCAAATGATTTACGTCATCCTTAGTGTGGTGCAAAAGGCCAAAACCACATGAATCATGTCATTAACGAAAAATAATAAACTTATAAATTACAACCATCAAACGGAGGATAATCTCCATGTAGTACACTAGAAACCTTCATAATGGTTAGTATACACTTCTCAAATATTCCCCTTTGGCACAAACCAAAAATAAACCTTCCAAAAATGGAAACAATTCCACTTGAAGACACTATCAACCCATGAACACTTCACAAATCAAATTACCAACCTCTACTTATTAATTCAACCCGAAATTTAAATAGAAGATAAACAATCCATAAATAGAACTATCACCATTATTGATGAGCATTTCTAGCAATGGAGATTTGATTTTATTGGGCCCATTAACCATAACTCTAGTGCTAGCCACACCCACATCTTGAATGCAACATATTACTTCACCAAATGGGTAGAAGCAACACCAATTAAGTAGGCCACATCTGAGGTAGTGTGTGACTTTATTAAGAAAAACATTTTGGTCAAGTTTGGAGCCTTTATGAAAATTGTCACTCATAATGCTTCTAACTTCTCTTCACATGCGGTTACAGCATTCTATTATGATTATAGAATTTCTCTAGCTAAATCCTCTAACTATTATCCACAAGGTAATGGTCAGGAAGAGTCCAATAATAATAATTTGATATCCATTGTATGGAAACTTCTGTATGAGAATCAAAAAGATTAGCACAAGAAACTCTATGATGCTCTTGGACTGATAGGATTACTCCTAAGAGATCCATAGGTATGTCTTCTTTTGAACTTGCTTATGGTATGAACATCACATTACCTATTCCAATAGAACTATCAAGCATTAATTTACAGAAAGGCATTGACGATGAGCAATTTTAGAATGCATTGGACAAGAGGATTGTGTTTTTGAATAAGGTTGAAGAACAAAGAGAAGAGATAATTGATAGAATCGCACAACATCAATTACAGGTAAAGAGAATCTTTGATAAAAGGGTTAAGAGAAGAGATTTTTCAGTAGGATATTCAATATACTTTGGGACAAAAGAAGAGAGCCAAGGGGAGGTCATGGAAAATTTGATTCATTATGGAAGGGACCTTTTCTTATAACACCTGTATGTGGAAATAATGCCTGTATGTTTTCAGATTATCTAGATGGTACTCCTGTGCCTCTTCCTTATAATGGTTAGAATCTGAAGCTATGCAATATGTAAAATGGATTGTCCCTCATATGTATCATATTTTCTCTATTTTGATTTGTTCCTTTTGTTTTTCTATTTTGGTGTGACTCTTTTGCCCATTGAATAAGGCACTAGCCATCTAGAGAATCAACGTTCTCTTCATCCTGTATAGTCTTCGTCCCCAGTTAGAGCCAATTGTCACTCCTATTTCAGTCTTTGTCCTCATACAATTCAAACTTAGTCTATTTTGGTCTTTACTTCCCTATTTTTGAGTCATGTCTCAAATGTGAAATTCTTTTCCTCTTATTGGCAAATTTATAATTTCAAAAACCATATGTTTTTAGTGATTTTTCATCTTAAGTTTTCCCTATTAATCGGCTTGTACATATCTTTGAAAATTAGATCTTTTTCCTTTATTATTGGCGAAATTGTGAATTGGTGAACCTTATGGGAGAAACCTCAAGTTTGCAAACTCCTCGATTTTCCAAGAGGTGTATTCATTTGCCCTTAAAGCCTTCCTTATTGATGGATCTTACTTGTCATGAACTTTATTACGGAGTCATTTTTTACTGCTTATTTCTTGAGTTTCAATTTCCTCAATTATGTGATGTCTTGTGTAGATTGTTTTGTGTTGTATTCCTAATGTTGATAAAGGGAAATTCATATTTACTGTGGTTACTATTGAAGGTTCATAAGATAAAGAATTCACCAATCTATATGACAACAATGGATTTTTTTGCAAGAAGTGTTGAGGAATCACTTGGTTCGCAAACTCATAAGTTTGCCAACAAAGTAATTGACAAAGATAGCTAAAAGAAGATTTACTTTGTAAAAACAAAACTTTATTGAAATGGAGATGAAAGTGAAGGTTTTGGTTCATAAGGTGGCAAGTTCGCCAATGCTGGAGTTCAACGATAGATATTATCGCTGATAACATAGTACTGAGAAAGAATATTGGTACGTGAAAAGGTAAAGTGGTCGATAAAGTGATCTATATAATGGGATGAGAATGTATTTATTATAGAAGAGCATTTGATGAAGTCCTCTATTCAATTTATTTGCTTTATAAAGTAAATGTCTTCGAAGGAATCATTCATTACATTTTGGAGCATTTATTTTGAGTCTTGGCTATGCTTATCTAGCTTCCACATCACAGGCATTACAGTTCAAGGTAAGTGCACTGTTACTATCTCCTTTTCGATTTGAATATTGCTAGCATTGGTGAAAGTACATTGCATTATAGTTCTTAATCATTCAAGACTTGCAAAACCTTGCTTCCTTCAATTATCAACTGTAACTGTCTCCCACCAAACATAAACCCTCTGCTACTAGTTACTGTCAATAGGTCCATTGAGTGGCTACTAAGATTTGCCAAGATAAAGTTTAAATATTAAGGTCTTGATATTTATTTCATAATTGAGAATAACCTCTCTGGGATAAGGGATATAGAATTGGGTCATGTTGATCTGAAAGAGTTCTGGGAGAGAATGAATACCAACCTGATGATGTCGATAGCTCAGAAGACTTTGGATGGTGGTTTGGCTCATGTTGGGGGTTTTCCTCCGACAATATAATGCATAGATTTGACAATGGATTGCATCCATAATTATCTTGCTAAATCTCAAGAGGCTAGAACTATCAATGTTAAGGCAATTTTTTGTATATATATACCGATGCTATTAGTGATAGGCTTAGGTTACCAGTGTGAGAAGAGTATGCTAATGTTTCAAAGGAGACTAGGTGGAATTTCTATATTGGTGGTAAGAAGATGTGTAGAGATGCCATTGCCACATCATAGATAAAGAAAGAAAGGAAAGGAGGTTCTTAGTTGCCTAAGAACTTGGTCCAAGCCCTATTCGAAGATGATATCTCAGATATCATAACATTGTTGCACATATATGTTAGTAGTGAAGATTCAAATGAGTTTCCAGAAAAGATGTGCTAGTTTATATTGGTTATTTACATAGGGAAGCAATATATTGATTGGGCTAGGATTATTAATGAACATTTGCATGACCAATTGGTGAACTTTTGGAAGATGAACAATAAATTCAATATGTGTTCTTACTTGGTATATCTACTAGCCACTACTCAACATGTTTGGCCAGGCTTGAATGTCATCAACCTAATGACTAAAGATACTCAAGTATATGATTTCTTCCCTTAGCAACAAGAGGAGTACAGTAATAAGGAGTACAAGAAAGTTAATGATGCTTTCCTCATGCTTATAGTAAGGAGGATATATGAGAATTTTAAATTGAGGATCTCAATAGAGGCTACCAACTTAATAATGCAATTTGGAAGTTACTTTATACAATTTGATAGGTTCACATATTTTAGAATTGGTGGTTTCGAGTTTCCCCTATGAAATTTCCTAGATATGCATCAAATTACATTGTATTCTTGGAATTATGTAAATAGGCATCCTTGGATAGCAAAATGTATCATGATTTAAAGAAGATGGGATGCCCTTTCCCTTTAAAACTCACTCACTATATATGTACCAAGCCAGAGAATACCAAGAATGTTGACAAGCTACTTTCTAACCTTAGTTTATAGATTCGTATAGCTCTAGAAGTTTCTTTGATAGAAGCTTAGACTTTGTAAAAAAAATCTTTCTTTACCTATGCTATGAGAACATCACCCTCATCTAGAGGATTTTTGGGTTGATTATGTTGATGAGTTTGAAGTGAGAAGAAGAGATTGGTCAAGATTGACCTTACTTTCAGGCTTGGTCAAGGGAACTTCCAAATTTGGTTGATGACTATTCTAACTTGATTGAACCATCTTATCATGCTAAAACCCTTAAGGCATTACACAAGCTAGACTAGAATGAAAATGAAATAGAATATATTTATGTTGGATCTTCCTTTGTATTGAATAGAAGTCAAAAGTGGCTGAAATGTAAGATGAATGGTCATGGTACAAGTTCTCATTCACACAAGTAAATCATGGGAGATCAATAGGGCCTCTGTAGGCATTTATAGCCAAAATACACCCATCAGTACTCATTCTTCAAGATCACACTCGCTAGTCAAAGAAAGTAAGGATGGTGAAGAGGACCCCAAGAAAAATGTCACTTTGAAGGGGCAATGTGAAGGGGATAGTGAGCCTCCTAAGAAACATCTTAGAACCAAATAGTGCTTGGATCCTCATGTAAGTAAAATAATAGAAAAAGAGTAGGTGCAACAAGATGATGAGGATGTAGAGATTATGTCTTCAACAACCAAGGACACTATTCATCCATCCCTTGCACAAACCCCTTTACCTATCTCTCATGATGGAGTGTCTTTCACCCCCTCATATTCTTAGCAACAAAAAGTATTGCCTAATACCCCTATGTCAGACAGTGTGCCTCACGTTAGTACTGATGGTTACCCAACTCCACCTACTCCTGGTTGGTTGAGGACATAGGTTAATAATAAGAGTCTAAGATACTCCCAGAGTATTGATACCGAGTTCAATGTAGTTGCCAGGCTCTTGAAGTTACAATCAACTCTTAGAAAGGAAATGAGGATGTCTAGACTCAAGGTGGATCCAATGACTAGGAATCAATATGTGGAGATTACAGAGCCCATGGTTGAAAGATAGGAGAAAGATGTCTCTACAAATGAATTTCAAATTACCAAGGTAGACCTAGGACACCCTTCTGTATAGGGTGACATTGATAACTCCAAGCTGTTGGTAAAAATTGTAGCTACCAGGCTGGAGGAAAGCGAGAGGGAGATTAAGTTATTAGAGGATCAGGTTAACATCCTCACCTCATACATCAGGTCTATTGTAGACACCACATCTTAGCCCCTGGATGGTACCATGGATACTCCTATAAAAACTCCTCCTAAAGGTGTAAGTGCAGAGGTGATTGATCAAATTAATAAGTATAATTTTTTGGGCAAGGAAATAGAAGAGCGGATTGAGAAGCTCACAATGGATGGTTTACTTTTCATTCATTAGGTTACTCTTTTATATACCAAAATGTTGAGTAAATAGACTGGAATCCTAGCTGACTTGAAAATAATTAAGAAAGAAGGAGCAATTTTGAATGTAGCCAAAAGTGGGCTTTTTAATATGGTTAAAATTGATTCTAGCATTTTGGTTTTAGATCAAGTTATCAATTTAAACCAGAGGAAAATGAGTCTTCTAAATGGATAAATGCAATTGACTGGAAGTTAATAATGACTAAGCAATGCCTCACATATTTGAAGACCATTGCTAATAATAATAAGTCACACTTGATGGATCTCAGGAGTTCTTGTGTTTCCTAAGACATTGATATTTTTGATGAGACTGAAACAAATTTGTTAGATGTTGTTGTAGGAAAACATGCTTTTAAAGACCTGTTGGTTGAAGAGTTGAAAGCCAAAGAAGACTCTGCTAGTAACCCCATAGAGAAGTTGAATAATACAGCAACCTACCTCCTAAATTTCAAGGACATGATAGAGATGCATAAGAGGTATGAAGAGGGCAATAATGCCTTACAAATGTGGAGGACCTAAATAACTATGTGACTAACATTCCTAATGGGAAGGCTATTATCCCAATCTTGAATAGATTCAAAATTCTTAAAGCCAAGTTGGATGCTTCATAGGATTGTGGAGATCAAATGAACAAGGATTGCAGAGGTGAACGGGTATGACCAGAAGACCAGACACATCAAGATGTTGGAGAAGATGAAGGCAAAGAGATTTTTTTCTTGATATTTATTTAGCTATGTATTTGCTTCAAAGACTTTATGTTATAATTTATTTTATTTAAGCATTGCTTCTTTTATTATTAAAAGAACTTTATTGTACTTAATGTTGGTTGTAAAAGACAATTATATGAGAAAGTTAGTTCCTTTCTCTTTTACTATAAAATGAATGAGTAAAAGAGAGATAGCATTTTTTTGTGAAATTTCTTTGTGATTAGATCATTTTTGAAGTTACATTTTTTTTAGGAAGATGGTTTTTATTTTTAACATAGAAGAAGGTTTTGATAGGGGATACTGATGCTGTGTAATATTTCTAGAGAGACAAAGTATTAGTGTTGTGTATGGGTTCATTAATACAAGAAGAGATTTGATATTGGTATCAATATTTCTTATTACTATGTTACTGGCTTTCCTTATGTTGGGTTAGTGACAAGTTGAATACAGAAGAAATTTTGTATATTGTATCTGTGTATGTGTTGTTGAAGACCTGATTATTCATGGGGAATACTATTGGTGTACTTACATTCTTATGTCTATATGGCATTATGATAGTATTGTCATAATCAAGCATCCAGTGTTTAAGGTTTCATTCCCATTCTTGTTTCTAGTGAAGTTGAGATCATTACCTTTATTCTAAAAATATTTTCCTATAAGTGAGTTGGGCATTTGCAAATTTCCATCATTTTCCTTCTTTAAAAATATATTCTCCTACTTTCAAGTTAAAAGCATACCCATTAAGTTAGGTTATCATACAAAGGGAGTTTCCCCTTTTTCAAATGGAAAGGGTGATTGTAAAATCCATTTACAATTTGTCCAACTATTAGTACATTTGCCACCTTAAGTTGGGCAAGATCTATAGAGTGTTTTACATGACAAAATCTATTCACTAACATAGTGTAGTTGATAGCGGCCACTATATGGGCCTTTAATGTATAGTTTTTAGCTCTAATAGTATAGAGTAGACTGTACTCATTCTAGCCACTTTTTGTAAAATTTGTGTAAAACTTTCATATTATCAATATATGTCTTGATGGTCTACCACCTTTTGAAAAAAAAAGACATCCTCCACATTTGTGCCAAAATGGGAGCTTGGGAAAAATAGATGGAAAGTTCCATAAAAGCTTAATCAAAACCAAAATTTTCTCCCATATTGTTGTTGCAAGCACCCTAGTAGACATGTATGCAAAATGTTGAGGCATATACAAGGAACATAAAATATTTGATGAAATGTATGAAAGAGATGTGATATCATGTACAAGAACAATTACAAGAGATGCACAAAATGGGTTTAATGAAAAGATGTTGGAAACTTTTCAGAAAATGCAACTAGTAGGTGTAAGGCTTAACTCCACAGCCTTTGCTACCATCCTCCTAGCCTATGCCAAAATGGTATCTTTAGAATAAGGTATCAGCATCCACAAAATGTGTGAAAAAGTATATTTATTATGAATATTAAGCATTATTAATTCATAACAATAAGTATGTAGAACTACATTATTTTATCTTTCTTTGTTCATAACATGATTTCTCTTCAACTTTATAGTGGTTTAGTTTTAGTGTATCTGAATTGCAATATTCTTTTAAAATCAATTAGATTGTTTATTTAGGTTCTAATCTTTTAATTTTCTCTATTTCCTAAACTATGCAATTGACATGAGAAGAACTAAAAAATATAGTGTGAGCTTTAGAATAGGGTATGAAAATCCATGAAAGCATAATAGAGAGTGGATTTTTGTCACATGTTGAAGTTGAAATTGCCCTTGTATTTATGTATTCAAAATGTGGGAGAATGTAGAAGGCATGTGAACTAGGTGATAAATGCTTGCAAAAAGTGTGGTATGCTATGACTATGAGATATGCATTGAGTGGTGTTCATGATGAGGCTTTAAGGATTTTAAATAAAATGCCCCAAAGAAATGGGGTCTCATGGAATGTGATGATTGTTGTATATGAAAAAATAGTTTAGTTGAAAAGTGCTTGGAAATTTTAAGAAAATACAATCAATTGGGATACAATCAATCTCCATAAAATTTTCTATTATCTTGCAAGAAAGAACATGTTGCCAATGGAAAAACATACCCAGAATGGTATTGATCTATCTATTTCTTCCTACAATTTTGTTCGAGGTGTATGTTTTCCTTGAGTGTGTGGAGTGTTGAATCCATAACATATACCTTGGAATTGCTTGGTATGTATGTCTATAGAGATGGTGGGGGTTGAACATACATGGCTTCATATGAGATCATCTTGGTTGTTGTGTGAAAATTTAAATTAGAAAATAAAAAATAGCATTTCAAGAAACATTTTTACACTCTTATACTTATAAATTGTTTAAAAATTACACCATATAAAATGAGAGCCAATATTATTAGAAATGACAAAAGTGATGAATGTGGCTATTTTTTCTTTCTAAATAGGACCCAAATATAAAGTCACATAGTGAACCCACACAAAATATTTCCACTTTCGTCCTATAATTCATAAATCAACATAATTCCAATATGCTATGTAAATCCACACTAAGTAGACACTCTCAGCATATTCAACACTGAAAAAAGTACCAACTTCCAACCTAAAAGACATGACTTGGTGAAACATAAGTTTTAAGACAACTACAACTTAATAGCAACTTGATATGACCCATTCACAAGATATTTGTAAAGAATATTAATGGAAGTTAAATTTATTCCAAGTAACATTTGTAGGAGGATTCTTATTCTTTTCCACCATGTAGAAAATTGATAACCTCCTATATAACTTTGTTGGGATATGAAAAAATGAAGCCCAACTCCAAGTATAATATATAAAACTATGCAACCCTTGTATGTAAACAAATGAAGCTTAGCTCCAAGCAGGAAAATAGTAAAACTATCATTTGATTGCACAAATTAACTTAAAAATATAATTATAAATTTATCCAAGTTCTTATGGTTAATATTTATTGTTACACTCTTGGGTACCTTGAGAAATAATCATCAATCTCAGTAAATCACTCATCTAAATTCTCTTAAATGATCATACCTTTGAAAGTCTTAAGACACTACAAATAATACCTACAAGTGATATCAAATGGTTAATAGATACAAACTTTATAGCTCCATCCATTAAACAATGCATGTAGTGGCTCTAAAAAAATAAATGTGCAATTCTTCACCAAAAAGGCTATAAATATTTATGCCTATCAACCATTTGATATCACCTTTAGGTGCTTTTACTAGTAAATAAAACTGTGAATTTATTAGATAACAACAATGGTACTTTTGTGTTTTTCTATTAGTTATTCCATGATAAAGTTTTGGTTAAATCTTTATTATTAGTTTTTATGATATCTTGTGTCATGCTCACATGACAAATGTGGACATGACACTAGATATCAAGAAGACTAATAACAAGCCTAACACCACTAAACCTACTACCACTCTCAAAGATGCTTTTGCTATTTTAAAGCAAAATGCAAATATTCTAGTTGCGACTGATTTATAAATGGCAAGAATAAGAAATATATTTAATGGTAAATGAAACGTTTGCTCTAATAATTTATAAAAAATTTAAAAATAAAAACCAAAAACCCAAAAATGCTTTTGCTATTTTAAACTAAAATGCAAATATTCTAGCTGCGACTGATTTATAAATGCCAAGAATAAGAAATATATTTAATGGTAAATGAAACGTTTGCTCCAATAATTTATAAAAAATTAAAAAATAAAAACCAAAAACCAAAAAACCAAAAAAGAAATTGGAAGATATCCTCTCGGCATACTATAGATATATATTTTTAAATATAAATATACTGGTTATTTTCGACATGCATATTTGTGAGTGCTATATACTTTGAGAGACATGATCATTCTAAAATTTACATGCACCTTACAGTGGTAGCAAAAAGTAATGGTAAAATTTACACCCATGTCATTTCTAATTTAATGTAATGGATTATCCTAGAATAAGCATAGGGAATGTTTATTTGCCTTTCTAATAACCCAACTGAAAACTGAAAAGATAATGCTGAAGTGATTAACAAACTCTTGCATAGATTTAAGTTGATCAGTTTGAAACTTCCATTCCAGTGGGAATCAAACATTTCAGAAAAATGTGACACGAGAAACTAAAAGGGGTATAATTGCGACATATCGGAAAGTACTGGAGTACACTTTCCCGTACAAATATCTTCTCTCTTTATTCCATCACGTAATTTTCCGACAGCTCGTACGTATATTAACCCCCAAAGAAAATATGGCATGGAGATGCCTTCTTGGGAAATGGAGGTAAAAAAATAATGCTATAGGTAAAAAAGCCTAGATGAGAATTCAGCAGATGGTGCAGGCGTTGGGATTCTCATCACTCACATAATTGTAATCATAATAATAAGGCCTCTGAACATGATAATAAGGCCTTTGGACATACAAAACTGTTGGAATCTCTGCTTCCTCCGCATCGTTATTCTCCCCCTCATTTTTCTCTTCCTCTGTTGGAATCTCCGCCTCTACGCTCAGTAAATCTGTAAAGCCAAAACCGTATTTCCTCAGTTTTGTGGTCACAGACACAGGGTCTGCTTTCCCAATTACAGTGATCTTGTTTTCCTCCATGTCCACAGCCACAGAATCCACCCCTGCAATACAAATATTCATTCATCAGATTATGTAGCAAAACAAATCTAAGCTTACAGTTTAAAGGCGAAAAGGGAAAAAGCACCATACCTTCCACATCTGCAACCACTTTGAGGGCCTTTCTCTTGCTTTTCTCGTTATCGATCGTCACTTTTAACACCATTTTCTGCAAATTTTGAACAGAGACTATATATCAGTTAAAACTTCGACATGAATCCAGGAACAGAAGTTATATATAAATAGCTATCTAGACTTACCTTCATTTCGATGTCTTAGAAATGGATTTTGTTCTAAGAAATCGGCGAGGCCTTCTACTGTGCTGCAGAATATTTGGGATCCGTATAAAGAAATCCCAAGAGTTCGGAGTAGGAGTATCATGGTGTATGGGAGATGAATAAATAGAAAGTAAAGCAGGCGTTTTGCAATGCTTCGCGGAAACTATATCAGTTTGGCATCACGCGGAAATAATTAACAATGGAGTATTTTGGATTCTTTAAGGGAGGGCATATTTGTGATGATTTGGTCTGACCTTCCATCGCCAAGTCTGTAGTTATTAGAAGGTACCATTTTCTCTGAAATGTGCGATTGGAATGTGAACACAACTTTTTCCGGAAGATCAATTTCCAGGCTTTAAAGTTTAAGGGGATTGCGAGGCTTCTGCCTTCTGTAGATTAACTATCAAAGAAAATGAAAATCATAAATTCAACGCTTGACGCAGAAAACAGGTATTGACTTATATCTTTTAAATTATTGTATTTATATACCCACGTATGACAAACTTGTTGGGAGGAGGGGCCTCTCAAACCATGTAGTTGTTAAGTCTCAATTGTCTCTTCTTTTAACGACCGGAATTTTAATGACTGTCAAAGTTAAGACTGGGAAGTTGAACAACTCGATCCTACCCTTTAGGGAAAATGTAATAGGGTACATGGGGCTAGGAATTAATTTGAATTCATAATAGCTCAAGTCTAAAGAACACAAGACATCTAGTCATTGTGAACATGAATTAAACATGTGGCTAGGAAGAATTCACACACATGAAACAAAAGACTTACAGGGACAAGGCATAAATAAATCTTAGGATGGAATGCTCGAGAAAGTCATGGATCCTAAGGAAAACATGAAGCATGGCGAGTTAGAGTAAATGTTGGGAATATCACGAGCAAAAGAAAAATTTCTTAGATCAAATATCAATTTGCCTCACAAAAACCTACAAAAGGGAAAATAGAACATACCCAAAGTTAGAAATTCTTATAGGGATAGGCATTGATATATTTCAAAGGTATAAATTTAGTGGCTCGATCTCTATAATGGACTTGGGAATGTTGACATATCAACTGGTATGAAGATTTGTGTAAATTAATTTAATATTTACTTTGGACTAAGTGGGATAGTAGTGTTCATTTTGGAGTGACACAATGGTTTGGTTTCATTATATTAGGACCCCTTAGTCCTAAGTCTTTCTTTATTGTACTAAAGGATTTGGATGCATATGTTTTGTAGGTCATTCCTTGAACAATTTTGAAGAATCCCATAGCTTGGAAAATATTAGCTAACTTGAGTAGACTTAGTATAAATATAGGTCATAAGTTACCGTCTGAGCATCTTTAAATTATATTGTATTGAGATTTGCTCGAGGAGGTTGCCCCCTAGAAGAGACCCATCATTTATTAGCAAATATGTTAATTTCATGCAATATAATTCATGTGTTTTAATATGAAATCTACTTTTTATGTATTACGATTACTTGTATAATCTTTTGTAGGAAGGATCATCACATCTAGTAGTAGAGATCTTTCCAAGGCTACATCTAGTACATCTTCAAAAAATATTTTTGTCTATTATTTTTCCTCTCAAAACTTGTATGACTATCCACTTTATGCTCTCACCTCATCCTTTTCAAGATCATGGTGACCAAAAACTAGTTATAGTAGTAACAACACTAATTTTTCCTCTTTTGTGTAGTAGTTTTTATTTTTATCATAGAAACCCTATATCAAGGCTTTTGAAATGAGCACATAAGACCTGTAATCTTTTGCATAGTTGGATCCTTCCCAAGCCACACCATCAAATAGACTATGTATGTTATATTGTGATTTTGTATACCCTTAGGTGTATTTGAAGACCCCTTAGGATTTTCAAAACCAAGCCCTAGGAATACATTGGTCCTCTATCACCTGTGACATGCACCAATAAGTATTTATCACTAGGAAAATATTTGCACCATACTGGATCTATGAGTATCTGTATATTTGTAAACTCACAAACTAGGCATGGCATATAGAAACCTTCCCTTTTACCCATCTTGCTTTGTTTCTATCCTAGCATATTTAGGAAATAGAAGAAACTACCACCAATTATTATTTCCTTTAGATCCAATAGATGAAAGGGTCTAGTAGTGCAAGTTGCAAGGTTGCACCAATCTAGTAAGTGATATTAGTTTCAAATCTAGCAAAATATAGGGAAAGCATGCCTCCAAAGAGTCTACATTGCTAAACGAAAAAAGAACTAGTATATTGTGATATGAGCACTATAGATGAATTTTGGTAGAATTTTAACACCATAGGGATCTAAAATTTTTAGGAATCCCAAACAAAAAAAGGAAGTCTAGAAAAAGTAGAAAACAATCACTTTTTTATTTTTAGAGGAATTGTCCCATTGGAACTATATCATTCTGTTGATCATTTTTAGACATATTTCCAAAACAAAAATTGGTAGTGTATGCACCTCATGGTTGTGTCTTCCAACTATGGCACCCATGAAATGGACCAAAAATTTGTAGAATTAAAGAATCAAGTTTCAAAAGTGACCTAGATGGTTCATGGTCTTAATGCCCAAAATGCAAGACTCAATAGCCACTACCATAATGAGAAGCCATTTGGTTGTGGAATCCCACTTGGCTTTGTGTCACGTAGCCCAAAATTGGACTTCCCTAGATTTGACAGCACTAATCATACTAGTTGGCAATATAGAAGTGAATAGTACTTTATTCTCCATAACACTCCAGTGAATAGTGTACCTATTGCATCCTTCCATTTGGAAAAAGAAGTTGTCAAATGGTATCAATGGTACCTCAAGGCTAGTGATAAACCCAATTGGGAAATCTTTGAAAAGCAATTGGTAGTTCAATTTGGCCCTAGTTCCTACAATGATTTTATCAGTGCTCTTACCATGCTCTGTCAAATTAGCACCATATAGGAATATAAAAATGAATTTGAGCAACTAGCCAATCACACTAAAGTCTTATTTGACTCTTTTTTTATAAGCAACTTTATTAGCAGTCTTAAGGTTTCAATCTAATCTAAGGTCAAAATTTTTAAACCAATTACTTTATAGGATTCATGGTGCCAAATTCTTCTCCAAATTAGATATATACTTTAGCTATCAAAAGATTCATCTCAATGAAGAAAATATTCCAAAGATAACATTTCACACTCATGAGGTTTATTATAAATTATTTGTAACATGCTATTTAGGCTCACTAATTCTTTCTCCACCTTTCAAGGATTGATGAAGAAACACTTTTTATCCCTTTTTTCATAAATTCATCTAGGTTTCCTCTGATGAAATTTTGATATATAACAAGTCTTGGGATAAACATTTACAACAACTTAACCTAGCATTACAACTTCTTAGATATAATTAGTTATGTGACAAGCATTCCAAGTACTCTTATGGTTGAAAGGAAATTGAGTACCATGGCCATATTATTTCGTTAATAGGTGTTAGAGTTGATCCTAAAAAAAATTCATGTCATGTAGACATGACCGTAAACTATTACACTTAGAAGCCTCTATGGATTTTTGGATTTCACTAGCTATTGTGAAAAATTTATCCAAGGTTATGGAAAAACTTGTGCTCCATTAAACACCTAGGTAAAAAACGATGCCTTGTCTTGAACCCCTACTACAGAACATGCTTTGAAGGTCCTCGTATAGGGTATGTGTACAACACAAGTTCTTACCATGTATAATTTCTTTAAACTATTTTCATTGAAAGTGATGGTCCTAGAAATGATATTGCTTATTTTGTCATGTATCATGGCCAACCCATCACCTTAACCAATAATCAAGTATCAAGGTAAATTTTAGTTTGGTCCACATATGAGAAGGCTATCATGGCCATCTTACACTTAGTTAACAAATGGAGGCCATATTTGGTAGGATGACATTTTTGTATCAAAACAGATAACCATAGTCTCAAATATTTCTTGGAGCAATGAGTATCCTCCCTAGCTTAGAAAAATGGATCACCAAACTCATGTGGTAAGACTATGAGATCAATTGTATCAAAGGCAAGGAGAATATGGTTGTCAATGCTCTCCCATGCAAATCTAATGACTTTATCACCCTCTGTGTAGTTTCTATGCCTCTTTTCAATTGGCTGCAATATCTCTAGCAAGAATAGATTTGAGACCAACCCACACATCTCTTCCACCAACTTTTTTTCAACCATGCTTCATCACCTAATCACTCTTGGGATGGTCAATATATATTGTATAAAGGATGCACACTTGTACTTCCCCACTCTACTCTACATCATAAAATTCTTCACAAATTGCATACCTCTCCCTTAATTGGTCATTGAAGTTTTTTTAAGTCCTTTGAGTAGTTGCATCACAATTTCTTCTAGCATGGGTCTAAGGAGGATATCATGTTATTCCTTGTAGAATGTGATAATGGAAATATCATATGGGTGAAATGATGGCAACTCTAGGCTTGCTCAGACTATTTCACATTCCAACTTAAATTTGGATAGATGTTTCCATGTATATCATTGAAAAACTTCCCAAGTCTAGCAAAAAATTAGTTATTCTAGTGGTAGTGGATCACCTCTCCAAATATGCCCTCTTCTGTGCTTTAGCCCATTCTTCAACCTTCACCACCACAACCTAAATATTCCTTGTCTAATTCTTTTTGTCTCCATGACATTCCCTTTTCTATAGTTTTAGACTACATGATGTTGCATTTACAAACCGTTTCTAGAAATAATTATTCAGTAGAATAGGCATAAATTTGAAGATGGGTTCTAGATATCATCCTAAAATAAATGATTTGAAAGAGATAGTCAATAAATGCTTGGAAATTTATCTTCAATTTTTTCATCTCATTAACAACACTATTGGGTCAATTGGTTACCTCTTGCAACTTCTAAAGGTGGTATAACACGTCATATCACATTACCACAAAAATGATTCCATATGAGGGTGAATGCTCAAAGTTGTATCCCACTTTAGGCCAACTTATTAACCTAAATAAATTTAATTATTTCAAACGAAAATCTAGTTGGATTCATTCTAGCTAAATCAGATCTTAGCCACAACTTTTGTAACTAGAAATGTCCACTAGACGCATAGGTAGCATCACTTTGGGGTCAATTTCCAAAAATAAAAAATTACTTGAAAAATTTAATGTCCTCACAACTTCTACTAATATAAATAATATTTTTTTAAAATATAAAAATACACTTTTGTAGATCTATAATTGTAATTCTTAAAAATATAATTTTTTAATAGTTTAATTAGTGTTTATATATATATATATATATTTAATTTCACTAAAAGTAGTTCCTCAATAGAAAAATATAAGGTTGATTGCCTTCTCAAGAAAAAATACTAAAGTTTATTAAAAGAATTTGAAAGAAATATGATGTATTAGAGGAGATATTCTATGTCAAGATGATATAATCATTTTCTATTTTGGATAAATTGTTAAGACAAAAAGTGGCATTCCATCAAAACAATTGTGTTTTTAGTACACACAGCTTTGAAGATTTACTTTAAAACATATATTTATTGAAATGGGATAAAATTTAATGTATGCAATAAAGATTCAAGTTATAAATGCAAAAATAAATGAAGGGAAAAAATGAAATTTACTATATAAAAAGTAGCATCTTGCTTATCCTCATTTTTAGAGTTTTAGTAGCAACCAAATTATAGTGTCAATTTTACAGAAAGTTACATTCATTTTTTTAAAATAACAAACATAAAATATAATAAAAATTCTACATTTCATTAGTTTACATTATTTTAAAATTCAAAATATATGTCAATTTCTAGTGATTCAAGTTAAAAAGTTAGATTACTATTGGCCACTTCCTTTATAAAAGTGGGATATAGCTTTCAACTTTAGAACATGAAGCAACTTATTAGTAGAAACCACCATCCCTTCTCTCTTGCATTCCTAGAGATTCTCAAATCAATGCAATGAATACTATGCTTAGTACACAAAATAACATTCTTCAGATCCTTCGTGACAACTTCCTCTTGAATGAAGATTTTATGAAGCAACAAGTCGATGTCAATGTGACTTTTAGCTTTCAAATATGGTTTTCCTCCAATTACAACCATATAAGAAATCTTCCTTATGGAAGAAAAGGTCGTCAAAATCTTTGTCCTTGGTTCTATGGTCCTTACAAAGTTCTTTAGTCTCATCATTTAAAAGATAGAACTCCCACCATCGTCTCATTTTAATCTTGTCTTTCATGTCTATTGTTTGAAGAAAGTTCTTAACCAATAGAGCACAACTCAAACTATTCTTCCTTAGCTCAATGTTGAAAGATTCATCATTCTCTAGCTAGAATTGGTCCTAGATATGCACTTCCACAAGCTTTGCAACCATAGTCATTGAGGTCCTAATCCAATGGCATGGAATGCACCCTAAAAGATGCTACTTAGGACAGGGAACTACTTCACCATGTTAACTAATAGTTTCCTTCCCTCCAACTTTTGAGGACAAATCTTTTTAAGAGAGAGGAGATGTTAGGACCCATTAGTCCCAATCCTTTTTGTCTTTTACTAAAGGCATTGAACACATGTGCTTTGTAAGTCATCCCTTAAGCTATTTTGAATAATCCCATATGCTTGAGAAATATTAGTTAGGTTGAATATAATCAATAGAATTATAGGTGATATGCTATTATTTGAACATCCTTGAATTATATTGTATTGATCTTTTCTCTAGGAGGTTTCCCCCTTGAAGAGGGATGCAATTTATTAATGCAAATATGTTAATTTAATGCAATATAATTCTTGTGTTATTATATATGCAATCTATTTTTTCTGTTATTGGTATAACCTTTTGTGGACTTGGATTGTCTAACATTACATCTAACCTATTTCCAAAGGTGGACATGGAACTATAGATTCCAAAACTTAAGAAATATGTCCTTTTTCTAAATGAATTACAAGAATTGTCAAAGGTGATGAACAATGGAAATTTCTATTAAGACATAAAATTGCCACAACCATATCTAAAGAAAAATGAAAAAATGTTTAATTGGTTGGAATATATTTTTCTTGCAACAATCCTTTATACTAAATCCTCATTTCCTATTCAATCCATTTGGAAAGGTTAGCAACAAGTATGTCATTTCATAGATTAGAAAGAGTCTTCATTATTGCTAGGCTTTAGATTTACTTCTTCCTCCATTTGGTGGAATAAGAATATCCAATATTAGGAGAATCCTTTAGCCATCATCTTTCCTATGCAAGATTATCACTTGTTCAAGGGAAGGGTTCAAATGTTCAATCATATATGAGACCATTTGTTTGAATTGCTTTCCTTGGCAAGTCACTAAAGAATATTTTGGCTTGAATACTAATTCCATGTAACTTCTTAATTTTGTGCAATTTTTGGCCCCCATCCTCTCTCTCCCTCATCTGATTTAACAATTAAACTATACACTTGAACATCATGTAATTTCTCTAAGAACTAGCATTGGCACTCTTCCAAACATTTCTTGTTATTCCCATTCAAACAAATAAATGTCCTACTCCTCAAAATGTCTTTAGTTCCCTACCCTGACATTAAATGGAAGTGTAAATCTAGGAGTAAATGTTGGTTCAAACTGAATGCATAAATCTAGAAATTAAAAGTTGATGCATATGCTCAAATGCTTTCTTGGAAAATCTTACATTGCGAATATATTGTTGGAAATAGACTTAAATATTTACTTGTTCAACTAGTTAAATGTCCCTTTTGTCATTGAGATGAGACTATGAAACACTTCAATTTTGTGGTTACATTTTTGCTAAAATGTAATAGTCTACTATATTTAGAGATTTGTCTACTTTATTTTGCCAAATTATTTGACTTGGATAGAAGCTTTACTTGGAATAGTTAGACAAATAATGTGATTGTTTGAATAGTTTGACATGCTATCTTTTTTCATTTATGGAGAATCAAATATTTAGTTGTGTTTTCCAATTCTTATATTCATTTGAAAATTACAATGTCAAGGCTTTACTCTAATGTATTGTTCATTGTCTTCTTAACCACAAGTAAGTAGATTGTTTACCAATCGAAAATGAGCCAATGCCAAGTTAATCAATGTGTTATAAATAAGAGAGTTATACATAAGTTATCAATGTCATGATAAAACCTCTATAGCAATCGTATAATAATTCTAAATAACATATACATGATATCTTTAGCATCATTATAAAAAAACATTCCATCTTTTGTGTTTTTTCCTATTCAATAATTTAATTCCTTACAACATTCTAAATATTTTTTTATTATAATTCAACAATTCACCACCTAAAAATACAAAATTAAAAATAAAAAATAAAAAATAAAAGATAAAAAAAAAAATAGAAAACCACATATAATCCATGATAAAAAAAAACTTTAAATAAAAGTCAAAACTTAAACATCATTTAAACCCATATGTGACTCTTACCCAACCTCTAAAGAGTAGAAACAAAGTCGTTCAGCTGTGTAAACTCTTGTTTATTTTGCTCTCAGCCGCTGGGTTTGTTTATGGCTGTTTAAGTAATACTTTTAACATGTGCTTATTAAGATTCCATTTGTCAGCAGTCAACTCTGGTTTCTACTTTACACTATAATCTTTAAAAGAAGAAAAATGATTAAGAAACTTCCTAATTGACTCTCGTCCCAACAACTACGCGGGTTTGAAGGTTGTACTGAATGCTCCTTTCATTCTCGAATAATCCCACAAAAGTTTTAACTTACTTTGAGTATTTAAAGGTTTAGGAAGCTACGAAAATTTTTAAAGATTGAATGTTATTCCAGGTCTGTTTTAAATAAACCTTTTCTCGTAACTTCTGAGAATTGTTGGACAGTTTTCTGTCAAACCACACCATTATTAATTCACTGTGACGCCCTACAAGCAGTTGTAGCGATGTTAGGTATGCTGCTTTTTGACTTTTCTCTTTCAAAACCTTAAATTATATTGTATTGAGCTTTGTTCGAGGTTGCCCCTTAGAAGAGACTCATCATTTATTAGCAAATATGTTAATTTCATGCAATATAATTCATGTGTTTTTATATCAAACCTATTTTTTATGAATTATCATTACTTGTATAATATTTTGTAGGAAGGATCATCACATCTAGTAGTAGAGATCTTTCCAAGGCTACATCTAGTCTATCTTCAGGAAAAAATATTTTTGTCTATTATTTTTCCTCTCGAAACTCATATGACTGGAATCCACTTTATGCTCTCACCTCACCCTTATCAAGATCATGGTGACCAAAAACTAGTTATAGTAGTAACACAACTAATTTTTCCTCTTTTGTGTAGTAGTTTTTTTATTTTTATCATAGAAACCCTATATCAGGCCTTTTGAAATGAGCATATAAGACCTATAATCTTTTGCATAGTTGGATCCTTCCCAAGCCACACCATCAAGTAGACTATGTATGTGATATTGTGCTTTCGCATACCGTTAGGTGTATTTGAAGACCCCTTAGGATTTTCCAAAACCAAGCCCTAGGAATACATTGGTCTTCTATCACCTGTGACATGCACCAATAAGTATTTATCACTAGGAAAATATTTGCACCATACTGGATCTATGAGTATCTATATATTTGCAAACTCACAAACTAGACATGGCATATAGAAACATTCCCTTTTACCCATCTTGCCTTGTTTATATCCTAGCATATTTAGGAAAAAGAAGAAACCACCACTAATTATTGTTTCCTTCAGATCCAATAGATGAAAGGGTCTAGTATTTCATGTTGCAATGTTGTACCAATCTAGTAAGTGATAATAGTTTCAAATCTAGCAAAATATAGGGAAAACATACCCCCAAAGAGTATACATTGCTAAACCCCAAAACAACTAGTATATTGTGATATGAGCACTATAGAGGAATTTTGGTAGAATTTTAGCACCACAGGGATCTAAAATTTTTAGGAATCTCAAATAAAAAAAAGAAGTCTAGAAAAAGTAGAAAACAATCACTTTTTGATTTTTAGAGGAATTGTCCCATTAGAACTATATCATTATGTTGATATTTTTAGACATATTTCCAAAACAAAAATTGGTAGTGCATGCACCTCATGGTTGTGTCTTCCCACTATGGCACTCATGAAATGGACCAAAAATTTGTAGAATTAAAGACTCAAGTTTCAAAAGTGACTTAGATGGTTCAAGGTCTTAATACACAAAATGCAAGACTCAATAGCCACTCCCATAATGAGCAGCCATTTGGTTGTGGAATCACACTTGGCTTTGTGTCACGTAGCCCAAAATTGGCCTTCCCTAGATTTGACAACACTAATCGGACTAGTTGGCAATATAGAAGTGAATGGTACTTTATTCTCCATAACACTCCTGCAGTGAATAGTGTACCTATTGCATCCCTCCATTTGGACAAAGAAGTTGTCAAATGGTATTAATGGTATCTCAAGGCCAGTGATAAAACCAATTGGGAAATCTTTGACAAGCAATTGTTGGTTCAATTTGGACCTAGTTTATACAATGATTTTATCAGTGCTCTTACCAAGATTTGCCAAACTAGCACCATATAAGAATATAAAAATGTTAGAGTAAATAGGATTTTATCTATTTGTGTTTTCTTAAGTTTACTTAGGCACATAATAATTCATAGTTGGGTTTTGGAAAGTTATTCCCGTAACAAGTTAGGGTAGTTAATTCATGGGAATGTATGGCTTTATAAGCCAATATAATATAATGTAATAATGAATTTTTCATATGAATCAATATCACATTTTTTTGGCTAATATTACAAATTCTTCTATGGTTCATTGCTCCTGGTTAAATCAAGGAAGACTGCAGCTTCTAATGGGCCTCTAATTTCTCTCCCTACATGGTATCGGAGCTTAAACCAAGGAGTTTTTTGCCTAGAGAATTGGTTTAGGCTCCAAAAATGTTTTATCAAGACTAGGAAGATCCCCAATCAATGAAGAAACAATGGATGAAGGAGACTCAAGAACATCCTCCAATGTGAAATCTTTAAAGAGAAGTGATGCCTCCTCAAGCATGTCCTCCAAATCTGAAGTAGAAGAATGAGAAGCGAAGTTGGATAGACCTAAAATGAAACCATTTTGAAACCACAAATCTGAGGAACCAATGAAGTCCTGTTGTGTCAAAGTCTTGGAATCCATGTCGACTGTGAACTCTGATGTAGCAGGTAATGGGGGAATCGTGATTAAATCCACAAACCCATTTGATGGGACTTAATTACTCCATACACTAGATGGAGGTGTCAAAGGAACATAAGGATCATCATCATCAATGAAGTGAAATGTAAATACCTTGGATTGATGATCAACCCTACCCACTGCAAACATCTCTCCTATAGCACAAGGAATGAACACTAAATCTGAAGTAAACTCAAATGTATTGCCTACCTATGTAATAATATACTGAAAGTAAATTATGGGCAATCTCAGGAATGCAATGAGCATTAGCCACCAAACCATCACCCAAATCAATATTACCTATTGCAACAACATGAATGACCTGATTATTTGCAATCAAGAGTTTATCATAATATGGCTCTCTAAGAGTACCTTGAACCATAAGTTCAGGTGAACGAGTAATATGAAATGAAGCTCCTGAATCAATAATCCATCTGACATCCCTAGGTGCATGAGTAGTAATCAATGGATGACCCTTTCCTTTGTAACTAGGGGAAGTAACCTCATGTTTGGTAGAAGGACTAGAAGATGAACTAAATGAAGAAGGAATGGCAATATGATGTTCCTTGAGTACTTGTTTCAACTCATGAATGTCCTTTTAGCAATCTTTTTCACTATGCCCATCTTTCTTACAAAAGGTACATTTGGGTCTCTCCTTCTTAGGGTTAACCTCTTTAGAAGAGGTGGTGGAAGTCTCACTAGATTCTATCTTGGGCTTGTTCTTTTTCTTCCCTTTCCCTTTGGGTGAATTGGCAACCAGTGCATGAGACTTAGAGACATCATTTTGACAAAGCTTTAATTGTTCCCTAGTCAACCTCTCACAAAATGTCTCAAAATATGGCATATCAAATTTGTCACCCAACCCTTTCATAGTGGAATAAAAGGAAGTGGTAAAATATGAAAAGACACTCGTCAATTTAGATAAAATCAAGAATATGCATTCCTTATTAGTTTTCTCTTTCCCACAACCTATCAACTAAGTTGTAAAGACTTGAATTTAACCAAATAATCCTCAATAGATAGAAATTTATCAATAAAAAGAGATGCAATTTCTGCTTCTAACTATATAGCTCTAAAATCACTAACTTAACCAAAGAGATCCTTAAGCTTATTCCATCCCTCTCGTGGTGTATTGTACCCCTCAATGTCCAGAAGAAAAAGGAATCTAAAATATGTAGTGCAATCAAGCCCATCGCCTCATCACACTTATTCCGATATTTAAATTTCTCAAATTCCCTAGTGATATTTGGTTGTTCTTCATTCAAGGTAGACCATAATCCCTTGGACCAAAGTAATCATTGCATTCTCACCTTCCATGTATGATAATTATGAGGAGTAAAAATCTCAAATCCTTATTCAGCCATGTGAGCCACCAAGTTACGAGCTCAAGAGTCCAAAACAAAAGGTTGACTTCAAGCTGCAATAAATATTGACAAATAGAAAAATCAAGTGGATTGACTTGCACCACTGCAAGGTTGGAGAAATCAGCTTTCCAATGATATATGGAACTCGAAATTCTGACTCTGTATGCCCAAGGAGAAAAATTGCCTATATGGAGCCCACTGAATAAAAGAGGGGGCCGGATTAAGCCCTAGGGTGGATTGACCCTTGGTCACCCACGTGATCACTTGCTACCAATGAGAAAAAAGAGACCCTCGATAGCGCTTGTTGGAGGCAAAATAAAGCCCACTCCATAGACCACTACGTATGGGCTGACACCGCTTCCCTTGCGAGATGTGAACCCTAAACTGGTAGAATTTTTGCGTCCCAGATCCTTTCTCTGTGAGTAGAATGCATGGGAGTCTCCGTGGTGTATGTCTCGAAATTGTTGGATCAATTCAAATCTACGTTCAATAGAAATGATTTGCTTACTTGCTCATCATTGTTATCTCAGCTTAAGGTTCTGTTGATATATATTCCAAGCCTATTGTAATTCAACATTTCACCAGCTAAAAAAAAATAAAATAAAACAAAAACAAAAATAATTGGAAAACTACATATAATCCATGATAAAGAAAACTTTAAATAAAAGTCAAAACTTCAACATCATTTAAACCCATATGTGACAATTACCTAACCTCTAAAGATTAGAAACAAAGTCGTTCAGCTGTGTAAACTCTATTTTGCTGTCAGCAGCTGGGTTTGTTAATGGCTGTTTAACTTATACTTTTAACTTGTGCTTATTAAGATTCCATTTGTCATCAGTCAACTCTGGTTTCTACTCTACGCTATAATCTTTAAAAGAAGACAAATGATTAAGAAACTTCCTAATTGACTCCCATCTCAACAACTACCCGGGTTTGAAGGTCGTACTGAATGCTCCTTTCATTCTCGAATAATCCCACAAAAGTTTTAACTTACGTGAGTATTTAAAGGTTTAGGAAGCTACGAAATTTTTAAAGATTGAATGCTCTTCCAGGTCTGTTTAAATAAACCTTTTCTGGTAACTTCTAAGAATTGTTTGAGGGTTCTCTGTCAAACCACACCATTAGTAATTCAGTGTGACGCCCTCCAAGTAGTTGTGGAGATGTTAGGTATGCTGCGTTTTGACTTTTCGCTTTCAAAACCTAACCTTAGATTTATTCTGCTACATAATCTGATAATAAATGTTTCGGATGTTTCTTATCGCACATTTTTTAATAATGTTTCATTCCCAATGGCCAGAGTCATGCAAAGTTTTGTACTGTCAAAATTCAGGGTTTACGAGAGTTTTCTAACCACTTGAGTGTAATCTTCTTTGTCATCCTTTCAGACCGTTCGATTACCTACATAATGTAATGGAAAATAATTGGCGATTTCTAAAGTTGGAGCAAGATTTTATGCCCCTTGTTGGTTTATTTTGTTTTAGTAGTTATTGTTCAAAATTTTTGTAGTTTTTTTTTTTAAATTAATCAATTATTAATTAATTAATTTATTTTTGGAGTTAATAGTCTATGATTATTTATTTTATTGCTTATATTAAGCAGTTTTGAAATTGTAATTGTTTTCTTATCATATAAATTGTGTCAATAAAAAAATATTTGGAGTAAAATATTAAAGTGGAGGCAAGAAAATGTGTGTAATTATGTGACACATTTTTTAATCATGGATTGATGACTTAATTTCAGCCTCTAGTTTTTTATATGTTATTTCCAATCACTGAACTACAATAGTTCCACCATTATAAGAGAATTCAAATTATCCTTTATGCTCAATTCAAATTTTACATGTGACCATCTATGCAATTAAAATTTAAACAACAAGCTTAGATAAATAGCTCCATGGGACCATCCTATTAACTCCATCGATTCATTTATTAGCTTTGTGACTAAAGAATGCATGTTGATTGAAGAAGATAATGAGATTCACATCCTTCAAATTTTGGAGATGCCCTAGATAGTTGTATGTATAGATCATGACCCAAATATTCTTTTTTTCAATGTGCTAGGTTGTCTTCACTATTCTGCATCTTGTCCACAACTACCTCGCTCTATACCTATGAACTTGACCTTCGATGATTTTAGATCTTGCCTTGTGCACTCTCAGAAATAAATTTGCTAGGGATTGGTATTCTACATCACACTTAGTGTTTTTTTGGTCAAGTTTTGGTATTTAAAAATACAATGATTAGCAACATTCATATGAAATCTAAAATGATCATTAGACTTGATTCACATGCAGTATGACAATTAAATGTTGATAATAACTCTTGAATGTCCTTGTATTGAGAGATATGCATTCTTCAATTGATAAGTTATAGAGTGATGATAACAATAACTAATATTTTTAGTTTGATTATAATGAATGTAGTGATTGCCTTTTTATACATAAACATAACACTAAATCGTGAAGATTTGCGCATAGTTAACCTTGGAACAAAGTGTAAAATGGGCCTAGTTAGCTAAAATGTTTGATTTTGATTTTGCATTTAAATGGATGAAGAAGCACACATGGAATATTCTCACCTCTTATGACCATAAAATGTTTTCTTAGATTGTTTACTTGATTAGCAATGAAAGAAGTGACATGGACAATGACAAAAAACTAACTCTTATAGTCCAGTGAATGTTGAGCTACAACCATCACACAATGGGTTTTTCTTGAGTAGGGAAATTATAGAGATCTTACATAGTTGCACATATGTGTGCAAACATGTGTATTATGTTTTGCCTATGTGTTGGATCCTTTTAATTTTGTTGGTTGGTTAAATTGATGTATTTCAATTTTTTTTGAGTAAGAAAATAATTTAAACTACCAGCAATGATTTAATTATTAAGATGCAAAAAATGAATCCTATTTAATTAAAAAAATGTTACAAATAAACTATTAAATTACAGAGAACATAAAAATATGTCTAAACTATTTTTGTAAACTTTGTATTAAATAAAATATTGAACCAATAAAACTAGTAAAAATGTAACTAGCAACCCTTTGTAGTAAAATTTTCCTTTATGGATATTGGTTCTATTCTATTTTCTCTAAATGTTCAGATTAAATCTTTTACAAATGCAAATTTGCAATTTAGTAATTAAATCCTTCTTTCCAATAAAAGTCTTTTGGAAACACATAGTTTTTCATGTTTTTAAATTTAAATGAACAATGTTATATGTAATTAAAAAAAAATTCTATTTTTTTTATAAAAAGGTGATAAGACACCCATACTATATTAATAAACCGTAATTACATAAAAAACCAGGAATGTATCATCTAGTTGATAATAATTACAAAAGTCTCCCACATACAACAAGGAGTATAGTGAAACTAACCAAAAGGAGAAAAAACTACAACATCATAAACATTTCAACTACTCAGAATTTGAATCATGATGCTCTTGAGGAGGCGAGAGTGGGAAAGGAAGAGTAAAGGAGGGAGTACCTAGTGCACATGGGGGGCCTGGAGCTAGGTGAAGGGTGTGATAGCGTAAGAAACTAATTGTATTGAAAGCCTCCTTTGCCCTATCTATAAGCTCATCTTGTTAATTTTAATGTAGCTCGGACATGTGTTCTAGTCTCGGGTGTTGATTACGAGGCTAGAAACACAACTGGAATAATTATCTCCATACCTAGAAAATTAATTTCTCAAGAGACTTCTAGACATTATGGTTTGTTAGAGTCTAATTAATCTTAGCCATTGATTGACATTAAATCATGGCCATTGGTTTTCAATGAGAGGATTATAAAAGAGAATCAATGGGCATTTGGAGAAGACAGATCTAAAAAACATTTGCAGTGATAGCAAATAAATAAATTTGCAGATAGCAAATTGATTTGCAGTGAGAGTAAGGATGCAGTGATAGCATTGGAGAGCAGTATTGGAATTGCAGGAGAAGAAAATTATTTCCAGAGAAGGAAAATATTTATGGATAATAAAATATTGCTGGAGCAATTGAGGGAAGGAAAACTATCGAAAAGAAAATTGTCGGAGCTCTACCAGTAAGAGTCAAGCAATTTTGTATCTCTTAATTTTCTGCAGTTGAATAAAATTCTTATGTTCTAACCCTTGGGGGTTTTTCTAGGGACAATTTGTCCAAAAATATTGTGTTCATTTTGTTTTTCTATCTCCGTGATTATTTGTGAAGTTGCAGCTGTATTATTTTTTAATATTTGCTGGGAATTAATTTTTTGGCAATCAAATAATCTATATAAGATAGGAAATTAATAATTAGTAGCTGCAATAGAATTTTCACATGGTATTAGAGCAGATCTGAGGGCAGAAAAAAAGCTCAATACGGGCACAGGGAGAAAGAAAAAATAATAAATAAATAAATTTAGGGTTTATAAAACCTAGTTTGACCTCTTCAAAATTATTATTATTATTTTCTTTTGAGATGGCCTCAGCAAGTTTAAGAGATCAGGATAGATTGAATGGAGCCTCAAATTTTGGTGTCTGGAAAGCTAGAATTTCTTTATTGCTGGAAGAGAATGGTATCAAGGAATATGTGACCACTGTTGTCCCTATACCTACAGATGCAACACAACTCTTAGAATATAAGAAGGAAGATGCCAAGGCAAGGAGGCTAATTCTTAATGGTGTTAAGGATCATATTGTTCCATATATTACAAAGTTAGATACAACCAAGATGATGTGGGATGCCATTCTAAATCTGTACTAGAATGTTACCACTAACCGAAAGCTAATTCTCAGAGAAAAGTTGAGGAATACCCAGATGAACAAGGGAGAAGACGTTACAAGTTACCTCACCAGGCTTAGACTTGTTAAGGATGAGTTGGCAGCTATTGGAGACAAACCAAATGATGACGAGCTAGTACAAATAGCCCTGAATGGGTTTACTAAGCAGTGGGATGTCTTTGTTCAAGTTATTAATGGACGAGACACCTTACCAAGTTGGGATCGACTATGGAGTGACTTCACTCAGGAGGAGCTTAGACTAAGTCTTGTCAGTGGAACCAACAGTAATAGTCAGAAAAGTGAGGTGGAACAGGAAACCATTGCCCTAGCAGGAAAAGGGAAAGCGAAGAAGGGGTCTAGCAAAGGATCAAATCCAAAAAGTGAGAAGAAGAAGGACTTGTCTAAGATCAAATGCTATGGCTGTCACGAGTTCAGCCACTATGTCAGCGATTGTCCACAAAGGAAGAAAAATGAAAAGAAAGGCAAGAAGTAGACGGCAACTTCAACAAGTGTAGATGAACTTTCTAGTAGAATCAAGGATGAGTTTGCACTCATAGCTTGCCTAACTAGCTCAACCTCACAGGGTGTTTGGTATATAGACAGTGGGGCATCATTTCATATGACAAGAGTTAGGGAGTACTTCTCCAGCTACAAGGAGGAGGACATCAGATTCCAGATTCAAATGGGGAACAAGTCCAAGTGTAATCCAGTTGGGAGAGGGACTGTTCTATTTCAGAGGGAGAATGGCGAGCCTATTTCCATTCATGATGTATTGTATGTGCCAGACTTGGGCATGAATCTAATTTTTGTATCTGTCCTTCAGGATAAAGGCTACAATGTACTATTTAGTGGGGCACATGTTTTAATCAAGCATAAGGATTGGAAATCACCCATAGCTATTGTAGTTAGGAGCGGCTGACTTTATAGGTTGCAGTTTGATACTCCTAAGGCACTAGTGAGTAGTAGTAATCCTAGAGATCAAGGAGAGCTATGGCATAGGAGGATGGGCCATATACATCATGGAGCACTTAAATTGCTTTGTGAGATAGTGACAGGTGTTCCAGAGGTGAGCACAGAGCATGATGATGTATGTAAGGGATGTGTGTTGGGGAAGTTTGTGAAAGCAGCTTTTTTGAGGAGTGACATTAGATCCAAGGGGGTTCTTGAACTAGCACATTCATATATATGTGGACCAATGTCAACGAAGTCTCTTAGAGGATATGAGTACTTTGTTACTTTTATTGATGATTTATCCAGGAAGACTTGGATATACTTCTTGAAGACCAAGGATGAGATCTTCAGTCACTTCCAAGAGTTCAAAGCTCTTGTAAGAATTTGACAGGCAGGAAGGTAAAGGTTCTTCGGTTAGACAATGGAGGCGAGTACAAAGGGAAAGAGTTCCAGGAGTTTTGTATGAGGGAAGGAATCAAGAGAGAGTGGACCGTTCCTTACAATGCATAGCAGAATGGGGTTGCTGAGAGGAAGAATCATTCTATATCGGAGGCAGCAAGGGCTATGTTGTATGACCAAGATATGCCATGTTACTTATGGGTAGAGGCATGCAGTACAATAGTATACATACAAAATAGGGTTCCACATAAGGTATTGGGCAAGATGACACCAGAGGAGGCATTCTCAAGGAAGAAGCCATATGTTAGTCACTTAAGGATATTTGGAAGTTTGGCATTTTGTCACATTCCAGGGCCTACACGTTCCAACTTAGATCAGACTACAAAGAGAGGGTACTTTGTGGGGTACAACGAGACCTCAAAAGCATATCAGATATTTATTCCAGGGACCAGGAGGATTATAGTTAGGCATGATGTCAAATTCATGGAGGACAAGGCATATAGGATGTCTAGAGATTTGCCAGCAGATGATCAAAATGAGAAGCCAACAGAAGCTCCAATGATTCTTCTACCAGAATAGGGGTAGCGAAGCACAAGTACAGTTACTAGTATAAGCACAGGCTCAGGTGTTGAGAGTTCTTAGAGTATGGAGCAACAGATACAACAAATCCAAGAGATGCATCAAGAAGATATGGATTTTGATATTTCATCCTCTATAGTTGACAGGAGGAACCATGAGGTTCAACAGACACATAGGGATACTCAGGAGTTTGTGGGAGCTTCTAGGATGACTAGTAGACAGCGAAAACAACCAGCCAGGTATAATGACTATGTGGCATTGGTTAGTCAGTTGGTAGATAGCGAACCTTCCAACTATCAGGAGGCTACACAGCAACAGGTGTGGCAAGATGAGATGGTTGAGGAATATACCTCAATAGTGAAGAATGATGTGTGGGAGGTTGTGCCTAGACTGACAGATATGGCAGTGGTTGGATCACATTGGATCTATAAGATTAAGCACGGTGCAGATGGTAGCATCAAGAAATACAAGGCAAGGTTCATGGCCAAGGGGTTCTCTCAGAAGGAGGGAATAGACTATGATGAGACATTCGCTCCAGTGGCCAGGTATACTTCTATACATGCTGTAATCTCACTTGCAACACATATGGGATGGCAGATCCATCAAATAGATGTCAAGATGGCATTTCTTAATGGTGAATTGGTAGAGGAGGTATACATAGAACAACTAGAGGGCTTTGTAGCACACAACAACGAAACCCACGTGTGTAGATTGAAGAGAGCTTTGTATGGACTCAAGCAGGCTCCCAGGGTGTGGTATGAGTGCATTGATAGATAGTTGTAAGGAATAGGCTTTGTGAAGAGTGAGGTGGATGCTAACCTCTACTACTTGGTGGTTGGGGGTGAAGTTCTCATTCTTGTTCTTTATGTGGATGACTTGTTTTTAACAGGTTCACTGGGGCTCATAGAGGAGTGCAAGAGGGACTTTGCAGTAGAGTTTGAGATGAAGGATTTGGGACTTATACACTACTTTCTAGGCATGGAAGTGTGGCAGACAGATGGAGAGATTTTCCTTGGACAAGGGAAATACTGCATTGAAATCTTGAAGAGGTTTGAGATGCAGGATTGCAGAGCCATGTCTACACCTATGATCACAAATTGGAAGAAGGTAGACTCATCCAAGGAAAAGGATGTAGACCCCACCTTATACAAGAAGTTGATTGGATCTCTCATGTATTTGGTCAACACTAGGCCAGATATATCTTTTGTAGTAAACTCTCTTAGTCAATTCATGGTTGAGCCGAAGAGAGTACATGGGATAGTGGCAAAGCATGTGTTGCGGTATTTATGTAGTACAATCGAGTATGGGATCAGATATGCTTGAGGTGATGGTATCAGGTTGATAGGCTATACTAATGTAGATTGGGCAGGTAGTACAGTGGATAGGAAAAGTACTTCAGGGTGCTGCTTTAGTTTGGGATCAAGAGTTGTCTCTTGGTACAGCAGGAAGCAAAAGTCTGTCGTTCTGAGTTCTGTAGAAGCAGAGTACATAGTAGCTAGCATGGCAACATGTGAGGCTATATGGCTTTGGAAGTTGCTGGTAGCCTTGTTTGGTCAGAGGGTTGAGACTACGGTGATACACTATGATAATCAGAGTTGCATCAGATTATCTAAAAATCTAGTGTTTCATGATAGGTCTAAGCATATAGACATCAGGTATCTTTTTATCAGGGATTGTGTACAGCGGAGGATTGTTCAACTACAGTATATACCTATAGATCAGCAGGTAGCAGACATTTTGACAAAGGCATTGGGGAAGGCAAAATTCATTTTCTTCAGAGATAAGTTGGGTGTTATGTAAAACACCTTCGTCACTAAGAGGGAGTGTTAATTTGAATGTAGCTCAGATAGGTGTTCTAGTCTCGGGTGGCGATTACGGGGCTAGAAACACAACTAATTATCTCCATACCTAGAAAATTAATTTCTCGAGAGACTTCTAGACATTAGGATTTGTTAGAGTCTAATTAATCTTAGCCATTGATTGAGATTAAATCATGGCCATTGGTTTGCAATGAGAGGATTATAAAAGAGGATCAATGGGCATTTGGAGAAAATAGATCTGAAAAACATTTTTAGCGATAGCAAATAAATAAATTTGTAGTTAGCAAATTGATTTGCAGTGAGAGCAAGGGTGCATTGAGAGCATTGGAGAGCAACAGTGGAATTGCTAGAGAAGAAAATTATTTCCAAAGAAGGAAAATATTTCTGGATAATAAAATATTGCCGGAGCAATTTCAGCAGGAGCAATTGAGGGAAGGAAAATTACCGGAAAGAAAATTGTTGGAGCTCTGCCAGTAAGAGGCAAGCAATTTTGTATCTCTTAATTTTCTACAGTTGAATAAAATTCTTATGTGCTGACTGGTTTTCCCTTTGGGGTTTTTCCAGGGACAATTTGTCCAATAATATTGTGTTCATTTTGTTTTTCTATCTCCGTGATTATTTGTGAAGTTGCAGCTGCATTATTTTTTAATATTTGGTATGAATTAATTTTTTAGCAGTCAAATAATCTATATAAGATAGGAAATTAATAATCAGTAGCTGCAATAGAATTTTCACACATCCAGTAACTAAAATCTATGGGCATTTAGGGGGCAATTGAATGCATTGGCACAATCCAATCTAAGGCCCCTTTGTAAGCTCGTGTAAACATAGGCAGCATGGTGCGATGTCTATGGGAGCCATCTATCAAACACCCCTTCTATCAGTGCCTCAACCCTCTTGGTATTCGTACATTGCCAGCATTATCCGCCACTTATCTACACTAAAGAAGGAATTGTGAATTAGCCCACACCCAATTGCATAAGAGTACTCCTGGTCTTGGGTTAAATAAAAAGGATTAGACATAAAAGTGGCAGTGATCTCGGATCCCTTGATATGCCTATCTCTGGGTAAAATAGATAATACCTAAGCACACAACGAATTAGAAAATTGCACTCAAATTGTCAGTGACTATAATTGTATACTCCACAATCTTAAGGGATTAGACTTAAGACTGAGACTTAGGATATGTGAATCTAGAAACATGAGACAATCATATAATAAGAATACTAGCAATTAAAGACTAATTTGTGAGAGTGGATTTAACTCCCCTTCACTCCAAGTTGTACATGGATTAGGAGGGTCATCCTCGAAAGATCTAAAAAACTATGTTGCAAAGCTTTATGATAAAATATTACAGAATGAAACTAAATCTTCTAACATAGTTCTTGATGTAGTCACAATAGGAGGGTCCAAGAAGGAATGTCCAATCATGTAGCCTATCAATAATAACTCATCCAAAAACCACTGCACAACACAAAAATTCCCCTAAAACACCATAGATTATTCATTAGATAACTTTTAATATTATCATTGAATTACAAACTCAAGATCTATCTTAATGGGCCCTAATACATGCTAGGTTGTAATTGTTTGATTACCATAAGATCGCATAAATGGATAGTTGCCCCACACAATTCCTACATATAAAACACTCACTAACTATGGAAACACCACTTGTAAACTTACCACAATTGGGCACATAATGATTTCCAATATAATATAACCTCATGATTTTACCATAGACATGTCGAATGGGCTACACATTGACTCAAGTACAAGTATATTTAATTCTCATGCTAGTAGACAACATTCCTAAATATGAGATTAAATACTTTTAGATTATATCCCACATCATACTATTGGTAGCCACATTATCTCTCTGATCTCACTCCCTCATTGTTGAACCTACTTTCTATGCTCCTACTCCATCCTAGTTTTCTTTACTTACTTTCATCTTATTCAAAATGAGAGGAACCTCCTGCAACAAAATGATGAAAAATGCACGAAATTACAGATTTATAGAAATAGCAGAAACACAGAAGGAATTTATTGATCGCAGGCCACTTCGAGGGAGCAACCTCCTTTGAGCAAGGTCAATACAATAAATTCATGGATGCCTTCATTGGCCTCAACACGTACTTATATACTAAGTCTAATCTAAACAACTACTACTTGGACCCATGAATGTGGGATAATACAATATGCTCACGGGATGACTTACAAAGCATATGCATCCATAGCAACTACTATAATAACAAAGTAAAGAGAAGGGCTAAACATGGGTTCCTAACATCCCCTCCCTCTTAGAAAAGCTTTGTTCTCAAAGCTTAAGATGTGGAAATTGTTATTGAATATGAAAGAGTGGTTCACATGTTGCATCCTCTGGTTACATTCCATGCCACTGAATTAATACCTCTGTGATGGATCGAGAGCGAAGTTGACAAGTGCACTTGTCGAGGATTGCCTCTGGCTCCAAAAGGATGGATCCTTCATTATGAAGTTATGGTAAAATAGTTTGTGCTTTGATGTTTGTGCCAAGAACTTTCTTTAGACAAGAGACATGAAAATACTAGGTGAACTCGAGAAGAAGGTGGGAGCTCCAATTTATAAGAAACTAGCCCAATCTTTTGAAGAACCTTATATGGCCCATATAACTTTTGAGTCAGTTTATGACACCCTTTGAGTTTTAAGGATGATTGCTTGTATGGCTGCAGGTGAAGTAAAAGAATATCACCTACTTGAAAAGTGTGCTCAGAATGGTGCTGATCGGCTTGTTGTTTCATTCTATTTCTTGCCATGTGAAGATTATCCTACAAGATACTGAGAATCTGAACCTAGGTTTGGAGAACCGTGTCGACTGCCTAAATTGGTGAAGATGGACTGGGTTGCATCTAAATGGAATGGAGCTAGGTAATGATTCCATGTGAATTTTTCTTAAGAAGCTTTTCCATGCGATGTGAACTTATGATGCTGAGAGACCCCAATTGTAAGCCCTTCAATGTGTGTTTTTGCCCATTGTCTGAAAACTACATCTAAAGCTCAGCAAAATCCCATAAGATGGGTCCAAGTGTGCGTAACTATTGGGCTCCCAAAACTACATCACATCCACCTAAGGGCAAGACAAACATGTCGGAGCATAGGTTATAAACTCCAACAAAGATATGCACATTGTGACACTTCCCTATGCAAGGCAATGTGTCCCCATTAGCACTCATGAATTCAAATTTGGAGCAAGGATGGATAAAACAATCAGCCTATTTCACGATTCTGGGGTCAATGAAGTTATGAGTGCTACCAGAATCAATGAGTATGGTAAGAGGGAGCTTCTTGAAGTAACCCTTGATCTGCATGGTTTGTGGGGTGGTGACTCTTGGTACAACATGGAGAGAGATCTTTGGGGGGTCTTTTTGAGAAGCAGGTTCAACAAGAGGTTGTTGAGCTTCTTCTTGATCATCTGATGTATCCTGAGCATCTACCCAAACTTTAGTGTTGGATGAAGAGTCCACATTCAATAGGTAGAGTTTTTTCTCAACACATCGATAGCCTGAAGTGAATTTCTCATCACAATTATAACGAAGTCCTTTTTCTCTGTGTTTGCATCTCTACTTCAGTCAAATGCTTGATAGGAGTTGTTCTAGGAGCTGGTGTTGTTTGAGATTTTTGGAGCTGAATTGTTGAATAAAACCAAATTGGAGTTGGATCACTACTGAGCTATGATCTTATTCTCTACCAACTTAGCCAATCCTAGGGCTTCCATCACTATGCTGGGATGGAATTTTCAAATTCTATTTGATATTCTCTGACAATGCTAGTTTGACGAAGTTTAGAGAGTGCTCCACTGAAGTCATCAAAAGCACTAGGGCCAAATCGTTACAAAATGAGTTTACAAAAATCAATCCATTTTGGCTCGTTAGGAGCCATAATATACCAATGGAACCATTGAAGGGCTTCATGTTCCAAGTGAAAGGATGCAAGCGGGACTTTGTTGACATCAAAAGTATTATGCAGAGTAAATATTGTTCTACTCAGTATATCCATCTAATCAGATCTTCACCATTGAATCAAGGAAAATCAAGATTTGACCCATGAAAATTGCTAGAAGAAGAAAACCCTGTGTTTAAAGAAGACTCTGGTTGCCATTTGTTGTTCATGGTTGAATGTTGAAGATTAAAGCCGAGAATTTTTTCATCAAGATCTTGGATTTTGGTCTTGAGGGCTACAATTTCATCCTCCATTTTTTTTCTCTTGTTTAGGTTACAACCATAACTAGGAGATTTTTTTTTTGGAATGGGTAGAAAAATGTGTGCTCAAACTTTTTTAGTAAAGGAAAATTCTAATTTGGGGAAAACTACAATGGGTAATTGGGGTTTGACTAGATTTTGGACACTTCCTGAAAGGAATGGGAGAAGAAAATGGTGATTTCAGAAGTAGGGTGAAAAAAGGGGAAAATTTTTCTTGGAGACACAAAGGAGCAGAAATATGAAAGGAATGATGGGGTAAAATTTCAAGGCTATTAGGTGAGATTCGAAGAAGTTATGGCAAACCCTAAAGGAAGGGTTTTAAGCTTGAACATTTGCAGGTTTTTTCATTCAAACCCTGAAAGTTCAAAGTCTTAAGGTCTTGCGCTTTATCTTTTAATTTTGAGTTGACCTCCTATAATGGGTTCCTGGTTTCTCAAGTTATAACCTTTGTCTTTTAGCTCGGCCCTTATGCATTTCTTTACCACCTTTTCCTGCGTGCTTGAGAAAAAAATGATAAGTCCAAGATTACTCTATGCCATGGTGAAATTTGTCGCATGTTTGTGTTCTTGTATGTACAAGTGTGAATGTACATTGGCGTGTCCCAAAATGTTCAAATCGGCCTTGAAAAAAGTGAGAAAAATGGTTGTATGCATCTTTGTATGCATACTGGGTTTGCATGTACATTTGGGAATTTATCGCAGATTATGAGAATATTCTGTGCTTGTATATCGGGTTGCATTTTTTTTGTGTTGTATGTTCAAAGCTCGAATGAGAAAGATACATTGGAAATGTGCAAGGGAAATATACATTGCAATGATGCAAGCCAACATACAAGAGGAAATGTACGTAGCCAGCATGCATTCGCTATAGTGAAAGGGGTTTGTATGTGCGAGATGCAAGTGCAATATACATTCGCCACATACAACGGAAAGATGCATTGGTCGATGCATATGCAAGAAGAAACATGTACATTTGCAAAGATGCAAGGGGTCTTGTATATTCGGCAACATACATAGCAGGAGATGCATTTGGTGGGGTCTACCTCACATACAAGGCAGAATGTATATGCAATATACATTCACTATATACGAAGGAAATATGCAAAGGGCTAATATACAAGAGGTGGGGCCCGCAGATATACAAAGGGGATTGTATGTGTTTGACATACAATGTGAGCATACAAAGCAGAATGTATATTGGGTAGATACATCAACGGCAATGTACAAGGTGATACATGCAATGTAGGTACTAAAGCATGGGGCCAACTAGTTGTATGTTCGCATTGTATATGCGACATACAAGTTGATATACAAAAGAAAACATACAATCTGGACCTAATTGAAAATCAAATGCAGTGAATGAATATTTGGGGTCCGCTGCTTGTATCTGAGGTGCATTGTATATGTCAAGATGCAAGGTAGAGGAGATGCAACCCAGATGTGAGAGGAGAATATGTTTTGGCAGATTTCAAGTTGAAGTCCGCGGGTTGCATGTTATGCATTGTATATGCAATATACAACGAAAAGATACAATGAGAAAGATACAATGCAGATTCCAAAGGATGTTCCAGTCTAGCAGATAAAGTGTTGAAGTCCATGGATTGCTTGTAAATGCATTATACAATGTGATATGCAAAAGGGGGAGATACAAGCCGGACCTGAACCCGATTTCAATTTGATTTATAAATATTTGGGTTCCGCACTTGTGTGTAGGCAGTTGTATGCATATGCATGTTCTTTTGCATATACAAGGCGAAAAGGGCAAAATAGATGGAGGAAAAGTTAACGATGGAAGCACAGGGTGCCTACATGGCATGTTCTTATTGGCTGGTGACTTTTCAGCATGTTTTGGCGCCATTGATCTTGGCGATAGAAGGAAGATCGATGACCGATTTTAAACTTTCTTGCAGTGAGGGTTTTCTTTGTATCTGTGGCCACATTTCAGGTGGGAAAACCTCTTATGCATTCGCTGTTGTGTTTCAAGAGGAGTTGCGGGTAGCTGGGCCATTAATGGTGAAATCACAGAGGTATGGGTCGATGATTGACAGTGACCTACCAGATTTGTAAGGAAAATCTTCAAATGGCTGCACACATTCTGAGTTCACCTGCTCTCTCCTCTTTGTCTCCATATTGCATTGATCAATTTGGGCACCATTTTTGGTGCGATGTATCTAGCAATTTTTGGCAAATTTTGATGTGCAATGTAATTAATTACTGAGGGCACAACCTTGCTATAAAAGGCAGACTGTGTTACTCATTTGTGGTTGTTGAAAACTGGAAAAATTTGGGTATTGTAATAAGATACAACTTTGCTGGTGGCTCTATTTTGTGCCTTGTGAGTTTATGAGTTGTATGTCGAATGTATTATGCATAGAATTCATCAGTTTTATGTTGATTTAAATGAGTAATGCTTCATTGCATGTGTTTTGTTATTTGTCTCCAAGTTGAATGTGCTCTTCTTCTGAATCTAAACAGCTAAGGGGTGTTTGAGATTCTAGGACATGGGTTTGCTATGTTGAATGCTTGATCTTTTACTTCTACTCAATGAGTAGATTAAATGTTTTGGGTTAAGTGTTGGGAAGAATATATTGCAGTGAGGATGTTTGTAAGCAAAAATAACTGAATACTTAGTCTTGGGTAGTGTTTGTAAGGTGGACATTACAAAAACCCCCTTGAAATCTGATTATTGTTTTAAGTCTATGGTAAACATTCATATATATATATATATATATATATATATATATATATATATATATATATATATATATATATATATATATATTGACTCTGAGCCCTGAATAGGCACAGTCTGATCTTGTATTGAGGTTACACCCAAGGCCCCAGCCTTGCATCCAGATACAAAATCAAACTCAAACTTTAAATACAACCATTAAGACATTAGAAGTAGTTTTAGGACTGAAATCCTCTATCTCACAGCTGAACATAAGCCCAAAGCTAGCCCCTCTGCACTTATTTTACAGTTTTGGTCTACATAAGAGAGGATTTATCTGCTTTATGACAACATCCTAGTTAGTTCATGTATGTATCATATGGGTGTTGAATAGGGAATACCCCCCTTGGTTCTGTAGAGCCTAAAGAAGAAGAGGAGATATTTATAGAGTCTATCTCTTATACTATTCCCCCTGGCTTGGAAATCCTATTGATCAATGATGGCTACCTTATAAGGATAACTAGGAAAAAGCATCTAGTGGGGAAAAACTCCAACAGATTTGGTAACTCCGCTGGGGAATGCTTTGTGTAAGAACCCTGGTGAAAAATAATTCCTAGTTGTAGGTGGCGACTCCGAACAAATCTCCCAACCGGTAAAGTGAAATTTTGTATGCAAGGGAGAAGATCCCTGCGTAATCCTTTATTTGAAGAATTACCCAGAAAAATGATGTATAGGAAAAAAGGGACTATTCAAGCCAGTCAAGAAGGTTCTCCCAGCTCCAGAAATAATGATAATATCTAAGATAATCCAGGATCTTCAGAGCGGACAATACCTTATTTTTCAAACACAAAGCTGAAATCTAGGATGTATATGAAAGACAATAAGGTGTTAATTTGAGAATGAGATCAGAGGTGTTTCAAGAACACCCTTTCTTAGATCCCTCTGAGAGATTTGAAGAGACTGAGTCCCCAAGGGATGATGATGATGACCAATATGGAAAGGGACCATCCTCTTCTATGCCCAAAGATCAAGAATTAGCTGAAGAAATCAAAAGCCTAAGAGCTAAATTGGAATATTTGCAGGCTATGAAGATTAGAGATGATATGAGACAAAAGGTGCAGGCTCTGAGAACTACTCAACATGATTCAGTTCCTACTCTTGATAATGCAAACGTGTTAAGAAACCAACAAAGAAATGAAGTCCAGTATCAACAAAATGATCAGAGACAGAATGCAAATAATGTTAGGGTACCAATGAACAATGTAAGAAATTAGAATGTAAATAGGAATGCAAATGTCAATCAGTTTGGTAGACAGCCTATGCAGTTGGATAGATTCAGGCAACTGGTTTTTGATGGTATTCCTAGTTACCCTAACCCCATTGATAAACATGTAAGACCCCAGATACCAAAGTTTTTCGGGAATAATGTTGTGTCAAGTGAGGACCATTTGAAAGCCTTTCAGAATGTTATGGACAACTTTGAAGTTGAGCATGAGGATGTATTTATGAAATTGTTTATGCAATCCTTAGTTGATGAAGCTAGAGAATGGTATAAAAATCTACCTGACCGGAGTGTTTCATCATGGGATGATTTCAAATGGATTTTTAAAGAACAATATGGTGACAAAACTGACCCAAGATTTTTTGTAAATGAATTCACTAGTATTACTAAAGGGTCGAATGAGCAGGTTGCAGATTTTAATGCCAGGTTTACTAAAGTGTTGAATAAGCTACCTTTCCATATGAGGCCTAATGAACCAATGTGTGTGGTGCTCTACAAAAATGCTTTTGATGCAAAGATGACCTATGGGTTAAGAGATAAGGGTCCTACTAGTCTCAGGGATGCTTTCAGGATTGCAACAAATATTGAAAATAATAGGAAAGCATTTGGTAAGGTAAACAAAAGGGATGATGTAAAGATTCTACAAAATCTAAATAAGCCTCAAAGTACTCAAGGTAATGCATCTACTTCTGAGGATAAATTAGATAAATTGACAACTGTTGTTAAGGACTTAAGTTATAGACTTGCTAAAAATGAAAAGGGAATAGGTCTTGACAGGTAGGTTTACCAAATGCAAGAAAAGAGACCATCATTGCATGATATGCCATATAACACTAATTGGCATAATGGTAAACCCATTCTCCTGAACAACAACACTAATCAGAGAGCTTAAAATGCCAAGGAGACTCCTGATCCTTTGAAAAGGGCTATTAATATTGTTGATGACACCCCATGGTGCATAATATGTCAAATGCCTCACTCACAGTTGCAATGTATGATTGCTCAATATTTGTACAATAATGCAAGTGCCTGTGATGAATGCAATGAGCCACATTGTATTGAGGATAATAGTGTAAATATGTTGTCCATAAATAGGGAGTATTCTTCCTATGATGCAAATGAAAGCGCAAATTATGGGACTCAGGTCTACCAGCAGATTTCCTATGATGATGATGATGAAGATAATTATGCGTATGCGCAGGACTCATGCATATTTCTGAATAACTTGAGGAGACCTTCTGATGAAGAAATTAGAGCTCTCACAGCTGCAATAGTGGCTCAGGTCAAAAACAATTATAATCTTAGAGGTAAAGCTCAGGTAAGTGATCCACATCAACCAGAAAACACCTTTGTGAATCAACCAGTGCATAATCATAAAGTGGCTGGACCACAAAAGACACAATGGAACAACAATAAGAAGAACTCTAAGCAAAAGCTAGGTCATGATTCTCAAGGACTAGAAAATAAAATTCCCCAAAGTGAGGATCAAAATAAGGATTCTCAGGTCCTAGATAACAGTCAGAAGGCTGTTAAGATTAAAGTTTGATCGGCTCAGGATAAGGGTAAAACCACGGCTCAGGCTCGACTGTTATACAAAATTATGCTCCCTTTGACATAACTCAGGTTTTGTCCTAGGTAAAGATCTCTATTCTGTTGATGGAGATGATGAAGGTTGAGGAATTTATAAATAAGGCTTTGTCCTTAATCTCAGGGGTAGCTTGTCAGGCAGAGCAAAATGTTGAGGTCCAAGGTAAGAAACAGGCCTTGTGTATCGAAGAGGATGAGGTTCCTGAAGTTTATCTGGGGGTGACAATGATAAAATGTCCATCACAGGTTGAGCCATTTTATGTCTCCCTTGTTATTAATGGAAAAACAATCAAGAATTGTATGCTTGATTCTGGAGCATCAACAAATATTATGCCTCTGGCTATCATGCAACAAGCTGGATTGAAGATAGATAAGGCATGTGGAAAATGCTATGCAATGGATACTAGGGAGGTGTCAGTTATTGGAATCATGAAAGATGTGGATTTTAGGTTAGCCGCATATCCAAAAAAAACTTATAAAATGAACATAATAGTGGTTGACATAAAGCCACAATATGGTATGCTGTTGTCAAGAAGATGGACAGCATTGATTGGAGGAAGTATGCAGTTAGATCTATCATATGCCATGATTCCAATGAATGGTAAAGATGTCAAACTGGTCAGAGAAGAAAGGTCATCAGAAATAGTTGAGGATCAAGATTCAGAGGAACATGTCTGTTTTGTGGATACTGACTGTGAGAACTTCAAAGTTGTCTCGGGTGATCAAGGAGGTAAAAGGAAAGATATTTGCATTCAAGAGCTTGACCAGCAGGATCTCTGGACTATGTATTTTGATGGAGCCTGTTCAAAGGAAGGTTCTGGTGCTGGAGTTGTGTTTTGTCTCCAGAGGGTAAGCTTCTGAAATTCTCTTTTCTATTAAAGTTTGTCTGCACAAATAATATTGCAGAATATGAGGCTCTGTTGCTAGGATTGAATATTGCTTTGAAGCATGTGATCAAGATGCTCAAAGTATTTAGGGACTTAGAGTTAATTGTTTCCTAGGTTAGGGATAAGTATGCTTCAAAAAATAAAAGGTTAAAATAGTATAAGTATGTTGTGTGGGATACAATTGAATTGTTTGATGCATTTTCAATAGACTGGATAGAAAGATCAAAAAATGTCTGGCCATAAGGCTAGATGATATTACTCTATCTAATGTTACAAATGTTGAGGTTAAAATTAGACCTGCAGTACCAAAAAATATATGCAGTTGGCAAGTATTTGATGATGATAAAGATTTGCTAAGGTTCCTGCACTACATGGATGAATATGAGAACCAAGAGATTGATTTTTAGAATTTTGTAGAGGTTGTCGATGGAAAAGAAACTCTTTTGGGGAAAGAAGTGATTCAACTTAAGACAAATAAAATCCCCAGAGGGCTGGTTGCTCTAGAGAGAGCATTTGACAATAGAGACCAATTTATTACAAAGGCATCTCCTACAAACAAGGATGACTTGGAGGAGATAAACTTGGGGACACATCATGCCCCCAAAAGGGTATATATTGGCAAACAGCTCAAGCCACATATCAGAAGTATGTTGATAGTATTATTGAAGAAATATAAGCATGTCTTTGCCTGGTCATATGAGGACCTGAAGGCTTATAGAGAAGAGCTATTCCAACATGAGATCCCTTTGAAGCTTGAAGCTAAACCATTTAGGCAAAAACAAAGACCTATCAACCCAACTCTGGCTCCAAAGATGCAAGAAGAGCTTATGAAGCTTAGGGAGGCTGGAATAATTGTGCCTATCAGACACTCAACTTGGGTGTCCAATCTTTTCCCAGTTAGAAAGAAAAATGGTGACATAAGGCTTTGTGTTGACTTTAGAAACCTGAATGTATCTTCTTTGAAGGATAATTATCCATTGCCTAACATGGAGGTTATGCTGTAGAAAGTAACTGGTTGTGAGCTTTTGTCCATGATGGATGGATTTTCAGGATACAACTAGGTGAACGTAAAAGAATCTGAACAATACAAGACTGCCTTTACCACTCCATGGGGAACTTATGTATATGTGAGAATGCCATTTGGACTAACAAATGCTAGTGCCACATTTTAGAGGGCTGTGGATGTTGCTTTTGCATGATTGATTGACTCAATTCTGACTGTATATCAGGATGATCTAACTGCCTATTCAAAAGGGGAGGAGTAGCATTGCATGCACCTTGAACAAATTTTTATTAGAGCATTGGAATATGGCATTTCACTTAACCCAAATAAATGTGCTTTTGGGGTAGTGGAAGGAAAACTATTAGGACACATTATTTTCAAGGATGGAGTTAGGATTGATCTTGAAAGGGTTGCTACAATTGACAAAATTCAAATTCCTAAGACAGTGAAAGGCATTCAGTATTTCTTTGGGCAAATTAATTTTGTTAGAAGATTTGTCCCCATCTTTGCAGAGACTACAAAAGATATTTCTAAAATGTTGAAGAAGGGTGAAACCATCAAATCGGGAAGTGAAGCAACTAAATCATTTCAGAATATCAAAGAAGCTATAAAGATGGCTCCTATGTTAAAATCTCTTAATTTTTCTAAGCCATTTCAGTTGTTCACATTTGCTTCTTTTCATACTGTTGCTACATATTTATTGCAGAAAAATGAAGATGGTTTTGAGCAACCTATTGCTTTCTTTAGCATGTCATTGCAAGCAGCTGAACTAAAATATGATATCATGGAAAAGCAGGCATATGCATTAGTTAAAGCAGTCAAAAGTTTTAGGCCATACTTCGTAGGCTCTCAGATAGTTGCATATGTGCCCCATGTAGTAGTCAAGGACATTTTCACTCAGCAGGAGGTGACAGGAAGAAGATGCAGGTGGATTAACAAGTTACAAGAGTTCAACATTGAGATACAAATCACAAAATTGGTAAGGGGGCAAGGTTTGGCTAAAATGATGACACAATCAAACTTGGAGGCATGCTAGGTAAATATAGCTCAGGATGAAGTTGTTAATATGTCAGAATCTGAATGGTACAAGGATATTGTATATTATTTACAGAGTTTGAATTGTCCTTCCTACTTCAGTGATAGTCAGAAAAAGGACCTTGAAGCTACACGCAATCAAATACATAATCCTTCAAGGAGAGTTGTATTGGAAAAATCTTGATGGTGTATTACTTAGATGTGTGGATAAAAATCACGCTGAAGATATTCTAAATGACATGCACAAAGGAGTGTGTGGTGGACATTACACTTCTAAGACAACAACTCATAAAATTCTTAGAACAGGCTATTGGTGGCCCACCCTTTTCTCAGATGCACAAAGACTGGTAAGAAAATGTGATCCATGTCAAAGGTTCTCAGGAAAGCTTAGGTATGAAGGTGCACAACCCCTTAGAACTATAACAATGGAGGCTCCATTCCAACAACGACGAATTGATTATATAGGGGAAATTTTAGAAAAGTCAAGTGGAGGACATAGTTGGATCTTGGTTGCTACTGATTATTTTACTAAATGGATTGAAGTCATTCCAACTAAGAAAGCTACAGGTAGGGTGGTGATGGATTTTATTTTGGAACACATTACTGTTAGGTTTGGTGTACTGGTCAAAGTGGTCACAGACAATGCCATGTGTTTCAGATTTGGTGAGTTTGTTGATTTCTACAACAACTATGGGATTAGTTTGTCACATACATTACCATACCATCCACAAGGAAATGGTCAAGTAGAATCAAGTAACAGAAGCCTTATGAAAATAATCAAAGGATGGTAGACAAGAACAAAAAGGCATGGGATTCAAAGTTAAAGATGGCACTATGGGTTGACCGAATAACAATGAAGAAATTAATTGGAAGGTCACCTTTTGAGTTAGTGTATGGTACACCAGCTAAGTTACCTATGAATAATCTCTTACTAGTCTATAGATTCATACAAGAAAATGATGAAGAGGTTGAAGACTCAACGACTGAAAGGATAAATCAGCTAATCACATTGGATGAAACTAGAAGAGAAGCATAGAAAACAAATATCAAGAAACAACAAAAGGTGAAATATTTGTTTGATAAAAGAGCTGTGGAAAGGAGGTTTGAAATAAGTGACTTGGTCCTTGTTTGGAATGCAAAGAATCAGGATAAGGGAAAACATGGTAAATTTGAGCTGTTATGGGTAGGCCCATATCAAATCAACAATACTCATGAAGAAGATTCCTACTTTCTCCAAGCCCTCAATGGTGAACTACTGGAATTGCCTATGCACGGTAAATTCCTTAAGGCTTTTTTCTCATAAGTGAATATCTTATGTGCACACTGTAAATTAGATGTGAATGGTTTGTATCTACCATGTATAGTTGGTGCTTTTGTGCATTTTGTGTTTTGCCTGGTCTGTCCCAAAGTGGTCTAGTTCTCGCTATAGCCATGCACCTGCACGTTCCCAGTCGAAGCCTGTGTTGGTGCCCACCTAGGATTAGGGTTTTAAGCTTGAACATTTGCAGGTTTTTTCATTCAAACCCTAAAAATTCTGAGCCATAAGGTCTTGTGCTTTATCTTTTAATTTTGAGTTGACCTCCTATAATGGATTCCTGGTTGCTCAAGCTATAACCTTTGTCTTTTAGCTCATTGGTTGACCGGCCCTTATGCATTTCTTTACCACCTTTTCTTTTCGTGCTTGAGAAAAAGATGATAAGTCCAAGATTACTCTATGTCGTGGCAAAATTTGTCGCATGTTTGTGTTCTTGTATATACAAGTGTGAATGTACATTGGCGAGTCCTAAAATGTTCAAATCAGCCTTCAAAAAAGTGAGAAAAATGGTTGTATGCAGCTTTGTATGCATACCGGGTTTGCATGTACATTTGAGGAATCTATCACAGATTATGAGAATATTCTGTGCTTGTATATCAGGTTGCATTTTTTTGTGTTGTATGTTCAAAGATACAATGAGAAAGATACATTGGAAATATGCAAGGCAAATATACATTGCAATGATGCAAGCCAACATACAAGAGGAAATGTACGTAGCCAGCATGCATTCGCTACAGTGAAAGGGGTTTGTATGTGTGAGATGCAAGTGCAATATACATTCGCCACATACAATAAAAAGATGCATTGGTCGATGCATATGCAAGAAGAAACATGTACATTTGCAAAGATGCAAGGGGTCTTGTATATTCAGCAACATACATAGCAGGAGATACATTTGGTGGGGTCAACCTCACATACAAGGTGGAATGTATATGCAATATACATTCACTATATGCGAAGGAAATGTGCAAAGGGCCGATATACAAGAGGTGGGGCCTGTAGATATATAAAGGGGATTATATGTGTTCAACATACAATGTGAGCATACAAAGCAGAATGTATATTGGGTAGACGCATCGATGGAAATGTACAAGGTGATACATGCAAGGCATGTACGAAAGCATGTGGCCCACCAGTTGTATGTTCACATTGTATATGCGACATACAAGACGATATAGAAAAGAAAACATACAATCCAGACTTGATTGAAAATCAAATGCAGTGAATGAATATTTGGGGTTCGCTGCTTGTATGTGAGGTGCGTTGTATATGCCGAGATGCAAGATAGAGGGGATGCAACCCGGACACGAGAGGAGAATATGTTTTGGCAGATTTCAAGTTGAAGTCTGCAGGTTGCATGTTATGTGTTGTATATGTGATATACAATGAAAATATACAATGAGAAAGATACAACACAGATTCCAAAGGATGTTCTAGTCTAGCAGATAAAGTGTTGAAGTCCGCAGCTTGCTTGTATGTGCATTATACAATGCGATATGCAAAAGGGGGAGATACAAGCTGGACCTGAACTTGATTTCAATTTGATTTATAAATATTTGGGGTCCGCACTTGTGTGCAGGCAGTTGTATGCATATGCATGTTCTTTTGCATATACAAGGTGAAAAGGGCAAAATAGATGGCAGAAAAGTCAGCGATGGAAGCACAGGGTGCCTACGTGACACGTTCTTATTGGTTGGTGACTTTTCAGTGTGTTTTGGCCCCATTGATCTTGGCGATACAAGGAAGATCGATGGCCGGTTTTAAACTTTCTTGCAGCGAGGGTTTTCTTTATATCTGTGGCCGCATTTCAGGTAGGAAAACCTCTTATGCATTCGCTGCTATGTTTCAAGAGGAGTTGCGGGTAGCTGGACCATTAATGGTGAAGTCACAGAGGTATGGGTGGATGATTGACAACAACCTACCAGATTTGTAAGGAAAATCTTCAAATGGATGCACACATCCCGAGTTCACCTGTTCTTTCCTCTTTGTCTCCATATTGCATTGATTGATTTAGGCACCATTTTTGGTGTGATGTATCTAGCAATTTCTGGCGAATTTTGAAGTGCAATGTAATTAATTGCTGAGGGCATAACCTTGCTATAAATGGCAGACTGTGTTACTCATTTGTGGTGGTTGAAAACTAGACAAATTTTGGTGTTGTAATAAGATACAGCTTCACTGGTAGCTCTGTTTTGTGCCTTGTGAGTTTATGAGTTGTATGTCGAATGTATTATGCATAGAATTCATCAATTTCATGTTGATTTAAATGAGTAATGCTTCATTGCATGTGTTTTGTTATTTTTCTCCAAGTTGAATGTGCTCTTCTTCTGAATCTAAATAGCTAAGGGGTGTTTGAGATTCTAGGATATGGGTTTGCTATGTTGAATGCTTGATCTTTTACTTCTGCTCAATGAGTAGATTAAATGTTTTGGGTTAAGTGTTGGGAAGAATATATTGCAGTGAGGATATTTGTAAGCAGAAATAACTGAATACTTAGTCTTGGGTAGTGTTTGTAAGGCAGACATTACAAAAACCCCCTTGAAATTTGATTATTATTTTAAGTCTATGGTAAACATTCATATATATATATATATATATTAACTCCAAGCCTTGAATAGCCACCAGTCTGATCTTGTATTGAGGTTACACCCAAGGTCCCAGTCTTGCATCTAGATACAAAATCAAACTCAAACTTTAAATACAACCATTAGGACATTAGAAGTAGTTTTAGGACCGAAATCCTCTGTCTCGCAGCTGAACATAAGCCCAAAGCTAGCCCCTCTGCACTTATTTTATAGTTTTGGTCTGCATAAGAGAGGATTTATCTGCTTTATGACAGCATCCTAGTTAGTTCATGTATGTATCATATGGGTGTTGAATAGGGAATACCCCCCTTTGTTCTGTAGAGCCTAAAGAAGAAGAGGAGATATTTATAGATTCTATCTCTTGTACTGTTGGCCCCTAGCCCAGAAATCCTATTGATCAATGATGGCTACCTTGTAGGGATAACTGGGAAAAAGCATCCAGTGGCGAAAAACTCCAACACAATCATTGTGTTGAGTGCTTTGATGGGTTAATCTCTGTTGTTGAGTTAAAGACTTAACACCATAGTTCATTAATGTTGAGTTCTCTATTAGTTGACATTAACAACACAATTAATGTTTTCTCGGCCATGCATGGATGCCAACTACAGTTGAATCTATTAAAACAAAATCACAAGTTCATGTCTGCATTGCCTGATATGCTATGTATATATGTGTGTATATATGTATGCATATGTGTATATATCTATGTATATATATAGGTGCATAAAACTCTCTCTCTCTCTCTCTCTATATATATATATATATAAATACACACACATGTGTGTGTATGTATATATGTATGTATATCTATTGCTATGTATGTATATATATGTATGTATGTATATATATGTATGCATATATATGTATGTGTATATATGCATGTGTTTATATATATGTGTGTGCGGGGAGGGGAAGACATGAACCTATTATTAATGCATAGCTATGTGAAACAAAGAAACTGTATGGAAAGTTGTTTCAGAAGATGTTATATAAAACCAGTGCACAATACATATTCTCTATAGCCACATGTCACATACACACATAGTGTTCAATGCACATTTTTTTAGAAGCATGGCATAGAGTGTTTCGCATCGGTCCTTGATTTTACAAGTGATTATGCATCTGCTGCTAGAACAATGTGAAAAGGTATGTTCTGAACCAATTTATGCAATTGTGGGTCCTTTGACATGGTATCTGAAAGAGAGAACATAATATTTTCTACACAATGATTGTTCTAATAGCTTTAACAATTACATCAATAGTAAGTATACATGATACTTTATTTCAAAATTTTAAAATCAATTATTTGTGCTTGAAGCTTAGCTTTTGTTATGGCATCATTTGCTTCGTAGGCTTGTCGATTTTGCCATGCATTTGTTTTTCCAATATATGATGCATCAATTTTACATCTTGTAATTTAATTTATCTTTGGATTATGTTTTATTTTGCTTCTAGTCTTATTGCTACACAAATTAGGCTACCACAATTGCTCTCATTTTTCATATGCTTGCGTGCTAAAGACAATGTGTCTATTGGGTCGCTATTCTATTTGTGTGTCAGTCTATGTTCGCAATGCTCATAGTCATCATGGCCTCTTATATCATGGTGCATAACAGTAAGTGCCACAAAAAATGAAGGCTTGTTGGAACTAGTTTTGTGGCTAGTTATAGACAGAGAAGTTGGAATTGCACAAGGATTTGCATTTGTGGCAATGTCCACTAGTAAGGAAGTAGAGATAAGCATTGAAAAGTTCAACTAGTATGTGAGTAACATTTTTATTATTTTGTCTTACATATTAATTTTTAAGTGTTTCTTGAATCATATGGAGTATGAACATTAAGATTAAAGATAAAAAGAACAATGCAATATATTTTTGCCATTTTTTGCTCATTCACTCTTCTTATGCTTCTCACAAGATTGTGAATGTAGTATCACAAACCTATAATTTATCTAATGAAGCTTTGTAGATTTTTTGAATGCATGGATTCAGTGTTGGATTTCAATTCATATTTATTTTAGATCATATTCTATGATTAGAATATAATTCATACTTATTATCTGTTATGGATTTATGCTTGTTAGCTGTTATGTAATGAAATTGATGCTATTTGTGTGGAGTGCAGTAGACATTGTTTCAATTTTTATTCTATTGTTGGCTGGGTATTGGTGAGTAATCATGGATGCAAAAGACATGTTACCTCATTTGCCGGTTGTTGCTACTTTCAGACTCATAGTTATGACAGTGCTATATACTATGAGACATATTTTCGCTATTGGCATGAATCTAGCTGTTAGTGTTGCTTCCTCAAACAGGTAGAAAAAATGCTTCTATTATCAAGGCACCTATCAATCTTAATAGTAAATAAAATCTATGTGAAGATGCATTCCAATTTCTGATCAGATATGTCAAGTAGTATCGACAATGTGACCTGCCCGCAAGAGAAATGTAGAGAACAACAAACAATAGACATTAACCCAAAACAAAGGCAAATTCTCATTTTAATAGATTGAAATAGACATATTGAACAAAAGTTTAATTTGTTCAAGATATGCATCATGTCCATGGATCAAAAGATACATGAAACATCAGATATATCTTGAACAAATAGACATGTTTCAATGACTATAACTATTTCATGGACACACAATTAATATGGATTGGGAAAATACAAAACTAGGAGAGAAATACCAAGAGTCAACAAGAGAATTGCAAAAATAAGGTCGAACTCCCTTTTAATAAAATAATGCCACAAACCATAGGATAATCATTAGGAGCACGATTTTGGGCAAATGCATGAATAGGCAATAGTGCAGAGAAAGCATTAGTCTTTGCACTGGTAATTGTTACAAACACCACGAGCAAATTATGAAAATCATTCCAAGACCCAAAACATGATTAAAACAACACAAGTGCTTTAAAATGATGTAGATATGCTTGTTACAGTATACATACCAATAGTAGATATTGTTAGTTGACATTAATGGATTATGGTCTTAAGCCTTTAATAGACCAGTAGAGCTTAAGCCATAAAAGAAAAACCTATGAAACACAAACACTAAACTATGACTATAATATTTGTAATCTAAACCATAGGGAAATAGAAATCCTAAACTATGACTTTAATATTTGCAATATGGAAGCTACTGGATAGGTTGGCATTTGTCTTTCCCTAAGGTTTATATTTGCAATATAAACCCTAGGGAGAGAGAAATGCCAACCTATGAATATAATAGCTCCAATGAAGAACAATATAAAGCGTGTGAATGGAAAATAGTAAGAGATATACCTGGTATTTTTAATATTTCTATTCTTCCCTACCATTGAGTGTTTTTATTGTTTCATGTCTGTAAAAAAATCACTACACTCATACAAACACTCAACGATGGGAAACAAGAGAAATTAGGCCATTGTAGAGATAAAAAAACTAGAGAAAGAATTATGATGTAAAACAAACAACAGAGATTAAGTCATTAGAGGGACTAAAAAAATATGAAATGATAGTGTAATGATATAGGAACTTTCAAACACATCGTTCTTCTCTTCTAACATGATAGCTATAGGAACATTAGATTTAATTTTCATTTATTGTGAATACATTCAAGTACAACTATCATTAATGCATTATCTATTGTTCCCTATCATTGAGTGCTTTTATGGATTAATCTCCATTGTTGAGTTAAAGACTTAAAACCCTCTCAACAAATGCAAATTTCACCCTCATCAAACAATCTGAGCAAATGAATAAACAAGACAAAATTGACATTGTAAAAGATATAGGAAATTATAAATGCTTCATTTTTTGACAAATTTCACTGTCATCAAACAATCTGAGTAAATGACTAAATGACGCAAATAATCTTTTTCTTGACAGTCTTAAAACTTGACACCACAATCCATTAATGGTGACTGTACTTTAGTATATTCAAAATAAATGACATTAATGAATTGTGGGCAGAAATCTTTGACTCAGCAGCATAGACTAACACATAGAAGCACTCAAAGATAAGAAACAGTACACACTAATGCATAAAATGCAGAATAGAACAAAAAATAGACATTAACCCATTAAATCACAGTGAAAAAGATATATTCAGTTACATACGCCTCATTTTTTGCTTTCAATATAATAGATCATATAAACCCTATCAAGAGACATAGATTTCACTCTCATGAAACAATCTCTGCAAAAGAATAAACAATGCAAATAATCTTTTTCTTGACATAGTTAAACCTTCATAGCATATGCCATTAATGACACTTGCACTTCAGTCTATTCACAATAAATGAAAATTAGGGACTAATAAATACAAAATGTCCTTGTTCAGATGTTGTGTTGACAAAAACACTGGGTGTGAAGACATGACTAAAACAAAGAACATCACAAAGTTATGAAATATTTCCAATAGCAACAAAACATTATGAATTGATGGAATTTTTTCCTTCCTTAATTGGAAGAGTAACTTACAACTAGGAGAATACAAAAGCATGAGCAAGAAATCCCAAATCCCATCTTCAAATAGAGAGCCTAAGTAGATTATATTCATATAACATATTTTTTCTTTCCCAATTACTTTTAATTATACTGTTCAAATTTTGTGATTGTAAGTATCTCATTGCTGCATACCAAATTGCGATAGGCTTATTTGTTGCTAATGTTTTTTTTCTATACATGTGTCTTCACTACAAATGTTTCTATACATAGGTGGTGTTGTCAATAGTATTTCACATACCTTGTCTAAAACTGGTGCTAATGCCAAGTGTTCCAAACTCGAATGCATCGTTATACATATTTTCTATTTATTATTAAGATTGATAGGTGCCTTGTTCTTCTTAGGTGGCAGTTGTTGCTCGAGGTGTTTGTTACATACGCAAATTCATAAGAGATGAAGTTTATGAGGTGCTGTAGTCTAAGTTTACAAGTTGGCTCTATCTCTTTTTCCCATTTTATACAATCGCAACCTAATTTTTATGCAAGAAAATTATCATGTTTAAATATAATAAATGTAATAGATTGTAATTGTGGTCATGCATCAATACTATTTTCCTTTTGTATTCCTTGCAAGTCTAGATTTTTTCTACCTTGGCTTTTTCTTGGTTGTGTGTTTCTACTTGCAAGACACTTGACAACAGTGGATCTCTATGTAATCATGACGGTGTTGTCATTGATAGCAAAAGCCCAATTTCTTCTTCAGTTGCACTGGAACAAGGTAATCTCTAGTTACTATTAGTAAATCTGAGTCTTAAACTAGATCTTTCATAGATCTAAATCACAATACAATAAGCATTACAGTTTTAGAACCTTGATCAGTGTATTGCTTTCACTTATATTTGTAGTTATACATAAAGAGACTCGACCATTTTCTTTCTACTACTTCTAATGGACCCTATTTTTCTACAGGCATCAAGTGTGATAGAGGAAAAGCATAGACAATACGGTTTTGATAGTCATAAAATGTAGCTTGTTGACATTGGCCAGGCTAACAAAATTTGGAACCTCTATAATTATCAAGCCATTGATATTGTCACAACTACTCTGTTCTAGTTACTACTACACAATCACCAAAATCTATATTACAAAGCTTTGTCTCTATTTTTAATCATAACAAGGAAAATTACAATTTTCTTGCAAGAATTTGACAAAACATATTAGTCTCCATGGACCTTGGAACATTGTTCCTAGTTACATGTTGAGAGAGTGCAATTGTGTTGGACATTGCAAAATTGGTGCTCCTTAGAAATTGAGAAAATAGAATTTCCTTGCATATTGTGCTTTGTGCTTTCACTTGCCACATCACATAGATATAACATAATACTGATCTGTTCTTGGATGTTGTGCATTGTGCTTTTGTTCGACAAAGCCTTTGCCATGTAGAGATTGAAAATGCAGAATTTTCTTGGAAGTGTCAAGGTTGCCACAACATTTATACATATATGTGTCTATATACACATGTATATACATGCATACATATATATGTATGCATATGTATGTGTGTAAACATATACGTGTCAAATCTCAAACCATACATGGACTTAAAGAGTAACAAAATTAATGCCAAAATTGATCATATTATTTGCTTTTGCTTGGTTTAATTACTTTTGATTGATTCATTTGTTGTTGCTCAATTAATTTACTTTTTTGTAGGGTTTGGACAAGATAGGATTGTTGGTTGCATGACATCATAACACATTTTGCATTGTTGTTGATCAATGTGAGTAATAGATTATGATGCTTGTTTCTCTTTTCCTTGTTTTCAAATATGCACTATCCTGCTCAATAGTCCTAGAACAAGTTTCATTTTAGTCAAATGAATTGATATTAAGAATTTTCTCTTGCTTTGTAGGGTTTTTATTGCACAATAGTGAACTGAAGGCTATAGTTACAAATTCTGCATTGCTGTTGATCACGGTGAGTAATTTCTTGTTCAATTCTTCTTTTTGTGTGTTCAATGTTTAGAGATTGACACATTATTTTATAGTCATTACTATACTGAGTAGCATCAATACAATTTCTATCTTTTTTCATTTGACACAGAACTTGGCAATATTCTTACAAATAATCATCTTAAATGACAAAAACTATCACAACAACCAATTGTAGTAGAAAGCTACAAACCAAGTGCCAACACACCTTCCATGTCAATTGATGAAGCTCTCTGTTGTGCACATTGTTTTCATATTCACTCATTCAATTACAAAGTTGGTGATTGTCTATTTGACATAGTCCATGTTTTGCTTCAATGCCACTATACATTGAAATAGTTACGCATTGGCTTTTGTCTTCACAATCATCGTACTCTAGGTTTAGCCTCCTATGAAAATTACTTGCACCCAACAATTGTAAGGGATTTGCATAATATACATGTCAAAGACACATATCTAAGAAGAATGAGACTTTATATAATAAAGATCAATGATAATGGTGAAACTGGGCTTTGGGGTGACACATTCTATCTAAAATGGCTAGCATATTGGCTAAACATACAAATATGCATTTGGTCTTTAACATGCAAAAGAATATACCTACATTTCAACAAAGATGCATGTAATCCTGTAATATCAATTCTTTTCCATGATACAAATCCTACTACTAGGCACTATGAGCCAGTGTTTTCGTGGATGAATACATGCAATCACATCCAAAACATCCAACCACATTTGCAAAGCACGTATTGCAATTTGAGCAATACTTGGAACACAATAGCAAATGTGTTTGATGCACTTGGGCTTTGTAGACTACCTACATTTGTCATACATGTGGCAAAGGCATGTTTGCTGATATAGCTTTTCTTCTCCCTAAACAATTTGATCCAGTTGCTTTGTGATTATTTATGGTGTAATCATTGGCAAATGCATTGATAGTTGAAAACAAATATGCATTGGCTTGTTTTGGCACTTCTAATTAATGTAGCATATGAAGAAACAATCATCTATTGCAGTTACAGTCATTGGTTTCCAGGATTGGAATGCCGTATGTGCAAAGTGACGTCGAAGGATGTGAGTTTTGTGCACTATGGTTGGCCCACATGTTTACTGCAACAATACACATATGGCAAGCATCTCCATACCTAAGAGCTAAAACATACTATAATTGCATGAAGCCCAAAAAGAATCTGAACTTGGTTTGCTTTGTAGATTGCCACTATGAACCACTTCAACAAAAAGAACAATTGACTCAAAACATGCATATCAAGGATCCACTTTCTATTCAACATATGACAAGCACCTTCAAAGTAGAAATAACAAACAATATAATTAGTTCTCATAGACAACAAATAGCTACAACAATGCATACACCAATTACAACAAAGTTAAAATCACATGCCACATTGTGTTCTCTAAAAGCAAAAATCTGCAATGCACAAGTGTCTAATGCAAATGTCCCACAGACTATAGCATCGACTTCCATCATTCCCACTACCAATCTTGCAACAAGTATTTAGTCCCAGAAGGCTACGCCAAAGTAATTGAATCAAAAATCATTAAAATTTAAAAAAACAAATGTACAATGCACAAACAAATTGCAATTTGCATATGCAAAAAAGATTCAATGCTGTAATCAAGATGGAAATCCAACACATCAACAATCTTTATGCTTTTTGGAAAAGCAAATGCGAAGTACGCAAAAGGCTTTTTCTTTGCGCTCGCCAAAATTAAAACACATGCCATATACATATTCCATGGTCTAGAAGACAAATGCCAATTATGAACCACCAAAAGTAACACCCATTTGTAGGAAAAATTATACAATCCAAAAATCTATTAACTCATACTTGCGAGCAATAGACGACACACCCACTCAACCATGCTCTATTTGTGACATGCTTCATTTCCATCACAACATTCCTAAAGTTGATGCTACACTTTTAAAGCTTTCTCCCTGCTTTGTATTCAGATGGAAGAAAAGAATATAGCAATAGGCTAGCCCATTTGCAAACAATGTGTAAAAACCACATTAGATGGTAAGATCCCATATTTTGTCACACCTTCAAAAATAAGACGAAATGCATGGATAGACATTGCTCATTCTTTGACTACTCTAGAGGAAAGGCTTGTGTCTTTGCGCATAACTTTTACACAAATTAGGCAATTAGGATATAAACAAGCACAATATGACTTGCTTGGGACAATCATCAATGTTCCTGTGGATTTTGATAAAGTACAACAAGCATTACCTAAGCACCCAGATGAAACGACAACAATTGCAGTTAGATTGAAGTGAAAGCTTGAATACAATAATGCATATGTGCAACGAAATGTTAGACCTTATATAGTCATGAATGCTTTAATTGCACTATCGAAAACACCATTGTACACAAAAGAGAACATCTCTATAAATGAAGAGTGGCATAGGTTGTTTCCAAAGAAAACATCACAAATGTAAATAGATTTTGAAGCAGAACCAAGTATACAAGATGAGACATACGAAGATGATGAAGAACTGATAACTGAACCAGTTATACATTGGTTTAATGAAACACAGTCAATAAAACACCTTGACACAACAATCATTGAAATTGCACCATCAGAAGGGTTTAAACCTCTTGGTATCTTCTAGGACATGTATGCAAAAGAAATGAACTTCTCGACTTTGTTTAATGGTTCATCTCGACCATCTAACATTGCTAAAAATTTGACATACCAAAAATAAGCCAAATGGGAGCTTATGCATAAGGACAATGCCTCTGCAACACACATAACAAATATATTTTTAAAATCTATTAAAAATATTATTCACCAAGTTTCCTCACTAGCATGGATTTGCATACGAAAAGCTAAATTGAAAGGTGTAAAATTGTTTGCAAAAGATGTGCGCAATCCAGCAAAGCTTGAACAAATATTGAGATTTCCATTGGGCTATAGAACATTAAAAAGTATTTGGACCTCACCAGATTATCTAGAAAATACTAAAAAAAACATTTTTGCAATGATAAGATAGTTGGGACCTCCAACTTTTTTTGTAACATTAACAAGTGTTGAGCATTTCTAGGAGCCACTGTTCAAAGCTTTGTAGCAAATGTCTATTTCGCAACAATCCAAGTCTAATGAAACTATAGAAGATCAAGACTTGGACTTTGAGAAAAAAAAGAATCCAGTACTTTGCAACTGTTATTTCAACCATAGGGTCAAGGCATTCTGGAAAATGATGCTAAAAAACCATGAGCTCTTTGGCCAAGTCATGGACTATTCTTTTGTGACTGAATTCAAAAACTGAGGTAATGAGCATGTTCACTTTTTGTTATGGATAAAAGATGCACCTGTATATGGCAGTTGCTAAAATACTAAAATAGAAAGCTTTGTGGAAAAATATATTTCATGTGACTCATTGCTACTTGATACAAACCTTGTCAAAATGCAAACGCATCACCATACAAAGAATTGCAAGAAATAAAAAAACTTAAGTTGAAGTTTAGTTTCCCCTTGCCTCTAATGAGCAAAACAACAATTTTAGAACCGCTTCCAGTGCCTAATGCTACAAAGAAGGAGAGAGCAAAAAAAATTTCAAGCAATTGGAAAGCAAACATTACACAAAGGAATTTTCATTTCAAACATTCTTGCATGAATTGGAAATGGAAGAAATCAACTACATTACAATACTTCGATCAACATTGGCACGTAAAATTGTCATGTTGAAAAGAAAACCATATGACATTTGGATAAATTCTTTGCAATGAAAGTACCCAAATTATGGTATGCAAATATAGATACACAATTTATTTTAGATGCATATGTTGTTGCATCTTACTATAGCTCATATATGATGAAACAAGATAGAATATTGTCTCTTGCATTTCAGAAATTGTAGTGACAATGCACTGCTGCTTATGACAGAAAGGTACAATTTATACGAAAGCTTGGCAACACATTACTGAACTATTAGCAAATGTCCATTCGCCAAGCTGTTCATATCATTCTCTCATTTCCATTACATAAATGCTCAAGGAAAACTATTTTCATCAATTGCACCATTAAAGAATAGAGTTTACATGCTAAAAAGCCCTAAGCTATTGGCAAAAGAGCAAGACAACTATGAAAACATCATGTGTGCATCTATATTAAAAAATACACACAATAGACAGAAGCTCTTGACAACTTGTCTCTAGCTGAATACACTACTTTTTACTCTAGTCCTTTCAAAAAGATACAAAAAAGAGCAACTCCACATATCATATGCTATGTAAGATACAATCTGCACATTGACCCTAAGAACTATTACAGAGAAAACCTTAGGTTGTATGTGCCTTTCAGGTCCAGTGAGAAAACCTTGTTAACTGGATATGAAACATGGAATGCAACATACAATGCAAACAAAACATAGATTGCAAGCATCGAAAACATGTTTACTGTACAAAAAGTTTCTAAATGGGGTGACATTGACGAGGCCTTCACAAAAGATGACAATGATAACTGCCTAGCAATAGACATTGTAGATGAGATTGATAGAAGTGAACAGGAAAATGGCATCGAAAAATATGACATCATGAGTAACTTGGTCCATATGAAGAATATAAAGGTCAAAGATTCTATTTGCAAAAAAACTATTCTCTGAGATTTCACATCCATTTATGCTAAGGAACGAAGAATATTACAATCTACGAAGACAATTGAACAAAGAACAACAATCAATAGTAAAGGATGTATTAATGACAAAAAGACTTGCTCCAAAAATCTGTTGTACTTGTTCTTGATAGGTGGAGCTGGCACAGGCAAAACTTTCATGGCCAAAGCAATTTTTGAAGCAATGATTTGATTCTATGATAGACAACTAGAGACAATTATCCACTAAAGCCTAAAGGCATTATTGTTTCCTCAACAGGAAAAGTTGCATTCACCGCAAGTGGCATTACTGCACATTCAATCTTCCAATTACCAATGAATTCTTCAAAAATGTTACCTTTGGATTCAAACACAACCGATGCCTTGGGCAAAAAAATTGACCAATTGTAAATTCTTCTTGTTGATGAAGTGTCATTGATTGGTTCAAAAATGATTTACAACATGGATGGAAGGCTTCGTCAAATTACTTGCACACACCAACAACACCTTTTGGAAATATAGATATCATATTTTGTGGTGACTTCTACCAAGCACAACCTATGTGCGATACTTGGATATTTGAAGAACCAATAATAGATAAGGAAAAAATGCCATATACGTTTTGGATCGACAATGTCAAGTGCTTCAAATTGCATGATGTGATTAGACAAACAAATCAACAGTTCATTTTTGTACTTAATCATGCAAGGATTGGTCAACAAACCAACCAAGACATTTGCTACTTGAATGCAATGTACTATAAGACACCTCCAAATGATCCACAGTTTCCCTACTTGTTTCACAAAAATATAGCAGTTGACATGCACAACAAAAAAATGCTAGACTGCTTACCAACAAATCTTTATGTTTTAGAAGCAATTGATCAACATGAGATAGAAATTGATAGCATGCAATTCCAACCTAAAAAATCGTCATTGTCTAGCATGATTATGCTCAAACAAGACATTTTGGTTGAATTGATTGCTGGCAACATTGATACACAAGATTGACTGGTGAATGGTGTAGATGGCATCTTCAATTTGTATACAACTGAAGAAGATGACATTGTTTGGATACAATTCAATGATCCCATAGTTGGAAAATTGCATCGACAAAGAATGCAAAGTCTATACACAAATTCTATTTTGTCTTCTTGGACACCTATAACAAGAATCATTAGAAAAGTCAAAATATCTACAAAAATAGTTACTCGGGCACAATTTCCTTTGCAACTTGCATGCGTACGAACTATTCATAGAGCACAAGGTCTCACTATGAATGTAGTTACTTTTGACCTATGTAAGGTCTATCAATAGGGTCTTCTCTACACTGCCCTATCATGTGTAAGAAACATTGAGTCACTGTATCTCATGCATAGGCTACAAGAACAAAACTTCAAAGTCTCAAAAAAAGTAAACAGTGAAATTAAATGCCTTATGGACTTGGCGAAGTGGAAATTGCAGCATAGCCTTTTGTCTATTTCTTGAAGTCATTTTACCATATGCTCTTTGAATACACATAGCTTTGCATTGCATGCACAAAAGATAGCCCATGACCATGATATGCTCGAAGCAACAGTCCTTTGCTTCCTAGAAATCAAACACAATGTGCTCGAGCACATTGGCTTCCTTGACAAAGCATCCAATTTCTATACTGTAGCAAGTATCCATGGAATGTCAACAAGTTGCAAGAAATCAGTTCCTATGCAGAATGTTCAATGTTTCTTGACAAAGTATCTAGAATCAATAACCATTGACCTATTGCATGTGCACATTACTCTACACATCATAAATTTGTACTTGACACCAAACACACCCATCCATGATCGATTTAATTTTATACAAACTGTTGTTACCTCATTGCCACCTAGTTTGAAATTGATTATTGCTAGAGACTTTAACATCGACATGCTACAATCCACAAGAACAAAAGCGTTTCTTCTTGAATTTATGTAGCACAAACTATCACTTATCATTGACAAACCAAAAACACATGTAGGCAGTCTGTTGGACCAAGTTTCTAGATACATAACATCAAAGTTGCTATTGTCAAGTTCACAATACTAGATACATATTGGTCTAACCACTTTGCAATATGCCTTTAGCTCTAGTTGTAGTGAATGGATTTCTGATCTATTCACACATGTTGCCATGTATTTACATCATGTTAAGTGCTATTACACAGTCTTTTGCACAACAAAGTATACAGTCTTCCAAGTGCATTTGTTTACTTTCAATATTCTTTCTGTAGCATGCTATTACCATTGCTTCTCACACTTGCATGAAACCAATGTGCAATTTCTGTAAGTATAAATGGCTTGTTGGATTAATTGTTCTTCATGGTGATCATGCCTCTAACCAGAATACTTGCTTTTCCACTCTTCTACCTATGCAGATCTTAGCTTTGCTATTGTTCTTGATGACGACTACCAATCATGGTCTTGTAACCTAGTCACATGATTGTGCTATTGCAAATGACTATACATCTGTTTTGAAACAGGTATGTTTTTGTGCATGATATTACTAGACCTTTGCAAAATTTCTCGATGTAATATTTGTGTCTATTGAGTTGATTTATAACTATCATATTGGTGTGCTTACTATAACAAATATCTCTACATCATTTTACAGCACTTGTGCTATTCTAACCATGTTTTCAGTCTCCTAACCCTTTTTCCATAATTTCCTCATGGTGTTTGTAACAATTACTGATGTGAAAACTAATGTTTTCTCTGTGCTATTGTGTTTCAACGCGTCCCTCATAAATCATGCTAGTAATGTTTATCATCTATTTTGTGGCATTATTTTATTAAAAAGGAGTTTGTACCATTTTCTTGCAATTTTCTCATTAGCTCTTGGTATTTTCTTCCTGCTTTTGTATTTTCCCAATGCAAATTAATTGTGTGTCCATGAAACAATGATAGTCATTGAAACATGTCTATTTGTTCAAGGTATTCCTAATCTTTCATGTATCTTTTCATCCATCGTCATCTTTCATATCTTGAACAAATAAGATTTCTATTTAAGATCTGTATTTGAAACTATTAAAATGAAATTTGACCTATTTTTTGGGTTGATTATTATTGTTTATTGTTCTCTGCATTTTATGGGTTAGTGTCTACTATTCACTAGTTTTGAGTGCTTTTATGAGTTGAACTCTGTTGCTACGTTAAACACTTAACACCATAGTTCATTAATGTCAACTTCTCTATTGGTTGCAATTAAGAATGCAACTAATCTTTTTTCTACACACATGCATTCCAACTGCGGTCCAGTCTATTAAATGAAAAGGAAAATTAGGTCTACATAAGCACAAAATGTCCCGGTATAAAATCATTTTGGAACATCGACCGGTGATGTTCTATTTCTCTTGAATATATTTCATGCCTTTGTCATGTTCTTTGATATAGTCGTGTCTTCGAACCAACTATTTCTATTGATGCATGTCATTTCAACGATGATATTTAGCATTTGCTAGTCCCTAATTTTTGTTTATTGTCACTAGACTGAACTGTAGTCATCATTGATTCAAAGAACATGTTTATTGTTATGGCATTTTAGCTTTATGGGTAATTTCGTCCAGTTCCTTTCCGATTATTTATGACATAGTCATCGACCAGCCCTTGATAGTTGAAGTGACATATGCATTGACTTGCTTTGCCATCATTGACCATTTAATTGTATGAAACAGGAATTGCCTATTGCAATTACAATGAGTGGTTTCTACGATTGGAATGCCATACATGCAAAGTGGCATTTAACGCGCTAAATTTTGTGCACTTTGGTTGTACAACATGTTTGCTGCAACGATCCACATATGGCAAACATCTCCATATCCTAGAGCCAAAAAATTCTCTAATTGCATAAAAAAAATATCTGAACATAGTTTGCTTTCTTAGTTTTGTTTGATGCATTGTGGCATTCTCCATGTTGCATTATTTGTGCCATTATCATCAACATACCATATTGACTTTGATAGTTTGGTTTGCTCTTCGTAACTTGTTGGATGCATGCTGCTGCATGTTGAATCCTCAAAAAGGTGGGTGTTGGCTATTGTTGTTACCTTTAGGGGCAGCGATTGATACAAGTGAGTAAGGCTAGGCTCTGAAGCATGTCTCTCTACTCGTGTTTTTTGTGTAGCTAGATATGTGGCATGTGGGAGCTTTAGGGTGCTGCTACAATAATGGGTTACACTTTCTGGGACATCTTAATTTTTGCTGAAATCACATATTTTTAGAAAATATAATGATTTAAGCCTTGAAAGGTTCCATTTAAAGGATTTTAATTGAAGAGGGTTTGATCAAATCCCCTTAGATTCAAACCCCCTTGGATAGAACCCCGCTAGTTTTAAACCATACCTATAATGGAGTCTCCTCTACTCCTATCAAAATGTTGATAAAAAACCACTTTTGATTTACCTTTTTGGGGATCAAATGAATTCATTTAAAATTTATGCTTTTTAAGTATGTAGTCCTTATTATAAGCTTCCCAAAAAATATAATTTTAAATATATTTAATTTGATTATTAAATATTTATTTTTTTATTTCTTGTGAATGAAGGTTTTTTATTGAACATCAAGTTCTCTATTCTACACACGTGGAAAAATAGTAAATTAGTGGAAAAAATTCTAAAAAATATTTATGCCATAGGTATTGATGTCCTTGTTTCAACAAAAAAAGTTGAATTTCGATACATACAGATAAAGTTATGTTTTACGAAATATGCCTATGTCTATATTATAATTGGTTTGATTTCAAAACTTAAATAAAAAATATATATTCAACAAAACATTACGAAACCAAATGCATGCCCTATATATCGGTGTTACCAATCTAAATTCAAAAGAATCAAACTTTTATCCTTTGTAGAAAAAAAGTTATGTGCTATAGAATACACATCACTTTAAAAAAATGTCGTTTACTATTAAAAACTAGTTATTAAAGGAGACACAAAAAAATTTACAATTTAGCTCCAATTTTTTTTTTTTAAATATATTTAGAATCTACAAACAAAATCTCACAAATCACTAGTTCTCATCATCTTCAAATTCCTAATGGTTTAGCAGCTATAGGTGTTAGAAAGTGAAGATTTAGTTCAAAATGTTGATTTCAATGTCAAGTTTGGCCAAAAAATGTAACCCGTTATTGTGGGATGACCCTTTAGAGGTTCCAATTATGTTAGAACAAATTATTTTTGTGTTTTTATTGTGGTTTTTATTTTTGACATGTCATGGATGTTGTTTTAGAATATGGAGATTTAACTTGCTATGTCTACTTGCTTCTATAGTACATATTTTGTTTCCTTTTGACTATGGCTAGGCATTCTTTGAATTCCACACTTATGTTTGATTCTAGTGTTGTTGTGAGCTTGACCTTTATGGGTGTTTGTGAAATAGGTGTCTTTGTCACCCTTCAACAATGGCATGGAGTTAGGCTTGCAAAAAGGCAGTGTCCTTGAGTGAATTTGTGTAGGCTATGAGAGGATAGTGTTTGTATTTGTCAAGCACACAATAGGCTAGTTGCTCATTGTAACAATAGTCAGGCTTTTCTAATGGATTTTCTCTATTGTGTTCTTTGATATAGTCATGTCTTCACAAACAGTGGTTCTGTTCATGTGTGCCGTTTTGACAACAATATTCTGCATTGATTAGTCCCTAAATTTCATTTATTGTAAATAGCCTCTAGTGTAAGCATCATTGACGACTTATGGTGTAAAATTTTAAGTACACCAAGAATAGGATTCTTTGCATTGTTTTCTCATTTCCTAGATTTGTTTAATGAGAATAAAAATTGTCTCAGTTGAGAGAGTTTATATCTATCATATTGGAAGCCAAAAAGGAGGCATTTGTAAGTTCCTATATCTTTGAACTGTTATTTTTACATTGATTATTCATTTTCTCAAATTCTTTAATTGTGGTGAAAGCTATGCCTATTGGGAGAGTTTATGTCTATCATATTGGAAGCAAGAAATGAGTCATTTGTAAGTTCTTATATCTTTTACATTGTCAATTTATGATTCTCTACATCTCTACATTTTATCAGTTAATGTCTATTGTTTGTTCTTCTCTGCATTTTATTGCTTGATGTCTAGTGTTCCCTATCTTTGACTGCTTTTATGGGTTCTGTTAACGTGTTACATTTTAAGATGACACTGTGCATTTATCAGTCCCTAATTTCCAATTGTTGTGAGCAGTCTGAAATGCATGCAACATTAATGGCTTGTGGTGAAAAGTTTTAAGTCTCTTGAGCAAAAGATTTCTTTGTACTGTTTATTCACTTGTTCGGCCACTTTGAATGGAGTGAAATCTATGTCTATTTAGAGGGTTTATCTATCGAATTGGAAGAAAAAAGGAAGCATTTGTATGTTCCTACATCCTTTTAATTGTCATTTTTGTGTTGTTTAAGCATTTTCTGGATTGTACGCATAGGTGTAATGTTGTTTGTAATGAAAAATGTTTTTTTTTTTTTTTTTTGCAACAATGGGTCGTGGCATGAAATATAGGCTAAGGGTTGGTCGAAAACAAATCTCTCAAAATAAAACTAGTTAAAATGCAACAGAACTTGCCGAGCCTGATGAGAAGACATAGGTGGATGTAGATGGATTAGAAACCCTTGTATCAATCATGAAACAATTGAAGTTACAATAGAAAAATTGCAAGCAACTGTAGCCTATTGCTAAATCATTTGCAAACAATCAACTGTAGCTTGTTGCTAAATCATCTAGAAAGGACACAACAAATTACTCATGTTAGATCTAAGCCTTTGGCTATAAGGGACTTTCCTTTTGGTTGTGGCCGAATTGCTTCAATGATGTCTAAGGCAATACTTGATGAAAATAACCATGTACATCCTACCACTGTTGTTTCCCAGAAACTATCTGTCAAAGAAGAAGAATCAGAGGAGTATTTGGAGGTGTAAGGAAAAAAATGGGCCAATTCATTGAGATGAAAAAAAAATGTCTCTCAACATCAATGTTTTTTGTATAGGACTACAAGTTTTGAAACTCTCTTCATATTATGCAACTTTTTGGCTAGAAATGTTGAAGCAATTGTGTTTTCAAGTGTTTTGGCAATAGCCATTTACAACTTTTTTGAAAATAGTTTCCTTGTATACAATAGGCTAGCTGCTCATTGCAACTATAGATAGATGCTTCTAATGGATTTTCTCTATTATGTTCTTTAATATAGTTGTTCCTTCACACCCATTATTTATGTGGACACTTGGCATTTTTACAGCGGCATTGAACATTAATTAGTCCCTAATTTTCATTTATTATGGATAGCCTGAAGTTCTCATGTCATTTGTGGCTTGTGGTCTAACGTTCTAAGTATGCCAAGCATAGGATTCTTTGCATTGTTTTTTCATCTTCTCAGATTGTTTGATGAGGATAAAATCTTTGTCTATTGAGAGGGTTTATATCTATCATATTGGAAGTGAAAAAGGAGGCATCTGTAATGTCCTATATATTTTGCACTATCATGTTTACATTGATTATTCATTGGCTTAGAATCTTTGATGGCAGAGACAGTGGTGTCTATCGCAAGGAATTATGTCTATCATATTCGAAGGAAAAAAATGAGGTGTTTGTAAGTTCCTATATCTTTTACATTGTCATTTTATAGTTCTCTACATCTTTGCATTTTATTGGTTAATGTCTATTGTTTGTTGTCCTCTGCATGCCATCTATGCTTCAATCTATACAATGAAAATGAAAATTAGGTCTAAATAAATGCCAAATGTCTCAATATAAAATCATTTCATCAATTCACAATATTTTATTGCTATTGCAAATATTTCGTGCCTTTCTCATGTTGTTTGATATAGTCTGTTTCATAGGGGTGAAATCTATGTCTCTTGACAAGGTTTATATGTACCGTGTTGGAAGTGGAAAAGTAGCCATTTGTAAGTTCATGTATCTTTTACACTATCATTTTCCTATTCTTTATTCAGTTGGATGGATTTCTTCATCAGGGTGGCATATGTGTCTGTTGAAAGAATTTATGTTTGTGTTGTTTACTCATTTCTTCAAATTGTTTGATGGCAGTTAAATCTGTGTCTTTAACCCTATCAACCAAAAGGTTATTTGCGTTGTTCATGCATCTTCTCACATAGTTTGATGGTGATGTAATCTGTCTTTATTCAAAGGGTTTATATCTATCATATTGGAAGAGAAAAAAAAGCTTATGTAAGTTCCTACATCTTTTACACAGTCATTTTCGTGTTGTTTATGCATTTTATGGGTTGATGTCTACTTTTCCCTATCTTGCAGTGCTTTTATGGGTTGCCCTCTTTTGTTCAGTTAAAGACTTAACACCATAATTCATTACTGTCAACTTCTTTGCTGACCACGATTAAGAATGTAGTTGATCTTTTCTCTGCACATATGCCTTCCAATTGTACTTCGATCTATAAAATGAAATGAAAATTAGGTCTAGATAAGTGCAAAATGTTTTAGTATGCAATCATTTCATCAATTGGTAATGGTTTGTTGCTATTGGAAATATCTCATTCATTTTGAATGTTGTTTGATATATTTCTTTACAGACATCACGCAATAAAGACACTCAATGATAGGAAACAATAAAAATATTAAAAATAGAATAGTTTTATTTGTTGGAAGCAAAAAATGCAGCCATTTGTAAGCTCCTATATCTTTTACATTCTCATTATATATTTTTCTATGTCCCTGTAATGGTTTCATGCTCACTTTTCCATCAGAACACTACAAATGAGTCAATGGTGTTAGCCTTCCTATTTGGAACCTCCTTTCAAAGGCTATAAGTAAGTGACAAACTGCAGAGCAACATATTTCTTCTCCACTTTTTGTATGCAATTTCTTGTAGTGTTGCTTTTAGTAACTATGAATCTCTTAGCAGTGATGACAATTGCCAAGATAATGATGGAGCATTAAACACCATCTCAATGCTTTATCCCTACTTTCTTGAGACTCATTCTGGTTGCTGTCTTGGTTCAAAGTTCACAGATGGCCACTCCTTCCAAGCAGTTGTTTGGTGAGGCATTCAAATGGCTTGTGTCAACCTTTCGAGCTAATTGATTGGGAGCGTTCTAATTGATAGCGAACAATTGTGTGTTATTCACTTAAATTTTTGTACCTATAATTGGTTGTATCACTATTCACAGAAGCCTTGCAAGTAATATAATGACTCTATTTGTAGTTGTACCCTTAGATTATCAATATTGCTTAATTTAGAAGTGATAGCATTGCACTTGTACTTGTAGCTAGTCTCTTGATTGGCACTTCTAAAGAAGCTTGGAGGATGATATACTGGATTAAAGAGATACATAATATATGCTTATGAATAGTCAGAGTCATTAACTTTAGAGACTGAACCAATGGCTATTGATGGAGGTTAAATTTCATGTATCAATTTTCCTTCACTACCAAAGCATCTTTCTCAAGAACTAGAGGAATTGAGAAGACAATATAACACTATTTGTGAAGAGCACACAATAAGAATGATAAGTTATTAAACAATGTTACAGAACATAAAAGCAAAGTGAGATCGATTCTTTCTGATGTCATGAAAAACATCAATGTGGTCTTGCATCAATCACTAAGCCTTGTTTGTGCCTTGCTTCAGAGATCAAAAGTTTTAGTTCTTGATGAAGCCACTGCAGCTGTGGGTGTTGGAACATATGCCCTTATCTAAAAGACTATCCATGAAGAGTTCAAGTCTTGTACAATGCTTGTTATTGATTGTGATCATATATTTATCTTAATGCAAGCTAGGTCTTGGAGTTTGACACTCTTGAGAAATTACTTTATGATGAGAACAATGCATTTACTAAGATGTGTTAAATTAAGGGCAGACAACTGAGAGGGGGGGTGAATCAGTTGTCAATTTTTTTTTATCTTTTGCTGCATTTAATCTTCTTTACCACTTATTATCAAATTAATGATATAACCATGAAAGCATGAATCAATAACATATGAGCAGAAACATAATCAACACACATAACACCAGGATTTTACATGGAAACCCGGCTAAGGGAAAAACCACAGTGGGGATTAACCCACAAGATTTATTCTCTATTAAAAGAATAGAAAAATGGGAAGTCATTTACCTTCGGGCACACTGCCCAGAGCTCACTACTCAAAGGAGGCTCACTACCTACAAGAACATTCACAATGTTAACAATGAAAGGTTGAACTAATAAATAGCATCTTCTTCATGCAAGGTTCAGTTCCATTGAAGTGCACAACACCTCTGCTTTGCCCTCACTCACTTCCTCACTACATCCACATCTTTTCTCATAGCTACACACTTCCATGACTTCACAACACTTATTTATACATGTCATCGACTTTGGAATGAGCATCAAAGCTGGCCAAACAATCATCTATCTAGAACATTCTCTAGGATAGGCATTACAAGCAATTACAATCACAAGACTTAAAATACTTCATGCGAATCATCACACTATTGGCCAAACATAGCTGGGACTTGAATCTTCCTTGAACAACACACCATACTCTATAGAACTCTTCTTAGATCATCCACAACATGCATCTAGCATCCAGTCGGCCAAGAATGGAAAGAACAACAACACTTAGGGAGAAATCTTCAACCTCGAGCTCAATCCTCAATGCGGACCACCAACATAATAGGCACACAATCTAGAGACCACCATAAGCACAATGAAATCAACAAGAACAACCGCATCACGTCAAATCACCATAAACACTTGCATCTTCATGCGTAAACTTAAGAACACTAACTGTCATGACTATCACACTAGAAAGATTGCTTGCGGACCTCCAAACCACTTGCATTGAGGATAGACACTAACATCCCAAACATACCTCTAGATCTGCAAACCATAATATTCCAATGCGTAGTAATCCGAACCAAATTCCTATCACTCTGTCACCTTTGGACAATTGGAAAACCTAGTTCTACTCAAATGGCCATAACTTCATTAATCCTTCATGTGGACCTCTCAAATCTTGACTGGAGCAACTTCAAACTATCCTCTACACAACCCTTTGGTCCACAGACTCTGATCTTTATCTTATTGGAAATGTTGAGAAATCTACTTTATTGAACTACATTGTCTTCACTATTTCTGACAAAGAGATATGTAACTCACTTGTTTTTTCTGGAGAGGCTAATTTTCTCAATATCCTCAACATGCAAGTCTTCTAAACAAGTAATAGAATAAAATATAGTTGACGCCAATGACAACAAGGATATGTTGACATCAATGACAACACTGATTAAGCACATATTTGCAACAATCTCCCCCTTTGTCATTGATAGCAACATATGATGTGAAAAATTGATTCAACCATCAAGACAATAACTTCTCCCCCTTTCTCTTATCGCACTTGCAACCACTTTCTTCACTGATCCCCCTTTCACCAGCAACTACTCACTTCCATCCAAGTTTTTCACATGACTTCTCTCCCCCTTTGACATCAATGGCAAAGGGCACATATTTGCAATCATTTCTCACCCTTTTTGTTTCTCAGACAAGACCAAAGTGAACTTAGAACATACTGACTACTCCCCCTGAGTAGCATCCCCTTGACACCAATCCAGATTGCAAGATATGACTGTGAGTTCCACCAGACTGATGTACACTAGTGCAGCTTAGTTCTAAATAGGAGGGGTAATCACCCCTAGCTTCCCTCTGAGATACTCAAAATTGTCCTTAGGTGGAGGCTTAGTGAAGATATCCACAATCTAATCCTTTGAAGGAACAAACTCCAATCTGACTTCATTCTCATTTACCTTCTCTCTCAAAAATTGAAACTTGATGGATATGTGCTTTGTCTTTGAATGCAACACCAGATTCTTTGAAATGTTTATTGTACTTGAATTGTCATAAAAGATTGTAACAAGCTTTTCAAACACAATTCTAATATCCTTCAACATTTGTTTCATCCACAAAACTTGAGTACAATTACTTGCTTCTACTATAATCTCTACCTCTACAATAGATAGAGATATTGCCTCCTACTTTTTGCTCAACCAAGAAACCAATCTCTTACCCAAGAAAAATGCACCACCACTAGTGCTCTTCATGTCATCCATATCTCCTACCCAATCAGCAATTGTATATGCATGAAGAGTGAAATCATCATCCTTAGGATACCATAACCCATAATCAAATGTTCCCTTTAGATATCTAAAAATTCTTTTGACTGCTACAACATGAGATTCTCTAGGATCGGCTTGAAACCTAGCAACAAGGCCAACTGCATTCATAATATAAGGTCTGGTATGAGTCAGATAAAGTAGTCCTCCAATCATTGATCTATACTTTTTTTAGCCTACCTCAGGGGAATCATCATCTTTACTCAACTTGTATCCATTTATCATGGGAGTACTTACTAGTTTTGAATCCTCCATTCCAAACTTTTTCAACAACTCTTTAACATACTTAGACTGAGATATGAAGATACCCCTATCTAACTGGATGATTTGCAAACCTAAGAAAAAAATCTTTTCACCAAGCATGGACATCTCAAATTCACTTTGCATCTGATCAACAAATTTTTTACACATGCTCTCATTTCCACCAAAGATGATATCATCAACAAATACCTCAACAATCAAGATGTGTTTATGATCAATTTTGAAATAAAGATTACCATCATCTGTACCTTTGCTAAAACCTAACTTTAACAGATACTTGTCTAATCTTGCATACCAAGCTCTTGGGGCTTGTTTAAGCCCATACAATGCTTTCCTCAGCCTATAGATCATATCTCCTTGATCAAACAACTAGAATCCTTCTAGTTGCTCAATGTAGACTTCTTCTTCCAAATCTCCATTTAGAAATGTTGACTTCACATCCATCTGGTAAACTTTGAAATCTCTGTAAGCAGCAAAGGCAAGAAATAATCTAACTAGTTCGATTCTTGCCACCGGAGCAAAATTTTCTTCAAAATCAATTCCCTCTACCTGAGAATATCTTTTGCACACCAATCTTACTTTGTTTCTCACAACTGAACACCATTTTCATTCAGTTTATTTTGGAAGACCCATTTAGTTCCAATTACATTTTTGTTTTCAGGTCTAGGAACAAGATCCCAAGTATGATTATTTTCAATTTGTATTAATTCTTCTTCCATTGCTTTTACCCAACTTTCATCATTACAAGCTCCATTCACTAATTTTGGTTCAATCTTTGAAATCAAACAATACTCTTCTTGTTCTTCAACAATTTTTCTTCTAGTCTGAATGCCTTTATTTCTATATCCTATCATCTGATCTTCAGAATGATTCAACCTCACATACCTGGGACTTTTGGGATTTTCTTGAACTTGTTCATCAACATTTGTACTAGCTTCTTGAGTCATTGGATTCTCCAAAGAAATCTAAATTTGCATTTGAGGACTTTCATTTTGATCATCTGATTCATATCCACAAGACTTGGAAGGTCTCTCCTTGCTTTCATCAACCTTAACATTAGCACTTTCAACAATCATTTTCAATCTCTTGTCAAAGCACCGGTATGCCTTGCTTTGGTTTGAATAACCCAAAAATATTCCTTCATCACATCTTGCATCAAACTTGCCTAGATCTTCATCTCTTTTGATATAGCATTTACTACCAAAAACTCTAAAGTATTTTATAGTAGGAGCATTACCAAACCACAGTTCATAAGGAGTTTTACCAGTATTACCTTTGATCTACACCCGGTTAAGATTATAGACAGCAGTACTCACAACCTATCTCTAATAGACATGTGGAACATTTTCTTCGATCATCATGGTTCTAGCATCATCTTGAATAGTCTAGTTCTTTCTTTCCACAACTCCATTCTACTGAGGAGTCCTAGGAGCAGATAACTGTCTTATTATTCCATGCTCTTTAGAGAATGCATTAAACTCACCAGAGATAAACTCTCCACCTTTGTCAGATCTCAGACACTTTATCTTCACACCAATCTCATTCTCCACCCTAGCCTTGAACACCTTGAATCTGTCAAGAGCCTCTAATTTTTCTCTCAAGAAAGTGACCCACATCATCCGAGAGTAATCATCAATCAGCAACATAAAGTATCTATCTCCTTGTAAACTCCTAACTCTGGCAGGACCACACAAATCAGTGTGCACAAGTTCCAACAATCCACTTGAAAATTGTTCTTTACTTTTGAATGTAGTTGTGCTCAGTTTACCCAACCAACATTCCTTACACATGTTGTTAGTAGGTTTCACAAGCTTTGGAAGATCTCTCACAGCATGAGTAGCACTTATCTTGACAATATTATCAAAGTTTACATGACACATTCTCCTGTGCCATAACCAACTCTAATTAATCTGAGCAATCAAACAACTTTTACCAGTACCACTTAAATGAAAGATATTACCTCTAGTCTGTGTACCAGATGCAATCTCAGTTCTAGAGCTTTCCAAGGTTTTGAATTTTCCATCCTTGAATCGGAGATTGTACCCTTTGTCAACCAACTGTCCAACACTGAGAAGATTATGCTTCAACCCTTCTACATTAAAAACATCAGTAGTGTTATTCTTACCATCAAGAGAGATGGATCCTCTGTCTTAGATTCTACCAGCTAAAAATTGTCTCTAAACTTCACAATTCCACCTTCATACCTTTCCATACTTACAAACTTACTCTTATCACCTGTCATATGAATGAGAGCATCCACTGTCAGTCACCCATTCATCCTTTTCCTCAACCTGGGCAGCCAAGGCACTTTCCACATTCACACAGCTAGCAGATTTAGTAGGCACCAGATCTTCTTCTTTGATAGCAATGAACACCCATTCATTTCCAGAGGTACTTCCCTTATCAGATTCATCATCTGTAACTCCTTCATCAACAACTTCTTGGACATAGTAGCATTTCTTCTAAACCTAGGTCTGTTAGGGTTTGGCTTTGAAACCCTCTCCAAACATCTTGAAGCAAAATGACCAGTCTTATTGCAAGAAAAACATTTGAAAGGCAACTTTCCTTCATACTTACCAGATCCTCTTGGTAATCTTTTGGAAAAAAGGGCTTCAAGTTCTTCAAGCTCCGTTTCATCTTCTTCAAGTTCCTTCCTTACCTTTTCATATCTAGTTAATCTTCTTGAAGAGCTTTCACCTAAATCAAATCTTTGCTTCCTATAAACACTGGCATTAAAAGAAAATTCAAATTTAGGAAGAGAATCACCAAACTCGCTCATTTCAAATGCTGAAAGCTTACCAACCAACTGATCCCTTGTAATAGTTGTCATAGTCCTGATCTCCTCAATAGCAACAACTTTATGTTTGTATGAAGCAGGTAAGGATCTGAGTACTTTGGCAACAATCTCTGATTCTTCCAGTATTCCACCGCCATGCCTAATATTGCTCACAAGTTCATTCACCTTTTGCATATAGGAAGTGATGTTTTCATCTTCACTCATCCTCAAACATTCGTATCTACCCTTTAGGCTCTATAACTTGCCACATTTGACATATTCATCACCTTCATACAGAATTTCCAACTTCTTCTAGATTTCATGAGTAGTTTTCAATTCTAGAACATTTATCATTTCTGTATCAGTCAGGATACTCAACAATGCTTCTTTAACTCAAATATTGTATTCATCTTCCTTGCGTTCATCTAGAGTTGAAGGGCCCTTCTCCGGAGGCTTATACAAATCCTTAGTTATCAACCAATAAGGATCACCCATGCATTGCAAATGATATTCCATCTGATTCTTCCAAAGAGAGTAATTTGTTCAAACAAATCTCTGACTATCCTTCTTGTATGTCGACATCCTGGATCTCCTCAAGCGGTCAAGCTTCTTTTAGAGGAACCAATTCTGATACCAATTGTTGAAATTAGGGTAGACAACTGAGAGTGGGGGTGAATCAGTTGTCACAAAATTTTTATCTTTTGTTGAATTTAATCTTCTTTACCACTTATTATCAGATTAATGATATAACCATGAAAGCATGAATCAATAACACATGAGCAGAAACATAATCAACACACATAACACCAGGATTTTATGTGGAAACCCGGTTAAGGGAAAAACCATAGTGGGGGTTAACACACAAGATTTATTCTCTGTTAAAAGAATAGAAAAATGGGAAGGAACTTGCCTTTGGGAATACTGTCCAGAGCTCACTACTCAATGGAGGCTCACTACCTACAAGAACATTCACAATGTTAACAATGAAAGGTTAAACTAAGAAATAGCATCTTCTTCATGCAAGTTTAAGTTCCATTGAAGTGCACAACACCTCTGTTTTGCCCCCACTCACTTCTTCTCTACATCCACATCTTTGCTCACACCTACACACTTCCACAACTTCACAACACTTATTTATACATGTCATCAACTTTGAAATGAACATCAAAGTTGGCCAAACAATCATCTATCGGGAACATTCTCCAAGATAAGCATTACAAGCAATTACAATCACAAGACTTAAAATTCTTCATGTAAACCATCACACTGTCAAACAAACATAGATAGGACTTGAATCTTCCTCCAACAACACACCTGGCTCCATAGAACTCTTCGTAGATCATCCGCAACACACATCAAGCATTTGGTCAGCCAAGACTGGAAAGAACAACAACACTTAGGGATAAATCTTCAACCATGAGCTTAATCCTCAATGTGGACCACCAGCATAATAGGCACACAATCTAGAGACCACCACAAGGATAATGAAATCAACAAAAACAACTGCATCACCTCAAATCACTAGAAACACTTGCATCTTCATCCAGAAACATAAGAACACTAACTGTCATGACTGTCACACTAGAAAGGTTGCTTGTGGACCTCCAAACCATGAACCACTTGCATTGAGGACACACACCAACATCCCAAACATACGTCTAGATCCGTAGACAATAATATTCCAATGCAGAGCAATCCAGACCAAATTCATGTCACTTTGTCACCTCTAAACAACTGCAAAACACGGTTCTACTCATATGGCCATAACTTCATTAATCCTTCATGTGGACCTCTCAAATCTTGACTAGAGCAACTTCAAACTATCCTCTACACAACCCTTTGGTCCGTAGACTCTGATCTTCATCTTATTAAAAATGGTGAGCAATCTACTTTGCTGAACTATGCTGTCTTCACTATTTCTGACAAAGAGATATGTAACTCACTCATTTCTTCTGGAGAGGCTAATTTTCTCAATATCCTCCACATACAAGTCTTCTAAACAAGTAATAGAATAAGATACAGTTGACACCAATGACAACAAGGATATGTTGACATCAATGACAACACTACTTAGGCACATATTTGCAACAAGATGGTCCTCAACACTATATCAGCTAATGCACAATATTTATAGAACGTAGTTCTAAGAGGCAAAGCAAGGTCATTATCTTTCAAGGGTTGAATCTAGTAGGTTACTTGTTTTAAATGTGAAGGAAAATAATCAATCAAATATAAAGGATACATTATTGTAGAAGTACTCTTTCTATTTGAGTTCCTAGAGTCCATGGTCAATAATTGAAGTTCAATAGATTATGTGCCTACAGATGCTTATCATAGAGGTAATAGTCACACAGAGCTTTACTCTCATGTTCCTATGTTTCAAACTTTTGTTGACCAAATCAGGCGTTGGAACTACAATGCAATGATTCAATAGCTCCACGCTTTGCAAAATTAAATAGGCCACTAACAATCAGTGTTTAGAATTAGACACAAATAAAGTGCCTAAGTGTACTCTAAAAATGTTAGTTGCATCATGTATACCTGTGTTTGTTGGTTACAAATTGGAGTGATCACATCAGAAAGGAGAGCACCAGTTCTTATATACATTAAGAAAATTCTTCCTATAAGGGAAGAAGAACAAAATGTCATATCTGCAAAACATAGCAACAGAAGCAATGATAGCCAATGCAATCCGAAAGAACAAACAATAGAGAACACCAAAATGATAAGACTTGTTGAAATGGGGAATGCCTTGCGTAAAGTGAGTGGTCAAGTAGACTGAGTCAATACAGATGTTAGGAGACTTGAAAGTGAAAATGTAGAGGAGAAAGCCAAAGAAATAACAATTGTGCAAGCATGAGGAAGACAAAGAATGTATCGAAGGAATTGTGAGTTTTGCCTGCATTGAGGTGAGTGAAAAAGAAGGATTGCACTCGCCCCATAGAGGCTTGGTGAGAAATGGATTTATGGTCATAGGAGTATAGAATCTCAATGTTATACCATCTTCAATATGCCCTATAAAATCTTTCATTTGCAATACTTTGGCATAAACGTTATCTCCATAATAATCAAGTGATAAAGGTTTTAGAAGGAATAGAGATTGATTATCTATTGGACCGAAGAGATGGTCTTGATAACATGCAAAATTGGGAAGAGATATTGCCAAGAAGGAAAAGCTCTACAAAGAATTCATGAGAATAAAGTACAGATTTATCAAGTTGTCCAGTAAAGAGAAGGTTTACTAGTTTAATCATCAAGTTTTGATAGGTTCTTAATATTCAGCCAAATATACCACTCAATACTTATTATAAAAAACCTATTGAACTATAGGAGAAGAATGTTATTACCTTATGTATAAAGTAGGTCCCACACAAAGGGGAACCTAGGGAATCAATTTTAAAAGTGAACCGATGAATTATTTAAGGAGGGAGCTTTTCAAGATGCATTTTTCTTTATTGTAACTAACAGGAGGGCAAAAGAAGATTTCCTTTTTATTGTAACGCATTTTAAAAGGAATAGTTATGAGAAAGGAAAGGGAGGCCTTTAAAAGTTCATCAGAGGGCTAATCGTGGGGATCTTTTTCTGACTTCCAGAATGGACTCAAGAGGAGATAGTTTAATTTTCTATTGATCTGTAATCATAGTTATTTTTCTTTCTTGACTTAATCGATGTACAGGGGAATTTTTAGACCTTGAGCTTTGTTTTGTTGAAGAAATGAAGAATTATTTTTAGAACTCTGTCTTTAAATGTTTTCTTTGGTTGCAATTTTTCCTATGTTAATTTGTCATCAATCTTTGATGTGCTCCTGTTATCTATGGAGCCCTGTATCTGGATTCTAGATGCATATCTTTCTTATGTTTGGTATGTCTTGAGGGAGATATAACTATCTTTTCATTAATCTATTACCATTTGTGGGTGTGAATAGGTAAATTTTGTGTCATTTGTCCGTATTCTTGTCATTCTAAGTTAGTCAATCACATATGTGCCATGTTTATGCCCATTTGTTAGTTTTTCCTATTCTGCTTTCAGGTTAAAAGCATACTGTGTTTTCATTCATTGTACATCATTTGAAGGTAGTTGTGCCTTGTAAAATAAGTAGAGAGTCATTGCAAATATCATTGCAATTGACTCAACTATTGGTTCAGTTGTCATGAGTGTGGGCAAAAGAGTATAAAATTTAAATGACAAATCTGTTAACTAGCAGATTTTTGGTGACTCTACTGGGGAAAGAATTGAAGTGCCAATGTCTTGTTTTCTCAGAAATCTAAAGGTGTCTCTCCAAGGACAGAGGTTGGCGGCTCTACAAAGAAGAACATACCCATAAGCATTTTATTCTAGCAGAGACTCGTGTCTAGTTTATTTTTCAGATTTGCTTTATGGCATTGGTTTCTCCTCAACCATGGGGAAAACATTTTGGACCTCTCTCTTTATCTCAGTAATCACCTCTACCTAAAGGATCGAGGAAATGTTTTCCAAAGTTCAATGTAGACTACACTCAAGATGCAGAGGATCATATTTTAGTTTTCATCATTGCATGCGGAATTTTAGGGCTAAGGGAAGAAAATGTTTTTGTTCAATTATTCATTGAATCCCTAGTTGGGACTGCTGCAAATTAGTTTCAAAATTTGGAAGAAAAATGCATCACTGATTGGAACATATTAAAGAATAAGTTTTTGGGAAGATATAAAGGTGTTGTTGATGAAGCTGCATTGCTGTGTCAAATTTTCAATATTTAAAAGCAAGAAAATGAATCCATCCAAGATTTTTTGGATCGGTATACCCAGCTACTCAGAAAGATTCCTTTCTCCATTCAACTAAGTAAGAAACTCTAACTTCGCACTTTTATTTCTTCATTGCATCCAGATGTTCATTTTTTCTTGAAACAACGTAAAGTAAATGACATTGAAGTTGCACAACAAGAGGCTATAAAAATTGAAGATGACTTGATTTTAAGTGGCCTTTGGAAAGCAAATCAGGTTGTAAATAATTTGAGTGGTGAAGCTATGAAGAAGTCTATCATGCACAAACAAAGTTTTCATCCTATAGGATTCCAAAATACACAGCCTCCTTCTGTTGAATGCCTCAATCTCATTGTTTTTGATCCAAAGCACTTTTGTAGAGATGAGGTAAATGATGTAGAAATTAAACCTCATGGGGATAGAAGAATTGAAGATTATATGTTGCATTATGAAGAAGATAATGATGAATCTGAAAATTCCTTAAGTGACCAAGAAGATGAACGACCCTTCCATGATGTAAATGCTAAAGAGGGTAATGCAGATGATATTGTTTTTGCCTCCTTATCTACCGTAGAAATAGAAACATTCACTTTTACCAGCAATGAAGAACAATTTGAGGATACACAACATAAAGAGGAGGTATTGAATATGTTTTCTCCAAATTGCATGCAAGCTGAGTATGAAGTCTTCAAGTTTCCTAAGCAAGATAATATGGAAATATGGCTGCAAAGAGAGGCCAGAAATAATATTATCTTTGAATCCTTTCATTTTGAAAATCTGGATGCCAAAATTTTTAAACAATAATTGGAAGATGATGTTATAAGTAACCATGATAGTATTGGTGAAAGTGATCAAATAGACAAGTGTGATAAGCCTCATATTGTTTATATTCCAAACTAGTGCCTTAATGCATGTGAGGATGAATTTCTATGTAAAGAAGGGGTCGTCATGTCTGATCTACAAATTATAGATAGGGACGATGTGGCGTGTCATTGAATTGTTGAGTCAAAACCTACAGAGAAAGAGGAGATTGTTCCAATTGGGGGTAATTTTAAGCCACATGAAAATATTATTTGCTATGTAGATTTTCAGCTTGATCCACTTCCAATTTTCCATGAGACACATATGGCTAATGATTGGTTTTCTAGTCATTCAAATAGTTATTTTTAGGCATGGGATATCAATTTGTCTATTGCCGTGTATGAGGAAACTACTGGTAATATGCAGGAATATGTTGAGGAAGTTTCAAAGGTTTATGATGCCAAGTGGTTGTTTGGTTTTAACATACCGCTCAGGAGGTTCTTTTGCCATATGAATTTTAGATTTATGCTTATGACCAGAAGATAGCATATGAGTCTGCAGATGCTTCACGGGTATATCCCCCTCTTCCGTTCATGCATTTATTTTTCCTAGCCTATTAATGGATTCGTATGATCATCCTGGAGTCATTAGAAGTAGGGTCTTCCTGTAATGTACATATTAGGAGTTTTTGTTGTTCTAGTAGTTTAGTTTCTTTTCTTTCTTTGTCATGTTTTTGGCTTTCTCTTTCTCCTTTCCTCAATGCTCTCTAACTCTATTGCCCATGGAATTTAAGCACTGGTCTATGCTTAAGATTCTAGATTCCTTGCTTCATCCTGTGCAGTCCTCATCCCCAATTAGAGCATGTTGTTACCCAAAATTTTGAACTAGGGAAATTTCAAAATTCCAGTGCATCCCCATACGCTATAGCCTACCAAAATCACAAAAACAATTAATTTTGAAAATCTATGCAAGCTAATGCAAAATCTTTTTATGGAGCTTGATATATTCCCAAGGTCAGAAAAGGAAATAAGGCATTGTTATAAAGTCTAATTATTTAAAAAGTAGATGACTTAATTGAAGTCAAATATTTATGGTAGCTCCAAAATCTTTATGTGAAGTTTGAAGACTTCATAAACAGTGCACTCTTATTTTCAGGAGTCTCTTTAGGTCTTGAACTTCATGTATTCTCGACTTCTCTCAATGGTGGTTTTAAAGAGTTCAAAAACTTCTTTTATTCCCGACTCTATTTGTAATCGGCCTTTCTTGAGGTTCAAGAACCTCACAAATCCCTGACTTCTCTCCATTCGTGAGTTCAACAGTTCCAAGAACATCCGATTTGCTGACTCAATTTTGCAATTGGAGATAGTAACAGTTATCGAACTTATTTTATTTTGGTATTCTTTTAAGTTGGGGATCTTTAAGGTTTTTGAACCCTCATTTTGGTTGATCCTCTCTTACTGAAGCTCTCCTCGCCTGGTCATTCCTCACCAGATTCACACATAATTTGCAGATACATCAGATGATATAAAATTTGAAGTTTTTTAATCTACGGGAGACATATCTTGTTGTCAGTCTATGTATCTATTTTTGAAAGGTTTCATTGTTCGAATCTGTAAGATTTGTCTACGAACATGAATTGGGAGATTAACACTGAAGATCTATTCATAGTTGTAAGCCCTATTCTTATTTCCAAGCAGCCACCGCCGTTTCTTAGGCACTTCATTCTGTGGGAAGTTGCAGCTTGAAAGTCCATATTAGGCGCTTATATGAGGAGTATTTTTAGCGCCATTATATGCTTATGTATAGTCAGAGTCATCAGCTTCAGAGACCGAACCAATGGCTATTGATGGAGGCAAAATTTCATGTATGAATTTTCCTTCACTGCTAAAGCATCTTTGAAAAGAAGTAGAGGAATTTAGAAAACAATATAACACTATTTGTGAAAAGCACAAGTTAAAGAAAGACAAGTTATTACACAATGTTACAGAGCATAAAAGCAAAGTAAGATCTATTCTTTTTCAGGCTGGGAAAAACTTCAATGTGGGCTTGCATCAATCACTAAGCCTTGTCCGTGCCTTGCTTGGGAGATCAAAAGTTTTAGTTCTTGATGAAGCCACTGTAGCTGTGGGTGTTGGAACAGATGCCATTATCTAAAAGACTATCCGTGAAGAGTTCAAGTCTTGTACAATGCTTGTTATTGATTGTGATCGTATATTTGTCTTAATGCAAGCCACGTCTTGGAGTTTGACACTCCTAAGAACTTACTTTCTGATGAGAACAATGCATTTACTATGATGGTCCTCAACATTGGATTAGCCAATGCACAATATTTGCTGAACATAGCTCTAAGAGACAAAGCAAGGTCATTATCTTTCATGGGTTGAATCCAGTGGGTCACTTCTTTTAAATGCAAAGAGGAACAATCAATCAAATATAAAGGATACATTGTAGTAGAAGTACTCTTTCTATATGAGTTCCTAGAGTCCATGGTGAATAATTGAAGCTAAACAGATTCATGGAGCAATAGGAATCACGAATTATGTTCCTACAGATGCTTATCATTTAGGCAGTAGTCACACAGAGCTTTACTCTCATGTTCCTGTGTTTTGAACTTTTGTTGACCAACTCAGGCGTTAGAACTACAATGCAATGATTCAATGGCTCCACGCTTTGCAAAATTAAACAGGTCACTGGCAGTCAGAGTTTAGAAGTAGACACAAATAAAGTGCCTAGGTGTACTATGAAAATGTTATTTGCATCACGTATACCTGTGTTTGTTGGTAAGAAATTGGAGTGATCACATCAGAAAGGAGAGCACCCGTTCTTATATCACTCTACTTAAATGTCATCCACTTCCATGGTCAAACAGGTCAAACAGCCAATAGCAATTTTATATTTCGTTCCCAACAACAAGTGGGAAATATAGGAAATATTTTCATTGGTCAGAATTTACCATTAAATATTGAAGTGGATGACATTTAAGATCAGCCGTTCTTATATATGTTGTTGGATATTCTTCCTACAAGGGAGGAAGAACAAAATGTGATATCTGCAAAACATGGCAACAGAAACAATGACGGCCATCACAATCCCAAAGCACAAGCTGTAGAGAACACCACAATGATAAGACTTGTTGAAATGGAGAATGCTTTGTGGAAAGTGAGTGGCCAAGTAGACTGAGTCAATGCAGATGTTAGGAGACTTGAAATTGAGAATGTAGAGGACAAAGCCAAAGAAACAACAATTGTGCAAGCATGAGGAAGACAAAGAATGTATCGAAGGAATTGTGAGTTCTGCCTGCATTGAGGTTAGTGAAAAAGAAGGATTGCACTCACCCCATAGAGGCTTGGTGAGAAACGGATTTATGGTCGCAGGAGTATGGAATCTCAATGTTATACCATCTTCAATAGGCTCTATAAAATCTTTCATTTGCAATACTTTGGAATAAATCTTATCTCTATAATAATCAAGAGATAAAGGTTTTAGAAGGCATAGGGATTGATTATTTGCTGGACCCAAGAGATAGTCTTGAGCACATGCAAAATTGGGAAGAGATCTTGCCAGGAAGGAAAAGATCTACAAAGAATTCATGAGAATAAAGTATAGATTTATCAAGTTGTCCAGTAAAGAGAAGGTTTATCAGTTTAATCATCAAGTTTGGGTAGGTTCTTAATAGTCGGCCAAATATTTCACTCAATACTTATTATCAAGGACCTATTGAACTTTAGGAGAAGAATGTTATTAACTAATGTATAAAGTAGGTCCCACGCAAAGGGAACCTGGAGAATCAATTTTAAAAGTGAACCTATGAATTATTTTAAGGGGGAGCTTTTCAAGATGGAGTTTTCTTTATTGTAACTGACGGGAGGGGAAAAGAAGATTTCCTTTTTATTGTAACACTTTTTAAAAGAAACATTTACAAGAAAAGAAAGGGAGGCCTTTAATAGCTCATCGGAGGGCTGACCATGGGGATCTTTTTCTGACTTCCAGAAGGGAGGATTCGAGAGGAGAGAGTTTAATTTTCTGTTTATCTGTAATCACAATTATTTTTCTTTCTTGACTCGGTCGATGTACAGGGGAATTTTCAGAGACCTTGAGCTTTGTTTTGTTGAAGAAATGAAGAATTATTTTCAGAATTTTGTGTCTTTAAATGTCTTCTTTGGTTGCAATTTTTCTATGTTAATTTGTAATCAATCTTCGATGTGCTCCTATTATGTATGGTTGTATCTAGATTCCAGATGCATATCTTGCTTATGTTAGGTATGTGTTGAGGGAGATATTCTATCTTTTCATTAATCTATTACCGTTTGTGGGTGTGAATAGGTGAACTTTGTGTCATTTGTTCGCATTCTTGTCATCCTAAGTTAGTCAATCTCATATGTGTTATGGTTATGCACATTTGTTAGTTTTTCGTTTTATGCTTTTGGGTTAAAAGCATATTGTGTTTTCATTCATTGAACATCATTTGAAGGTAGATGTGCCTTGTAAAATAAGCAGAAAGTCATTGCAAATATCATTGCAATTGACTCAGCTATTGGTTCAGTTGTCATGAGTGTGGGCAAAAGAGTATAAAATTTAAATGACAAATCCATTAACCAACAGAAATCAAATCAAATCAAGAAAGAAGCTCAACATACATATCCTTTCATTTCTGCACAAATCATTGAAGAGATAACTTCTTAGCCATCAGAAGTTCTACATTACAAAATTAATTCATCGTTAATGTACTGTTTAATTGTTTACATTCTAAATTGTCACAAATCTGAGTGGAGAACTTACTGGCATTTGATGTTTCAACGGTGTGGCTTTGTTTTCCCCCATTTATGGATTCATTTGAATTTGAAACACTTTTCCTTGCACAATTTGAAAAATTTGAGGCAGTGGTAGAAGGAAGAGCCTCTACATTAGCGGTGACTAGCATCATTATTGATGAATGAAGCTATGAGAAAAAAAAAATGCTTGCCAATTTTGCTGCTTCAAACTGGGTTGCCTCTAAACCTCTATTATAAAAACCCTCTAAGCCCCCAACGAGACACGTTGTCTCCAGCAAGAAAAACATGTGCACTCAATCATGAACACCTGCCCCTCAATAAATCCTCGAGCCCACATCTGTGACAAGCTCAAAGCCATATAGAATAAAAAATACTAGGTAAAATATGGTGCCAATCATAGAATGTGAAAATGTCTCCAAAAGTTTAAAAATGTTTTCAACCATTGCAAACGGTTTAATATTTCCACGAAGCATCATTTAGTGAGTCAAAAACAATAGTCTTCTACACTGACTAATAAAGACAAAAGTAATTACCAAAATACTTATATTCCATGATTAAAAAAAAACTTTAAATAAAAGTCAAAACTTAACCCTAATTTAACTAATAAAAACAAAAATGGTTAGAAAACTACTTATAATCCATGATCCAAAAACTTTAAATAAAAGTCAAAACTTAACCATCATTTGATCCCATTTGTAACTATTACCTAACCTCTAAAGAGTAAAAGTAAGTCGTTCAGCTGTATAAACTCTTGTTTATTTTGCAGTCAACAGCTGGGTTTGTTTATGGCTGTTTAACTGTGCTGGCACATCTTAGTCTGAAAATTTGTAACCGTTATCTGTAAGCTTTAACCCAATCAAAAAAAACATATACTTTTAACATGCGCTTATAAAGATTCCATTTGTCAGTTTTCAGCTCTTGTTTCTACTCTACGCGTATAATATTTAAAAGAACAAATGATGAAGAGTCTTACTAATTTACGCAAGCATCGACTCCCTTCTCAACAAGAACGCGGGTTTGAACATGGTGCTGAATACTCCTTTCAGTCTCGAATAAGCCCATAAAAGCTTTAACTTACGCGAGTATTTAAATGTTTACGAAGCTACGAAATTTTAAAAGATTGAATGTTGTTCAAAGTCTGTCTTAAATAAACTTTTTCTGGTAACTTCGAAGAATTATTGAATTACAGGAAGGTTCTTTGTCAAACCACTCCATTATTAATTCAGTGTGATGTCAAGCTGACGGGGTTTACACGGAGAATTGCAAAATGCCTTGCTATTTAATATCTTCCAAACACCCAAATAATTGTACTACGAAGTCTTGGAGTTCTTTATACGGATCCAAAAAATTCTGCAGCAGAGCAGAGGACCTCAACGATTTCTGTGAACAAAACCCATTTCTCAGATATAGAAATGAAGGTAAGTCTAGCTGGCTTTTATATATAACTTCTATTCCTGGACTCATGGCAAAGTTTTAACTGATAGACAATCCCTGTTTAAAATTTATAGAAAATGGTGTTAAAAGTGGTGATTGAAGACGAGGAAAGGAAGAAAAAGGCCCTCAAAGCAGTTTTAGAGGTGTTAGGTATGCTGCTTTTTAACTTTTCGCTTTCAAACCCTAACCTTAGATTTATTCTGCTACGTAATCTGATAAATAAATATTTGCATTGCAGGAGTGGATTCTGTGGTTGCACAGATGAAGAAGAAACAGATCACTGTAATTGGAAAAGTAGATCCTGTGCATATCATGATAAGTCTGAGAAAACACGGCTTTCCCTCGGCAGACCTGCTGAGCGTGAAGACCTTTAAGACAAAGTTTCTGATGTCACATTTTTCTGAAATGCCCAGAGATGTGCCAAGTTTTGTACTGTCGAAATTGAGGCTTTAGGCAGAGTTTGCTAGTCACTTGAGTGTAATCTTTTCAGTTTCTTTCTCATCCTTTCGGATTCTTGGGTTACCTACATAATGTAATGGAAAATAATTGGCGATTTTTAACGTTAGAGCAAGATTTTATGCCCCTTGTTGGTTTATTTTATTTAGTAGTTTTTCTTCGAAATTTTTATGAGTTTTTTTTTTTTCAAAGTAAGTTAATGGTTGTATAATTATTATTAGTTTTTGTTAAATTGTAATGGTTTTATCATATAAATTCTGTCAACAGTAGAAAATTTGGAGGAAAATATTAAAGAGGAGGCATTTTAGAAAATGTGTGCAATTATGTGATTCATTTTTTCATCATGGAGTGGCTGCATAATTTTATAATTTCAGTCCCCTATTTTTTATAAGCTATTTTCAATCACTATACTACAACAGCTCTAGTATTATAAGAGGATTCCAAATTATCCTTTGTGCTCAATTCAAATTTTACAATTGAGATCATCTATGCATTTAAAATTTAAACAACAAACTTAGATAAATAGCTCCATGGGACCATCCTATTAAGTTACTTGGCTCATTAACTTGTACTTAACAATAAAATTTTAGTACATAGCATTAGAATTTAGTTTCACTTATAAGACAAGATTTAAATTATGGTGAGTTTTCTCTATTTTCCATTTAAATTTACAAGTTCAATTTTTTTTTAAAATTCTTTAATATTGAAAAGGGAAATAAATGATTTCCTTTATATGTAATTTAGGTTAATTAATTAAATGCAAACAATTTGACACAAAAATTGAGTTGTTAGAGTGGAGCGGATGAGATTAAGGAAATATAAGACAAAATGTACAGTCACGCGTTAAATAGTAAGAAATGAAACGAGATGTTACTTAGCTTAGTGATTGAAGAATGCATGTCAATTGCTGAAGATGTGTCAAGTCATAAGTATGATGTGGTAGAGAGAATGGGAGGTTCCAAAATGGCTAAATCAACTCGTTGTGAGCTTTCATTAAGATGGAGATGGAGGTGGAATCATAGTGCATGTTATGTAGCTACACTTCTCATTTCTTATTATGTCCTACTACATAGAACACTAGAAGCTCATATATTAAGCCTCCCTAAGATGAAACTATATTTCAAATCATTATTACAAAATGCCTATGTGTTAGCCCCCCCCCCCAAATACAAGTACATGTATGATGGCACTTTATAAGTTCAATGTGTATGTAATAACAACCCCGTAATATAATTTAGATATGAACCTCCAATGGTCTCAAAATAGGAACTATGATGCAAAAGTTCTAAGAAAACTTATCTTTAAGAAAAAACCAGGTGTTGTGAGCAAAAACCAATTACATCACTATGAAGAGAATGAAGTTCTACCCTATTTCAAAAATAATTGCTCGTAAACTGGATTCAGTATGGCCAAGAAAAGGCCTCACAAATTTTGCCTCATAAAATGTAAACTACATTCAAGGCGGGGTTATGTTGCTATCAATGAACTGGTGGCTAGTGGGTAGTGGACTAGTGGTACCTCTAGTGGAGGTGGCAACTAGGTAGTAGACTAGTGTTCGATGTGTAGTGAGGTGGTAATGTTAGAGGCATGCCACTCAAGTGGTGGACTAGTAGAGGGTTGGTGGCAATTTGGCCACTGGGATGGTGAAAAGCAATTACACATAGAGAAGCCACTAAAGAGGGTCACCAGAAGGTGGCAACCAATGGTGTTGAGTGGTGGGGTGTTGGTGGGTGCTGACAACCTCTGGGAACCTACCTGCCATGATCGGTACCCCTGTAGCCTTGTTGCATTCATAATCATTTTTTTATTAATACAAATTCAACCTAGTGGTGGACATTCAATGAATGCTACATTACAATAGTATCGAATACTTTATTACTCTACTTATTGCTCTAATATTTGGAAGTATATTTTGGGACTATGGAAAAAAATGTAAGTTTTTCTATGCTAATGTTGGCCTAGAGGATTTAATTATATGCCTTTCCAATAATTTGGTTGGCATTGAATAGCAATTAGTTCTTTATGTTTGATGTGAGTTTCTTAGTAATGTTGATGTATTTCATATGGAAATGTACTAAAAAGTTCCATGCTTTCATATTAGGGATAAAAATATAGATCTCTTTGTCATAATTGGGGGCAATTATGGGGCAGTGATATTCTTGGGAGTGAGCAATAGTTTAAAATAATGCAAAATGTAGTTGTAGTTGAAAGATTAATGTTCTATATAGAAAGGTTTGTAGGAGTGTATTTTGCAATATCTTATGCATTGGCATAGGCAATTTGTTACTCCTAGGATTTATTGCTTATACTAGCCACATTGGACTCCAATAATACTAGTTTTTCATCTAGTCGATGTATATCAAGGAAAGAACTAGAGAAAACCATTTTTGTATAAAAATGTGGTGAGGGTACATGCCTTTCAAATCAAGTTATTTCTAATGAGTTATGTGGTTTATAAATTTAGAGGGATGAAGCTTTCCCTAAGTTATAAACTTTATTTTGAGCACTTGTAAAGATGCTTAGCAACATTAAAGTAGAAATTGAAGCCTTGGATAATAGCGAACATGAAAATTGAAGCATAACAAATTTTTCTTCTTCTTCTAAACTAAATTGTGTTAATATGATTGTGGATTTTGTTGAGTGGAGTGGCTCACTAGTATCATTTCTCTTCCAAATCCCACACAAGGAGTCAATACTCCTATTTCCTTCAAATTTTCCCTTAGTCACCTTTCAAAAAAATTTGGTCACGATATTTCCTTGTTAAGTCAATTTGGGTGGTTAGAAATAATCATCTTTGCCTATTAAGATCATTTATAAAAGATCATGTATTCAATCTTAGGCTAAATCCCTATAGCATGAAAAGTTCTAAGTCTTACTTTTTTTGTCAATAGATTTTGAGTTTTCTCTAACCTTGTCGATAAGTTCACGAGTTCACAAACTTCTTGAAAACTCAACAAAATGTCTTTCTTTCATCTAGTGCTAAGTTCAAAATTTTTAAAACTTCCTAAATTGGCAACAAAATCTTGTGTCAGAGGTTTTCAAGGTTTTCAAACCTTTGAAAATGCTGACAAATTTTCTCTTTTGGTTTAAAATTTTGATGTAAAATGGTTAAGTTCTCAATGTTGGCTAGTTCATGAGTTCACAAACTTGCTAAAAAACCAACAAAGTTTCAAATTTGTGAAAAAAATTGCTCAAATGCTTTCAAAGAAAAATAGGCTTTAGTTCGTAAGTTCTCAAAAATGCAAAATGCTAACAAGGTTCTAAAGTTCTTAAAATCTCTGATAGAAAGATGATAAGTGAATGGCATTGGCTTTTTGGAGAGTTTCAAAACTTTCTAACTCATTGAAAAGTTAGGCATAGTTCAAATTACTATTTAAAAGTATTCAAAAGAGTTTATGGGCCATTTGTCACTATCTTTTGCATTCAAATGAAGGAGCACTACAATGACTCATTAGATCGCCAATGGCTCTTTACAACCTCTCTTCATCAATCCTACTCTGCACAATGAGGTAGGCAAGCTACATTCTCCATTGAAGTTCAGATACACATTTAGCCACTCATTGAGTACCTTTTATATTGCTTGAATTTGTGAGCTCCCTTTCTTTCATTCTACACTTTAAAGAATTGTGCTCATTATAGCTATTTCCCTCTCCTAGACAAAATTATTTTTTTGTTGTTTATCAAATTCTCCTTGAAGTCCTAGCCCACCTAGCTTGGTTGTTATCAAAGGCTCATGAAATGAAGTACAAATACCAAGGGTATGATAACACCTCAATTATTCTTAATTTGTTAGTGGAAGTAAGAGATAGTGATGTAGGGTACATTGATTTGGAGAATTTCTAGGAGAAAACAAGGAAAATCCTAGGGTTCCAATGGTAGAGGCAACTTTCTCTAGTGGCTTGGCTCATGCAGGGGATTTCCCAGAAATAATTCAATGTCTAGATTTGGTCCTCACTTGTCTTAAGAATTATAATCTAGAAACTAGGAAGGTGAGGACTGTTGATGATAGGTTGATAGTAAAACTAGATGGACCATCCCTTACCCTTACACTTAGATTACCTACTAGAGAAGAATATGAAAATATGAGCACTAATACATGTCTAAAAAATATTTCTAAGCACTTGGTGAATGTGTCAAAGAAAGGGAAATCTTAAATTCTAAAAGAATTGTAGAGGGTGCATTTCAAGAAAGATATTTCTAGCATAATTACGCTATTGAATAAGGTAGTGGGGGGTAGAGAGATTGTCACTTTTGAATAATAGATGTGTCAATTCATAATTGTAATTATATATGCCTCTTAGTTTGTTGATTGGGGGAAAATGATAAGTGACCATTTGCATGATCAACTGGTGAAATTTCAAACTAATCAATATTTCTACATGTCTTCTGACCTCTTCTATGCCATTGAAAGCATGAAGGTATGGCCTAGTTTACAATCTTAGGGAGTATATATGAAAACTCTAGATAATTTTATGACTTTTATACAAAGCCTCAACTTGAATTTGGTATGAATGTTTTTGAGAGAGTTAATGATGCTTTTAGTATGTTGACTATGAAAGATTTGGAGGGAGATTTTGGTCTCAAATCTCTCTTGAGACAATATAATTGATCACCAAATTTGGTAGTTTTTTCATTCAATATAACATGTTTCATGCCTCAAATAGGTGGCTTTGAAGGCACTCCTTACAAGTTGTCATGTTATGTGATTGATTACATCATTCTTGTTGAGGTATGTGTGAGGTAAGAAAGATATGCAGGGAAAAGAAAAGGTAGGATATTCTTTCCTTGTGAATCTAAGTTATTATACTTGTAAATCCTCTGCAGATACACAAAATGTTGATAAGATTCTATCAAAGATAAACATTCATCCTTTCACAACAAGGTTGTCCTATAACATTAAGAACTATGTCAAGAACAACCTTTACATTGGTACAACATACAATCATATTTTTCATTTGGAGGATTATTGGGAGGATTGCACATATGACTATGAAGGCAGAAGAAGAGATTGGATGAGGTTAACCACAAACCAACTGATAGATTTCAACCTTCTTTGGGATATTCTTGATCACATAGTAGATGATGGAATTGAAATGGTTGATGATGCCTAGCCCTCCATTCAAACACAACCACTGTAACATATCTTCATATATATATATATATATATATATATATATATATATATATATATATATATATATAAGATTTACACATTGAATTGACTAGAAAAGTAAATTAATTTGATAAGCACAAGCATTTATTTTTAAACATACAACATTTGCATAATCACAAGGAAATAATAGCATATCTTTTCTGAATATTTTCAAAATTTGAAATTTACAATATCTTCAAAGATATCATTTTAGTGAAATCTTTCACTTTATATTTACAAATATTTTTTCTCTTGGAAACAAAAATAGTTTCACATAAATTTGACTATAAAAAGTCATATCATAAAATATACTGCATCTGGAATCTTGATATCTATTTTCACAAGTCTTGATGAGTCTGCTACTATAGAGGAAGAGCATCATCTGAGTGCTTTATCTCCAACCACGAACCGACAGTCCTCCACACATCTTCCATCTTGGAAGTGGCCCTACCCTTCATGAATGGTATAGATATAAAGAACCAACAGGTTTTGCCATTTGAGTCCTAGTGATGTGTACTACGTGACTCAATTGACCATACAACTCTAGACATCCTTCTAGCTAAGTATGATCTATTAGGATTAAGGTGCCATCAACCTTGTATATCCTATGTAATTAATTACTCTTAATATTGTTTGTAAATCACCCATAAGGGATGAAAGGTTTCACCAGTAGCGGTCTTGTTTTAGCTACATGTTTATATGCGGTCATCGATGCTAATTCATCCATGATGGGGGGTTGCAGGGGGGTTTCCCCCCTACGAGGGGTCCGAGGGGGTCACCCCCTAATGGGGAGGGTCCATTCATCATTAGGTCACAGATATGATGGTTGCTATTATGTTAGTTTTCTTGCCCTAGAAGGCAACCCCCTTTTATAAGGATATTTGTACTACATTTTTAGTAGAGTTGAGAGTAATAGGCACCACTGGATTGAAGACTGGAGAAGGAGAGGAAGTGCATGTATTGTAATCTCAAGTGTGAAGATAATCCAACTTGGAGCCTCTTTTCTTGGTGGAGTTTTCTACTCAAAAGGGTTTTCTCCACATTACATATTGTCTTATGTGTTGAATTCTTAATGCATGTTATTTATGTGTAGTGGGTTTAATTTCTGTTGTAATCTCCATTGATTCTACATTGTTTAAAGGACACAAATAAGGTTTGAATCTAATTTCTGTTGTGTGGTTTGCACTTTCATTTCTAACATGATCATTCTGATTGGTTATGCCATCTGGACACTGTGAGCTAAGTAATGCATGCAGAGACAGATGCATTACTTTGGCCAAAGATTCAATATAAATAAACGTTCACAATGAACCTAGTCATCATTTCACACACCTCTAACTTGACTTGGAAACTATCTCATCCTATAGTGAATTTAGTTTGACTAATACTAGTCATAGAGTGACTTGACTAAGTTTCACCCATAGTCTGCCTGACTTAGAATTAATTCTTGAATTCTAGAATACAATACCAAAGATGGTTTCAGAATGAAGACGTAGTCTTTCAAAAAGCCTCACGTTGGAACTTGCAACATTGAACTATGACTTCCTATCATTTTGTTTGAAACATTTTATATTCTTGGTTTGATGTCTAATATTGACATTAGCATATAATTTTATCAAAGGCTTCTTAACTCCTCTTAGGTAATTGTTTTGATCTAAGGATTCTTGACTAATCCTTGTTGATTATAGTTATGTAATTTGTTTTAGTTGATGACATAACCATAAGGAGAAACTTATGTTTACTAATATATATCTAGGTTATTCTTTAGAGATTTATCTTGTCTAAGCCATCATATAAAATAACAATAAAAATCAGGGTATTTGTATGTAATAGAATATCATAACATACTACAATAATAACCAATTTTGCACTAGGTGTCACGAATCAACTCCACTACTCAACTACCTTCTAGAGTACTTGCCAAACAAGGTTAATTGTATTCAAGACCAAAATTTAGTCTTCCTTAGAGTATTGTTGTACTAGTCATCTATAGACTATACTTATAATACAGAACAAAAGTTTCTATCCTTCACAATAACAACTTCTTGTATCAAAGGTGTTCATTTGTCTCAAAAATGATATTTCATATCAAGAAATTCATGAGACTAAGTCTTGGTCTGATGTTGTAGTAATAGCTAACAATGTTTTGTTTTGGGTATAAAAGTATTTCTATTATTAATCTTTAAAATAAAATCTGAATACAAAAGTATTCCATCTTTACATTCTAACTTAGATACCTTTATCTTTTTCATTAGAAGTTTAAATGAACAAACCTAGATATGAGTGTCACAACTAAGGACAATAAAGGAAAATAGGCAGTCTCTATTTTCAGTCTATTGTGGACATCCTCCACTATAGATTGTTTAAGGAAAACACCGAGAACTCAAAAGTTATCTTGTTTAAAACTCAATCTATCTTTTTGCATCCCTTCGTGGAGATATGTATTTCTCTCTATTGCATTGAAAGGAAGATTCATACTAGTTATAGACGTTGTACATCCTACCTCACCTAGATAATGCGGGGTTGATTTGACAATGAAGAACAATGTTGTGGGTTAATATCTCAACATAATACTCAGAAACATGTGTAACATTCTCTTGACTATCCTATTTACAGAAGTATTAATACATATACCACAAAGATATCATTTTCTTTGAAAGCTTGGGTTTCATCCACTGTATTAAAAGTCTTGACTATATACATATTCATACGTAATTACTTATAGTCATCAACTAACATATACACCAATAGCATCTATTATATGTGATTAAAACCTCAATTAGAAATAGAAACAAGATATTGTTTGCATTTTCTTGCAGAGTATCGATGAATATAAAGATCACACAAATATGATTACAAACTTAATAGAGAAACCTAATAGATATTCACTCAAAAGTTTGAGTGCAGTCTTTTCCCCATTTCCTTTTTATCTCTAAACTCCTACTACCCACTGATTATCTTTGCCTAGATTCTCTCTTTTTTTATATGACCTCTTCTTTTTCTATTATGTTGTCCTCTCATCTCCATTATGTTACTTAACAGTAAGAATAAATCCCTACCCATAGGGATGATTACCTCCCTTACTCTTACAAACCCTCCAAAAAAAAGGAGCATGCACGATCATGGAGCACTTGATTAGCAATGACCACTTCGATAATCATAAGAAACTTCTCCACTCTCTTTGTGCATTATCATGGAGTATGGATTCATGCAACAATCAAAAACTTATTTCAATATGATAAGAACTCATAATTTTTACGTATAAGTTCACTTTTATATTATATATAAAATAGAAATAAATAAATAAATATAGCCTATATTAAGCATAATGGTAGCAATGCCACAATTATGAATGTTGGTATTAGTCAATCATTAAGATGCGAGCATGGGGTTGAGATTTTCTCCCCCATTGCTATCTTGCACTGACAACAAATAACTAGATAGGTAGTCATTGGAAGACATCAAAAAATTCTGAATTGTTAACCCTTAACAACATTAATATTTCTTGAATATCACTTTATCCATAACAAACAAGGTCTAACATCAGAAAAGCTTTCCTGATGATAAAATGACAACTGATGAGATGAGAGTGACTTAATCAACAGAAGTCAAAAACTACTTACTCATCTCATGAGGATTCACTAAATTATAAAGCACTGGACTCATATGGAAAAAACCTGTTCCCTTCCAAACATCTATTCCCTTCTCTCCGATGATGCTCTTCCTCTTTTCTCGAAGGTGGAAATATTTTCTGGGTTATATCTCATAGTCACAAAAATTGAGATTACTGTATCATTGGTAAATCCTTATTCACCATAAATAAATAATCTCAATAACATATAATCACATGTCAAAATTCTATACATTTAATCATAACTCATGAAGATTTCATTGGTTTATTCTAACATTTTCTCTAAATGTCAAATCATTAATCCATGAAAATTTATCGACTAATTACAGGCAAGTAAAAAGTAAAGCAGAGGACAGTAAAGGAAAATAGACACTCTTTGTTTTTGGGCTATTGTGGACATCCTCTACTACAGACTATTTAAGGAAAACACTAAGAACTCAACAGTTATCTTGTTTAAAACTCAGGCTATCTTTTTGCATCCATTCATGGAGATATGCATTTCCCTCTATTGTATTGAAAGAAAGATTCATACTGGCTATAGACATTGTACCATCTACCTCACCTAGATAATACAGGGTTAGTTTGATAGTCAAGAATGATGTTATGAGTTAATATATCAGCATAATACTCAGACATAGGTGTAACATGCTCTTAACTGTCCTATCTATAGAAGTATTCAAACATATACCACAAAGATATTGTTTTCTTTGAAAGCTCAGGTTTCATCCACTGTATGAAAAGTCTTGACTATATACACATTCATACGTAATTACTTATAGTCATTGACTTTAGAACATATTTACCAATAGCATTTAAATTATACGTAATTAAAACCTCAATTCAAAATAGAAACAAGACATTGTTTGCATTTTCTTACAGAGTATCAATGAATATAAAGATCACATAAATATGATTGCAAACTTAATATGGAAACCTGATAGATATTCGCTCAAAAGTTTGAGTGAAGTCTTTTTCCTATTTCCTTTTTATATCTGAACTCCTACTACCCATTGGTTATCTTCACCTAGATTCTCTCTCTTTTTTTGATATTATCTCTTCTTGTTCTGTTATGTTGTCCTCTCATCTTCATTATGTTACTTAACATTAAGAATAAATCCCTACCCACGGGGATAACTACCTCCCTTACTCCTACACAACCTCCACAAAAAAGGAGCATGCACGATCATCGAGCACTTGATCAACAAGGACCACTTTCATAATCATAAGAAACTTTTCCACTCTCTCTACATTATCCTGGAATATGGAGTCATGCAACAATCGAAAACTTATCTCAATATGATAAGAACTCATAACTTTTATGTATAAGTTTACTTTTATATTATATATAATATACAAATAAATAAATATAACCTATATTAATCATAATGGTAGTAATACCACAATTATGGATGTTGGTATTAGTCAATCGATAAGATGCGAAAATGGGGTTGAGATTTTCTCCCCCATCTCTATCTTGTGCTGACAACAAATAACTAGATAGGCAGTCACTAGAAAACATATCAGAAAATTATGAATTGTTAACCCTTAACAACATTAATATTTCCTAAATATCATTTTATCCATAACAAACAAGGTCTAACATTGGAAAACCTTTCTTGATGAAAAATTGACAACTGATGAGACAAGATTGACTTAATTAACAGGAGTAAAAAATTACTTACTCATCTCATGAGGATTCACTAAATTATAAAGCACTAGACTCGTATGGAAAAACTTGTTCCCTTCCAAACATCTATTCCCTTCTCTCCAATGATGCTCTTCCTCTTTTCTCGGAGGTGGAAATCTTTTCCTAGTTACATCTCACAATCACACAAACTGAGATTACTGTATCATTAGTAAATCCTTATTCAGACGCATAAATAAATAATCTCAATAACATATAATCACATGTCAAAATTTTATACATTTAATCATAACTCATGAAGATTTCATTGGTTTATTCTAACATTTTCTCTAAATGTCAAATCATTAATCCATGAAAATTTATCGACTAATTACATGCAATTAAAAAGTAAAGCATAGGTCATTAAAGGAAAATAGACACTCTCTATTTTTGATCTATTGTAGACATCCTCCACTACAGATTGTTTAAGGAAAATGCTGAGAACTCAAGTTATCTTGTTTAAAACTCAGACTATCTTTTTACATCCATTCATGGAGATATGCATTTCCCTCTATTGCATTGAAAGAAAGATTCATATTGGTTATAGACACTGTACCATCTACCTCACCTAGATAATGTAGGGTTGGTTTGACAGTGAAGAATGATGTTGCGAGCTAATATCTTAGCATAATACTCAGACATAGGTGTAACATGCTCTTGACTATCCTATTTATAGAAGTATTCATACATATACCACAAAGATATCATTTTCTTTGAAAGCTCATGTTTCATCCACTGTATTAAAAGTCTTGACTATATACATATTCATATGTAATTACTTATAGTCATCGACTAACATATATACCAATAGCATTTATTATACATAATTAAAACCTCAATTCAAAATAGAAAGATATTGTTTGCATTTTCTTGCAGAGTATCAATGAATATAAAGATCACATAAATATGATTGCAAACTTAATATGGAAACCTGATAGATATTCGCTCATAAGTTTGAGTGAAGTATTTTCCCTATTTCCTTTTTATCTTCGAACTCCTGCTACCCACTGGTTATCTCCACCTAGATTCTCTCTTTTTTTATATGACCTCTTCTCGTTCTATTCTATTGTCATCTCATCTTCATTATGTTACTTAACATTAAGAATCAATCCCTACCCATGGGGATAACTACCTCCCTTACTTCTACAAAACTTCCACAAAAAAGGAGCATGCACGATCATGGATCACTTGATTAGCAAGGACCACTTCGATAATCATAAACAACTTCTTCACTCTCCACATTATCATGGAGTATGGAGTTGTGCAACTATCAAAAACTTATCTCGATATGGTAAGAACTCAGAACTTTTACGTACAAGTTAACTTTTATATTATATAATATAGAAATAAATAAATAAATATAACCTATATTAATCATAATGGTAGCAATACCACAATTACGGATGTTGGTATTAGTCAATCGAAAAGATGCAAGAATGGGGTTGAGATTTTCTCTTGCATTACTATCTTGCACTGATGACAAATAACTAGATAGGTAATCACTGGAAACATATCAAAAAATTTTGAATTGTTAACCCTTAACAACATTAATATTTCTTGAATATCACTTTATCCATAACAAACAAGGTCTAATGTCAGAAAACCTTTCTTGATGACAAAATGACAACTGATGAGACAAGATTGACTTAATCAATAGGAGTCAAAAACTACTTACTCATCTCATGAGGATTCACCAAATTATAAAGCACTAGACTCGTATGACAAATACATGTTCCCTTCCAAACATCTATTCCCTTCTCTTCGATTATGCTCTTCCTCATTTCTTGAAGGTGGAAATCTTTTCTTGGTTACATCTCACAGTCACACAAATTGAGATTAGTGTATCATTAGTAAATCCTTATTCATCATATATAAATAATCTCAATAACATATAATCACATGTCAAAATTCTATACATTTAATCATAACTCATGAAGATTTCATTGATTTATTCCAACATTTTCTCTAAATGTCAAATCATTAATCTATGAAAATTTATCCATGAATTACATGAATGTAAAAAGTAAATCATAGTCAAAATTTGGGTATGTGACATATCTCTCTACATAAGATTCATTGTCCCTGATGATCCAATATATCAAAAAATTATAACATAGAATTTTTTTGTTCAACTTTTAAAAACTTGAAATAAATGTGGAAATCTTTGATAAATATCATGATAATTTTCCTAGGTGGCATTATCCTCTACATATTGGTCCCATTGGACCTTGCACTGAGTAACTTCTTTGCTATGCAATTGGAGCTTTCATACTTTGAGCACTTTGATAGGCTTGATCATGACCACTCCTGGGTTCTTCACCTTAAGGCATTCCAATCTAGAATATATAGGAATATGATTATCTCCTACAATATACTTTTTCAAATAAGAAACATGAAAGACATTATGCATCATGGCAAGAGCTAGTGGTAGAGAAATTCTGTAAGCATCTGGGTTGACTTCCTCAAGAACCTTGAAGGGACCCATATATCCAAGAGCTAGTTTGGATGACTTTCCAAACTTAATGAAACTCTTTTGAGGCTTGAATCTTAACAAAAAAAATTATCCTACTGAGAAATGTCGTGGACTGCACTTAGTATCTGCATATCACTTATGTCTATCATTTGCCTCCACTAACCATTTCTTGATTAGCTTGATTTGTTCTTCCATTTCCGATATCATTTTTGGACCAAGGCTAATTCTATCTTCTAGCTTATCCTAGCTTATAAGAGGTCATCACTTTCTTCCATACAATGCTTAAATGGAGCTAGTTTAATAGAAAAATGATAGGAATTATTATAAGAAAATTCTACAAGAGGAAGATAATCCTCCCACTTGTATTACTGATCCATGCAATACATTCTCAATAGATCTTCCAACACTTGGTTCACTCTTTTCACCTAACCATTTATCTTAGGATGATATGTTGAGCTTATGTTCAATTTAGTTCCAAGTGAGGAGGATAACGTTTGTGAAAACCTGGACGTCATACATGCATCCCTATCTGAGATGATCTTCTCAGGAATACCATGCAACCTAAATACTTCTTGCACAAATTTACAGGCTATGAATGGTGCTCCATCTATCAAATTCCTAGGTATGAAATGAGCTACATTGGTGAGTCTATAAACCATGGCAAGAATAGCATTATGCCTATTTCTACACATAGGAAGACCTTGTACAAAATCCATACTGATGATCTGCCACTTCCACTCTGGTATCTCATTAGGATATATGAGTCCTATTGGGTGATGATGTTTTTCTTTAACCCTCTAGCATTCTAAACATCTTGCTACAAACCTTACAATATCTCTTTTCATTCCTTTCCAAAAATATATTATTTTCACATTAGCTAAAATTATCATTACCCCATGATGTCCCGAATATGGTCCAGAATGAAATTATTTCCACACGATATTGCTTAACTCCTTGAAGTTCAAGATGTACAGTCTTCCTTTGAATCTTAGTAGTCCATTTGATTCAAAATAGAATCCATCATACTTCAAATTTTGAGGATTGTTTGAGAGGGCTTGTTTAACTTGCTCATAATATTGATCTCCCTTGGACTTCTGCAACAACTGATTCTTGAAATCAAAATGAATAGAGATAATAGAGGAGATATGTTTCTTGTGAGTTATGACATCTGCCACTTAGTTTTCCTTACCTTTAATGTAACTGATCTCAAAACCATAGTCAGATATTAGCTCTAACCATCTCCTCTAATGAGCATTAAGATGTGGCTGGGCAAACAAATATTTAAGACCTTGATGGTTTGAGCTTAACTCAAAGGGTTTCCCAAGCAAATAATGCCGCCACATTTGCAGTGCATGAACTATTGCTAACTTGAGATCATGAGGAGCATAATTATACTTGTATTTCTTCAAATTTCTAGACTCATAAACAATAACTCACCCCTCGTGCATAAGTACACCACCTAATCCTTCTCCTGCGGCATTGATGATAACTACAAAATGACCTTCTAGGTCAGGTACTTTTAGAATTGATGTCGTAGTTAGTTTCTCCTTCAATTGATTGAATGCCTCCTTGCACTTTTTGTTACACATGTGGTTGTGTGGTTGATGTCAACACTATGCTTAGATGCTTATGATGATGATATACTATGTTGATGGTGTGCTAGTAGTGGTTGCTAATGTTCATGGCTAATTGCTAATATTCATGGTTGGTTGCTGATGTTCATGGTTGGATGTCATGCCTAAATTAATGTCAAGTAAATTTGTATTGAGCATGTTTGTGGTCATTAGAGATGATTTCATGATGATATATTAATATGGGAATTAGAAGCTATGTTGAGGTTGAGAAGATGTTATTGATGACTTCTAGGATGTTGTATGATCCTTCCTATTGTTCCTAAGGATATATGTGTTGATACAAGTCTCCTGTCATCAAAATCCAGGTCTAGACCACCCTCTTTTGTGGATGAATATTAATCACTACTTGTGCACCAGTGTGTTGAGACCATGTTTATATTTTAATTTTCATGCTCGTCAAGATCACTACGTTCATCACATGACCCATCTGAATCAATCCCAAACAAGGTTTCTACACACTATAGAGGGGAATGCATCAATTGGTAAGCTATACACCAAGGACTATCCTCCACATTATGTACTCTTTTATTAAGGGGATCAAGGGTTTCTCTTCTCACATTTCCCTTATGATTTGGCTGAACAAGTTTGTTGTTATGCCAATTGGTATTATAAGGTTGGTCAAGCAATCTAGGAATTTTTTCTTGTTTAATATAATGTGTCTTCTCATTTGAAACTCCCTTCTCATTTATGGCCACTTTATAGCTCAATTCCTTTAGAGCATGCATTATTTTATCTAGTTTGTCATTTGGTATAGGGGCTCTACTACTCTATCCTTTAATATGAGGCAAAATTTTGAGATCACTCCTCTTATGAAGTTTTCTTGATGCCCTTTGATTGCTTTCTATATTTGAATCTATTTTTCAAATATCCCTTAGAGTTTGGGGATCCTTGTCTCTTAACAAGTACATGTCATCTTCACATTATAGACATTGTAGTATAAAATGAGGCACATGGGTTCATTAGCTCTCAAGGGGGTATTATTTCCATAATTCTAGCAAACCTTGTGTTAAAATCTAATACAAAATCATTGGAGACTTTGGCTATTTTTGTAAACACATTTAAAATGAATCTTGCATTAGTCTTGTCCCCATAGTGTTCTCTAAATACCCCTTGGAATTTATCCCAAGAGTTAATACTAGCATTTGGTAGGGTTTTATACCATTCTCTCACAAAATCCTCGAGAGACTAAACAAATAATTTCATAAGGACATCCTCATCCTTGACCTCAAAGTCATTAGTAAGGTCAATGAAAGACCTCAAATGGTCTTCACTAGATATAGCATCACTTCCTTGAAACTTTAAAAGTCAAGATCTAGCCTCAATAGGGACAAGATTTGGCTATCTGGGTATTCCAACAAAAATTAATTGCCTATATCTTTCTAGATTAAGGGTCTCACAAGTGCCTTCCCTCCATATCTCCCACTATACTTATTGTTACATCCTATTACATTAGAATTCTTACCCGACCTCTGGATTAACAGTAGAATTAACATTCCTTAAATTTTCTATTCTTCTTAAATAATCTAGGGACTTCTTAGCCTCTGCCAATTCACCTCTAAGAGTGTACAACTCTAAAAGCATGACTTGATCTTTAGGAGCACAACCTACTCCTTTATAGTCATCATCAACCTCTTTACCCTCCCTTTCTTCATAATTATCTCCATAATCCAAGTCCCTATACTAATAAGGACTCTCACCATCATTGGGGCATGGTAACCCCTGATAATCAAGTCTAAAGTGTTCTTCACTATATTTGGATTCAAAAATGCATCTCTAGATATAAGGACTTCATTAAGTTTATCTTCTACATCTTTTCTCATTCCTTCCTTTTCTATTTCATTTACCACTTCGTGGTATCTATAGCCATACCACAAATTGTCTTATTTAGATCTATTAATCTTAGAAGCTAATACATCACTATCATATCTTTTTGACCTTTCCTTTGTGGGTGGATGTTAAATATTTTTAGAATGACTAGCATTAAGGCTATATGACTTGTAGTTTTAGATATCAAGTTAGATTGCTCTTTTATATTTATTTCTCCCACTAGCTTCTTGCCTGGATTGTTCTAGTATAGTGACCTCCTCTGGTCCATTGTGAAATTATAAATCAAATTAAGGTTCTCTTTGTCTAATAGAATGACCACCCACTTAAGGGAATTATAGGAGGATACAAGGCAACACAATTACTCAAGGACTAGCTAGGGTTTTCTAACAATTTAGGACACAAATTTTCTCAAGAAATATAGGTACTAATACATTGAAGTGGTTGTTCACACAAGAATTTTCTAATGCTTAAACTAAAATTCACTAGCAATTCCCAGATTCACCATGGTGGCTCAATTGGATAAATTACCTTGAAATGAGCTACATGAGACTCATTTTTTGTAGAGGGATACAATATCTTGGTCAGACTCAAGATAAGACTTAGTTCTGGTTAACTCCCCACCATAGTCACTAATATGTTGGTTCTCCAACCTATAGCCAGTAATCTCTAAGAGGTTACAAGGCTCTATGTTGAAGATTGATCTGTGGTTGTCCAATGAATGGGAGGTAAATGGTTACACTCCCTACACTTGAGGATCTGCAAGGCCAAGGTGGGTGCTCCTACAATGATATGGTGGTTTAAGATATGCAAGGTAATTGTAGAAAGCATAAGAGGAGATGAGGAATTCATACAATGTAGTGAGGATGTGTGGAATTGCAAGCTTATATGATTATATTCCTCAGATCTTTTGAAATTTAGTATGAATGGGGCAATTATAACTTATAGAGTTAAGTTATTTGCATAGTCATATGTTTTTTTAATTGGTAGAGTAGGGAGATATATTACTCAATGATCAGTGTCTTAATGGGTTTATAGAGTCATTGTGTATTTATCTGTAGTTTTACAACAACATTAATTCTTGATGGTTATCTAAATTGTTACTACCTTGCATTAACATAAACCACGCAGTTGGTTCTATGGTTCAACATTCTACTTAGTTTTTTGTTTTATATATTGAATTCCCCATAGTTACCAATGGAAGATTTATACCACTCATTGAATGGCTACTAGTAGAGATAATGGTTTGAAATAAAAAATGTATTCAATGAGAAAGACAACCCTTAGCTATTTTACTCAAAGAAATAGGATATACTAAAATGGAGACAATGTGAATCAGAGAGAATTCACTCATATATTTCATACCAAGAAGGGAAATTATAATGTATAGAATCGATACATAACAAATAACATATTTCTAATTATATACAATTATTAGATAGATTTTCCCTCATACTATCCCCCCTTTTTAAAATTATAATGACTTAATCATTTATAGAAAATGTTACCAAAAAATCTTCTTAGGATGAGTGACATCTGTCACTTTACATCAAATTTTTAAACAACCTTTAACTTTTTACTACAACATGACCTTTTACATTGGAACCGCTCATGAAATGATTGCCTTCTCATGGACTATTTAAGTGGATGACTAGAAGATGACAAATTCCTAAACACTTTCTAATGTGGATTAGGATGCTCTTTTGTGGAGCTAAGATGAATCTCCATGCCTACATTTTTGGATGAAAAGGCACTAACAATTCAACTAGTCCAGGTGGAGTGGAATATATCCCCTCTTGCTACCATTCACATGCTAAATGATGATTCCATCATAGAATGAGCATGTGAGTTGGACCTTGCTATAGGAGAAGGGAGTAGATTGAGAGAGAACACCAACTCCAATCCATTCGATAGATGCACCAACATTTATTGAACTACAAGAAAGGTTTGAGGCCATAGATTGATAGCCCACTATGCTAGCTAGGGATGAGAAGTTGTCAGCTGCCATCAAAGCATAATTCCTTTCCAAGAAACTAATCAAATTCCTCTCTATATCCCAAGTAGGGAGGTTTTTCATCTTTCTTGACATTATCATTCCATAGGATCCTTCTAGCTTCTCTCTTTTCAATTAGGAAAATCACCTATAATGAGGTTTCTACACATGAGAGCTGGTTATTATCCTTCCAAACCTACACATGCCACATGACACTAGGAATCTCATTCTTCATTTTGTAACAACTGGATCCTTTGAGATATTTGTAACAACCTAACTGCTTAAAACTCACAATCATATTCTTTAGAAAAAACAACTTCATTCTAGCTGAAAGATTTTTCCAAGAATCAAAAACAACATAAATGCTTACAGAACATGTAGGTCACTCTCTTCTCTTTATAACCAAGCCTAATGATAATTAACTCCTTAATCAATTTTAATTTCGCTTAATATAAATGATATTTTATTATTCTACCACAAGACAATCTTATCAAATCTACCAAAACCCAAGGAGATAAATATGACACACTTACAATATATCCCATAGTTGCCAAAATGTCACCTCATACTATTCTTAAGGAATACTTTAGCATCCAACCAGTGAACACTTCATCTAATGGCCAAGGATACTCAAGAATTTTTGTCATCTTATTCATGTGATCTTAATATCTTGCATATAATAATACATTAGCACCTCTCACAAAACTATTTAGGTCAGAATCCAATTTTAGTAAGTTGTCTAATTTGGCATTGCACAAAATCGAGTCTATGTTACCCTTATGAATAATTCATTTGATTAACATTGGGGTAAGATCTTGGAATTCTACTTTCCATAAATCCAATGAATTTATTTTCCCCTTGGTGTTGGAAATTGGTGGATGCTGAAATTCCTCCAAGGCCTTGAAACTTTCAATTTTATCTTTAATTGCCACCTCAAATGTACCTTGGGAAGAAGAGACCTCACTTAAAAGACTTTACACCTTATAAGCACTTAATATTTCACATAGAGAACTAGGGTTATATTTTACAATGCTCTAAATTACACGCATGGAGGATCATCTTGGAATCCACGTGCTCAAAATTTTCTTTAGTGTCAACTCATGTTTGATCTGGGTATCCTTTGCCTTTTGTAATTTTCCAAAGCAATCCATTGCATCGTCAACATTTCCCACAACTTGGTATATATTCTATGGTCAAATATATTCCTTAACCAATCACATGCTTCTTGTATCCCCTTAGCCTTTGTTGCATCTACTACCTCTTTACTTCTCCTTAACTCTTCCTTTAGACTCTCAATCCTTAGTTTAAGAGTATCCTTATCTTGTTGAGATGTACTACCAGAAGAGATAGACAGAGATACATGCTCTGCCATGGTGATCTTTGGTAGATCAACTAATGAATTAATATTATTGTATTCTTGCATCAATTTTGTATTGTCAACTAGCATCTTATCATAGTGAGCTTGTAGTTTCTTAGTTGCAACTTCACTGAATAAATAAATATTAATTGCTAATGAAGCAGTACTAACTGCTAAGGAAGTAGCTTGAGGTTTTGTTGTATCACCTAGTCTTCTAACAATTAGGTTCCCCTTCAACTCAAGGACATCACTAATTACTTGAGGCTTGTTATTTGAAGGGGTCATAGCATATGTAGCTAGAGTTACATGTCTAGTATTAAAACTAGACCTAAAATAGAGCTATTCTACTTGGTCTTCATCTAGAATATCCTCATCATCATCTTGTCATCTTATGGTATCCAAGGCTATAGCAGAGTCTATATCCTATCCTGGTGATAATTGGGATCCACTTTCCCTGGCAATTCTTCTTCCTTCTATAGGTGTCATGTTTGATAGATCAAACTCTATCTGCTTCTAGATGCTTTGGATAGATTCTCATTCACCATCTTCCTCTTCTTGTTGGGAAAGATCTCTCTTCATTTGCATATTCACATTCATTTTTCCTTTCATCATCAATATCTTGAATGCATCAGTTTTGAAAAATTCATCATTAGTCAAGAACTCTTCATAGGCTAAAGCTCTAACATCTTGGGCAACCTTGCCACCCTCTACTAAATTCAATAATGATCTCATGAGAGGGAGAAATTTTATATCCATCCTTTGAGGGGGAGGAACCATTTGTAATAATTCTTGATACTCAACATTATCCTCTCCAATGCCCTCAGTAGCATCATACTCCACTAAAGGTGGAACCACACTCTACATAATTCAATTCCATCCAGGCTTGCTCCTTCATCACTTTTTATAGTACTCATTTATGGAGCTTGCATAAGTGTGTCTTGATAAATCAAAGCTAAATTAATCATTGGATTTACCCCTACTTTCTCTTCTTTGGATTTTTCTCCCAAGATATCAACACTACTATATCATCATCTCCATTCTAGCTAATGGATTTACAATAGAGGGGAATGCACCTTTATATGAAGGAACTAGTCCCTTCTTATTTTCACACTCATCAATTCCATTCCAAATTTCTTTTCTTATTTTGATTTCCTAGGTTGTATAGTTATTGATGAGATCCTTGGGGAGGTTAAACTGATGTTTGTACCCTAATCTAGCTCATGATTTTCTTAGTTTGTTGATAGAATGTTCAGGGTCATATCTTCTCTCTAGTCCCAACCTAAATCTATAGCCTATCAATTTTGATCTTAACAAATCAAGGCCCTCTTTGAAAGTAACAAGGAAACATGAGAAATTGACTATAGAAGGTAAGAATGAACTTGTCTTGTGATTCCTTAGGTGCAATTTGCCTGATTCATGAATTCATCTGCCACATTGCCCCAAGGAATGCAATTCTATCAGGTACCAAAATATGCAACAAATGAGGTTGCACCTGAGCTCCATAGATTCTAATCACTATATAGTCCTCATGGAAGAACCAATCTCCAAATTTGAAGTCCAAATTCCTATTTGGTTCCATTTATGTAATGTCCCTATTTGGCATATTCCTAATTTCTTGGCCTGCAAACAATAATAATAACTCAAAATGATATTATATATACTAAAGATCAAGAAATTATGATAATATTTAGATCAATACATCCTAAGATGATTAATATTTAGATTAATACATCATAAAACTATTAGTATTCAAATCAATACATCATAGCATCATTAATACTCATATCAATACATCATGGAATAATTCTCACAACTAATCATATTGTGAATTTTTTTTGAATTACTTGCAAATGGAAATATCAAGGCTGGTCATCCTTGACTTTCCAAGAGCAGGGAAGGTGGGCCATCCTTCCTACTCTCAGTCCACCTTGGAGGCTTTCCATCCTCCTCAATCAAGGGCAAGACCATGGAAGGATGGTTGTCCTTCCAATTCTTGGCACACCTAGAGCATGAAACATTATCCATCCTTCCAACTCTAGTCCAAACTTGATAAGAGCATGATAGGGTGGCCATCATTTCATCTATCACGAATCAAAAGGGGGGGACATCCCTCCTATTTTCAAGACACTTCCTCAAATTTAAAACTGATCGCTTGATGATTTTGCTAGATGATTGTTGATTGAGTACCTCTTGATGGATTGCCAAGTTTATTCTTCAAAGAATGCAATAAATAATTCTCTCATGTATATATTTTTTATTTGTTGTAGATCTTTATTATATATCTAATTTTATTTCTTTTATCCTTCATTCCGCAATCCCAAGGTATGATATCTCCTTTTATACTTTCTTGGTTGAAGGAGTTACACCTCTTCATATGGTCGCTGTCTTTAGTAAGAATTAATCTTAACAATTTTCTTCTTTAATTGTTGCCTTGTTAATCATGATCACCATTGTTTGAATTCTTTCCTAATCACTGCTTCTTAATAATCTTTATCTTCTTAATTCATTCACTCATATCATCCTTGGGTAATCTAAAACATACACACACACATATATAATTGCCTTTGAACATATATCAAACAATGTGGTCATCTAGCAAGGAGATAATGAAGGTCAGTCCATGTTTTAGAGATATATTTTATTTTATATTTCACAAGTCAAAGGGACACCAATAAAGAGGGTCGACCAACAACCTTTGAAACTACCTTGCATCTATCTATGCTAGTAGATATTAATAAGATTTCCTTGAATGTAATGTCCTTAGCAACAATATATTTGAGAATGGAACATATCAATCCACCCTACGCAAGATTGCTTGTCCTCAAGGTATCAAAAACTAGGATGCTCCTAAAGTAATCAAGATCCCAAATCAACCACCTTGAAGAATTGTTGTCAGTATAATTTCCTTGATCCAACCACCAACATTGTCCTTTAAGATCATAAGGTTGATAATGTTCTCTAAAGTATGAGGACATTTATTTTCAAATATTCTTTTGGTTCATGTACTTGCATAGTCCTAATCACTATATAGTCCTCATGGAAGAACCAGTCTCCAATGTTGAAGTCCCAATTCTTATGTGGTTCCATTTCTTTAGTTCTTAAGAACTTCATGAATGCAGGAGACAATCTCCACATTTCATACCCTAAGAGATCCAATATTCTTTTCACAAAGTATGTCTCAAAGATGCAATAATTAGAAGTCTTACAATGACAGTCTCATATGTAAGTTCTCGTTTGAATTTGCATTGGTCTAATGTCTGGTGTCTTATAGGCCATTATGAGGGTAGGATGTCATCTCTGCCTTCCTTGATACAGAAGAATATGGCACAACACTGAGTACCATCTAAAATAATGGATATTCCCATTCTCCTTCAGACTCTTCAAATCCTAATGTATATTTTCTGCAACATAGTAAGCATAATCAAAAGGTTTGTTTACTTTTGAATGTTGGATTTTAGCTACCAACATCATAAGATGAATTGGAATTTGTATTATGTGATCAAAACCTAGGACCTAACACAAAGCCATGTATATGTGCTTGAAATATTCAAAGAATGGACCAACATCCAGGGGCTCCATCTCACTTGGGTTAACCTTTTTGGTTCCTTTTTTTATCAACCATCTTATGCATGGAAAGCCTTTTTACTCTATAGCTGCTTCTATCCCTTCTATATTCCTAAAAACATTCATTAAAGTCGATCATAACATGGGCATGAGGGTTCAAGTTAAAAACCTCTACAATTAAATCCTTTTTCATTGTGAATATCTTCTTTCCCTTAGTAGTTTTCAACTGCCTAGTGTTTGGGTCATAATGCCTACTAATAGCATATACCAACTTAGGATTGATAAAGACATTAGGCACAACTAGCTTTCCCAAGTCAAACTATGAAATGTTAGAAATTGGGACACATTCATCAGCAAAGGTGAAACAAAATTTAAATAGTTCCCAACCAGTACAAGGGATAATGGGATCCTTGATATTTTCTTTTTTGTCTACCAATCTCTAAGAAAGGATGTTTGTACCTTGAGATTGTTTTGTTCTCTTTGAGAGCCTAAGTAGAAAATCAAGAATATCCTAGTCTAAATCCCTCTTACACCCACTTGACTAGATTGAAACCTGACTCGTGACTATTTTCTAAAATTCTTATAAATCTCCAACACAGACCTTATCAATATATTCTTTATAGAATTGAAAACCCTAGTCTCCCTTTTTTATTTACCATTTTTCTCGAAGGTGGCATAACTCATACCTTTTGGTTCACCTAAGAGATGACACAATTCCACTTCTTCTTCGTACAAGACTTTGTTGAATATTGACTATTTGCAATGGTCGCTACCAGCACAAATATTCTATCAATGCTTAGGGAATTTGAGTGAAAATATCCTTAGAGAGACTAGCTTGCTATCAAAGAATACTTTGCCACCTTAAACTTAATGCTAGTACGTGCTTCATATTTTAGGGTGGTGTATCTGTGGAAATTTTAAATTTGAGCCATTGATTTTGATGAAGATCGATGGTGTGCATGACCTCCTAATGAATTTTGAAAAGACATTTGACATGCATCAAATTTTAGCTCAAGCCAGGATAATTTAGATCGCTTAGTATAGCATTGTATATGTGATGTGGCCCAATCATCTTCTGACAGTAAGGATTTTAGTTGTGGGTCCCTTTTCATTTTAAATATCCATTGCATATCGCATTTGCTACTTGAGTGCACATTGTGAAGTATGCGATGCAGTAATAAACTATCATGTGTACTCCAAGTTAGACAGCATCAGCTCATAGGCCAGATATCACACATCATGAATGTTGTGGTGGGACAAACTTTTTGAGTCTACAAGGTGAAGGAAATTTGTGCTACAATGGGAAAGCACCGCTTGGCGGAGACTGCTCCTTAATAAGCACATGAAGCATTACAGTGACATCTTTACACATGTAATCATTGCACAAGCTCACAAACTTAGAAGGAACCAAGAAAATGAGTATGTGAAGCACTAAACCTATGCGCTAAAACAAGACGTGACCACATGTAGGCTAACTCAGACCCGCCAAGGCGTTGGCATATGAAGCTTAGGATAACTAAATTTTTTTAGTGATTAGTAACAGTTCAAGTGACCAATTTGGAGGAGCTGGTAAACAAATGATTGCAAGGACTTTTAGGGAAAACTTAAACTCATCTGACTAGTTAAACAAGTCAACACCGAAATAGAATGGGTTCTTAGTCAAGGTCAAGAATTTTGAAATATTGAGGGTTTTTGACATAATTAGAGATGAACCATAGTAAGGTGACAACACAAAAATCTTAGAAAGATGATTTATAGACAAAACCTAGGAACATTCCAACTGAGGGTATTTTTGTCAAGGTAGAGGAGATGAGAGTGAAAGGTAGAAATACTTCAAGAGAAGCTACTTCAGGTGCGATGAGAAATGATACAAAGTGTTCAAATTCTAAGAAAAGTGGGTGAAAGATAGTGTAAGAGATACATTTGAGGATGAGAGGTCACCTACTTTAGAGAGGGATACGTGTGGAGATTCATTGGTTTCATGGAGTGCTTTGAGCTGCAACAAGCAAGATGAGCTAGCATAAAAGAAGAGTCCATTTAGAACCAAATGTAAGGTACATAGTAAATGCTGTGATTTGGTGGTGGATAGTCCAGTAGTATGGATAATTTGATGTCTATGAAGATGATTGAAAATTTGGGGTTGAGAAGGATGAGGACTCCACACCCATTCTCGATAGGTTGGTTGTAATAGGAAGACTGGATTTTGGTGGAGGAATAATGTTGGGTGAGATTCAACATAGGGGCATACCATGATGATGTGTCATCTTCTATTGGGAAGACTGTGGACATTTGATAGGGAAGTAGTGTATGATGCGAGAGCTAACACATACATGATTTGGAAGGATTGATATTAAAAATATGAGTTCGTCCCACTAAGGCTAAGAGAAATATAATTTTATAGTATCACTAGTGTATGCATTGGGGAGGGATGATATGCATTAATTCCAAAGGTATGCAGCATTGCTAGAATGAGTGGCAACAAGACAAATACAAAATAAGTTGCATAGAGAAAAGGTTGTGAGAATGAGGATCACCAAATGGAGGCCATCTAGAGGAAATAACAAATGAACAAGTGGATGAGGAACTATATTGAGGAACATGAAACAAAGAGGGGAATTTAATAGAAGGGTATGTGGTGTCTTGGAATGAGGTTGACAAGTGTGAGGGACTAGTTGCTAAAAAGGGCAAGTTGGTTGTCAATGAATACAAGCCAAGGACTAATAATGTATAAGATTATTGAGGGAAAAAGGTGACAAATAATATTCATGAAAGTAGTACTGAGGGTGGATTGCTTTAAGGAATACATGAATAGGTGGAATGAACTAGCTGAAGAAGAAAAAATGTGGACTATCCAAGAAAGGGTAGTGGATTATCCTTGAAAATGAGGGACTCATGTTTTTCATTTACCCTAGTCCAGTTTGATATAGGTGCATCCCTAGGTGTCATTTAAATATGGTATCATGTCTTAGGAAGTGGAATTTATGGTTCAATTTGATAGTTTGTGTGTGTAAGTTTGTGGTTAACAAGTCATGGTAAAAGAAGTTAGCACATTTCATTGCATTAAGGAATTAGGTTCTATGGTTTTGGTAATAGTTTTCATGGTTTGTTTATGTTTTATTTAAATTTGAGGTTGATTTAATAAGTAGAGCTTGGTAATTTGATTTGCAAAGTGTTCATAGGTTGATAGTGTGTTCAACTAGAACTATTTATGTTTGCAGAAGGTTTATTTTTGGTTTGCACCATAGTAGAATATGTGAGAAGTGTGTGGTAACCATTATGAAGGTTTGTGGTATACCACATTGAGATTCTCCGCCATTTGACAATTATAATTTGTAAGTGTTTTTTACTTCTAGTTGGTGACACATTTCATGTGGTTTTAAGCTTTTGTCCCATCCTAAGGCAAACACAAATCATATCAGGAGATTGAGTATGATACAAATAAAGGGTTTTGAGTTGATTGAAAGTAAGTAAAGAAGACTAGGATGGAGGAGCATAGAAGGAAAGATCAATAGTGAGGGAGTGAGATCTAAGAGACGGTGTGGTTTTTTGTAGTATGATGTGGGATACAATTTTAAAGTATCCAATGTGGCATGTAGGAATGTTGTTCAATAGTGAGAATTAAATGTACTTGTAATTGAGTCAATGTGTAGCCCATGTGACATGTCTATGGTAAAATTTTGAGGTTATATTATACTAGAAATCATTATGTGGCTAATTGTGGCCAATTTGGAAGTGGTGTTTCCATAGTGAGTATTTTATATGTAGGGAGCTCATGGGGAAACTATCCATTTACATAATCTTATGGTAATCGAATGGCTACAACCTGGCAGGTATAAGGGCCCATTGCAATAGATCTTGAGGTTGTAATTCCACGATAATATTATAACCTATATAACGAATAATATGTGGTGTTTGATGTGATTGATGTGTTTTGTAGTGGTTTGTGGTTGAGTTAATATTGATAGGCTACATGGTTGGACAATCCTTCTTGGACCCTTCTATTGTGACTACATCAAGAACCATGTCACAAAATTTAGTTTCATTTTGCAACATTTTCTCATAGAGGTTTGCATAATTTGTTTAGATTTTTTAAGGACCACCCTCCTAATCCATGCAAATCTTGGAGTGTAAAGGAGTTAAATCTGCTCTTGTCAATTGGTGTTTAATTATCAGTATTTTTTATTATTTGATTGTCTCATGTTTCTACACTGAGATATCCTAAGTCTAGGTCTTGAGGATAATCCCTTAGGGTTATGCAGTATATAATTTTGGTCACAAACAAGTTGGAATACTTCATAATGCATACCCCATACTCTTCTTTCTCACATAAAATTATTGTGTTTTAGGTTCTAAGATTTAATTTATAGCTATCATTCATTACTCTCTAATTTTCAATCCCAAATAATACAGTGTCGTATAAGTGAAACTAAATTCTAATGTTATGTACTAAAATTTTATTATTAAGTACAAGTTAATGAGCCAACGAACTTAATTTGATGGTCTCATGGAGTTGTTTATCTAAATTTCTTGTTTATATTTTAAATGCATAGATGGTCTAGTGTAAAATTTGATTTGACCACAATGGCTAATTCGAATCCTCTTATAATGCTAGCCATGTTGTAGTTTAGTGATTGAAAATAACTTCTAAAAATTTGGGGACTGAAATTATGCAGCCACTCCATTCCATGATGGAAAAATGTGTCACATAATTACACCCATTTTCTTGCCTCCTCTTTAATATTTTCCTCCAAATTTTCTACTATTAACACAATTTATAAGGTAAGAAAACAATTACAATTTAACAACTACTTAATATAGACAAAGAAAATTTCCAAGAATAAGTACTGAACAAAATAAACCAACAATGGGCATAAAATCTTGCTCTTTCAAAAATCCCCAATAATTTTCCATTACATTATATGTAGGTAACCTAGGAATCCGAAAGGATGAGAGAAACTGCAAAGATAACACTCAAGTGACTAGTAAACTCCCCAAGCCTTAATTTTGACAGTACCAAAACTTTGCATATCTCTGGGCATTGGGAATGAAACGTGTCCGAACAATGAAACGTGTCTTAATGGTCTTCACGCTCAGCAGCTCTGCCCAGGGAAAGCCGCCTTCCCTCAGACTCATGGTGACATCCACAGGATCTACTTTTCCAATTACAGTGATCTTATCTTTCTTCTGTACAGCCACAGAATCCACTCCTGCAATGCAAATATTTATTTATCAGATTATGTAGCAGAATAAATCTAGGGTTAGGCTTTGAAAGCGAAAAGTAAAAATACAGCATACCTAACACCTTTATAACTGCTTGGAGGGCGTCTTTCTGTCTTTTCTCGTCCTGAAGCGCCACTTTTAACACCATTTTCTACAAATTTTGAACAGGGACTGTGTATCAGTTAAAACTTTGCCGTGAGTCCAGGAATAAAAGTTATGTATAAAAACCAGCTAGACTTACCTTCATTTCCATATCTGAGAAATGGGTTTCGTTCACAGAAATCGTTGAGGCCCTCTACTCTGCTGCAGATTTTTTGCGATCCCTGTAAAGAAACCCAAGATTTCGCAGTACAATTACTTTGGTGTTTAGAAGATATTAAATAGCAAGGCATTTTGCAATTCTCCGTGTAAGCCCGGTCAGCTTGACATCACACTGAATTAATTATGGGGTGGTTTGACAGAGAACCCTCAACAATTCTTCGAAGTTACCAGAAAAAGGTTTATTTAAGACAGACTTTGAACAACATTCAATCTTTTTATACTTCGTAGCTTCGTAAATATTTAAATACTCGCGTAAGTTAAAGCTTTTATGGGCTTATTCGAGACTGAAAGGAGTATTCAGCACCACGTACAAACCCGCGTTGTTGTTGAGAAGGGAGTCGGGGCTTGCGTAAATTAGTAAGACTCTTCATCATTTCTTCTTTTAAATATTATACGCGTAGAGTAGAAACAAGAGCTAAATAATGGCAGAATCTTAATAAACACGTGTTAGAAGTATTAGTTTTTCTTTTTTAATTGGATTAAAGCATACAGATAACAGTAACAAATTTTTTTCGGACTAAGAAGTGTCAGCACAGTTAAATAGCCATAAACTCACAGCAAAATAAACAAGAGTTTAGAACGACTTAATTTTTTTTTTTTTTTAATAAATGTGAACGAGTTAATTTTTTTTTTAATGAATAGGTGACTATAGCTATATTAATAGGAAAATAGAGTACACATATTCACAAAAAAAGGATGGGTGGTAAAAAAACACACCCCCAAGTCACATGGGCAGAGCCTAGAAAGTTATAATGTCATGGCCTTGTTGATAACTGAGAGGGGGGGGTGAATCAGTTATCCTAATTATTTCCCTTATTGAACTTTCCTTTTAATTGATGCAGCATAAGATCAAACACAAAAACATTAACCATGAAATAAGAAACACATGACACAGTATTTTTGACGTGGAAACCCTGTTAAGGGAGAAAACCACGGGGTGATTAACCCAAGAATTATTCTCTGTTAGAAGAATAGGAAATTACAAAAATGGCACTTGCCAATTAGGGCTCACTGCCCGAGCACACTGCTCACAAGAGGCCCACTGCCTACAAGAAGACACAATGTCTACAAAGTGATGAGAATCACAGTCTTGAACTGATTGGAAGCATCTGCATATGCTGGAGTTCAGTTCCGGTTAGGCTCAGTATACTGATCTGCTGCACTTCATCTTTCCTCTGTTCTTTATTCTGCTATCTTTCACATACCGGATCCTTTTTGCTACCTCTACTCTTTCTTTGGACTTATTCGCATATCTCTCCACATCCACACCACGCTTCACAACTAAATCCATCCTCTATATATATCCGCACAAGTAATTTCATCACCTTTCTAGTCGGCATCCGGAACAGTCTAGTTTCTTATAAACTTTCATTCTGTCGGCTGAATCCTTCCTCACCAAGCAATGCGGATTAAGCATATACTTGTAGATATCATTAATCATGTCAGCCAAACATGATTCATGCCTTCACAACCTCTGTCATCAATAGTAACCCATCCGGAAAGCAGTCTGATACTCTGCCAGTCAGTTCTTCCTCTGTTTTCACTGTCTCTCAGGAATCCGGTACTCAACCATTCATATCTTTTTCCTTGTCCATCACCGGAGGCTAAATCCTTGGAATATACCACTCAAGGTAGTCCTCTTGACTTTCCCAAATCCGCACTGCACCAAGACACTTCCTCTGAGAGATCCGGACCAATCTGTCGGACCTTGCCACATGCTCTGTTCTTCTTCACCGGACCACAACATTCTTTATTCTGACTTCCGGTAGAGACACATTATGACTTGCGGATATGTGGGATGACCTTTGTTGCCATCAATGACAACAACCATGAATCCATATAGTGTCTCTTGCCAACAGGCCTAAGCCCAGAACTAAAAAAACATGACAGAAACAGTATAAAAGAGAAGGCCATTATGCAGCCAAAGTAATGCCAGTAGATGGAGGATCCTTGTCATCCAGGTTGCCCCATATAGCAGTGGGGTCTGAGATGACATTAGGAGGAGCCCAACCATCGTCATCATTTTCTTTTCCTATATCATTATCTTCACGGCGAGATGAAATTGCCAGATCCAAACGCGAGACCCATTTAGAATTACCAGTGGGCCAACCAGAACTGCCACCAGGAATGAAACCACCAGAAGGCAACCCTGAATCTCCGCTTCCTCCCCTCGGAGCTCCGCCAAAAGGCCACCCCAGGGTAGCCCGCAGAGGGGGAGAGGACGACCACCGCTAGCGAGGGTGAGAGCCATGACGAGAAGGAGGTTGAGAGCGGGGGCGAGTGTACTTGGTAGAGCCACTTCTTTGCCAGTCCCGTGAAGGCGACCGGCCCCTAGAAGAAGTGGGAGAGGGGGGCACACGAGCCATAGTGCAAGGGGCATTGCCCTAGTGGTCCAGCAACTCTTGAAGGTGAGAAACTTCAAGCGCAACTTTGTTAGCTTGCACTTGAATCTGCAGAAGAACATTAGAACAAATAATAGCTTTAGAATATAAAGAAACAATAGTATACATCTTGCTGTGAGAAAAGATGCATGAATTTCTATCTTTCCATAAAGTGAAGAGGATTTCCAACTTGAGAATTTCAGATCTTGGGTACAACTTAATTTTATTTATTTTGAAGTGTTGAATGAGTATTAACATACTTATCTTTAGAAAAATCCATTTAAAATATATTGAGAGACATCCTTTTGGACATGCCTATTTTATGTGTTTATTCAACTTATATAGGATAAATTGATTAAAAAATAAGTGCCTTTAGAAAGATATCTCTTAGTTTATTTTAGATAGATTTTTCTAAAAATAGGTATGTTAGTAGCATCTATAGTTTGACCATGTAAGCAACATTATTTTAATGATTGACATATTTTTAAGTACTGAATGGCATGTGGTGGCAACATGCTCAAACTTATTCAGACTCTATGGCTATTGATGATTAATGGTGAAAGCCATGATTAATGTTAAAAATTATTAACATGCAATGGAAGACATGAAACTCCACAATTAAATGCTTAGTGCAACTCTAGACATTCAAAGAGAAGATGAAATGGCTCCGCTTAGGCAAGGAATTGTTGTAATCCTAGGAAAAAATCTTCAAAAAGCTTGAAATAGCATAAGTGCCTGATATATTCTTCAACATAAAAGAGAAAAATATCGATTTGGAGGATTCAATTGGCACAAAAATAATGGAAGGTGCAGATTTGGACATTGCAAAACTTAAAATAATTTAGAGAATGTGGATGTATTTTTAAAATTGAGGAGGGTAAAGTGTGCAAGCTTTGTGAATTATTTTCCATGACTATAAAGGATTCATTTTTAATCAATTTTTTTTATCAAACATAAAATTTGGTCTCATAATCCCCCGACTCCGTTTTTTGCATGGGACAGGGAGGCAAGGAAGAGGTGGCCAGACCTTACAATTCCGAACCATTGCCAGGACACAAAGAAGACAAAGGAAAGGAAAAAAAAATGAGCTCTCACTAAATGGTTAGCCCCGCCCCCGGGAAGGTTGAAGCTGAACTTCGACGGGGCAGCAAAGGGTAACCCAGGTACCTCTGGAGTAGGGGTCATCATCCACAATCACTAGGGACAGTTGATTTGGGGTCTCTTAAAGAAGCTACCCGACGGAACAAATAACGAAGCAGAATTTGTAGCCTTGGTAGCAGGCCTTCGCCTCTGTAAAGACCGCCACATTATGGATTTAGAAGTTGAAGGCGACTCCCTCCTTTGCATAAGGGCAATTACCACCAAAAAATACTTCGAGATGGAGAATGAAATACTTGGCGGAGGCAATCTAGGAATGCTTGGAAAAGATGGGGAATGTGTCTTTTGCCCACACCTACCGAGAAGGGAATAAAGCTGCAGACTTCTTAGCAAATTGGGCCTGCGTACAGGATCAGGATGAGATGGTGGCAGACTCATGTGCTCCCTGGCCAGGACTACCATTAGACTGACCCATGATAGTCAATTTAGATAGCAGAGTCGCATGATCAAGATCTTACAAATCCTTTTCTTGCGATGGTGGCGTACTAGCTTCTGAAAATGGCAGCGTCCCAACTCAAAGTAAATCATGAAGAACGTTTATTTAAGGCACGTCGACCCCTGATCTTTCCAAAAGATGGAGATCACATGCAAGTGCATTTGTTAGAAGAAAGCGGAGAGTCCAGAGAACGTCGGGGGTGATGAGGAAGAAGCAGTTGAGGGTGATGACGAGCCGCAGGAGGAAGCAAGAAACACCCAGGTCAAACGACTCTTCTCAGCGGACAACACCATTGCGGAAGCAATCCTCAAGGTGATAGGTGAAGTGAACCTGCCTGAAGGCCACGTTCATGATGCAGTTTTCTACGAGGAATTTCTATCCACCTGTGTGCTCATCCTTGGGAGGAAGACAAGGGGACACATTCTGGTCAACTCACTGGTAAAGGAAGATATGAAAGAAGCCGCCTACGCAGCCATCACTGCCTTCAACAAATGGCCAGCCAGGGGATCAATTGGAGGGATCTTCAGTGCAGTTGCTATCAACAGTGACCAGAATCCATCGACCGTCTCCGCCCAAGCCTTGGTTCTCCTCTGCGAAGGGATCATGCGAAACAATATGGAAACCTTCGCCTATTTCATAGGCCAGTATGGCGACCTCCTGTCACCACAACAAGTGGAAAGGGCTGACAAAGTAATAGATGGACTAAGAGTGCTATGGCACTCCTAAATGTACTAGCCAGCTATGGCACCTCTATGCTGCTCCAAGGAGCAGGTTTTTGTATCTTCATTTTTATTAATGAAAGGGAGCTACCCCCTATGGTAGCGCTTATCTATCAAAAAAAAAAATTGGTCTCATAAATATTTGCTCTTGTATAATATACTTTCATTAAATTTATTTAATTAGTAAGGGCATTCCTCTTTTCAATATTATTTTATACAAAAATTGTTCCCCACAACCTTTTATTTATATATATATATATATATATATATATATATATATATATAGAGAGAGAGAGAGAGAGAGAGCATGGCTATATGCAGTCTTAATTTTCCCTTTTGAGTTGAAGTAATAACTATAGATAAAATTTGCAACTAAAGAAAGGACGGATTAGATGATTATTTTTTGTATATTCTTGCCATCAAGGCAATCTTTGTGTACACAATTCTTTGAAGCTATCTATATCTTTTGGAAAAATTATTTCTTATTCTTTATGATTTACCTTTGGATATATATAAAGGTTTGTATATATCTTTAAAATGTACTTTAAATTTAACTCTAAGTTATATATATATATATATATATATATATATATATATATATATATATATACACACACACAAAGACATATATATAATATAAATGTCTATATATATTATATTTATATGTATTTATTTTAATTACTTTAGAGTTATTTTAAAGTACATTTGGAAAACATAGAAGCATTCCTTAATCTCATCCATTTTTTTTATATAACTTATCCACCTCTTATATAAATCTATATATTTATAGAAAATTATATTTATAAAGGATATATATATAACTCTCTATATATAGAGAGGGGATTTGTATATATAAAGGTTTATATATAGAGAGAGGGGATTATATATAAAATTTTAAAGTATATTGATGAGATATAATAAGATATAGAAGCATTGCTTAAGCTCATTGTCCCTTTTTTCATATATATGAGACTATATATAATAGATTAATGTAAGATATTATAATAATATAAATTTATTTTAATTAGTTAACAATTACTTATATATAATATAAGTTTGTATATGTAAAAGGGTTTATATATATAATATACATTCATTTGTGGGATGAATTTTCTCACATATTCCACATAGCTCTGTTCGATTTAATGGGCATTCCCTTAGTGGATGCTTTTCTCTACATCAAGGGCAGTAAATGGCTAATGGTTCAATGATATTCTTGCTTTCTTGAATCCCATCTAAGGTAGTGTTCAAATGAAGCAAGATATTAGTTTTAAGATTGGCCAACTCTTCCATGACTTTAGTGACATCTCCACTACTACTCTCACCTCTTCTATTGACTCTATTACTAGCTTGGGTATGGGAATAATTCCTATTAAACTCAATAATTTATGCAAAGCTCATTTTGTTGACGTCACCTCACCCCATAAGATTTAAGGGTTCTCTAGAATTTCATCAATTCCTCTCAGGAAGATGGTTTTACTTATTTCTTCATCTAAACTACTACCACACATTTTGTGAACAAACAAGAAGTAGTCGACATAGTCTTCTAAATTTTCATCTTCGATTTGTTTCATTATGAAAAGTTCCTCCATTCTATCTTGAACTCTACAGTAATCTTGATATTCATCAAGAAAATTTGTTTCCATTTGTTCCCAAGTGTGTATATAATCAGTAGTTAATCCCACGAACCATCATAAAGTTGATTCATTTAAAGTGGAGGGAAATAGTTTTAGCTTTTGATTGTCTATTCCATAGTCATAAGTTTGATAGAGGACTTTGAATTTGAATAGAAATTGGTGGAGATCTCTGAAACCTTTCCCCTAAAGGTTGGTAAAATCAAGGGAGAGATATTATTCATAGGTGGTTCATTTCTCTCAGGAGTTATAGATATAGGATATGAAAAGTTCCTATTGACTGGCTCATCTTCACCCAAAAGGTCTACCATTCTGATAGGAGATTCAGAGGCTTTGGGGGATTCTTGATTCAATAGATGGTTTGATAATTCCTCTAGATTGGATTTTGATGGTGAATTTGACTCTCTTAGCATACTGATCAAAGATTTTTTATGAAGCAACCTAAAGCATCTCTAGGTCTACTCATAAACTATTAAGGTTTTGATGCACTTTTTCTAGCAACCTTACCAACACCTTAACCTACAATATCTGTAGATTAATTGGCTGATGACGGTGCCAAAAATGATGATGTCATTATAGTCATTTTAATTTCCCATCATTTAATTTTATCAATCCAGTGGTGCCTGGAGATATCTATGGTGAGGTTTTCTTTTGTTTTGGGGTGTTTGAGTGATGGTCCTATTTCTAAGGGAAGATAAAGAGAGTGCTGAAATTTACATTATACTACTTGTTGAAAGAAACACACTTAAAAAATTGAAATTGAATAAAACAACTATACTATTTGCATGAAGGAATTACGTAATGCAAACTAAACTAATGAAAGAAATTGGAATTTACTCTATTTGTTGAATGGAAAAACACAACCAAACAATTTAACTGAAATGAAATTAATCTAAATCAAAGTAGAACCAGTTAATTATTTTTTATATTTTTCTTATCCAAGGAATAACTTGTAGGTGAACAACAACTATGAATAACACAAAATTTATTCTAAACACATGATCTAAATTCTAACATAAAGGAAAAATGCAATAAAAATTAGAAAAAAAATACCAAGAGATCTCCTGCATTGGGTGAGTAGGTGCTACTCTCCACTAGGACGGATCCTCCTATGCTAACATAAATTCAGTAGAATTTCCTCTTTATTTGCATAGAATGAAAACCAAGATGGGCATGCTTACACGATGAAAAATGGAAAAGAGTTTTCTGCTTGAAAAAAACAATCATTTCTGAATAAAAAGAACTACTCTAACTACATTTTTTGTCTTGCTTTTATACAATCGAGTTTTATTTGCAAAAATGAACTTGAACTAAGATTAACTAGACTAAATGATTACAACAATTGGACTCTTTCTACTCTAGACTAAGAGTTTGTTATTAGAGAATTGAAAATGCCAATGATTCAACATCATAAATTTGTGAGTGAAAGCATGAGACAAGGAAGGTGAAGCCTATATCATGGAACTTAGGATGAAGTGAAGATTCAATTATTTGAACTAATCATTCATTGAGCTAACATTATAAGACACAAAGAGAACTTGGGGTGATAGCAGTGTGAGTTAGTGTTGTCTAATTTCTTGCATGACATGTGCTAAGGTGGAAACTAATGCGAATCTTGTCAACCAACTGTCGACTCAAGGAGAGGATGGTTTTGTGTGGTAATCTAAAGTTGTCTGGAGCTAATAGTCTTCCTTTCAAAAGAGGACTCTAGAGAGATCCAGGATATTAATTCACATGTTCAATAACTAAATTTCAACAAAACCATTAATATACATGCATATATGATAGAAATCATAGTAATAATCACAAGATTCTACCTAAAAAAAAATACTAAAGGACAACATTTATCCATTTAATCAAAACAATTATAGGGCTATTAATATTGTACTAGGGATGCCAATCGATAAGAGTTAAAGGTACTACAATGTCTTAGATAGAAATTAAACATATATTTATCATGGTTCATCAAGGACTCCTGTGCAAAGAAGGCCAAATTAGGGAATCCTTCTTCCTCTATCTCTCAAGACCCCCTATTATTGTTGCCGAGGTTTCCCCCCTTCCTCTAAAGGAAAAAAGAAAAACAAGGTCAGCTTCAGTGACCCTCTAGTTGAAATCCCTGATCGTATTGTTGTTGATCATGTCCTAGTTGATTTCGTGCATACCCCTAGTTACATTGGTTCCACCTATTCCTAGGCTAAAGGCAAGGCTAAGGTACTGCATAAACCCTCAGTACCAACCCCTCCTTTCTAGCAAATGTTCTCCCCTCCTTTGCATGTTGTCTCTTTGGCTAGTTTTAGAGTGAACCAGTCTCAACCCATAATAACAGTTCCCTCAATGGTCATTCCCCTATTCAGAAAAGTATCCCCCAAGAGACTAATAGATGTAGCTCTTGCCAAAACATGGAGGAGAAAATTATCACTTTATATAAAGCCATGATTGCTCAAAATTAGATCCTGAAGTGGTAGTTGGGCCAACTCTACAATGCCAAAAATAAAATACAACACTTCGAGATTGTGGCTCATTTTGAAGCTTCTAAGTGGCCGAATGTGAATATGCTCAAGGATTTGTGGAAGGAAGTAGAAAAGTTTTCTAATTTACTTTTGAGAGATGGGAGTATTTTGAATAAGAAATGGACATGATGAAGATTCAAACACGGGATTCCATCAAAAGAAACATGGAGGAAATCATTTATTTTAGTAAAGAGACAGTGAAAAACTCTACCACGACCTTGTATCTGTTACAGTCTGAGCCTAAAAAAAGGAAGGTGACTAAACATCAAAGCCTAGTGCTCTAGTTCTTGGCCATACCAAACATTAGATTACTCAATTTAGACCTATAAATAGAACCAGGGCTAAAAGTCAAATGGGAAAAGGTAAGGCTATTGATCAGGGAGATATTGCCGGCATATGGGTCTTGCAGTCATGATAGGAGGGTCCAAAAAAAGGATTGTCCAACCATGCAACCTTAGAGTAAACCCAACAAAATAAAAATAATAATAGAAATAGTAAATCAGAATTTCATTGATTCAACATCACAAATAGTTACAACTCTCATATGTTGGCAACATGTGGACTATAATTGGCTCACAAGGCTACCCTCCGGCTTATTACAACTTACATGAAGGATATGGATTTGTAGCACCTTCCACAAATCAACTACTAAGAACTAACTGTCAAATAAGTTATCTTCACTACTTTCCTAATGCATCTAATGAATGCTTATATACCAATTCTCATCTCAAGAAATGATCTGCGTTAGCCTTAAGAGGTTCCAAAACCTGATTCTTATTGAAATGTATAGGTCAGGTAGAAATCATATGGTGATGCTCTGTGTGTTGATAAAATATGTTGCGGTTCTGAATGAAGGTGCCTCTAGTCGTATACTACCTTGTGAGATGTTTCATTTCATGTTGCACATCATGGGAAGGTGTCGCAAACCTCATGCACCAAGCTAAATGCTGACTGATTTGAATTGAGACACTTGATGATGCTTTTGATGGTGATAACTCTCCATAGACAATTGCAAACCTTCTAAAATTTGGATATGATATAGATGACATAGTATCGAGTCTTCATCCTATGCCATGAATCGTGAGGTGATCATGCAATTAAATGTGATTCAATGTACTGAGACTAATATGACTGAATATTGAAAGAAAAGATGTTTTTGGTTTATGCAAGATTGCCTTTCAACCTAGGATGCTCCTACATCAGACACCCGGGGTTGTTTGAAAGTGTGTCCTTCACTTTCCTAGGGCCAGAGTAAAACCAATGTGGTCTACCTCAACCTGATAAATCCATGATGAATCTTCTTACAGTCTTCCTTTCCACTTAACGAGGTACTCCTTATACTACTTGCCTATGGTGTTGCGCCCAACTCTACCATCCAAGATCTGTTCTATCTACTCCTATTGTTGATGCAGTATCTGATTCTTCAAACCAACTTCTATGGTGTTATCACTTGACTGTCCTTCATGATATTGATATAGATCTACAATATTTAAGATTGGTGATATGCCAAATGCTTCTGATAGTTCCACTTTATATACCTTTCCTAAGTCAAACTTCCTAAAAATATTACATGGTCCAAACTTCCTCATCTTCAAATTGTTGTATGATGCTATTGGAAACCTTTCCTTCATGAGATATACCATGACTTCATCTCCAACAGAGAATTCCTTATGTCTCCTTTTCTCATTTTCTTGTCTCTTATACTTGTTGTTCATCTCTTCCGAATTCTTTTGTACCTCATTGTTCAATATTTCCATGTATCCTGAAAATTCTTCTACTTTTGCACTGCTTTTGTTCTCCATACTTATGTATCTGGGCTCCGCAACTCCTCTAGGTTGTACTCTAGTCACAACTTCAAATGGTGTCTTCCCTGTACTTCTCTTTACTAATTAATTGTATGTAAACTTTGTTTGTGGTAGAATTATATCCCAATTTCCTACATTATCTCCTACCAAGCATCTCAATAAGTGACCCAAAATCCTATTTACTACTTATGTTTGTCCATCTGCCTATGGGTGAAATGTTGAAATGAACTTTAGGTAGAACCTCCATCTTCTTCCATTGTCTCCTCTAAAAATATCCTATGAACTTTGTATCCCTATCTGAAATTATACTCATTGGTAATCCATGCAATCTCACAATCTCTTTGAAAAATAGGTCAGCAACATTCATAACATCATGTGTCTTCTTACAAGGAATGAAATGCAACATCTTTTAAAATCTTCCCACCACTACGAATATGGAATCATGTCCCCTATGTTTTCTTGGTAATCCTAATATGAAATCCATGCTTATATCTTCCCAAGGTCTTTTGAGTACTATCAAAGGTTTATACAATCTAGTATTCTGTCTACTTCCTTTTGTAACTTGACAAGTTCTGCAACTCTGAATGAACTTCCTTACTTCCTTATATATCTGAGGCCAAAAATAAGGTTCCTTCACCAAGGCTATTTTCTTATCAATACCAAAATGTCCTAGTAATCCACCACTATGTTTCTCCTTGATCAAATTCTCTCTCATTGAACTCATAGGAATGCATAATTGGCTCCCCTTTAACAACATACTATCCTAAATGAAATAGTCCAACCACTTTCTCCTATCTGTCAATACCGATTCACTACATGCTTTCTAGGCTTCTGCAAAATCCAAGTCAGCTTCATACAAGTGTTTCAACTCCTCAAATTCCATTACTTCTATCCACGTTTCTATTAACAAGTTCCTCCTCCTATTGAATGCATTTGCAACTTTGTTTGACTTTCTAATCTGGTGTTTCCACACAAATGTTTAACTCTGTATGAACTTTACCCATCTCCTGTGTCTTTGATTCAACTTACCCTGACTACTTAGGTACTACAAAGATTGATGGTCAGTGTACAACATAAAATCCTTTGGCAACAAGTAATGTCTCCACTTCTTCAAGGCTTGAATTATGGCATAGAACTCATGATCATATACTGAATATTTCTTCTTTGCATCATTCAACTTCTCACTAAAATATGGTATTAGTCTCCCTTCTTAGCTTAACACTGCTCCTATTGCATTGCCACTAGCATCACAATCCACCTGAAATACTTTGTCAAAATCTAGTAGTGCTAATACTTGTTTCTCTATCACATTTTGCTTCAGTAATTCAAAAATTTTATGTTCTCCAACTATCCACTTAAAATCCTTTTGGTCTCCCCTCATGGTGTCTGTCATTAGTGTGCATATGGTACTAAAATTCCTAATGAAGTTCCCATAGAAACTTTCTAATCCATGAAAAGATCTTACCTCTCCAATATTCACAGGTGTTACCCATTCAACAATTGCTCTTACCTTTTCTGGACACATCTTCAATCCTTCCACATAAATCACAAATCCCAAATACACCAATTCTATCTTCATGAAACTACATTTCTTGATGTTTATTAGCAATTTCTCTTCTCTCAACCTCTGAAATACTTGTCAAATCTGCCGCAAATGTTCTTCTTTGGTTCTACTAAAAATCAGATCATCATCCAAGTAGACGATAACAATCTTACCCAAGAATTTCCTCAATACTTCATTCATCAACCTCATGAATCTACCTGGTACTTTAATTAATCCAAAAGGCATGACTAACCACTCATACAATCCTTCATTTGTCTTGAATGCAGTCTTCCACTCATCTCCTTCCCTGATTCTGATTTGATGGTATGCACTCTTTAGGTTAATCTTTGTGAAGTACTTTGCGCCACTTAAGCAATCCATAATATCATCCATCCTTGGCAATGGAAATCGATACTTGACTGTGATCTTATTGATTGCTCTTGAATCTATGCACATCATCCATCCTCCATCTTTGTTTGGTGTTAGTACTACAGGTACCACACATGGGCTCAAATATTCTCTAATCAATCCTTTCCTTAATAACTCTTATATTTGTCTATTTAGCTCCACATTTTCTACTCGTGTCATCCTATGCACCGCTTTGTTTAGCAAACTAGCTCCAAGTATGAGGTCCATATGATGAATGATACTCTAGACTGGTGGTAATCCTACTGGCACATTCTCCAATACAATATCTTGGTATTTTGTCAACAATTCTACCACTTCCCTCTACAGTGGTTCTTCTCCTTTTGCGGTGGCATTTTCTACACTTTCAGTACCATACTTCTTTGGAATCAATGCAAAACACATGTTCTCATGTCTCAATCCATCTAAAAATTTCCTACCATCTACCAAACAGATTCTAGAGTTGTCGTATACTTCACTCTTGTGCTCTTCTTCCAAAGGTATCAAGATATGTCTTTTCCCATTTGATGTTACAATATACCTGTATTCTTCCTCTCATCATGAATTTCCTTTCTATCATACTACCATGGTCTTCGTAACAATATATGACATATATCCATTGGCATAATGTCACACAATACCTCATCATTATAAGATCCTATATGGAGTTTCACCAAACATTGTTCACTCACCAGTATCTTGTGTTCATCTTGAATCCATTCTATCTTGTAAGGCTTTAAGTGTTTCAAGCTTTCTAGATTTAGCTTCCTTCCCATCTCTTTTGAAACCAAATTGCTTGTACTTCCATTATCAATGATAACTTTACAACACTTACCTCCTGATTTGCATCTTGTCCTGAACAAATTTTTCCTTTGCAATGGCTCCTATATTGTTTTTGCTTGCAACAAATCTCTCCTCAGTACCAATGATTCACCCTTCTCTGGTTTCCCTACCGAACTTGGTGATCCAATAGGTTCTTCCTCCACATATGTTTCCCTTGCACTATTCTATGTCTTTTTATTAGTACTCTCTTGAAGACATTCAAATGCTCGGTGTCCTTTGCCTCCACACTTCAAATGGGTTCCTTTGAATGATATTTTGTCAACCCTCTCTCATTTCTTTGGTATCCTTCGTTGCGGTAAGAATTATGACTTCCTTTATTTTTGTGGTAGAAACTTCTATCATCTCTCCCTCAGTGATATGAATTGTTATCTCTTTCCTCTTTGTCATATGAGCTACTTTCCTTATTATTCTCTTCATATTCTCTTCCTTCTCCACACTATGTCCTACCTTTCTGGAATCTACCTCCTCTACCTCTCTATCAATGCTCAAATCTCTTGTTCAACTTCTCTTCAACCTTCAACACAAATTGATATTCTTCTTCCACTATTGTCATCCTTACCAATCTTAGTTCTTCTTAAATGTCAATTCTTAGTCCATTTATGTACCATAACTTTCTTCTTGATAGCTTCACTATGCCCAATCCTAATAATCATCTTGTGAAATTCTTTAATGTACTCTTTCACTATCTTTTCTTTTTACCTTAGGTTTTGCAATCTCTTCAACAATTCTAGCTCATAGTCAACAAGTATGAACTAATTCTTCAATTTTGTCACCATTCTATTCCATTTTATGATTTTCTCCTTTCCCCTCCTATTTCTACCAATTGAACGTCTTTCCACTAAATAGCAACATGTCCTTTCAACTTCGTTTTTGCAAATCTCACTCTTTCTGGATCTTCAATTTCTTCATACTCAAAGTAATCTTCCATGTCATTTATCTAATCAATCAACACCTCAGGATTCAAATTACACACATAGTTAGAAATTTCAATTATAGGTCTCTTACCAATGTTAGAAATAGGTTTCAACAACTTTACCTGATCTGACTCTTCTTCTTCTAGGGTTTCCTCATTTTGATCCACAATTTGAATTCCTAATTCATCATCATCACTCTCATCCTCATGTCTAGGGTTTAGACCTCTCTTCCTATCCTCTTCTACAACATCTAATCAAACTTTCATTGTTCTTATCATTTCTAACATTTCTTCCATTCTTCTGGCAACATTGGTCATAGTAGGAATCCTCCTTGGTGGCATCTCTATCTTGGATCTGATGTGACTACCTCAATTCGATGATCTAAATATAAGGTTGCAACTACATCACAATTGGTGCTCTATTGACAAACACTTGCAGGTTGTCTTAGGTCAACAATCTGTTCACCTCAATATCTATCAGAATGTATTCTCTCCCAATGGACTTGAAAACTTCACTCTGATACCACTTGGTGCAGTCACAATAGGAGGGTCTAGAGAAAGGACTCTCCAATCATGTATCCTTAGAGTAAACCCAGAGGAATAAAAATAATAATAGAAATAGTAAATTAGAATTTCATTGATTCAACATCACAAATAGTTACAACTCTCAAATGTTGGCAACATGTGGACTACAATTGGCTCACAGGTCTGCCCTCCAGCTTATTACAACTTGCATGAAGGATATGGCTTTGTAGCGCTTTTTGCAAATCAACTACTAAGAACTAAATATCAACTACTATCTTCACTACTTTCCTAATGCATCTAATGAATGCTTATATACCAATTCCTAACTCAAGGAATGATCTGCATCTTCCTTAAGAGGTTCCAAAACCTAATGCTTGTTGAAATGTGTGGGTCGGCCAGAAATCATATGGTGATGCTCCGTGTGTTGAGAAAACATGTTGCAGTTTTGAATGAAGGTACCTTTGGTCCCATACTACCTTGTGAGATGTTTCATTTGGTGTCTCACACCACGAAAAGGTGTTGCAAACCTCATGCACCAAGCTGAATGCCAACTTCTTTGAACTGAGACTCTTGATGATGCTTCTGATGGTGATAGCTCTTTGCAAACCTCCTGAAATCTGGATATGATGTTGATGACATAGTATTGATTCTTCATCCTATGTCATAAACTATGAAGTGATCATGTGGTGAAATGCAATGCAATCTACTGAGACTGATATGACTTGATATTGAAAGAAAAGATGTTTTTGGCTGATGCAAGATTACTTTTCAAATTGGGATGCTCCTACATCAATAGCTCCAAGGAGACCCCTTTTGAAGACAAACTAGATTTCTTGAACTAGGAATGGTAGGCCATAAGTAGCCTCAATCACCTCTCAGACCAGTAGTTGTTCTTTAGTTGGCCCTTTGTTGGTTTCTCTATTCTATTTTGGTCTCTTCTATTTAGCTAGTTTTAGCTCCTTTTTTGGTTGTTCTCTATTTCACTTCTTGTGAAACTCATTTTTTTCACTTTCATGGCTTCTCTGTATGGGTTCGGGCCTTTCCCATTGTTATCTTAATCAAAACAATAAAGCCAAAGCCTAAACTAAATATTGGCATCCTTTGACCAAACAATACTCTATGTTGAGGAGTGAATCAATCTATATGATGGTATGTGTCTCTATGGGTAAGTGCATGGAAATAAAAGACAAATTAGTGGCTAGCCTTGAGATTTTCAAAAAAACACATTCATGTTATGAAAAACATAGCATGTACATAGTTTAACATGTATGCATTTTTAATTCCTTGAATTCAAAATTTGTATGATCCTTCTCATTTAGGGTTTGGATTTCCAATCCTAAGGGTTGGACATCTCTTGTGGCTCCTAAATTTGTGTTTTTAACATAAAACAATTCAAAATCAAACTTTGACCTCATCAGGTTTACACATTTTGCAATAAAAATTTACAAAACCACCACCAAAATAAAGAGCTACTTCTTACCTTTCTATCCATATAATTTTTTTAACATTTTGAATAAGTTAAGGTATTTATTTTTATTTTCTTTGAAGAGCGTCTTGATATTCCTCCAGCACATATGTATTGATTTTTTTAATAACTTTTGACCCACTTATCCAAATTTGAAAAAAAAACATATATAGGATTCTTCTATGCTTCATTCTATGTACATTCAAGAAAAAAATTACATTTTTAATTAATTTTGTGGAAGTTATGTGACATGCATGCTCAGTGATGTAATTTTCAGGATGTATCCACTTTAAAAAATCACCAAAAAAAATTATTCAATAAATAATAGAGAACTTGTAGTACTCACTCTTCACTAAATTTCTACCAAATGGTTTTTAAAAATACCTAATGTGGCAAAAAAATAGGGGGCACACACCAGACACTATGTTATATTTTAGTGATTAAAATATAAATGCTTTTGTGTGCGCTCAGCATTTAACCCCCTTAATCTTTAACCATTTTTTTTTTAAATAGTAGTTTAGAAACTAGATTTAGAGTACTCCAATTTATGTTCTTATCATATCTTCAAATGTTGAGTGTATGCATTTTGAATTACTTGTCTAAGTTCAGGTTTAGCTAATTTTAGGAAAAAAAGTGGCCACTTTTGACCCCCTTTTTGTCTCCCATTTCCATGCACTTACCCTACCACACCCTTTCACACATAACTTGGTAAATCTAGATAGTTGCAATTGAGGTCCAAGTGAAGCTCAACATACAATTGTTGTGTAGAATACTATGGAATTTGGTCATTATTTGAATAATGATGATGTGTAACTATAAATCTAAGATATATCAATGCTACCATACAAGGGCACATGCACCTAGTGACCTAATATCCCTTCACACTAGGATTGCATATATAGTGTGGAAAACATTGTGATTTGATAACTTATTTTGATACATTTTTCTAGATAGTGGGTAATTAAACATCGACAGAAACACTACATCTCATTTGAGTAAGAACTACATCTAAGGTCTCACTAGAAAATAGATTAAGAACCCCGAAGCTATTTCTAATACTAATTAAGCTTTGTAACATAATCTCATAGTTTAATCTATAATGCCTTGCAGTTTGAATGTCATTTAAAATTGATTGCAATTTAAGAATTTATTTATCTATATTTGCAAATAGGGCAACCATGTTCACTTTAAAACAATGAACAATACTTTTGCAAACAAATATAAAATTGTTTAAATATATAATAGTTAATAACTTGATATTTCCATAGTCCATGTAAATGTATTATAGGTTTTAGATTGAAAATATTTAAATGGTTTCAAAAAAATGTATATATTGAATAACTTGACATAAATATCTATATTTAAGTTTTTCTAAATTTATAAAACATATAGATACATATACTTGTTATATTTTAACGAACAACACATAAATAATAGATAAGAGTGATACACATAAATGAATAGAATGTTAATTTACAACAATGTTCACGTACCCCTTCCTAAACTATTAGATTTATAATGATAGGAATATTCCATTTTTATTTACACTAAGAGAAAACATTTTGTTAGTATTAGTGTGCTATTTGCTTCCAATACTATGTTTAGTGTTGTTTTCTACAAGCACCTTATAGAGGGCATAAATTTTGATCTAGAGTTTTGATTTCATGATTTTATTCAATTGAAGATCTTGATGAGATAGACACATTAAATAGATCAAAGTTTCATTTTGATATCGTTTAAATCCTCCAAAACCCCTCAGAAAGTGGGGAAATGAGTTATAAAGATTCATAGTGTGATACCCAAGAAAAACATAAAAGGTAAGAGGTGGACTTGAAATATTATTATAATGGCATTAAATAAGGAATTCATGATAAAAATGTTAATAGCAAGAGTTACACTAGGAAGAGTGCTCATCTTGTCATAATTAGTGGGACCCATGAAATTTGACATCTTCATCATGGAGTGCTAGTCTTGGGAGTGGTGCCTATGAGGAGTTATGGTATAAATGATGCCACTGTTAGTTGGTTTCTATCTTGGTTGTACATGTTCTAATGCATAGTAGGGCATGGGTTTTTACTTGTTGACCATAGTCTTTGTGGTCACTTTTTATAGAAACCACTTGGTGGTTTCTTATTTCCTTTACATTATATATTGAGTGTATAAGATAGGGATTAGATAGTGTTATGCAAGTAAACTACTATGAAAAGTAGCGAGAATGTTGTTATACTAAATAAGATTTAGTGGATTGTATTCTCATATTCTTGTCCTTAAGAGTAATAGAAGCCCAATATCTTATTGGTTGTGAAGTTTTGTCTTGAAGAGTTTCTCTAGATATAAATCTAGTGTTTATATGGTTTAAATATTTATGTTTGCATTTCCATTGTTTCATTAATATTATATAGTTTATCACATGTTTGATCAAACTTAAAGCACCAGTGTTCAATAATTCTACCATATATGTTTATCCTATTCTTCACACATTTAAGACAAATGAAATAGCTATAGTGGCTTGTCTCAAGGATGGCCCTAATAAAATACTTCCTAGCATGAGAAACTTGGGGGAACAAGAATAAGTAAAACATTGAGGCATTTTTAAATCTTGCACGAATCATTTCTAGATGATAAGGGATAGAAGATATGGGACAACTTAAAATGAATAATACTTTGGTGATTAAAAGAATTTGACAATTACAAGGGACATTTTTTGGATATTAGAAATGCGAAATCTTCGAGCATATTTACATTTAATTGATAACTTGTATTTCATCAAATGTATGAATCGCATTCAAATTATATCCATTATTATTGAAACATTAAATAGTTCTACATATGAATGTATCACATATTGACACTTACATTGTTATTTAAGAACATAAGTTCAATCTTAATTCCTTTTCATTTAAAACTTCTATCTAGTGAATTTTACATTTTTTATTTTGTGAAATAATCTTAGGTAATATGATAGTTTCAAGATGATCAAAATGAATGGAACTTGGAGACAAATTTAGTTAAGAGAGATGCATGCATGACTAAATTGAAAGTTAATTGAAAAACAATGTTCACCTACCCCTTCCTAAACTAGTGGATTTATAATGAGGATTTTTTTAATTTAAAGTTAAGAGAAATCATTTGAGACATAAATGAAATAACTATAATGGTTTATCTCTAGGGTTGGCCCTATCAAAATGCATAGTATTAGAAACATAGGGGCACAACAATAACTAGAACATTGAGGGATTATTACATCTTGTGAGTAATCATTTTTAAATGGTAAGAGATAGAAGATATGGGACAAATTAGAGGGAATGATACTATTAGTGACTAAAATAAATTGACAATTATGAGGGACATTCATTTATATACTAGAAATGGGTAAGATTTGAGCATGTTTATCTTTATTTGATAACCCATGTCTGATCACATACATGTACATTGCATTAGAATTAAAAAAGAAGATGCATTCTATCTATGGATGTATCTACATACTAACACTTATTTCTATTTGAGACCATTGGTTCATGATCAATTTCATTTTCATTTGAAAAATGGATCTAGTGAATTTTGCATTTTTGTTTTTATGAAATAATATTAGGTAGTATGATAGTTATAAGTTGATCAAGATGAATGACATTTAGAACTAAATATTAAGAGAGATGCACATAGTCAAATAGGAAGTTAATTTACAATATTGATTTTGAACTAGAATTTACAAAATATACCATTTCATGATTAATTATTTGGTACCTTTTAACTCTTAGATCAATGATTTATAATTGAATATTCAAAAATCATCATATTTATGCAAGAAATATATTAAGGTCCCTACTTAATGTCATGTTTTTGGTGCCTAGTCTTCAATCGAGTTTTAGTGTTAGTTTGGGTTGGCAAGAATTTACACACCAAAAGATTGTACTCCAAATAATATGCTATGTGGTTTTCTATATAGTCTATTCAAATTACAATCCTTTTTTATATTTAAGGTATTTTTGTAGAAATCTAGTAATTAGGTATATTGAAATAGGATTAATGTATAATCTAACCTAGTCCATAAATAAACATCTTATCTAGAGGTCTAGAGTATTAAAGGAGATTTAAAGGCAAATTGAAGAAGGTGGAGAGCAAGAGTATTTGACATCATGTTTAAATTATAGTGAGTTGGTGGAGCCTTGCACCAAGGTGGCCAAGTTTATCCACCCAATACAAAACTAGAGACCCCTACCAATCCAATATTTCATCACCAATCATTGATTAAATGGCATTTTTCTATTGGAATATACTACAAAATCCTAAAAATAGTTACCTTCTACTTACCTTAGTGGAAGTTTGACCCCTTACAAAACTAATAATGTTAGGAACATTGGATAAATAGTGATTTCACATCTTCAAACCCCAAAATACGATTACACAAAATACAAAAGTTGAATTTAGACATAAGACTATTAATATTTTCACTATCAAAAAAGTAGAATTATACAAAGGTATGCTAGGAAGCTTAACAAGTTGAATGGTTCTAGCTCTACCTCTAGTTTTGAAGAAGAGCAGTAGATTAAGATATTTTAACAAATAATTGTAAAAAAAGAAATTGATGAGAGCATGTTTCATCTTTATAGAGGAAGACTTTCAAATTTGTAAAGTATTTGTTTAAATAATCCAATTGTTAAGGACAACTTTTTTGAGGGTTTGTATGGTCACCATGTTGATGAATATAAAATCTGCTCATACGAACATCAACATGAAACCAATACAAGATCTTTACGAAGACCAAGAGTCACCTTCAGGACAGGGTGATCCGTCCTTAGAAAACAGATATGTTAAAAGTCCCACATGAGATTTTATAAGATGGTGCAGGCGTTGGGATTGACTTACGTTGGGGTTTGGATGCTCCTGCCCCGTCTAATTGACGATAACGAATCTCTTACATTCAACGCTTGACGTAGGAAATGGATAACGTTAGCTAAGCTTTTGTAGGGTTCTCTAACGCAGGCTGCATTTGTGATGGATTGTTCTGATTTGGATAAGGTACCATCTTATATGAAATGTGGGATTGGAATGTGAAGAAAACTTTTTTCGTCATTTCTGTGTAATGCTTCCGTAAGACCAACGACCACGCTTGACAGGGATTTCGATTCTTCTGCCTCGTGTAAATTGACCAACAAAGAAAATGAATATCATGAATTCAACGCTTGACCCAAGAAAGTAGGTATTGACTTATATCTTTTAAATTTTGATGAACCACATATGCCAAACTTTTGTCGGCTTATGAGAGTAATTGTTGTTGGGAACTTGAGGGGCCTACACTGTGTATTTGTTAAACGTGTGATTTAGTAAGCCTCATTCAGTTAAGACTTCAAGTTGAACAACTTGATTCTACCCTTTAGGGGAAATGCTATAGTGGACATGTTATTCTTAAATACTATCTATTTTAATAATCAAAGGTTAATTTTGGCCAATAAAAATAGGACAAATATTTATCACTTTTTGTTGTGAATGAGGTGTAAAATTGTTATTGCTTGTTTGACCATTGAAGTGGATGATATTTAAGTAGAGTGTAGTGGACATGGGTTTCAATGACGTGTTAGGTTGACTTATAATGTGAAGTGTCATTTATTATGGTGCACACATTAGAGTTGAGTTGGGTAGAATATACGCACTTATTAAAAAGAGTAAAGAGAGAAATTGTATAATGTTTTTGATAAAGGGGTTTTTGAAGGAATTTGAAGCCTTGTTACAAACAACAAAACATTAGCAGAACATACATTGAATTACAAGAAAACAACAACGTGGCTGCAATAACAAATAGAAACATGAGGACTAAAACCCTAAACAAAGTTAAGACTAACATAAGAGAATATTACAGCTTATGTAGAGTCTCGACGACCTCTAATTCTTCCTTGTAGAAACTCATGCAAATTCATAAAGTCCTTTAGCACCTTCCTCTCCTCAGCCTGAGTCTTCTTCTTGTAGCTTCTCGTCCTCGAGCACAATCCCACACTATTTCCATTCTCCTCCATCTAGGTTTTAAGGTGCCTTGATTCTTCAGTAGACTTCTTAAGCTTGTCACTAAGGATTTTTCTACCCATTGCACTACTTTTAATTGTACATTTGCTAATCTCAATAACTTTATTGAGGTAATCCTTGATGTTTTGCATATCATTTTCTAAAGTAGTAATTTTGTTAGCATAGTTATCCTTAATAAATTGAAGTTCTTTCTCTAAACCATCAATTTCCTTCTCATGCTTAGAATATTTGACTGTCAGTTTACTAATCTTTGGAAGAGCATCCCAATTTTAAAAAATCCTCCTCCTCAGATGGCACATGTATTTCCCCTTTGAACCTCTTGTCCAAATGTGAGACCTTAATATTTAGCCTTCTTTATTTAAATAAAAATGTACTTGGTTAAATTATGGTGTGCATCAAAGGCATTATGAAGAGTTGCCAACTTTTGTATGATTTGGTTTACCATATCTACCACATCCTCCAAGGAATCAAGGCTGTCGAGAAACAAGATTAGATCCATGGGGGGGTTAGGGCATTGATCCTAGGTGTAGGGGAAAGTACCACCTAACATGGGTTCAAGGAAGGCTTTCTCCTTCCCTTTTCTCATAATTTCCATCATGTGGTCCCTAATTTTCCTTAGTAGCACCTTTGCAATACCACAACTAGACCTTTGTCAACCCTACTTCATAGAAATCACATTACCAATAGGAACCTTCTGTGGGTATGGTCTAGGAGATTCAACCACTCTTTTTCTTTTCTTCCCCACCACATGTGGGATCCCTTTTCCAAAACCCTCTACACCCTTCCTATAATGTCTCAACCTTGTGATTATGAAATGTGCAAGTTTTTTGGTTATAAAAATGTATAAACTCAATTTCTGGGCTATAGAGATGGTTTCTAGCCAAAATGAATAATCCAAGTTGCTTGCTACCACTTCCAAGGGTGTCTAGTGTATAGATCACTTCAAGCTCTATATTTTTTTTAAAAATGGTCTCAATCAGCCTCCTCGATCAAAAGTTATGGCCTTCAGAAGTTGGGCTTCCCGCATTAGAAAATGTAAAAACGTGTTGGAAATGAAAAAGAGTTGTAAGGGGGAGATTCATGTGTTGACCAATTTATGATGCATGTTATGACATATCATAAGACATCTTTGATTGGAGATAATGGAATCCTAAGGTTTTGGGTGCCACTTTTGGATGGTTTTGACTCATAGTTTTCTAATTATCATTTGGTGGTTTCATGTATTATATCTCCTATATACTAGGTTCTTGAGATGGGGGTTGTGTATGAGAGTCTTATAGATATTGTTGTCACCTTCAAATCTCTAGTCGATGATATTCCGGTGAAGGATTGTTCTGCAAGTATATTGTAATCTTGTTAAGATTTCTAAATAATATATCAGGTTTCTTTTGGAGTGTGGATTTTTCTTCCAAAAGGGTTTTCCCCATGTAATTCACTACATTGTGGTATGGTTTGTATTTATATTTATTTCTGTATAATTTCTGCAATTGTTGTAAGGATTTAAAAAGTTTTGTATAATCCTCCTCTCAAAATTAGTGTAGGAATTTGTTCCACCACCTTATCTTCCTTACAAGTGGTATCATAGCTTGATCACCTTTGGTTTTAGCAGAGGATTGTTGAGATTTTTTTAATTAATTTTAGTGGGAGTTAGTGCAGAAAATACTTTGTGATCCTGTTGCAAGAATTTTTAGATGGCAAGCACATTAGGGAAAATATAGGTAGAGAAATTTTATGGTAACAATTTTAAGATGTGGAAGTTGAAAATGGAATATTTGTTAATTGATCAAGATTTGTGGGATGTTGTTGATGAGAATGTTTCAATGTTAGAAATGAAGGTAAACAACTATCAATGGAAAACTGATTACAACTGTAATATAGATATTTAACTATGCAGAATCAAAATGGAGATGATATAAAATCAACACAAAGAAATAACAAAATAGAAGATCAAATAGATAACACAATGTTTGCATCAAGAAACCCTTTCAGGAAAAACTTGACACAAGAAGAAGTTCACTAGTTTGTATTAACTTCAATAAAGTTTACAATACAACACTATCAATCTCCTTTTCAATCTTCAATCTAGTAGCACCTATCTTTCCAGTCTCAAATCTCTACTACAACACAGTCATACTACAATATCCTCATAAAGGGGTTACCTACTAGGGTAGGACAAGCCAACATAACCTTTACTATCAAATCTGTGACCTAATGATGAACGGTCCAGATTTACAATGAGAACAAATATATAAAATGTGGCTTCTAAGGGCATTACCCTCGGACCCCCACTAGGGCACACGATCCCTAGATCCCCCATTAGTGGGACCATCCCCTCGGACCCCACAAGGGGGTACCCCCTTGACCCTCAAGATAACTTACATATGTCAGGTACCGAGATCAAACATGCAGTTGAAATATGATCACTCATTGGTGAATATTTCATCCCTTACGAATGATTTACAAACAATATTAGGAGTAATTAAGTACATAGGATTTACAAGGTTAATGGCACCTTAATCCTAACATTCTCCCACTTGACATCATACATTGTAAATACATCCATAGGAAAACATAAACAACTAAACACTAGGAACAAGCCCCATGGCCTTCCTGCACCACATAAACTTTTTTGTGCCCATGGGTTTAGTAAGTGAATATGCAACATTCTCTTGAGTGTCAACCTTCTTCAACTCAATCAGACCATTAGCAATCATTTCATGAACAAAATGGTATTAAACATCCACATGCTTAGTCTGTGCATGATACATGGGGTTCTTGGCCAAACATATTGCACTCTGGCTATCACAACCAATCTGTATAATCCTACAATCATACCAATACATATACACAATCTCCATAATGAAATTTCCTTTTTAGAGACATGAGTAGTAGCTATATACTCTACATTAATGGTGGATAAAGTAACGGTGGGCCGCATTTTACTCATCCAACTCACAACTCCTCTAAACAAAGTAAAAACATAGCCAGTAGTGGACCTTCGACTATCCAAGTCACCTACCTAATCTACATCAACAAAACCATGTATGCCCAATGTCTTATCCACCCTGTTATTACTAGAATAAACCAAAGAATAATCAGAAGTACCACACAAATATCTTAACAACTTCTTTGTATAATTTCAATGTTGTCTACTAAGGTTAGATATAAACCTGCTCAAAACTCCCACTACTTGGGCAATATCTCATCTAGTGAAAACCATTGCATACATCAAACTTCATATAACACTAGGATATGGCACATCAAACATATCCTCTAAACCATTGTCATTCTTAAGACACATATCTAATTAAAGCTTACTGCCAATTGGTAAAGGAATTCTAGCTAGATTACAATCATGCATGCTAAATCTGTGCAAAATAGTATTCACATACTTATTTTGTGATAGAAAAAGCTTTATGTTACCTCGATCCTTTTTTATCTCCATTCCCATAATATACCTAACTACCCCGAGATCCTTCATGTCAAATGCACCTAAAAGTTGAGCTTTCAACTTATTGATCATACCCTTGGTGTTACTGAAAAATAATATATGATCAACATACAAGGCAATAAATAGAATATGATCATCAATACATTGAATGTAGACACAATGATCATCTTCACTTATAACAAATCCCAATTTTTTAAAAAATGAATCAAACTTTGGGTACCACATTCTGGGGGACTATTTTAAACCATAAAGAGATCTTTTTAACTTGCACACCTAGTGTTCTTTCCCTTTTACCTCAAAACCTGTATGATGTCTTGCAAAGATAGTTGCCATTGCACCAAAAGATCAACATGTTAATACCCAATACAATCACCAGAGTTAATGAATCCATGGGAGGTGGTTAAGCCTTGTCACGAACCCAAGCATTGCACTACATAGCACAAGGAGACCAAGGACACACACCTTGCAACAATCCCCCCAATACAAGTGAGGGGTTTGAACCTATGACCTGGGCTCTGATACCAATTGTTTCAAATATGGTTGTCGTTGCACCAAAAGATTGACTTGTTAATGCCCGATGCAACCGCTAGAGTTAATGAATCCATAGGAGGCAGTTAAGCCTTGTCACGAACCCAAGTGCTATGCTGCACAACACAAGGAGACCAAGAGCACACACCTTGCAACATGATGTTATATATAAATTTCTTCTTCTAGATCTCCATGCAGCAATGTAGTCTTAACAACCATTTGCCCAATTTAGCAATAAGAGAGAAAATTTCACCAAAATTGGCTCCCTCTCTCTGGGAGTAGCCCTTGGCTACCAATCTAGCCTTGTACTTTGTAATGAACCATCTGCTCCAAACTTCTTCTTGAAGACCCACTTACATCCTATGGCCTTTCTTCCTTTAGGAAAACATACAAAATCCTAGGTGTCACATGAGTCTAAAGACATCATCTCCTCCTTCATGGCTAGATGCCAAGACTCACTATCAATTGTATGAATAAATTCTTTATAGGATCTAGTTTCATCATTAGTGCTTAATAAAGAAAATACAAAACAAAAATCTAGTGGGCTATACATATCAACTGGGTTCCATTCTCTTGTGGATCTTCTCAAGGGTAGAGTAAGAGATTCTTCCTCATGTTCTTCTGTATGCTTAGCTTCTTCTATAAGACCAGTCTTCCTCATCTAAACTTTCACTTGAATCTTCTTCCTCATGTCCATCCCCTAATCCATCATTTTGTTCTCCCTAATGTGCATTTTATTGTTGTAAATCAAAATGAACTATCCTCTTCCTTTCTTTTTCTGTTGGTTGTACAAGACAAAAAATAGCTCTATGTTTCCTAAAAACCACATCTCTAAAAAAGATAACTTTTCTTATTAGATGATCCAAAAGATTATAACCTTTTACATTCTCACCAAATCCAATGAAGATGCGTTTCTATGATTTTTGATCCAACTTCGATCATTTTTCCTTAGGCACATGAACAAAAGCCTTACAACCAAAAACCCGAAAATGTGACCTAGAAAGTTTCTTACCTATCCACACTTCATAAGGTGTAGAATCTAGAGCCTTACAAGGAGATCTATTTAACAAGTGACAAGCAGTACTCATAGCTTCTATTCAAAAGCATTTATCCAATTATGCATCACTTATCATACTCCTAGCTCTTTCCATTAGTGTTTAATTCATCCTTTCTATAACACCATTTTGTTGTGGTGTATATGGACTTATCTTTTGTCTTATGATACCTGCATGCTTACAGAACTCATCAAACTCTTAGAGAAATATTCCCCTCCATTGTTAGATCTTAATATTTTTATTTTAAGTCTTGATTAGTTCTTAAACATAGTGAAAACTTTAGATTTATGCTTCATAAAATAAATCTATGTGAATCTGGATACATCATCAATGAAGGTAACAAAATAATGAGATTTTCCAATCAAATCATTAACCACAGGTCCAAACACATCTGAATGAATAATTTCTAATTTCTCTTTTGCTCTATTGCTTTCTAAAGGAAAAGAAATTTTGTTTTGTTTACCAAACACACAATGCTCATAGAAATCAAAGTGCTCATTAGAATAGGAGAAACCATCTAGTAAGTTTTTATTCATAATTATTTTTAAAACATTTTTACTTGTACGTCGCAATCTATGGTGCCACAACAAACATGTATTTTCAGTAGTTTCAGTTACATTAGTGGATCTACAAACTGTAGTGGCCTCAATTCTAAATAGAGTTCCCATCCTTGTTCCGCTGGCTACCACCAAGCTTTCTCTCACCAATTTTCAACCATGCTTATTAAATTTTACATGCATTCCTGAATTATTCAACTTTGAAACAGTTATAATATTTCTATCTGATCCATGAATATGTAAAACACCAAGGATGATTTTAATCCTCGGATCACTGAAACATAACTATACCTTTCCCCAGCCAACAATTGGATATGTAGAGTTGTCCCCAAGGTAAACATCACCTCCATCATATTTCTTATATGTGGAGGACCATTCCCCATGATGAGTCATATGGTACGAGAAACTTGAGTCAATCAACCAATGTTTATTAGATATAATATTACATGCAAAAAGTAAAACATCATCACCTACATTTGAGGATTTTTTAGTAGAGGAATCCCACTATTTCTTTGGGTATTTGCATTCTTTCTTCACATGCCCCCTCTTACTACAATTCCAACACTTAACTTTGTTCTTCTTCCCAGAAGTTTTAGATTGGCCTTTTGATTCCTTAGGCCCCTTTTGATCTCCTTTTGGTCCTCTTTCATTAGACCTTCCACTGACATTAAGAGATTCCAACAAGCAATCCATAGCCTTCTTCCTCATTTCATGTGACAATAGATTTGCAACAAGGGCATCCATCTTTGGATCTTTGAGGTTAGTAGTGATAGAAAAAATGAAATTTTCCCAAGACTCGGGCAAAGAACAAGGAAGCATAATACACTTATTTTCCTCATCTATCATAACATCCATAGAAGCTAACTAACTTAAAATAAATTAAATGTTTTCAAGTGCTCAGCTATCGAATCATCCTCCTTCATTTTAAATGAAAATAAATTGCTTTTGAGATAAAATTTATTTACCAGGCTCTTGGCTTGATAGATTTCACCCAACCACTTCCATAAAGCATGTACAATCTTCTCAATAGAGATATTCAATAGGACAAAGTCTGCAAGGCATAACCAGATTGTACCTTGTTCCTTTTTGTCCATCTTATCTCACTTATCTTTACTGATAGTATAGGGTTTCTTCTCATTTGTCATAGCCAACCATTGATCTCTTTCTTGAAGTAAACCCCCCATTTTCATCTTCCACAACTTATAACCCATTCCATTAAATTTTTTAATGTCCATTCAGGATAAGGATGCAGCCATGGCTTCTACAGAAATCTTAAAAATAAGTTCAACCAAAACTCCCACTACAACTCAAAAAGTCCTCACACTTTCACCCAAGACACATAACTAGCTAGACTCTGATGCCAAATGTTAGAAATGAAGGTAAACAACTATCAATGGAAAACTGATTACAATTGTAATATATATATTTAACTATGTAGAACGAAAATGGAGATGGTATAAAATCAACACAAAGAAATAATGGAACAAAAGACCAAAGACATAATACAATGTTTATGTGGATAAACTATTTGGGAGAAAACACCTCACAAGAAGAGATGCACTAGTCTACATATTAACTTCAATAGAGTTTACAATACAATACTATCAATCTCCTCTTTAGTCTTCAATCAAGAAACACCTATTTTTCCAGTCTCAACTCTCTACTAAAACACCACTGTAATACAATATCCTCATAAAAGGGTTTGCCTACTAGGGCAAGACAAGCCAACATAACCTCTACAGTCAGATTTGTGACCTAATCATGAATGGTCTAGATTTACAATGAGAATATATATATAAAATATGGATTTCGGGGGCGTTGCCCCCAAACCCCCACCAAAGCGCATGGCCCCTAGACCCTGCAGGGTGTACTACCCTGCAAGCCCTTGGATAACCTACATCTCCCAAGTACCGGGTTCAAACATGCAACTGAAACAAGATTGCTACTTGGTGAATACTTCATCCCTTATGACTGATTTACAAACAATATTAGGAGTAATTAAATATAGATGATTTACAAGGTTGATGGTACCTTAATCCTAACATTCAAGGCATATAGATGCTACTTTGGCTACTCAATATGATGTTATGGACTATAAAACTAAGGGTCTAATCAAATTATGCCTGATAGACTCTATTTTAATCAATGTTCTTGAAGAGCACTCTACAATAAAATATGAAAGAAACTTGGTGAGATATATCAAGCTAAATATTTAGTCAACAGGATAGGTAAGTGCATGAAAATGGGGGACAAAAGGGGAGTCAAAAGTGGTCACTTTTTTTTTTTAAATCAACTAAAGTTGAACTTAGGTGAGTAATTAAAGATGTGTATGTAGACATAAAACTTTGACCAGAGATCACATTTCCTATCCATCCTTAAGTCATCCCCTCATTATCGATCAAATCCCTAAAGTCAGAATATTTAATTAATTGTAATAAATTAATTAAATATTCCTTAATCTCTCTCCTAAATAATAAATTAAAATTGATAAATTTAATTTATTATTCAATCTATCCTTAATCATAAGGTTTAATTAATTTTAATTAATTAATTAAATCTTTTCACTTTTCACCCTACCGTGAATAATAAATTAAAATTAATAAATTTAATTTATTATTTACAACAAACCTAAACCTATACTATTCGTAAATAAACTGAAACCCGTTACCATAACCCTAACTACCCAAGCTATTCAACCAATTTACCATTTTGAAACCATCTCCAAACTTTATAAAAATCAAAGTCATTTTCAATTATGGCCCCTAGCAAAATTTATAACGAAGTTATGCCAATGTTCTGAGCAACCACAATCAAATATTTGGTAACATTTATCATTATTTGTTTTTAATAGTTTATCATCATCTTTCTATTGCACTTAATGTAGATTTTAGGGTTTGCAAAATATATTTCAAATCTTTTGATAAAATTTATATTTTGTTGCAAACATCGGTGAACCCGACATGAAACCCTCTTCATCATTTGTTTTCAAGTGTTCTGGTTTGAGAACTTACAGATTATGACCTAAATCCCTCAGCCTTGTCTGCCAGCCTTCAACACTTTCATTTGTTCATAATAACTATTGTTCACCCCCTTTAGCTTTTTGTTTATTATCGAATTTGGTTGCAAATCAAGGCTGTTACTTTAATTGTTCTTGAGATCTTTTAATAGTTTGAGTATTGGATCAGTGTTTATTGTGCAACCGCTTAACATGATCTTGTTAATATAAGATTTCAAAATCTTTTTTTTATTAAAATCTATATTTTGTTGCATAAAAACCATAGTGTACACTTAAAATTTGAAAATATGATAAGAACAATAACTGTAGTACACTGAATCTAGTTTCTAAACTACTAAAGATTTTGAAAAATGGTTAAGTGGTTGAAATGTTGAGTGCACACAAAAGTATTCCTATTTTTATTGCTAAAATATAACATAGTATCTAGTGTGCACTCCCTATTTTGTTTGCTCTATTAGGTATTTTTAAAAACCAATTGGTGGAAATATAGCCAAGAGTGAATAGTACAAGTTGTATAATTTTATATTTTTTATTGAATATGCTTTTTTTGTGATTTTTTAAAGTGAATGCATCTTGAAAATCACATCAATGAGTGTGCATGCCACATAACTTACACAAAATAAATTTAAACTATAATTTTTTTTTGAATGTGTATAGAATGAAGTGTAGGACAACCTTATAATTATTTTTTTCAAATTTAGATAAGCAAGTCGAAAGTTATCAAAAAAATCAATACATATGTACTGAAGGAATATGAAGACACTCTTCAAAGAAAGTAAAAATAAATATCTTAACTTATCAAAATATTCAAGTAGCATCATAAATTATGCTCCCTGATGGTGCAAGCACAATTTCACGCTCTGTTTGGTACTCGTTGTCCATTTTAGGATCATTTCTAGCCTTGGCCTTACCCTCAACTGAAGAGATATGCTTTGTACTACTTCGACCCTTATCACTAATCACACACTAAAACCATTAACAATTTTAAGGTCTTGGTTAAGTCCTAAGTCAACAAGTCCTTTTTGGGTTGCATCTATTTAGACGTGAGCGCTATGCATGGACTCCAATGCGACATGCTAGCATCTTGTCTATATATGGGAAAATATAGAACACTTTTGAAAGTCAACCTCTACCTCGGATGACGTGACCTTGATTTTGACATTTGAATGCATGCTAAAATGACTCCTAAATTCAAATAGACATGTCGACCTCTACCCAAAATCCTTTCTCTTGCTCCCTATTTATGTTGCAATTATGTGCCTAATGGGTGTTGTCATTGATGTCAACATATCTTTGTTTTCATTGGTGTCAACTATGTCCTATTCTATTACTTACTTAGAAGCTTTGTATGTTGAGGATATTGAGAAAATTGGCCTCTCCGGAAGAAACAAGTGAGTTACAGTGAAGTGCAATATAGATAGTGAATTGTATGTTGAAGAACAATCTAGTAGATTGCTCCACATTTTATGCTACTTGAAGATCTTGGTCTATGGATTGGAAGTTATTTAAAGGGATGTTTGAAGATATTAAATCCTGAGTTTGAGCCTTCGATGTGAAGAATTGAGAGAGTTGTATTCACCAGAGTAAAACCTACTTTTTCTGATTATTCTCTGGTGACAGGGAGAAAGTGTTTTGCTCCGCATTCCTCCGCAATAAAGTATTTTTCTATGTGGTTCTAGAGGGAAGTCTGGGATGATGATAAGTGCCTACAATTGCAGTGGTTCATGTTTTGGTGGTCTGCAAGCTATCCTTCTTTTATGACAGTCGAAGATAGTGAAGTTCATGTGCTCTGGAGTGAAGAATCTCATGGATAAAGTGGTTTGAGTTTGTACGGTTGCTCTTGGTGATTTCAATGTGCTTGTGGATACCTCCTGATCATGTTCCTACCTTTACATTGGTCCACGTTAAGGAATTGAGATCATGTTTGAAGATTATTCCTAGATAACGTAATGTGTAACCAGTCTTAGCTGACTTCATTAATTCTAGTAATTGTGGAGATCCCTTGAAGATTATGGAAGTGTGTTGTGGCATGGAAGATCGTGTTTGAGTCGCAGCTAAGGCATGGTGTGATCTGCATACATCTATACTACAAATCCTTAGCATAATTTTGTATTAGGTCAAGACCTATTTTGTAAGTGTTTGTAATGTCAACCTTGGGGATTATTCCAATGGTTGATGATTGTAGTACTGACCTTAATGATCATTCCAAGGTTGATGAAGTATATAAATACCTATAATTGAGTCGTGGAAAAGATGTTCTTGTGTGAAAATGAAAAGATAAGGAAAAGGGTGAGTAGAGCAGAGGAACTATTGTACTTCAATGTATTAATCTCAGACATGAAGAAGATGGTGATTTTGGCAGTGAGCTTCCTGTAGGGTTTAACAGCCCTCAGGGTTTAACTCCCTTATTGTAATCTTTCTAGGTTTAGAGATGAGGCAGTGAGCCTGCTAAATCTAGTTGTACTTCATGGCAGTGAGCCAGTATGTTCTAGGCCTGTGGAGTGACCAAGCCTGAACATCATTTTTCAAAGATTGCAATATATTTTGAGAGCTAATCCTCTCCATGGTTTTTCCCCAGCTTGGGGTTATCCATGTAAAAATCTAGTGTCTCTTGTGTTTAATGTTGCATCTGTGTTTAAGTTTTTGATTTTATGCATTCATTGTTTAATCATAATAAGTGCAGACAAGTGATTAATGTTTAAGTGCAGAAGTGTTTGAGTTTTTGGGAGAACTAATTCACCCCCCTCTCAGTTGTTCGGTGCATTCCAACAATTGGTATTAGAGCCAAGTCCCTTTAGAAAGAGTCTCACAACTCAAGGGAGATCCTAAATGGAGTCAAAAGGAAAACAACTACACACCGATGCACCTGAATGCTCATCAAGAGATAATAAAGGAGAATTGTCCAAGGAAGCATTTGATGAAGAAAAGAGTGTTAACCATTGAAGAAGTTCTAATCTAAAAGTATGCACCAGTAATAAATCCATGGTTTAAGGTGAGAACTGTTGGGTTATTGATAGTAGTTGTTCAAACCACATGACTAGTGATAAGAGTAATTTTGCAAGTCTGGAAAGATGTGATGGAGGGCTAGTTACATTTGGAGATGACTACACTGTTGAAATATGTAGAATAGGATCAATCAATTTTGGCAATAGACAATTTTTTGAAGATGTTCTTTATGTTAAAAATCTGAAGCAAAATCTCTTAAGTGTTGGATAGTTATGCAAAAAGGGTTTTAGTTTTGTGTTTGAAAATGATACCCTTGAAATCAAAGAAAAATTTGGAACTGCAATAGCAATTGGAAAAAGGACAGAAGAGAATCTCTATCATCTTAGAAAAAGTGACTTTCTTGGGTTCACATCTCAGACCAATGAAAGATGGGTCTGGCATAGAAGACTGTGTCATGCAAATCTTGATGTTTTAATAAAAACAAGCTCAGTTCTAATTGTAAAGGATCTACCAGAAATTGATTACTCAAACAACATCATTTGCAGGAAATGTCAAGATAAAAGACTGTCAAGAAAATTATTGCAGGATAAAGAAAGATCTTCCACTGAACAACTAGAATTGATCCATTCAAGCCTTTTTAGTCCTACAAAAATACCAAGCCTCCATGATGATAGGTACTTTATGTTTTTTATTGATAATTTTTCTAGAATGACTTGGGTTAGCTATTTCAAGGATAAATCAGAGATTCTAGATGCACTCAAAGATTTTAAAGAAATGGTTGAAAATAAGCTAAGCATGAAAATCAAGAGTTTGAGAATTGGCAAAGATGAAGTTCTCACCTCCAACAATTTCAATATGTTCTGTGAGACCTATTATTGCAAGTATGTGCCTAATCGGTGTTGTCATTGATGTCAACATATTCTTGTTGTCATTGGTGTCAACTGTATCCTATTCCATTATTTGTTTAGAAGACTTGTATTTTGAGGATATTGAGAAAATTAGCCTCTCCAGAAGAAACAAGTAAGCCAAAGAGAAGTGCAGTATAGATAGTGAGTTGTATGCGGAAGAACCGTTTGATAAATTGCTCCACATTTGTTCTTACTCGAAGATCGTGGTCTATGGATTGGAAGTAAGTTAGAGGTATGTCTGAGGATGCTACATTTTGGTTCTGAGCCATCCGAATGAAGATCTGAGTGAGTTGTGTTCACTAGAGTAAAGCTTGTTTTTTTTGTAAGTTCAGTTGAAACAGGAAGATAGTATCTGGTTCTGCATTCCTCCGTAAGAAAGTATTTTTCTATGTAGTTCTAGAGGGAAGTCTAAGATGCTGATAAGTGCCTATAGTTGCAATGGTTCATGGCAATCTATCTTTCTTTTATGACAGTTGAAGACAGTAAAGTTCTTGTACTCAAGTGAGAAGATTCCTATGAATAAAGTGGTTAAGGTTCATGCGGTTGCTCCTGATGATTATAACATGCTTGTGGATGTCTCCTAATCATGTTCCTATATAGACTTTGGTCCACGTTAAGAAATTGAGATGGTTTGTGAAGATTGTTCCCAGATAACATAGCGTGTAACCAATCTTAGCCGACTTGGTGGATCCCAATGATTGCAGAGATCCCTAGAAGATTGTGGAGGCATGTTGTGGCATGGAAGATCATGTTTGAGTCTCAGCTAAGGCATGGCATGATCCACATTTCATTCACTCTACATGATGTTCCAATAGGCCAGGACCTATTTTGTAAATGTTTGTAATACCGAACTTGGAGATTGTTCCAATGGTTGATGCCAACCTTGATGATCATTCCAAGGTTGATGTAGTGTATAAATGCTTGTAGTTGAGTCATGGAAAAGTTGTCCTTGAGTGAAAATGACAATATATTAAGAAAGGTCCAAAGGCAGAGCAAAGAAGAGGTAGAGGAAAGAAGAGAAATAGCAGAGCAAAGGAAGAGCAGAGCTGAGGAATTGTTTATTCACAATAAAGAAAGGTGTTTGATCGTGATAGTGAATCTTGCAGTAAGCCACCAGTAGGGTTTAACAACCCTTATTGTAATCTTGCTAGGTTTAGGGTTGAGGTAGTGAGTCTGCTAGACCTAGTTGTTCTTTATGGAAATAAGCCAATATGTTTAGGCCCATGGTGTGACCAAGCTTGAACATCACTATTTCAAGATTGCAATATATATTGAGAGTTAATCCTCTTCATGATTTTTTTTTCCACCTTGGGGTTTTCCACGTAAACCTAGTGTCTCTTGTGTTTGATGTTGTTAAGTTTCTAATTTCATGCACTCATTGTTAAATCATAATAATTATGGATAAGTGATGAATGTTTAATTGTAGAAAGTGTTTAAGTTTTTGTGATAATTGATTCACCCCCCCTCTCAGTTGTCCAGTGCATATCAACAATTGGTACTAGAGCTAAGTTCCTCTAAAGAAATTTTAACATCTTGAGGAAGATCCAAAATGTCTTACAAGAAGGAAGCGTTGCATTTTGATGGAACTAATTATGTTCTCTGGAAGGCTCGGATAAAAAGATGTCTTCTTTCCCTTGGTATCAAAGTTTGGAAGGCTAGGGAAATAGAATACACCATACCTCAAAATGGTCCGATGACTGAAGATGAAATTAAAGAATATGAGATAGATATCAAGGCAAGGGATGCTCTGCTAAGCTCATTAACTGACTCAATACTGACGAAAGTGGTAGATCTTGAAACTACAAATAAGGTATGGGAAAAGTTGAAAAATCTGTATGAAGGAGATGACTCTGTGAAGGAAGCCAAGTTACAAAGTCTGAAAGTGAAATATGAAACTTTGATGAACTTGTTACAGGGATAAAAGCCATTGGTGGTACTCTCAATAAAAAGGAAATTGTCATGAAAATACTCATATCTCTGCCCAAGTCCTACTATCACAAGGTGGCTCCAATAGAAGAATTCATGCAAGTAAAAATAGTTAATAGGGATCAGTTGCTTGGTAAGATTACTAATATTGAAATGAGGGAGTTAGATGATGCTCTACCAAAAGTTGAAACTACCTTCAAAGCAAGTACTCCTAGAAGTACTTCTAGATCATAAAAGTATAAGGTAGAATTCGATGATGAGATAGATGAAGTTGAAGCCAACTTTGTGGATAGATGTAAAGAGGATCTGATAAGTATAAAGGCAAATTTTCTTTCAAATGTTTTTCCTATGGTAAAGTAGGTCATTTTGCTTCCATATGTTCTAAAAGAATTGAAAGAAATAGAAGAAGATATGAGAACATGCCTAGGACCCAAAAGGAGTGTTATTATGTTGAAGATTTTGATGAGATGGAGTATCAGATAATGGTGAACCAAATAATGCTATTTCCTCTGTAAGTGAATGCTTGTTCATTGCTATTAAGGAAGATCTTGTGTCTACTAATTCTTCTAGCTATTTGAAGGAAGAAAAACCAGTGGAAAGTGCTTTGGTTGCTTGGTTCATCAAGGACAAAGATGAATGTGTTATTGATAGTGGTTTCTCTCATCACATGACTGGTGACAAAAGTAAGTTTGTAAGTTTGGAAAGATATGATGGTGGATTGGTTAGGTTTGGAGATGACACATCTGGTAGGATTTGTGGAAAAAGATCTATTTCTTTTGATGGCAAGCATAATACTAAATATGTAATGTATGTGAAAGGATTAAATCACAATCTTCTAAGTGTGGGTCAGATACGTGACAAGGGCTACGACTTAAGCTTCAAGGAAAATGGATACAAGATCAGGGAAAGCTCTAGAACAGTCATTGCAACTGGTAAGAAGACCAGAGGTAATATTTATCACTTGAAAGGAACTGAGAATTATTGCTTGTTGACTCAGATTGATGAAAGCTGGTTATGGTATAGAAGGTTGTGTCACATAAATTTTGATAATATTATGAAGATAAGTACTACACAGATTGTTAGAGATTTGCCTAAGTTTGTGAAGCCTGCTAATCCAGTTTGCAAGGAGTGTTAATTTGGGAAACAGACAAGAACAAGTTTTAAAAGCAAGGACCAATCAGTTGGAGGACTACTTGAGCTAGTGCATATAGATTTGTGTGGACCTACCAGAGTACGAAGTTTGCAAGGAGACAAGTATTTCATGCTGCTCATTGATGATTATTCTAGAATGACTTGGGTCACCTTTTTGAAAGAGAAAGTTGAAGCTCTAGATAAATTTACGGCATTTAATGCAATGGTTGAAAATGAGATGGATTTGAAAATCAAATGTTTGAGATCTGATAGAGGAGGAGAGTTCACATCAAATGAGTTCAATTTGTTTTGTGAAGAGCATGGAATAAAGAGACAGTTATTTGCGCCCAGAACTTCACAACAAAATAGAGTTATTGAAAAGAAAAATAGAACAGTTTAAGAAGCTACTAGAACCATGATGAAGGAATCTCATCTTCTAGAAGCATATTGGAGAGAGGCAATTCACACTGCAGTATATATCCTAAACAGAGTTTAAGTAAAAGGTAACAGTTTAAAAACTCCCTATGAATTGTGGTATGGTAGAGTTCCTACTGTGAAATAGTTCAAAGTCTTTGGTAGCAGATGTTATATAAAAAGAGAAGAAGATTTAGGCAATTTTGATGCTAGATGTGATGAAGGAATCTTTCTTGGTTACTCCACCAAGAGTAAGGCCTACTGGTACTATAATAAGAGGCTGAATAAAATTATTGAAAGTGCAAATGTCAAAGTTGATGAGTGTAAAGAAAGGTCTTCAGAACCAAGTGGATATGAGTGAGATGATCCAGATGTTTTAGAAGTGGTGCAGCATGAAGACAACACAGATGAAGAAGAACAAGCTCTGGTAAGTGCTACCAAAACTCCAAGATATGTAAGAATCAATCATTCTAAAAATCAAATCTTAGGAGATAAGAGAAAAGGGATCTTAACTAAAAGAAAAGCTGCAGAAGAACAAGTAAATTTTTGTCTGATCTCTAAGATTGAACCTAAAACTATGGATGAGGCATGCAAAGATGAGAATTGGATAAAGGCCATGGAAGAATTGATGCAGATAGAGAAGAATCAGACTTGGGATCTTGTTCCCAGACTGGCAGACAAGAATGTAATTGGTACAAAGTGGGTCTTCAGAAACAAAATGAATGAGAATGGTGAAGTGGTAAGAAACAAAGAAAGATTGGTATGCAAAGGATATGCTCATGTTGAAGAAATAGACTTTGAAGAAACTTTTTCTCTAGTAGCCAGGATTAAATCAATAAGGCTGTTTCTAGATTTTGCAGCATACAAAGATTTCAAGGTTTATCAAATGGATGTGAAGTCTGCCTTCCTAAATGGAGAGTTGGAAGAGGAAGTCTATATTGAACAACCAGAAGGATTTCAATCATCAGAAAGAGTTGTTAAAGAAATTTGGAATAGAAGACTCTAAACCAATATGCACACCTATGATAACTGGTTGTAATTGAGCAAAGATGATAACTCACCCTTGGCAGACCAGAAAAAGTATAGATCTTTGATTGGAGGATTACTTTATCTGACTCAAACCAGATTTGACATAATGCATGCAGTGTGTCTTGTGGAAAGATTTCAGGCATAACTAAGGAATCACATGTGATGGTAGTCAAGAGAATTCTGAGATATTTAAAAGGTACAATAGATTATGGTTTGTGGTACCCCAAGGATAGTGATTTTGTTCTCAGTGCATATATTGATGCAGATTGGGCCAGAGATATGGATGACAAAAAATGTACAAGTGGAGGTGCATTCTTCTTGGGAAAAATATTAGTATCTTGGTTAAGCAAGAAACATGATTCAATATCCCTATCTACTGCAAAGGCATAATACATTGCAGCAGCATGCAGTTGCACTGAAGTGTTATGGATGAAGTAGACTTTGAAGGATATCAAAGTTGTGTATGAAGAACCTATTGCAATCTTTTGTGAGAACACAAGTGCCATAAACATATCAAAGAACCTAGTGATGCATTCAAGGACCAAACACATATCCATTAAGTATCATTTTTTGAGAGAAATGGTGATAGAGAATGAAGTGAAGTTGGAGTATGTTTCAACCAAGGATCATATTGCAGACAATTTTACCAAGCCTTTGCCAAAGGATACTTTTGAGTATCTTAGAGAAAAGTTAGGAGTCATCACCCCTCTAGCTCTAAACTAAGATGCACAATTTAGCATCAGTCCAGAGGTGTTTAGAGGGTTGGATTGATGCTTTTTAGGGCTACTTCTAAGGAGGAGTAGTCAGAAAGTTCAGAGGAGAGATTAGATCAGAGCAGAAGAGTGCAAGTATGTGCCCTTTTCCATTGATGTCAAAGGGGGAGAGAAGTGATGTGAAAAACTTAGAGTATAGATGTGTAAGAGAAAGGGGGAGAACTTTGGAGAAAGAAAGAGTGTAGGTATGTAAAGAGAAAGGGGGAGAATCTTGTCTTGATGGCTATTACAGTTTTTCACATCATATGTTGCCATCAATGACAAAGGGGGAGATTGTTGCAAGTATGTGCCTAATCGGTGTTGTCATTAGTGTCAACTATATCATATTCTATTATTTGTTTAGAAGACTTGAATGTTGAGGATATTGAGAAAATTAGCCTCTCTAGAAGAAATAAGTAAGCCACAGAGAAGTGCAGTACAAACAATGAGTTGTATGCTAAAGAATAGTCTAATAAACTACTTCGCATTTGTTCCTGCTTGAAGATCGTGGTCTATGGATTGGAATTAAGTTAGAGGTATGTTTGAGGATGCTACATTTCAGGTCTGAGCCATTCACATGAAGATCTGAGTGAGTTGTGTTCACCAGAGTAAAGCCTGCTTTTTCTATAAGTTTAGTTGAGACAGGAAGGTAGTATTTACCTCCGCATTCCTCCACAAGAAAGTATTTTTGCTATGCAATTCTAGAGGGAAGTCTCAGATGATGATAAGTGCCTACAGTTGCAATGGTTCTTGGTTTGGTGTTCTGCAAGCTATCTTTCTTTTATGACAGTTGAAGACAGTAAAGTTCATGTACTCTAGTGAGAAGATTCCTATGAATAAAGTGGTTAAGGTTCGTGTAGTTGCTCCTGATGATTATAACATGCTTGTGGATGTCTCCTGATCATGTTTATATCTAGACTTTGGTTAGCGTTAAGAAATTGAGATGGTGTGTGAAGATTATTCCCAGATAATGTAGCGTGTAACCAGTCTTGGCCGACTTGGTTGATCCCAGTGATTGTGGAGATCCCTAGAAGATTGTGGAAGCATGTTGTGGCATGGAAGATCATGTTTGAGTCCCAGCTAAGGCATGGCATTATCCACATTTCATTCCCTTTGCATGATGTTCCAATAGGTCAGGACCTATTTTGTAAATGTTTGTAATACTAACCTCAGAGATTGTTCCAATGGTTGATGTAGTGTATAAATGCTTGTAGTTGAGTTGTGTAAAAGTTGTACTTGAGTGAAAATGAGAATATATTAAGAAAGGTCCAAAGGTAGAGCAGAGAAGAGGCAGAGGAAAGAAGAGAAAGAGCAGAGCAAAGGAAGAGCAGGGTAGAGGAAAAGCAGAGCTAAGGAATTATTTATTCACAATAAAGAAAGGTGTTTGATCATGATAGTGAATTTGGCAGTAAGCCACCAGTAGGGTTTAATAGCCTTCAAGGTTTAACAACCCTTATTGTAATCTTGCTAGGTTTAGGGTTGAGGCAGTGAGTCTGCTAGACCTAGTTGTTCTTCATGGTAGTAAGCCAGTATGTTTAGGCCCATGGAGTGACCAAGCCTGAACTTCACTACTTCAAGATTGCAATATATATTGAGAGTTAATCATCTCCATGGTTTTTCCCCACCTTGTGGTTTTCCACGTAAATCTAGTGTCTCTGATGATTTATATTGTTAAGTTTCTAATTCCATGCACTCATTGTCAAATCATAATAATTGTGGATAAGTGATGAATGTTTAATTGGAGAAAGTGTTTAAGTTTTTGTGACAACTGATTCACCCCCCCACCCTCTCATTTGTCCAGCGCATATCAACACCTATGGGATAGAGAAACAACTCTGTAAAAAATAAGGTAAAGGAAGAAGCAAGTAGGACTATTTAAGAAAATGAAAAATTAATGTTGGAAGAATAAAATCTGCTAGATACATTTTTTAAGGAGGCAATTCAAACCACTGTCTATACATTAAACAAAGTTTAGGTAAAAACCAAAGATGAAAAGACTCCCTTTGAACTATGGTATGGAACAATACCCACTGTGAAATATTTCAAAATCTTTGGGAGAAAATGCCTTATCAAAATGGAAAAGGATAATGCTAAGTATGAGGAGGGCATTTTTCGTGGATATTCATCTTGGACCAAAGCCTACCACTGTTACATCAATAGATTGGGAAGGATTGTTGAAAGTACAAATGTTAAAGTTTATGAGAACATTCAAGAGTACTCAGACCCAACTAATGAGGATCTGCAAATTGAAGCACAAGAAGGTTCCCAGACCATCAATGACAAAACAAAATGTGATGTGGAAGATCATAGAGCTGCTATGAATCAAATGAATCTATGCTTGATTGCCAATAGTGACAACAACAATTCCAAAACTGTAGAAGAAAACATGGATTTAAAAGAAGTATAATAGAGGCAAATGATTACATCAAAGAGTTAAGAAAGAAAATCAGGCAGCTTCAGCAAAGACTAAAAGAGGACAATGAAGAAAAGACAAAAATTAAGGAATGTTTGAGAAACAAGACTAAAGATTGCATGAAACTTGAAGAAGAAGTTGTAGATCTGAAAGCTGATCTGAAACATGTATAGGCTCAAAGAGACCAATTCAGTGTGAGTGCTACCAGATATGATAAACTAATGGCAAGCTAGAAAAATGATGATGACAAAGAAATCATGAGACTTGAAAAGGGTAAAGATTTTAGAGCAAGTCAAGAAGAGGACAAAAGTAGACAGAATCAAAGAAATAGACCTAGAAGACCGTCATTTAGACAGCCAAACACTCAAAGGTACCCATCCTTCAATGGTTATTGTAATTCATGCAACAAGTTTGGTCACAAGGCTACTTGGTGTAGAAACATGATGAATCAAAATGTTCCATCATTCTCTAGTCAGTGTTTCACATGGAATAAAATTGTTCATAAATCTACCGAATGCAAAAGTAAAGTAAGATAAAACTCTATTAGATGCTATGCATGCAACAAAATGGGACACAGGGCAAATGAGTGCAGGAGCAAAGGGAGAAAAGGCTATGGCACAAATAGGATAATGGAATCCTTTAGTGGCCATTGTTATACTTGCAATGAATTTGGGCACAAGGCCAACCTATGCAGGTCAAGGATAAATGGAAGAAACAATGATTAGAAAAATACTGTATGCTTCAATTATAACAAGCCTAGACATACTACAAAATATTGCAGAAATAAGAAGATGAAGAAGGATGATCAATCAGAGTCGAGGATATCAGTTGAAAAAAATGATCTAACAAAAGTTAAGGAAGAAATGAACAAGATTTGGGTCAGGTAGGGAATAAATGAAGGAAGAGATGAGTCTGCTCCAGACTCTGGAGCAGCTACTTCCTCAGGGAAGTAGATTGTGGTCTATGGCTCAGGGGGAGCCATATTGAAAATTCTAAATCCCCCAGCCAGATAGTCTGTGCAGAGATTCAGCACAAAAATATGTTATATCCCTTGAAAGGATTCTAGTCCAGAAGCCTAAAATGATTAAGTATGAGTAGTGTGCAAAGAAGCACCATGGTGAACTGTCCAAATCTAGATGGATGAAGTTAAACCTAGAACAATGTGCAACACTAGAATACAAGGGTCCGCATTTATTCACTATTGCATATTTTGTCCCGCGGTTCTGAAAACATGTTAAGAGGTCAATGATGAATGTTGGATATAAATTCTAGTCTCATATGATCTACACTGAGATATATAATGTGACAAATAAATTGGTAACTCATGCACTAAAGGGACAAGCTGACAGGTCATGAATTTTGATAAGATGAAAAAGACACCGCTTTGCCTACCAATAAGAAATTGACAGGTGCAATTGATATTGAGACAAGGCTACAGATAGAAGAATTTTGATCCATGGAAATTATTGGCTATATGTGGTGTTGTTGATTGATAAGCATTGTTTTCATAAGGTGTCATGATGATTGATAATGAAATGTTATGTTCCCTAGGAAGAAGGAAAATTCATGCACACCCTAATGTGCACTTTTAAAAAGAAGTATTCAGAACAACAAAAAGAAAAGGGTGTAGCAGTGCAAGTAGTAATCAAGTTGGTTGCTGAGGACAAGAGAATCATAAGATATGAATATCTAATAAAGAGAAGTAAAGACTTGCGGTATTGCTGACAAAGGAAGTAATGCAATAGCAACAAGATTTAAAGTTGAGGCTTGAAAAACCAAGAAGAAGAGAAGTTCATCAAGTAAGGTGGAGCAGTCAGTTGAAGAAAGTTCAGAAGAGAAATTGAATCAGAGAAGAAGAGTGCAAGTATGTTCCCTTTTCCATTGATGTCAAAGGGGGAGAGAAGTCATGTGAAAAAATTAGAAGGAAAGAGTGTAGATGTGTAAAGAGATAGGGGAGAATCTTCTCTTGATGGTTGTTGTAGTTTTTCACATCATATGTTGCCATCAATGACAAAGGGGGAGATTGTTGCAAGTATGTGCCTAATTGGTGTTGTCATTGATGTCAACATATGTTCATTGTCATTGGTATCAACTATGTCCTATTATATTACTTGCTTAGAAGCTTTGTATGTTGAGGCTATTGAGAAAATTGGCCTCTTCGGAAGAAACAGGTGAGTTACAGTGAAGTGCAGTATAGACAGTGAGTTGTATGTTGAAGAACAGTCTGGTAGATAGCTCAACATTTCTTGCTTCTTGAAGATCTTGGTCTATGGATTGGAATTTATTTAAAGGGATGTCTAAAGATGCTAAATCCTGAGTTTGAGCCTCTGGTGTGAAGAATTGAGAGAGTTGCATTCACCAAAGTAAAACCTGTTTTTCTGATTATTCTCTAGTGACAGGGAGAAAGTGTTTTGCTCCACACTCCTCCACAATAAAGTATTTTACTCTATGGTTCTAAAGGGAAGTCTGGGATGATGATAAGTGCCTAGAATTGCAGTGGTCCATGTTTTGGTGGTCTGCAAGCTATCCTTCTTTTATGACAGTCGAAGACAGTGAAGTTCACATGCTTCGATGTGAATAATCTCATGGATAAAGTGGTTTGAGTTTGTGCAGTTGCTCCTGGTGATTTCAATGTGCTTGTGGATACCTCCTGATCATGTTCCTACCTTTACATTGGTCCTCACTAAGGAATGTAGATCATTTTTGAAGATTATTCTTAGATAACGTAATCTGTAACCAGTCTTAGCTAACTTGGTTAATTATAGTAATTGCAGAGATCCCTTAAAGATTGTGAAAGCGTCTTGTGGCATGGACTGATCCGTATACATCTATACTACAATTCCTTAGCATAATTTTGTATTAGTTCAAGACCTATTTTGTAAATGTTTGTAATGCCAACCTTGGAGATTATTCCAATGGTTGATGATTGTAGTGCCGACCTTGATGATCATTCCAAGGTTGATGAAGTGTATAAATACTTGTAATTGAGTCGTGGAAAAGATGTCCTTGTGTGAAAATGGGAAGATAAGGAAAAGGGCGAGCAGGGTAGAGGAACTATTGTACTTCAATGTATTAATCTCAAACATGAAGAAGAAGATGATTTTGGCAATGAGCCTAACAGTGAGCCGCCAGTAGGGTTTAATATCCCTAAGGGTTTAACAACCCTTATTGTTATCTTTCTAGGTTTAGGGTTGAGGCAGTGAGCCTACTAAACCTAGTTATACTTCATGGTAATGACCTAGTATGTTCTAGGCCCATGGAGTGACCAAGCCTGAACATCATTTTTTAAAGATTGTAATATATTTTGAGAGCTAATCCTCTCTGTGTCTTTTCCCCACCTTTGGGTTTTCCACGTAAAAATTTGGTGTCTCTTGTGTTTAATGTTGTATCTGTGTTTAAGTTTTTGATTTCATGCATTCATTGTTTAATCATAATAAGTGCGGACAAGTGATTAATGTTTAAGTGGAAAAGTGCTTGAGTTTTTGGGACAACTAATTCACCCCCCCTCTTACTTGTCTGGTGCATTCCAACAATTTAAGCTAGTGGTTTTTCCATTGTGACACACAAGGGAGATGGTGTGGATTCTATAGAAAAGCTCTATTGGAATGATCATTGACTCTACACTTTGAAAAAGCCCTGCTCAAATTAAGAATAAGATTTACCATTATTTACTTCTTTGCTATCATTGATTGAAGCTTTATGAATTCTACAAAATGGTTGGGATCATTGACTGTTGATCGGCTTGTACCTCTTCATCACAATTTAGTATGGTTCTAGCTTGTTCTCACCTTCAATCTTTGGTCATTCTACTTCATTGAGGTGAATTTGTATTATTTGAGATTTATTTCCCTTAAGTATAACATTTCTCTTCGGTTGCATATCACATCCTCCTATTGGAAGCATATAGAGATCCACTCTAACACACTTGAGTAGGGTTTTGATTTTATTGATTTTACTTGTCATTGCTCGTTGCAATCTTAGACACACTTAATATTTAGAGCACACACTATTTATTATTTGCCGATGTATCTATCTGTGGAAGTAGGAATACTAAAACATGGATTTGATTGAGGCAAACTCCTATATATCCACATCCCTATTTCCTCTTTGTATGTGTGTAGATCTGAACAATAGATTAAAAATATCAGGAAATGGCAAGAGAAAATAAACACAAAAATTCACATGTATAGAAGTGAAATCCGTACTATGCCCTATGAACTACAATGCGGTGTGCTATTACCCCATGACATGCTAGCATCTTGGGAATTGAGCTCTAGTCTTCAATGCCAGGTTCCACTCACTTTGCTCATTTCAGAATTGTACTTAGTTTGTGGAAACAATAAGCTTTATCTATACATTTGCTCATTTAACCAACCTAGTCCTTAGATTAATTTGTTTAATTAATTCATTTCTTTATTAATCATTCATCTTTGCAACAAAGGATTAGAGCTTGGATAGCTTGGTTCTCCCATGAGGATGATAGCCAAGTGCAAAGTTTTTGTCGGCTCATGGTCCACTGTTGTGTAGAGAAAGATTGATCTGGGTTAGTTCATCAATTAGTCTAGATCTCTTTTCCGCATAACATTTTTGTGAACCTAACGTATTGTAATTGAAAACCTTCTTTGTCTTTGTCTAATTAGTTGATCGATTGATTAGATACTTTTTATATTTGCAAACTTATGAGTTTAGTTTAGAAAATGAAAACATGAAACATTTTGTGTTCTTTTCTTTTAGATTAAATAAACCAAAACATAAACAAAACTTTCTTATTCTTCTATACCTTAATCAACATTTTCCATCTTATCATCATCTTTCCTCTACTTCTCATATCTCTCTTTCTCTCCTCTATCTTTAAATTTTGGAGAAAGTTTATTCGATTATGTCGGATCTCTTTCTTCAAGATCTCCATGCATTTGATGAGACATTTAGTAGTGATGATTTTGACATGTTAGATGAAGATCTTGATGACTTCATCTCCACATGATCATCCTTTATGACTCCAAAAACATCTCTTTGTCGAAGATTAATCAACACAATTTACATTTTTGGTTCCCAAAAGGAACCTGCGAAACTAACAATTGTTGTGTATCTTTGTTCTGATGTTTCACAACCATAGTCTAATCCTATGATCATTATTTGATATGTTCAAAACCCACCTCGACCTTTTGGTTATACCCTAGACTTCACAAAATAACTCACTAAAAACAACCAACTTGTCCAAAATATATTGCAGCAACCTCATTACCACATGGTTGCTCACACATACAATACTCGCAACAACAAAGAAAATAAACAAGCACTGATTGTTGCCACTTCTCTTCCACCTTCCACACATTTTATCCCTCCAGCACCTCATCCTTAGCATTGTAGCAAAGAATATCATCTTGTCGAGTAGCTTCATGCTACTCTAGCTAAAATCTCACTCTGGGAGTTAATACAAACCTTGCTTGCATACCATGGAATGCTCTAGAGGCTCTACAAAAGGTAGTTGTCCCACCTTTTGTTAAACTAAATGACGTAGCAGCCCTGTTAGATTGTATGCATAAGAAAAATTTAGATATTGTCTTTCAGGAACATGAGTTACCATCTCTTGAATTTCCAAATCAACATGACCATCTTAGGATTTTGGTCATCATTAATAGAAATGTGATAATGGATCAGGTCTTAAAATATTTATAGCATAGACCTGTTACATAAAATTAGTGTAGATACGTATCTTATCAAACCTGATACTCCTATTCATGGCTTCAAAAATGTTGGTAGATAGTCATTCGGTACAATCACAATACTAGTTGAGGTCAGACTTGTGACCTTGCCTACACTTGTCCATGTCAGACCTGATGCTCTTTCATATAATCTTCTTCTCAGTAGATTATGGATTCATGCCATGGGGGTGGTCCTGTGTACTATTCACCATAAAATGAAGTTTGTTTATAACAACAAACTCTATACAGTTGAGCCTAAACTGAATCCAAAAAAGTTGCTTATAAGTAGAAGCTAGATACCAACCTCCTATTGCTAAATCTCCCAGTACTTTGATTTCATCTTCAACAAAAGTTGACCCACTATTCCCCGTTACTACCAATAGCATTGATCAAGATTGTATGTTTCCTTCGAGTGATTTTTTTGGTTATGATTAGGGTTCATTATATTTTACACCCTTCCTTATTGGCAAATATAAAATCTCACCATGAAATCCTAAGACCCCAAAGGTTGCTTCAGTCTCCTCTACATAGATCTCCGCTTCTTCTAAAAACCCTAAATTCACAATTCCAAGTTCTTACACTTCGACAAGATCTATCTATTATACTTATACTATTGACTAGACCACTAATTTGGTGACCCAACATATCCAATAGAAATGACATCATGGTTGAGGTCTTAGATCTTGTCTTAGATTAGGTATAGAGGCAATGGTTGCATTTTAAAGGAATAGGGTATCAAGATTCCCTTAGAACCTAATCCACAATGGTTCTTCTTCTGGTCTTGGATGCCACCCTTTGAAGCCCACAAAAGATACTCATCACCCCTTTCTCAATGTAAATAAGAAATCCGTATCTCAAAATTCCTCTACAACACTCAATCTAATTTATCCCAGATTAATAGACACAATTTCTGCTTCTAGCACACCTTCTTTGGATATTTTCCCAATGGATGAAGCCTTGGTTGATTTCCTAGGAGTCTATGAGCATATGCCCCATTACCATCATGATCATGGATTCCCCTAATTTTTAAATGCATGCTTTGGGAAAGAAGCTTGTTTATCGGAGGATAACTCGACATCTCAAGAGACACCTTAGGAATCTCCTCATCTACTTGATGTCCCAGACCGTAGTACTCTCATTGTTGGAGATACTGTTGATATCTCGATGGACCTAGCTAGCCTTGAGAAAGTCATCCCAATTGGAAAAAGTCTAGATTTTGATGAACAATGTGAACACTCTTCTCTTCTACTTGAATTTCCAAATCTATTTTCTTGGACATATTTGGATATGCCTAGCATTGACCCACAGGTTGTAACAAACAATATTGTGTTGCATCTTGATGCCAAGCCAGTAAAATAATTTAATATCCAAAGGATGATTCTCAAGGTGGCATTATTAGTTAAGATTGAGATTGAGAAGATTCTACAAGCTAGCTTTATCTACCCAATTGACTATTCCCCTTGGATATCAAATATTGTTTTTGTCGCTAAACCTGATAACCATATTCAGATATGTATTGACTTTCACAACCTAAACAAAGCTTCTCTAAAAGATGACTTTCCTCTTCCTAACATTGACATGATTGTTGATTCCACTGCTGGCCATGCCTTACTCTTCTTTATGGATGGTTTCTCTGGATACAACCAACTTTTGACCAATCCTTAGGATCAATACAAAATAGCTTTAATCACACCTTGGGGAACTTTTTGTTGGGTAGTCATGCTATTCGAACTGAAGAACACTAGTATGACTTACCAATGTGCCATGATCCTCATCTATCATGATTTAATTCACAATATCTTAGAGTATTATGTCGATGACATTCTGGCGAAGTTCATCTTGCATTAGTATCACGTCAAAATCCTCTAGTAGATCTTTGAATGTATTCATAAATATAACATGCATTCAAATCCCCATAAATGTGTCTTTGGTGTTGATAGTGGCAAACTATTGGGATTCATTGTTTCACATTATGGAATTGAGGTGGATCCAAAGAAGATTGATGCTATCATCAACATGCCATCTCCAAAAAGTATTTATCAATTCTATAGTTTACAGAGAAAGATTCAGGCTATTCACCGATTTGTGTCACAACTAGCAGATCATACTCTCCCTTTCACTCAACTTCTTAAAAAAACATTTTCATTGCAACTAGAATGTGGATTGCCAAAAGGCATTTTACAATCTAAAAATCTATTTTGCCAATACCCCTAATTTTACATCTAGTTGTGTCTAGGCATCCTTTCCTTCTTTACACTTCTACTTCATCCAATGCTCTTGTGGTACTATTAGCATGGCATGATTTCTCGAAACTCTCCAAATTCTCTTAAAGTGGATAAGTTGAATAAAATAGTAAAAAGTGAAAATATTCTTACTATTGTTAGTACAAATTCAAAATTTTCACCTTTCTACTTGAGCACTCTTCTTTCAAACTCTCATAACTTGGGCATGGGAACTTTGATTTTCATGTTGTTTGTTGCATTGGAATCCTAGTTCCACTCTCTTTTCCCTCATATGATTTTCATCCTGATGCTATTTTATTAAATGACCCTACCAAAGGCATCTTCATCAACTTTTCAAGAAACTTGTAGTGGAAAATCACCACCTTGTTTCTACATCCATAGAAGCAAGCAGAAATAGGCGATATATATCCACCCACAATTTTCACTCTAGATCATATTATTATCTTATTCCCTTAGAAATTTTTGGACTAATACATCTTTTTGCCTGCAGGATGATCTTGCTTTTTCTAACAAAGTGGTTTTGTAGGATGCAGTCCCTAACATTGTGGTTTCACAAGTTCCTTGATTTGGGGCTCCATTCTCTTACCTAGCAATGCTCTGCGTCCTCTACAATATCCTTTTAGGTATCCCTTATATGATTATTTTCTCTCAATATTTGCTTTCATATACTGTATCCTACATATGTATGTAGTGTCATATGATCGCTAAAGTGGGGGCTAAATATAGCATAGTAAATTATGCTCCCTGATGTTGCAAGCACAATTTCATGCTTTGTTTAGCACTCACTTTAGTGTCCACTCCCCTAGTCCATTTTAGAATTATTTCCAACCTTAGCCTTACCCTCAACACAAGAGAAATGCTTTGTGCTACTTCAACCCTTACCGCTTATTACAAGCTAAAACCATAAACAATGTAAGGTCTTGGTTAAGTCTCAAGTCAATAGGTCCTTTTTGAGTTGCTTTTGTCTGGATGTGAGCACTATGAGTGGACTCTAGGACAATGCATTAACGTCTTATCTGTACATGTGAAAAGACAAAATGCTTAAAGTGAATGTTGGCCTCTACATCATATGATGCGACCTTAATTTTGACATTCAAGCACACACTAAAATGGCTCCTAAATTCAAATAGACATGTTGGCCTCTACCCAAAATCCTTCCTCTTGCTCCCTATTTAAGCTAGTGGTTTTCCATTGTGACACACAAGGGAGATGGTGTGAATTCTACAATGAAGCTCTGCCAGAATGATCATTGACTTTTCACTTTGAAAAATCCCTGCACAAATTGAGGATAAGATTCACCGTTATTTTCTCATTTTCTACCATTTATTGAAGCTTCATGAATGCTACAAAATAGCTGGGATCACTAAGTGTTGATCAGATTGTATGTCTTCACCATGATTTGGTATGGTTCCATCTTAAGCTCACCTTCAAGCTTTGGTCATTCTACTTCATTAAGGTGAAATTATATTATCTAAGATTTATTTCCCTTGGGTACAACATTTCTCTTGGGCTGGATATCACATCCTCTTATTGGAAGCATATAGAGATCCACTCTAACACACTTGATTAGGGTTTTGATTTTATTGATTTTTTTTGTCACTGCTTGTTGTAATCGTACGAAAACTCCTATATAGCCACAACCCTATTTCCTCTTTATTTGTATGAAGATCTGAACAAGAGATTTGAAATACCAAAAAATGACAGGAGAAAACCAACATGGAAATCGACAAATAGAAGTGAAATTTGTAATATGTTGTATGGATTACAGTACGGTGCACCAACATCTTAGGTAGAGTCTTCAATGCCAAGTTCCATGTACTTTGCTCATTTTAGACATGTACTTACTTTTTGGAAACAATGAGATTTGTTTGCGAGAGACAAGTTTTAATGTGGTTCACCCAAACTTGGGCTACATCCACCAACAGAGATTCCAATATTATTATCCAGTAAATCAAACTGATTACAACCAGCAATCCTTGCAACTTTTCTCCTTTAATCAACCTAGTCCTCACATTTCTTAGTTTAATTAATTCATTTCTTTATCAATCATTCATCTTTGCAACAAAGGAGCACAACTCGAATAGCTTGGATCTCCCATGAGGATGGTGGCCAAGCACAAATTCTTCATCAACTCATGTTTCAATGTTGTGTAGGGAAAGATTGATCTATGTTAGGTAATCAATTATTCTAGATCTCTTTTTCCACATGCATAACAATATTAAAAAATGTATGGATAGAAATCTAAGAAGTAGCTCTTTATTTTGGACATGGTTTTGTAAAATTTTATTGAAAAATGTGTAAATCTGATGAGTTTGAAGTTTCAATTTGAGCTCTTTTATGTTAGAAGATGAATTTAGGAGCCATAAGAGATGTCCAACCCTTAGGCTTGCAAATCCAAGCCTAAAAGGTCAAGATCATAAGAAATTTGAATTCAAGGCATTAAAATACATACACATTAAAACATTTATGCATTATGTTGCTCATAGTGTTTTCACAATGTGAACATGTTTTGCTAAAAATTTCAAGGTTGGCCACTAATTTGTCCCCCATTTCCATGCACATACCCAGATTGTCTTGAGGAAGAAGTCTTATTCTTTGAGAATGTGCAAGCAATTTCCAACCAATACTATATAAACATTAAAAGAACTTGAATTTTATCCCAAAAATAGTATAATTTTAAAATTTTGAGAAGAACAAAAGATTTACATTTCAAAAATTAGAGATACTATGATTACATGATTACATAGATCATCATCATGATACATGTCAATGATTAAAATAATAGTAATATACAAAACTAGATTTAGGACTATTGTCTTTCCAATCCACCAGTTGAACATTCATTACAATAAATTTGACCTCCAGTCATAGTTTTCTCATCTGAGTGCAATTAATCTGGTTGTCAAGATGTAGGAGGGAGAGCATCATCTAAGTGCTTTACCTCCAACCATAGACCAATGGTCCCCCGCACACCTTCCTACTAGAAGTAGCCCTAATCTTCATCAAGGGTGGTAGATGGTGATTTCTATAGTAGAACCATTTTGAGAACCAAGTGCAAATATAAGATGTACACACCTATCACATGCAACCTCTCATGAACCTATATATCCCCTCTAGCTAGCATGATATTTGACTATCATGGACTCATTGGTAGAGTGAACTAACAATATATACAACCTTTATAAATGAAGGTATAAACCACACAATGGAAATCTAATTTTAACCTTATTTATATCCTCTCAACAAAGTAGAATCAATGGAGATTGCAATAGAAATAAAAACCCACTCCACATAAATAATATGCATGAAGAATTGAACACATAACACAATATGTAATGTGGAGAAACCCTTTTAGGTAAAAAATCCACCAAAAAAAGAGGCTTCAAGTTGTATTATCTTCAAACTTGAGATTACAATACATGCACTTCTTTTGTTTCTTCAATCCTCAATCTCACAGAACTTGAGTACCTATTAACTATATTGCATATCATCTATTGTGCATTGCTTATATAGAACAAGCCAAACCTCCAAGATAGGCATCCAAGATTCCCCATCTTGGGAACTCCAACATGCAGCAATAATTGTTGTCATACATGCATCAAACAATTGTCCAAAGATTCTCATGCAACCTTGGGTGCCTAACACCAAGAAATGATATTACAACATCTTATGAAATATCATAGGTTGTCATGGATGTCATAGATTCTTATGACAACTTACAATTGTCATAGAATCTCTTACACCTTTACAACATCTATGATGCATGTCATAACCCTAAAATAGGTGATTCTACCAAGTGGGCTGCCCAACCTTAGTTACTGATGCAGTCAAGGTAGGAGGGTCTGATGAGGGACTGTCCAACATTGCAGCCTTAAACTACTAACAAGACGATCAATCAGAGATGCAATGGAAGTATATAGCTAACAATAGAAAGAAAGATACATTCATAAGCACATGACATAAGATATATCTTGGGAAATATTGGAAATAGGATAGACAACTGAGAGGGGGGTGAATCAGTTGTCTCAAAACTTTGGAACTTTCTACAGTTAATTCTTTCTTTTACCACTTAATAACAATTCAATAACATTTGATTTAGGGGGTCAGAATCCCTCTCTTCCCTCGAGAGGATGAGCAGTATTGGTGGCCAGATAAGAATGGACATTTCTTTGTCAAGTCTGCTTACCATCTGTTGGTTCCTGAGGTTCATAGAAAGGAGATATGGAGAAAAGTTTGGAATCATAATCTTCTACCAAAAATCAATATGTTTTGGTGGGCCTCTGTTCATAACAAAATTTTAACCCAAGACAACTTACAGAAGAGAGGGTTTACTTTGGTCAATAGATGCTGCCTGTGTTGTGTAAAGGAGGAAACTATTTCTCATCTATTCATACACTGTGATTTTGCCAAGGAAATCTGGAACATAATCTTAAGAAATTTTAGCATTCAGTGGGTCTGTAATTCTGATATTAAGGAAGTTATTACCAGTTGGTAACCTACTTTTTCTCATCCCAAGCTTATTGAGTTATGGAACCAAACTCTACCCTGTCTGGGCTGGACTTTATGGAAAGAACGTAATCACAGAATTTTTAGGGACACTGCTAGAGAGGCCTCTCAAGTTCTTCACTCTTTTTTTTAAGACTTTAATGGAAAGTGTCACTAATGCCCATATCTGTATTGCCGAGAAACCTTTGACTCATGAAGAGGAACAAATTGCAGCTAACTGGAAGATCATAATAATTCCAAAAGGTTGTAGAGACTTAACACTAGATGAAGTCCCTCAAAGCCTAACTGGCTAAAACTAAACTTTGATGGGGCTTCTAAGGCAGATGGCAAAGCTAGTGGTGGAGGGATTATAAGGGATGACAAAGGGTGGATGGTTGCTGTCTATGCTAGCGGGTTAGGATGTCAAAGCAATAATTATGATGAAGCAACTGCTCTTCTATGGGGGATTAAATTGGCTATCTCCCTTGGTATCAGAAATTTGAATATTCAAGGGGACTCCAAAATGGTTATTGATGCGGTTAACAATGTGTCGACTATTGGTATTAAGCTAAAAGATATTATTATGGATATTCATATTCTCCTACAAAAGATTCCCAGGGTGGACATCTCTCATATTTATCAAGAGGGTAATGGGGATGTAGATGCCTATGCCGAACTTGGCCAACAATATTCAAATTGGTGATGCTGGTGCCAAATCAATTACATCCCTTTCAACATTAGGGATCTTATTCAAAAAGAAGTGACGTGTTAAGGATGAGTCTGATTTATTGGAAAGATAGCTCACTTCATCAGTTCTATTGGAGGATGCTGATGTGCATCCTGGAGTACAGGATTTTTTGTACCTTCTTGATTATTGTTATTTCTACCTTATTATGCCCCTCTGGTAAGGCAAGTGGCTTACTTGCTCATCATAGCATATGCCGTGAAATTATGACTAAGCATGGGAAGAGTAAGCATCATCTTTGTAAGGCATTCCTTATTAATGATAATGCATGCTATTTTATTACCATTATCATTATCCAAGTGATCAAAGGGTTAATGTTACCCTGCATATGAACTCTATGGAAATTTGGGGTTTTTGTGATTTGCTCTGTAAATCTAACATGGGTGGCAATAGAATCCAAATGGAACCTGTTTCTTGTTGTGAGTTCAAAGATAACCCGGTGGTCTAGCATTATTGTAAAGAGGGTGGGATCAGTCCCTATTTGGAGTGGCTCAATGGGTATGATGAAAACTTGTCTGAATAGTTCGCTAGGTCTTGGCAAAATCGGCATGTCTCTATGGGGGGAATTGGTTTCGAGATTTTAGAAAGTGTTATTGCTATGGCAACTGGCATGTCAACTCAGGGGATTAAACTGCAAAGGAAAACCAAAATTGCAGACCACTCAAGCCAGAAGCTCTTTCTTGGAGATGGTGAAGAACTTGTTCCCTATCAGGGGGGATTCGAACGAGCCAAGCTGCCTGAGCCTTGGGATGGTGTGTGTTTTCTCCTTATGAAGTATTTCACTCTGGAGGGGTGCTTCACCAGGTTCTATAACTATCATCTTCCCCTTCTGAATCACTTTAAATGCAATGCACACATTAGCTTTCCATTTTATCTTTTATCTTCCCTTGAGCATTATGTTCTTAGGGTTAGAGCTAAACTGGCCAAGAAACCTGCTAAGAAACCCATCCCCCTTCATCAGGGCCTCATCCTTTGTCTTTACAACTTTCTTCTTGCCCTAGAGCCTTCTAAGTTAATTTAGACTAATAGTGGGGAAATATCTTCAAAACCTGATGATACTACTGTTGTTGAAGAACCATGTCTTTCCCCTGCTTCTACTAAGATGAAAGAGGTCTCTTTTTCTACTCCTGGGGAGATTCCCATACATACTCTGGGCTCTACTGTTAGTACGAAGTGCAAGAAGAGGAAGACACAAGCTGGTGAAGCTGGCACTATGGGGGCTACTATCGGGACCCCTAAAAATCCCTCTAGAACCCCTGTGGGACAAGGTAGCAAGTCTCATCCATCTGCAAAGAATATTAAGGAGGGCTTCTCCTCAGGAGTTAGGCATTCTGGGTGAATTGCTAGAAAACCTACTTCCAAGGCCAAACTTATTGATTATTCTGAGAGTGCATCTGATGAATCCACCTAGGGTGATGAGGCTAAGGATATGGATGTTCAAGAGATCTTTGAGGATGCTGATGGTAAGCAGGAGAATAAAGAGATGGGGGCTACTGCTGGGGATGCTGATGATTTTGCAGGAAATGCTGGCAAAGCGGGAAAGATGTTCATGGAAGAAGCTGATGATAAAACGGAAACCGATGCTGGATTTGGGTCTGAAATTGCAGTTCTGAGGGGCCACATTGAAAAGTTGGAACAAAATCTTTCCATTATGCTTAGGAGTTATATCTTACTCAATATTTCTGTGCTGCAAAACCTTGGGGCTACTGTTACTACTGACATTGATGAGAACTCTATGAAATTGGATGACCTTATTAAATCTATGGTTAAGTAAGGAGAGAATCTTCCTCCTTAGTTTTTATTTCTATATTGATGAAACTCTACTACTCTATATTAACTATCTTAGTCTGTAGTTGATGTTTATGCTATTTATACTGGGAAAATAGAGTTTGATGTATTTGTTTTGAGGCACTTCTATGTTGTTTGCCTCTGTGGCTCTTTTTGCTTTTTGTAAGGGTTCGGCCCCTTGTTTAGCCGCCTTATATTATCAAAAACAATTCAATAACTTAACCATAAAAACAATAATCATAAGTGTAAGAGAAGCAACACAAAAACACAATTGACACCAAGATTTTTAACGTGGCAATCTGGTTAAGGGAAAAACCACGGTGGGGGTTAACCCACAAAAATTAATACCCTGTTAAAAGTATTTTTACAAATGGGAATGCACATGCATTCAGGCTCACTGCCCAGAGCTCACTGCTCAAATGGAGGTTCATTGCTTAGAGAAAGATTACAAGAGAATAACAGATATTTTGAACTAATAAATAGCATCTACCCATGCAAGAGTTTCAGTTCCAATTAAGTGTAAAAATTGATCTTACACATTTCATCTTTACTTGCTCTTGTCACTACTCTGCCTTCATTCCCACATTATATTTTCTTCTCTACTCATATTTACACCTTCTTCACATACACACCAAAAAAATCCAATTCCATTAGCTATATATATCTGCAACATGATCTTCAATCATTTTATCAATTGGCTTCAAGAACATTTATAACTTTGTTGAGTACTCTGCTCTATCAGCTAGATCCATACATAATATGAGATGCAGACCAAAAATTACAATCACAAATCATCAATCATGTCATCTACCATCACTGGTCATCACCAATTGCCCAATAAACAATTTCTATACATCTGGAATTAAGATCATTCACAAGGTCGGCTTGTTCTTCTTCTGTTTGTCTTGTCAAACTAAAACCCGATACTCAGAAGCTAATATCTTTTGAGTCCATCACTGGAGAACAAAACTGTAGATTTAGAGTGTCTTGAAAATTCTTGCAACTACCTTAGATCTGCATTAAATCATGCCTTTCCACTGGAGAGATCCAAACCAAGATACCGGACCCTGTCACCTTCTCTGTTCCTGACTTCCTGGACATAGACAAATTTTGATTTTGACTTCCAGTGTGAACAAATTGTGTTATGCAGATGGTTGAGATGAACTTAGTTGCCATCAATGACAGCACCTATCAATGAGAAGAAGTGTCTCTTACCAACAATCTCCCACTTTGGCATTGATGGCAACAATTACTGAAAAATGACGAAGTGTTAGAATAACTCCCCCTTTGCTTATGCTCCATATTGCTATTTATACTTCTTTCCAATGCTCCCCCTTTGCTGGATTCCTCATTTTTTACTACTCTTCACTCCTCCTTTGACATGAATGGCAAAGGGTGGGGTCCGCAAGCCAAAATTTTCCAAAAAATATGTGTAGAATGCTGCATATGTACAAGTAATCTTTAAGTTTTATTCACATGAACTTGAGAATGTCTGCAAAGCTAGTTTTTATTTGCACAAGTTCAGAGGCCCAAGTACTCTTCATTCCATCCAAAATTGAGATGTGCCCACTCAACAAAAATAAATATGCTTCTGCCTTTGATAGATCTGATGGATCACTAGGCTAAATTGCAGTCTGAGCTTCAGATAGGGTATTATACATTATCTGATGTGGAAAACCCATCAACACATCAACACATAAGACACTAAGATTTTGATGTAAAACCCAGTTAAGGGAAAAACCACGGGGTGATTAACCCAAGATTTTATTCTCTGTTAGAAGAATAGAAAGAACAAAATGGCACATGCTAATTAGGGCTCACTTCCTAAGCACACTGCTCACAAGAGGCTCATTGCCTACAAGAGACACACTGTCTACACAATAATAAGTATCACATACATAAACTGAAGAATAGCATCATTACCATGGTTGAATTAGTTCCATTTAAGTCCAATACTTCTACTCTACCTTTCGCTCTCCTCCTCGCTACCACACTCACATCTCCACTTGCCATACTTTGAAATGACTTTGCAACTCCTTATTTATACAAGACATCGACTTAGAAATAATCATCTAAGTTGGCAAACATCTACAAGAACATCCGCAAGATGTGTAATACATCTGGTCGGCCAGTCTCAGGAAGAACACCATCATCCAGAGGTTATTCTTCAATTGCAAGCTCAAACTCCAATGCAGACCACCAACACACACTGGACATGATCCAAAGACCTCCACAAGATTTCTTGAATCACCAGGAACATCTGCACTTCATCTGCTTACTAAAATCCTTCTCTCCTTCATCTAGAACCTCAAGAACACAGTCTATCACTGCTGTCACAAAGTGATAGATGCTTCCAGACCTTAAAACCATGAACCAATCGATTTGACACTTCACACAGACTTACTCAATACTCCCTCAAATCTATAGAATAGGATATTGTATTTCCAGATCCTACTGGACCTATTTGAGTCACTTTTTCACCTCTGAACACCTGCCAGAACCAGTTTTACTTGAGTGGCCACAACTCCTTCAGATCTTCGTACAAACCTATGAAATCTTTATTGGATCATATTAAGACTCATATCTACAAACTCTTTGAACTGTATCCTCTGATAATCATCTTATCTTGGATCTTTACCTTACTATCTTCACTGTTCTTTTGATATGACTAATTTTCTCAATATCCTCAGCACATAGCTCATCCAATCCTTGACATCAATGCAACAGGAGTATGTTGACATCAATGACAACACCAGTTAGGCCCATACTTGCAACAATCTCCCCCTTTGTCATTGATGGCAACATATGATGTGAAAAACTATTTTGACCATCAAGACAAGAACTTTTCTTTACTGACACAACTCCCCCTATCACCAACAACCATTCACTTGTCTTCTCTTCCTTTACTACTCCCCCTTTGATCAGCCACCACTTGTTTTTCACATGTCTTCTCTCCCCCTTTGACATCAATGGCAAAGAGCACATACTTGCAATTCCACCATTTCATAATCATATCAGCTGCTCCCCCTGAGTAGAAGCTCCCTATCATCAATCTGGACCACAAGATATGACTATGATATCTACTAGACTGATGCACTCTAGTGCACCTAATTCATCACTGGAGGGCCAATAACCCCTAACTTCTCCTTGAGATACTCAAAAGAGTCCTTAGGTAGAGGTTTAGTAAAGATGTTTGCAATCTGATCCTTGGATGGTACAAACTCTACTCTGACTTCATTCTTGTTCACTTGTTCTCTCAAAAAGTGAAACTTGATGGATATGTGTTTGGTCTTTGAATGCAACATTGGATTCTTAAATATATTTATTGTACTTGAATTATCACAGAAGATTGTGATAGGCTCCTCATACTCCACTCTTATGTCTCTTAACATTTGCTTCATCCACAAAACTTGAGTGCAACTACCTACTGCTGCAATATATTCTACTTCTGCAGTGGACAGAGATATTGCCTCTTGTTTCTTGCTTAGCCAAGAAACCAATCTCTTCCCCAAAAAGAATGCTCCACCATTGGTACTTTTCTGGTCATCCACATCTCCCGCCCAATCCTCATCTGTATATGCATGAAGAGAGAAATCATGATCTCTAGGATACCACAATCTATACTCAATTGTTCCTTTTAGATATCTAAAAATCCTCTTGATTTCCATGACATGAGATTCTCTAGGATCAGTTTGAAATCTAGCAACAAGACCCACAACATTCATAATGTCAGGTCTAGTTTGAGTGAGATACAACAATCCTCCAATCATTGACCTATACTTTTTCTGATCAGCCTTAGGAGAGTCATCATCTTTGCCCAATTTACATCTGGTTGCCATGGGAGTATTCATTGGTTTTGAGTCTTCCATCCCAAATTTCTTCAACAATTCTTTCACATATTTGGTCTGAGAAATGAAGATTCCTTTCTTTGTTTGAGTGATTTGCAAACCCAAGAAGAAATTCATTTCCCCAAGCATGGACATGTCAAATTCACTTTTCATTTGATTTGCAAAAGTTTTACACATACTATCTCTTCCTCCAAAAATGATATCATCAACAAACACTTCAACAATCAAGATTTTTTTATAATCAATTTTGAAATACAAATTACTGTCAGCAATACCTTTGTTGAAACCAATCTTCAAAAGATGCTTATCCAATCTTTCATACTAGGCTTTTGGGGCTTGCTTTAGTCCATGTAGTGCTTTCTTCAACTTGCAAACCATATCACCATGATCAGACAATTGAAATCCATCTAGTTTCTCAATGTATACTTCTTCCAAATCACCATTTAGGAAGGCAGACTTGACATCCATCTGATACACTTTGAAATCCTTGAAAGTAGTAAAAGCAAGAAATAATCTGACTGCTTCAATTCTTGCCACCAGAGCAAAAGTTTCTTCAAAATCAACTCCTTCTATTTGAGAGTAACCCTTGCAGACCAATCTGGCTTTATTTCTGATTACTTCACCAACTTCATTCAATTTGTTCCAGAAGACCCATTTGGTTCCAATCACATTCTTGTTTCTAGGTCTGGGAACAAGATCCCAAGTGTGATTTTTCTCAATTTGCATCAGCTCTTCCTCCATTGTTTTAGTCCATTTTTCATCATTGTAAGCTTCATTTACTATCTTAGGTTCAATATTTGAAATCAGACAATACTCATCTGAATCTTGAGCAATTCTCCTTCTTGTTTGTACACCTTTGTTTTTATCACCTATGATCTGATCTTTAGAGTGGTTCAGTCTTACATACCTAGGAACTTTGGGGTTTTCTTGCACTTCTGATTCTTGATCGAGCTCATTGAAACTCATCTCTTCTTCCTTATTTACCGGATCAATTTGAATCTGAATTGCAGAAGGGGCTTGGGCTCCTTGAATTAGAACACCATTCTAATCATCTTCATCATATTCATAAAACCTTGAGGGTTTTTCAATTCCTTCATCAACCTTCACATTTGTACTTTCTATAATCTTTCTCAGTCTCTTGTTATAACACCGGTATGCTTTGCTTTGAGTAAAGTAACCCAAGAAAATTCCTTCATCACTTCTAGCATCAAACTTGCCTAGATCTTCATCTCTTTTGATGTAACATTTGCTACAAAGACTCTAAAATACCTCATAGTAGGAGTGATGCCAAACCAAAGTTCATAAGGAGTCTTACCAGTATTGCTTCTGATTTGAACTCGATTGAGAGTATAGACTGGAGTGTTGACAAATTCTCTCCAATAGATCTAAGGAACATTTGCTTCCATCATCATTGTCCTAGATGCTTTCTAGATGGTCCGGTCTTTCTCTCCACTACTCCATTCTACTGAGGAGTCCTAGAAGCAGACAACTGTCTCTTTATTCCATGTTTCTGACAAAATTCTATGAACTCGCCAAATGTGAATTATCCACCTCTATTAGACCTCAGACACTTTAATTTTAATCTGATTTCATTCTCTACCATAGCCTTGAATATTTTAAATTTCTCAAAATCTTCTGATTTCTCTTTCAGAAAAGTTACCCACATCATCCGGGAGTACTTATCAATTAGTAACATGAAGTATCTATCACCTTGCACACTCTTGATTCTTGCCGGACCACATAGATCAGTATGAACCAAATCTAATATTCTAGTAGAAGATTGTTCTTTGATTTTGAATGAGACTCTGCTTTGCTTTCCCAACTGACATTCTTTGCACAAACTATTTGTAGGTTTCACAAGTTTTGGAAGATCTCTTACATCCTAAGTGTTGCTTATCTTGATGATATTATCAAAATTCACATGACACATCCTCCCATGCCATAGCCAACTCTGATCAATTTGTACAAATTGACAACTTTTACCAGTACCAACTAAATGAAAGATATTACGTTTTGTTTGAGTACAAGATGCAATCTCTACTCTAGAACTTTTAAAGATCTTACATTTTCCATTCTTGAATTGGAGATCATAGCCTTTTTCCACCAACTATCCAACACTGAGAAGATTGTGCTTCAATCCTTCAACATACAGTACATTACCGGTTGTGTTCTTTCCATCAAAAGAAATAGTTTCTCTACCTCTAATTCTACCAGCAAAATTATCACCAAACTTTACCACTCCTCCTTCATACCTTTCCAAATCTAAGAACTTATTTTTGTCACCAGTCATATGGTGAGAGCATCTACTATCAATGACCCAATCATCCTTTTCTTTAACTTGGGAAGCCAGAGCTCTTTCTACAACTTTATGATTGATAGATTTAGAGGGCATTGGGTCTTCTTCCTTGATGGCAATAAACACCCAATCACTTCTGGATTTGTTTCGTGTCTCTGATTCATCATCTATTACTCCATCATCATCATCTTCATGAACATAATAGCAATTCTTTTGGAACCTTGATTTGTTAGGTTTTGGCCTTGAAAATCTTTTTGGACATCTTGAGGAAAAATGACCAATCTTATTGCAGTTAAAACATTTAAAAGGCAATTTCTCTTCATACTTACCGGATCCTCTTGGTAGTCTTTTTGCAATAAGGGCTTCAGGACAGACAACTAAGAGGGGGGGTAAATCAGTTGTCAAAACTTTCTTCCCAATTACACACTTAAAATCTTCTTAGTGATTTAGCAGCATATCAATAAATCAATCATGGAAACATAATGCATTCAATCAAGAGTAGAAACACATCAACACATAAGACACCAAGATTTTGATGTGGAAAACCTAGTTAAGGGAAAAACCACAAGGTGATTAACCCAAGATTGTATTCTCTATTAGAAGAATAGAAAGAACAAAATGACACATGCCAATTAGGGCTCACTACCTGAGCACACTGCTCACAAGAGGCTCACTGCCTACAAGAGACACACTGTCTACACAATAATAAGTATCACATACATGAACTAGAGAATAGCATCTTCACCATTCTTGAATCAGTTCCATTTAAGTCCAATACTTTTTCTCTGCCTTTCACTCTCCTCCTCGCTACCACACTCACATCTCCACTTGCCACACTTTGAAATGACTTTACAACTCCTTATTTATACAAGACATCGACTTAGAAATAATCATCTAAGTCGGGAAACATCTACAAGAACATCCGCAAGATGTGTAATACATCTAGTCGACCAGTCTCATGAAGAACACCATCATCCGAAGGTTATTCTTCAATTGCAAGATCTAACTCCAATGTGGACCACCAACATGCGCTGGACATGATCTAAAGACCTCCACAAGATTCCCTGAATCACCAGGAACATCCACACTTCATCTGCTTACTGAAATCCTTCTCTCCTTCATCTAGAACCTCAAGAACACAGTCTGTCACCGCTGTCACAAAGTGATAGATGCTTCGGGACCTTAAAACCATGAACCAATTGATTTGACACTTCATAAAGACTTCCTCAATACTCCCTCAAATTCACAGAATAGGATATTACATTTCTGGATCCTACCAGACCTATTTGAGTCACTTTGTCACCTCTAAACACTTGCCAGAACTGGTTTTACTTGAGCGGCCACAACTCCTTCAGATCTTCGTGTAGACCTCTAAAATCTTTACTGGATCATCTTAAGACTCATATCTACAAACCCTTTGAACCATATCCTTTGATAGTCATCTTATCTTGGATCTTTACCTTACTGTTTTCACTATTCTTCTGATATGACTAATTTTCTCAATATCCTTAGCACATAGCTCATCCAATCCTTGACATCAATGACAACACCAGTTAGGCCCATACTTGCAACACCTTTTGTTCATCATATTTCTCAGTCTCTTCTTTAGGTGCTTCAACATTTGCACCGTCTACTTCTACTTTGTCTTTCTTTCCTTTTTCTTCCTCTTTCTCTGCTTTACTTTTCTTTGTGTTCTCTAGAAAGGAACTCTTTCCTATTTGTTCACCACTTGCTACATGATCTAGAGTGATCTGTGTAGTAGCAATATCCTCTTCTTTTCTAGAATGATCAGGTGGAGGAGTTACTTCTGCATCAATTATTTTTTCTATCATATTTGTGTCCTCCTGATTGACTTGCTCCTCTTCTTGAACTTCTCCAACATTCAAATCTGATGAATCAAATCCAACATTAGTCTCTTCATAGGTTAACTCCAGAGGATCTAATTTAACACCTTGGTCATCAATTCTTTTGTTAATATGTTCTTCTGGAGCTTCATGTTCCAGAACTGGAGGATTGGCTTCTTCTACTTCTTTCTCTGAAATAATATAATATTTATCTTTGTCTAAAGCCTTTCTCAAGATTTCTTCTGTTTCTTTTACAATTTCCTTAGTTTCACCAAGCATTAGTTTGTTCATCCAGACTTTTCTTTTGAATTTTTCTTTAACTTCTCTAAGGATTTTATCTACTTTTCTTCTGGTCATTACAAGACACAAAGTGGAGAGAACATACTCTTTGAGTTCTATGTCTTTATCATTGGCTTCTTCTTTCCTCATTTCTAGTACTTTCCTTAAACTTTTAGCAAGTTCTTGTAAAATTTCTAAGAGGGCTCTATTGAATTTATTCAAATATATGATAATGGCATCTCCCCAAATTTTCTTATTTGCTTGATCAAAATTATCATAGTAAATTCTGATAGGCTTTACATTTCCATGAACAGTGATTGTTTTTACAATTTCATCAATAGTCATAGCGACCCTACCAGTTACTTGCTTTTTACTAGCCTTATTGCTTCCAGAAGGCTGGTCTTCAGAAGTCTTTGAAGTTCTTTCTTGGATCTTATTTCTTTCACTTCTTCATTTGTCTCTGTCTCCTCATCATCTTTTGTGCTCTTGTGGCCTTGGTTTTCTTTCTATTCCCTCATTCACTAGATGGAGTGGCTTCTGGCTTCTTAGTGGAAGTGGACTTGTGTTTCTTAGCAAGAGTTGTAGAACTCCTTGTCTTCCTTGACGAGCTTGGTGGGACTTCCGGAGTGACTGTTGGCTCACTTTCTACTTTTTCTTCTGAAGTCTGCTAAGTTCTTTTCTTCATCTTTTCAATCCTTTCTCTATTCTCTCTCACTACTTCTTTTGTAATCCCAATACTTTTTGCATACATCTCCACTTGCTTGTGTACTTTTCTTTTTGTTTCCAGCTGTCTAAGTTCCACATGCAACTTTAAGCTTAGTTCCTTGTAGGTTCCAAACCTTTCAATAGAGGTGTCTTTAGGTTTTCTTAGAAGATGTTGAACATACATGTCCTAAACTCTCTCATCCACCTCATAACCCATTGGCATTATCCATACTATTCTTGGTTCTATAGCTTCCATCAAACATTGATCTGTGTTGACCATAAAACATATCTCCTTCTCATACTTTTCTACAATTGAATTAGGGATTCTTTCTCTTGCATGCATCAGACTCTAAAATTTTTTGAAATACCCCTAGATTGTAGTTCTTTGTGCACCAGAATCTCCAAGGCTATATAAATGCTCTCTTATCTAGATTTCCACTAGTCTATCATTTGTCTAGTGCACACCTTGCACTCCAGGCATTTCATTGATGAAATAGAAGAATAGGCATATGATTAAAGAACCATATTTGAAAGAGTTTTCTTGTCCTTTTTTATTTTGCTCAGATTTTCTACTAGTTGATTATGTAGTAATTCACATAGATCATAGTCAGCATTCTCCTTTAACATGTTATAAGATGCATATATTGTAGTCTCAAAAACTAAATTCTCCCTATTTGAGTGATAGATCTTAGCCAATGATTATAGAAGCAAATTTGACATCTGGTTCTATGATGTCATTTATTGTCATTGCTCTTTTCTCATACTTTTGTCCAGTTGCATCAGTAATAATTTGATTCTTCGCAACTTTCAAAGTAGGTAATCCATCAGTTGCATTCAGCCTAGTCATAATTCTGATAACATCTTTAATGATCTTAAATGGTATTAGTAGCCAAATAAATTCATTGTGCATCTGGCTCAACACATACTGAACCCATTCACTTTCATCAAAAGACATAAATTCAATCATTTATAGAAAATGTTTTCTTTTAAGGGCTTCAAATTTAGGTTTCAGTTGGTAATTGTCATCTTTTAGATGGCTCTTAAATAATTCCAACAGTTTTAGATTCCCAAATTCTTCTATATTACAATGAATGTATGCCCTAATGTCTTCAACTTGTAAAACCCCATATGCATCACTTGAAAAAGCACCTAGTGTCTTGACTTCAATAGATTTGTAAGGATGCTTCTTAAATTTAGGACAGGGCCTTTCAGTGATATCAACAACTAAAGGTGTAGCCATTTATAGAGATTGAGAATTCAAGAGGTTTCACAGAAAATAGAAGTATCTTGTTCCACAGATTTGGGTTTTTCTTGGAGATCCTCTTCGTGCTTCAATTCTTAAGAATTCTCAGCTCTGAACTCATTCACTTCTCCTCTTCTTGCTTTCTTCTATGCAAAGTGATCTAAATGAGGAATGAGTGACCTTTTTATGCTCTACAACACCTAATTTGTCTTTATAATAAATGCTCTGCCCTAATACATCTAGTTACTCTGTTTGTTGAATAGTTTCTCATAAAGTACTCCGTAATTTGCCATATCCACCTCTTTTCTTCCATAAATCCTTCTAAATGATCTAAAACAATACAAGATATCTTTTCTCATTGTGCTAGATTTAGGCACTTACTTATTGGCTAGGGGAATTTGATTTACAATGCTGCTCCCCCTGAGCCAAGGCTTCCAAATCAATTCCTAGAGGAATTTTCAGCACTGGATTCTGGTGCGGATCCATTACTATCATTCAAAATTGTTTTATTGACCCATGTTTTGTTTATTTCATTCTGAGTCTCATTCGCATCAATTTTTTCTTTACCTTTGTAGTATCTCTACTCATCTGGTTTTCTATTTACCAGACCTCTACTTCCATTGTTCCTACTTCTACAGAATCTTGTAATATGACCAAATTTATTGCAATTAAAGTACACAACATTTCCTTTCTTATAAACTTGATTTCCTCTTGATCTACACTAATTAGCCATGTGTCCAAACCTATTGCAAGCAAAATAGTAACCATTGAAGGAATTGCCAATTCCTCTATTGTTAGCATTATTCATTATCATACTTCTGCATTCATTTGATCTATGACCATACCTCTTACACTTGAAGCATTGACCGAAGAAGGATGGACCATTTTGATTTACTCTGCTTCTGCATTAAGTAGCTCTATGACCAAATTTGTTGCACTTAAAACAATTTCCATTGAATGATGGATATCTTTGAGCATTAGGCTATCTTACCGAAGCTTTTCTAGTTCTGTTTCTCCCATTCCTAGGTTGAAAATTTCTCTGTCTGGACCTAGAGCTTTCACCTTTCTCATATCCAAGACCATGCTTGTCATTAGCCTTTTTTCTATCCTTCGAGCAGTGCTTCAAGTTTTGCTGAGCTTATCTTGAACTTCTCCTTATATTCATTTGCAACATCTAGGTCATGTCTGAGAATGACAATTTGCCTTTCAATTTCTCTCTCATTATCTCTACTTTCTTGTAGATCAGACTCTACATGGCCAGCTATTTCATCCAATTTGCAACATTCTTCAGTTCTTTCTTTTAGTTTTTGATTCAGATCTTCTTCAATTTTCTTCCTATCTTCACTTTCTTTGGTTTGCCTCATCACCCTAGATTCCATTTCAATTTCCAAAACAATGACTTCTTTTGACATCTTCTCACATTCCTTTGTCTTTTCTTCCAAAGTTTCATTCATGTCATTTTCTTCAGGTAAACTAGATAGCTACAGAAGTAGCTCCTTTTTCCTTTGCATAGATTTCTTTAATTTATCTTTTAACATTTCAATGGTATCATCAACATCTTTAAGTTCACCTCTCAAATTACTAACTTCTGTTTTAGACTAAACAATCTCTTCTAGGGCTAATTGAAGTTGATCTTTGAGTGAACCCATTTAAAACTTCTTCCAAGATATTTTTCTCAAGATGTTAGGATTCTCCAAGGAACCTTGCTCTGATACCAATTGTTGGAAATAGGACAGACAACTAAGAGGGGGGGTGAATTAGTTGTCTCAAAACTTTGGAACTTTCTATAGTTAATTCTTTCTTTTACCACTTAATAACAATTCAATAACTTAACCATAAAAACAACAATCATAAGTGTAAGAGCAGAAATACAAAAACACACTTGACAACATGATTTTTAATGTGGAAACCTAGTTAAGGGAAAAACCATGGTGGGGGTTAACCCACAAAAATTAATACCCTGTTAAAAGTATTTTTACAAATGGGAATGCACATACATTCAGGCTCACTTCCCAAATCTCACTCCTTGAATGGAGGCTCACTTCCTAGAGAAAGATTACAAGAGAGTAACAGAGATTTTGAACTGATAAATAGCATCTACCCATGCAAGAGTTTCAATTCCTATTAAGTGCAAAAATTGATCTTACACATTTCATCTTGACTCACTCTTCTCACTACTCTGCCTTCATTCGCACTTTAGACTTTCTGCTCTACTCATATTTACACCTTGTTCACACACACACCAAAAAAATCCAATTCCATCACATACATATTCCACAACATGATCTTCAATCATTTTATTAGTCATCTTCAAGAACATTTAGAACTTTGTTGAGTACTCTTCTCTGTCAGTTGGATCCATACATAATATGAGATGCAAACCAAAACTTACACTTGCAAATCATCAATCATGTCATTTACCATCACTAGTCATCACCAATTTCCCATTAAACAATTTCTATACATCTAGAATTAAGATCATTCACAAGGTCAACCTATTCTTCCTTTGTTTGTCTTGTCAAACTAAAACCTAATGCTCAAAAGATAATATCTTTTGATTCCTTCTTCACCAGAGAACAAAACTCTAGATTTAGAGTGTTTTGACAATGCTTACAACTACCTTAGATCCACAACAAACCATGCCTTTCCACCAAAGAGATCTAGACCAAGATACCAGACCCTATCCCCTGCTTTATTCCTGACTGCCCAGACTTAGAGAAATTCTGATTCTGACTTCCGGTGTGAACAAATTGTGTTATGTGGATGATTGGAATGAACTTAGTTGCCATCAATGACAACACCTATCAATGCGAAGCAATGTCTGTTGCCAATAGGAAAACCCTAAAAGGGAAAAACCTAGCCTTCAAAGCTCATTCCTCTTTATATTATGATCTTAAAATACATTACATATGCCACTCGGGCTTTATAGACGCTAGGCCATAGCCTAGGGTTACAAAAGATTCATATAACAACATTCTTCCATGATTTCCTTCATTTACTTCTCAATTATCTGCTTTGCAACTTATTCTTCTCACTGCTTTGCTCTCTGCTTTAGTTTTGCTACTTCTTTGAATCAAGACACTTATCATCTTGCTTCATAAATTTGTATGTTTTATCATTCTCCATTCGCTTCTTGAAATGCTCATTTATCCTTCATTTATATCCTCCACATGCCTTCATAGCATTATCAAGTTGGCCAAGAGTTATCTGTCTTCATGAAATGTGTAGACATGGATAGGTTAGACCTAAACATAAGGTATTGCTCTACTGGTGCATAGAAATTTGTAAAGATCTCCATGAAGGTCAGACATGTCCTCAACTTCCTTGAATGATGTTCCTTTAGGCTCCACATGTCACCGAATTGCTCCACAAACCAATTAGACTCCACTGAATATTGTCAGCTCTACTATGTGAAAACATGTAATCTTTTGATAGCAGTATCTTTCCAGAAACAAACCCAAATGATCTAAATTTTGGATATGATGTAGATGATAATGTCTAGATGCTAAGTCTAGCTCCACAACCTCTGATATGTAAATGTAGTAAAATGTGGTAATCTCCAAAGTTTCTCTCCCTGACACTCTGCAACTTCATTTTAACTGTCCCAATTGATTTGAATGCTTCCGATGCTCCTGCATCAAACACTTGTGGTTACTTGAAAAGTGAGCCTCTTCACTTTGGTATGTATTATGTCAAAATTTATGTTGTTTCTTTGAATAGGTTCGGCAGTCTATTCACAGGTACTTGCAATTGCCTCAAGGTTGACGGTCTGTTCAAGTCCACCCTGTAAAACTACCTCAAGTTCTTCAAAGTTTGACATTCTACTTGCAAGCCTTGCACTACCTCAATGATTGGCAGTCTAAGCAAGTCTTCTCCACAAGCTGCCTCAAGTTCTTCATTTGTTCATGGTCTAGGTTTGGCGGTCTGACTACAATGTTGCAACTGCCTCATAGTTCGGTGGTCTGTTGTCAAACACTTGTAGGCTGCCTCAAATCAATATCAACTTCAACCAATTAATATTCAATCAATACATACATGCATCCTTAGGAACAATCATATTAATCCCCTTTGATACAGTCAATAGATTCCTGAATTTTCTCTACAACACTCACTGATCTCTGGTTCTAGATACATTTCCTTCACACACATCAAAATCTCATAGTTTCTTCTTTGCATATACTATTCCTATACTATTCTCTATCTCTTTATCCATGTTTCCTTTACTCTAGTACACAAACTTTCTCCTCCAGTAGAATTACTTGTCATTCCCTCTTTCTCTGCAATATGAATTTCCTTTCCCTGCTAAGCTTCACACTTGTCCACACAAACTTTCTCTTGTACTACTTCTCAGATGATTAGTCTACAATAAAATTCTTCTTAAGATCAATGCTTCTCCTTCTTCTAGTTTCTCTATTAATTTTGATTACTACCTCTACATCAATTATTGTTTCCTCATCATTAGCCTCTCTGGTAACGGGTTCTTGGTGACATTCATTGCTTGATTTTTTTTTCCTCCAAACTTGAAAATAGGTTCTTCTGAATGGTCTTCTATCAAATCCTCTTTCATCTCTTTTGTATCCTTCACTGTGATAAGAATTATGACTCCTATCATTTCTTCCTCTGTAGAATAAATTACTATCATTGTCTTGCTTCGCATAAGGTCTTCTTTCTCTGCATCCTGATCCATATCCTCTTTTCTCTCCAACACATGAATACTTCCATCTATACAACCTTCTGAACATACAAGCAACATGTTTCCATTTTGATCCATCAATCCATCCACATACAATCTTTCATAGGCTTTCTTCTTCTCATTTTATTCCAACACATCCTTTCAGAATGATTCCTTAATCCACAGAACTTACAAGGGTATAAATCCCAACACAATTCCTTTTCATGTCCATGTCTATTACAATCTGAACAATATATACCTCTTCTTCCCTAAGTCAATTTGTTTGAACTTGTAACAACATCTTTACCTTTGTCATATCCAAGGCCTTCACTTCTTGATCTTATTACTAGTCCAATAGGCTCTATTATTCCTTGCTGCTGCTTTCCCAATCCTTTTCCTTCATATCCCATTCTTTGCATGATTTTGAAACCAATACCATCACCAACAACTACAAGTTTAGTTATATTGTCATCTTCAATCTAACTTTCTAAAGAAGATTTTGCAACATCACACGAATCATTAGTATCACAAGAAACTTGATAAAAACTCAAGCTTATATCTCAGACTTTCATTCTCTTTTTTGCATGCTACAAGTGACTGCTCTAACTAATTAACCTATCCCTTCAATCCTAATATTTCATTCTTTTGCAAACTATTTTCATTTTTCAGCTCTTCCAAATTTTCTTCTAGATCTCTGTTTCTCCTTTCTACCTTCCCAAACAACTTGAACTCTTCTTCCAATTCTTTAAATCTCTTTTTGACATCCTCAAACAACTTCAACTCTGCCTCTTAATCTTCATTCCTCCTTTTTACATTTTTCAGTTCTTCTTTAAGAGTATCATATTTGTCTTCTCCTAGTTCTTTTATCCTTTCCAGTAGTTCTGAATTACACTTTTTGATTTTGCACAACTCTTCCTCTAGAATATCCTTTTAACATATTAGGTTTTCATTTTCTTTCATCCTTTTTCTAATCTTCCCCATCGAGACAAATCAGATAAACAACCTAATTTGAAAATCTTATCCTAATCTTTCTTGCCTTGATTTTATTTAGCGGTGACACTTGTTACCTCTAGGGTTCCATACTTCTTTCAACACTTTCTTCCTTCCCAACAGATTCACAACCAGTCCAACAGATTTGCAACCAACTTTGATACCACTTGATGTAGTCAAGGTAGAAGGGTCTAATGAGGGATTGCCCAACCTTGTAGCCTTAAACTACTAACAAAACAATCAATCAAAGATACAATAGAAGTATATAGATAACAACAAAAATAAAGAGACATTCATAAGCACATGACACAAGATATATCCTGGGAAAACCCTAAAAGAGAAAAACCCAACCTTCAAAGCTCATTCTCTTTATATTATGATCTCAAAACACATTACATATGCCACTCAAGCTTTATAGATGCTAGGCCATAGCCCAAGGTTACAAAAGATTCATATAATGACACTCTTCCATGATTTCCTTCATTTACTTCTCAATTCTCTACTCTGCAACTTATTTTGTTCACTGCTCTGTTCTCTGCTTTAGTTCTACTACTTTGAATCAAGACACTTATCATCTTGCTTCATAACTTTGTATGCTTTATCATTCTCTGTTCATTGCCTGAAACAATCATTTATCCTTCATTCATATCCTCCACAGGCCTTCATAACATTATCAAGTCGGCCAGAGTTAACTGTCTTCATGAAATGTGTAGACATGAATAGGTCAGACCTAAACATAAGGTATTGCTCTGCTAGTGCATAGAACTCTGTGTGGATCTCCATGAAGGTCGACCAAGTCCTCAACTTCCTTGAATGATGTTCCTTTAGGCTCCACAAGTCACAGAATTGCTCCGCAAACCAATTAGACTATACTGAACACTGTTGGCTCTCCTCTGTGAAAATAGGTGAAAACAGGTAATCTTTGAGGTTAAGGAAATCAAAATGAAGATAAACACAAAGAAATTCAATGAAAAATACAAAGTTATACCTTCAAATGTGAAATCCTTATTCCTAGATAAGGTGAAGAGACTTTCACCCTTAAGTTCTTGCTTTACCCATGAATCCTATGTGAAATTCTCTAAAAAACTAATATCCAAATCACTAGAATCCTAGCTCAATGAGATGGAATGGATGAGGATTTTGGCATGATAACAATACTCAAATTGTGGATGATGAAATGGCTTGGAAGAGGCTCTATTTATAAGCTTTTTGGAGAGGAATTTGATCCAAGGGTTGAGATTCATTTGAGAGGTCAATGAATGTGGATGAATGTGAGGTGGAGGGCTTAGATTCAATCATGGGAAATGGAGGAATGAGAATAAAGATGAATTTTCAATTCATCTTGGGAAGAGAAGTGAATTTAATTAGATGTGAATTAAAAGTTCACATGGGGAAGAGAGGAGGATTAGAAATGAATTAAAAATTTATTTTGGAAAGAGCTCCAATAAATGGGTTATGACATGTGTAAGGGGTGTAAGAGATTATTAATAAGGTTTATGACAAGTGTGTATAAAAAAATAATTTGTGTGGTGTAAATATCAATTTTTTTATTTGTGGGATGTGGGGAGGAGTGTCAAACAAGGTTTGACCATTTTAATTGAGGTGATTAGCCTAATTAAAATGGTTGTAGTAAATTAGTGGATAGGCTAATTAAGACCTAGGATTAATTAAATAATGTTTAATTTAATTAATCCTAGGTCTAGGGTCATGTAGGTTAGACTAGCTAATTAAATAATAAGTATTTAATCAACTAGGGTAGGGATAGGCTGATTAGTAGGTTGAATTAACTAATTAAACATGGTTTATTTAATTAATTAGATTTAATGAAAGGAGTGAATTAATCAAATAAATATTTGCATATTTACTTAATTAATTAGGCTAATGTTTAGTGAAGGGATAACTAATGAAATAAATAACTTAATTCAATATAAAGGGGAAAATGATGAATAAACAGGTGTTGGTATGGATAATTAATTAAGTAAAAATTTAATTAATTAATTGGAAGGGTAATTGGTGATATTAGTGATGTCAGGGGTAGGTTAAGTGGTGAAGACATTTTTAGGTGTCTACAATCTTCTGATAGCGATATCTTTTCAGAAACGAAACCAAATGATACAAAGTTTGGATATGATGTAGATGATATTGTCTAGATGCTAAGTCCAGCTCCGCAGCCTTTGATATGCAAATGTGGTAATCTCCAAGGTCGTTGTCCCCAGTGTTACGATTAGCTATGGAGGTAGCTATCCCAGGATCAAGATGCCTAAGAGCTAATCACAAGAATCAAAGATCAACATGATAGAATAATATTCTATACACAAGATAATGAGATGATATGATATAATGAGAGGCCTTGGTTATAAAGACCAAGGTTGAGAGCTAGGATGTTGTAGTCATGTGTCAAGTGTCACATTCCTATTACATGTGACAACTAGAGGACAGGATGCCAACTAGATCACATGGGTAGGAAAAGACAACTATCAACACCTAGAAACAACTAGAAACAACTAGTAAACTCACTAAGTCAACTTAACATGTGAACATGTGTGTGAGTATTATTTATATTATTTAATTAATAAATAGTTAAATAATATGAATTATCCACACAAGGGTAAACTATATAGGTAATAACCCTATTCACACCAACACCCCCCCTAAAGTGCAACTTAGGGAGGAACAAACAAATGCAAAGATGGGTCCCGACAACAAGGCCATGTTAACATGGTATCAGAGATAATCACAAGAATCAAAGAAGATCAACATGATAGAATGATATTCTATACACAAGATAATGAGATGATATGATATAATGAGAGGCCTTGGTTATAAAGACCAAGGTTGAGAGATAGGATGTTGTAGTCATGTGACAAGTGTCACATTCCTATTACATGTAACGACTAGAGGATGGGATACCAACTAGATCACATATGTAGGATAAGACAACTATCAACACCTAGCAACAACTAGACACAACTAGAAACATATAGAAACATCTAGTAAACTCACTAAGTCAACTTAACATGTGAACATGTGTGTGAGTATTATTTAACTAATAAATAGTTAAATAATATGAATTACCCACACAAGGGTAAACTGGATAGATAATAACCCTGTTCACACCAGCACCCGACACTGCAACTTCATGTTAACTATCCCAACTAATTTGAATGCTTCTGGATGCTCTTGCATTAGCTACATTAACCAGTTATAATTATCATCAGTAAATGACATCTCGTAACTACCACAGGTAATTTTGAAACTTACCGATGCATTAACTCTGTAATTACCGTGGATAGTAAATAATTTCTACCACTACTGGTGAAATGTGTACATCCCTTATGGGGTATGTGCAGGATCATTGTGGGCCAAATAGTGGCAATAGGAAAAAAATCACGTTTTTACTTAGCCAAATTCGTGACTTGGCAAAGTTTGACTTTGAAATAGATATCTATTTTGGTTTGGATACCAAACCAAAATGGATATCCATTTTCTAAATTTTTTTTGGAAAAAGGCTTTTTACTCTTTTTGAAAATATACCTCTTAAATCTTGGATCTCCCATCAATATATGAACCTCCTTAAAGACTGTTTCTAGTGAAAAAGGAAGGCAAATTAACATTGGTAGCTTCTTTACACATTGATCCATAAGGATTTGTTATACACTAAGAATCATCACTAATGAATTACTCAAATAATCAATAATAAAATATTTAGTTTTGTTCATCATGTGAAATAATCATTTTTAGACTATGTTCCAATATTTCAGGGATAGGAATGGTGGGGCAGCAGGGGATGTGTTTCGGGGCGTTTTGGATTTCATGCCCTAAATTGCATTACCCAATCCTTCATATGATTTGATTCATGATACATGGTTTGAGAAGGATACACATGATATACCCTTACCCTCTAGTGATAAAATTATGAATGATACTTTATGTGGTGAAGCTACACCTTCATTAATCCTTCATGACATTGTTATTCCTTGTGATGATGATGTCCTTCATGTGATATGTTAGGACATAATGCAAAGTTAACATGGCATGAACTCTCTTGGAAGGGTAAGCATGGACTATAAGAACATTAAACTAGTTGGATCTGTTAAGCTTGCTATTTATGAAAGAACCTTAATTAGGTAAGGTTATGTTTCAGTGTGGTTGTTTGTGCAACAATGTGTAAATTAATGTTACCAAAGGATAAATCTAACTATACTAACATTTTAATAACCATGAGAGCTAGGACTAACAACTAGACTAAAAACTTGACAAACAATACAACTTGGACACATGTAGGACTTGGAAAATGGAAAAGAATATAATTAAATGTGGAAAATAATGAAAAAGTGGTATTAGTTGCACCTATATAGAGAAGTGGTTTAGAGGTTGGTTAGGGGAATTATTTAGGGTTTAGAGGTTTAGGGTTGCTCGAGTTTAGGGGGCAGGGTTTACAGTTTTAAAGAGAGATAGAGAGAGGGGACTGATAGAGTTTGGGAGAGATAGAGGAGACAGAGGGGAGAGATAGGGAGATAGAGAGTGAGAGACATGTCCAGAGACATAGAGAGAGAGAGAGAGATTGAGAGGTAGAGGGATGATAGAGATACAAAGATAGAGGTTTAGGGTTGCTTGGGTTTAGGAGCATTATTTAGGGTTTAGGGTTTTGGGGTTAGGGGTTAAGGTTTAGAGGTTTAGGGTTTAGGGTTTAGAGAGAAATAAAGGACCAATAGGGAGATATAGAGGAGTCCGAGGGGAGAGATAGGGAGATAAAGAGTGAGGGACATGGCAAGAGACATAACAAGAGAGATTGAGAGATAGAGGGACAAAGGTGATAGGGAGATAGGGGAGAGATAGGGAGATAGTGGTTTATGGTTACTTGGGTTTAGGGTTTAGGGGTTTGGGGTTTCTCAGGTTTAGGGGTTAGGGGTTAGGGTTTAGGGGCATTATAATTTAGGGTTTAGGATTTATTATTTAGGGGTTAGGGGTTAGGTTTAGAGGTTTAGGGTTTTGGATTTAGGGTTTATAGAGAGAGGAATGATAGGGAGATAAAGAGTGAGGGACATGGCTAGAGACATAGGGAGAGAGATTGAGAGGTAGAGGGACAAAGGTGGTAGGGAAATAGGGGAGAGATAGGGAGATAGTGGTTTAGGGTTACTTGGGTTTAGGGTTTAGGTTTTAGGGGTTTAGGGTTTCTCAGGTTTAGGGGTTAGGAGTTAGTGTTTAGGGGCATTATTTAGGGTTTAGGATTTAAATTGTTTAGGGGTTAGGGGTTAGGTGTAGAGGTTTAGGGTTTTGGATTTAGGGTTTATAGAGAGAGAGGAGACCGAGGAGAGAGATAAGGAGATAGAGAGTGAGGTGCATGGCCAGGGACATAGGGACAAAGATCAAGAGAGGTAGAGGGATGATAGAGATAGGGAGATAGGGGAGAGATAGGGAGATATAAGTTTAGAGTTAATTGGATTTAGGGTGTACTTGGGTTTAGGGTTTCTCAGTTTTGGAGATAGCTAGATAGAAAGAGAGAGGAGATAGATAGGGAGAGATAGAGGTGACAAAGGAGAGAGATAGGGAGATAGAGAGTGAGCGAGATGTCTAGAGAAATCGGAGAAGGATTGAGAGGTAGAGGGATGATAGAGATAGGGAGATAAGAGAGAGAAAGGAGACAGGGTTTAGGGTTGCTCACGTTTAGGGTTTAGGGTTTAGGGGTTAGGGGTTAAGGTTTAGGGGATATATGTCATAGTGAAAGGTTCAAAGGCTCATCAAAAGTGGAGTGATCAGAGCATCGGTATAAGAATTTTTGAGTCAGCTGATAGTGTTTATCTTGTCGATAGGAAGAATGTATATGATTTGATGTTATTTGGGACTTTGAGAAGGTTTATTAAAGCTGATTAAGCTTTAATCTATTTGAACTATGGGTTTTGATGGGTATTTCACCATGTTTTGAGAGCTTCCACTGTATGCTTTGCATCAGACCAATAGGGAGATATAGAGGAGTCTGAGGGGAGAGATAGGGAGATAAAGAGTGAGGGACATGGCAAGAGACATAGCAAGAGAGATTGAGAGGTAGAGGGACAAAGGTGATAGGGAGATAGGGGAGAGATAGGGAGATAGTGGTTTATGGTTACTTGGGTTTAGGGTTTAGGGTTTCTCAGGTTTAGGGGTTAGGGGTTAGGGTTTAGGGACATTATAATTTAGGGTTTAGGATTTATTGTTTAGGGGTTAGGGGTTAGGTTTAGAGGTTTAGGGTTTTAGATTTAGGGTTTATAGAGAGAGGAATGATAGGGAGATATAGAGGAGTCTAAGGGGAGAGATAGGGAGATAAAGAGTGAGGGACATGGCCAGAGACATAGGGAGAGAGATTGAGAGGTAGAGGGACAAAGGTGGTAGGGAGATAGGGGAGAGATAGGGAGATAGTGGTTTAGGGTTACTTGGGTTTAGGGTTTAGGGGTTTGGGGTTTAGGGTTTAGGGGTTTAGGGTTTCTTAGGTTTCGGGGTTAGGGGCATTATTTAGGGTTTAGGATTTAAATTATTTAGGGGTTAGGGGTTAGGTTTAGAGGTTTAGGGTTTTGGATTTAGGGTTTATAGAGAGAGAGGAATGATAGGGAAATAGAGAGAGGAGACTAAGGAGAGAGATAAGGAGATAGAGAGTGAGGCGCATGGCTAGGGACATAGGGAGAAAGATCAAGAGAGGTAGAGGGATGATAGAGATAGGGAGATAGGGGAGAGATAGGGAGATATATGTTTAGAGTTGATTGGATTTAGGGTGTACTTGGGTTTAGGGTTTCTTAGTTTTGGAGATAGCTAGATAGAAAGAGAGAGGAGACAGATAAGGAGAGATAGAGGTGACAAAGGGGAGAGATAGGGAGATAGAGAGTGAGCGAGATGTCTAGAGAAATAGGGAGAAGGATTGAGAGGTAGAGCCTGATGATAGAGATAGGGAGATAAGGGAGATATAGGAGATAGGGTTTAGGGTTGCTCATGTTTAGGGTTTAGTGGTTAGGGGTTAAGGTTTACGGGCATTATTTAGGGTTTAGGGTTTATGGTTTAGAGGTTTAGGGTTTAGTGTTTACAGTTTTTTTATGACAATTATCTATTCAAAAGTGCCTTTGAAATACTATGAGATACCTTTCATATGATAGAGCCTTTCTAAAATTTGGATTGTATTTTATAGCTAAAATGCCTAAATACTAAAATACTAAAATAAAAAGCAATGAAAATAATTGAGAAAAAGAAAACAGATATCTGTTTTGATAACGGATATCCGTTTTGAAAACCATAAAAAGCAAAAAAGACACTACATTTTGCAAACTCGCGGCTTGCAAAATGTAGTGGCATCTTTGAAGAATGGATATCAGAGGTGAACGTATATCCAATCCTAAAAGATCAGATCTTTAGCATTTTTTTTGTTTGTTTCGTATATTCAAGCAAATTTTTGGTTTTTTATGCTAAGTGGGTATATTTTCCTTTTTTAATTAGGTAAAATGGATGCACAAAATGAAAACCCAAACCCTCCACCATCAAACCCTCCCCCTCCAACAATAGAAGAGAATATTTAAAGAAATATTGATCATATAAGTAGGGTCATAGAAATGTATCGCCGCCACCCTTGATTGTCTACAATGACATCAAATTTAGAGGGAATAATTAATCATGTTCAAACCTTGTCAACCCAACATGAATCATTTAGGCAATGGCGAGAAGCCAAGAAGGCTAAATATGCTAACGGTTTGTCATATGATGAAGTCAAAGAATTAGAGATTACAAAAACTATGTTAGCCCAACACTTTGTCAATCCTAAAACCGGATTGCATGTTGATGTCCGTAAGCCCAAGTTTTCAATCAAATGGTGTATTCGTGAGGGCATTAGTCAGAACTTTTGGGATCGTTGGTGGATGGTTTTTGATAAACCACCCAATAACAATTTAGATGTACCTTTGTATTTCCTTCATAAACTCTATGCAGATTTCATCATGGGTCAACATGTTAATTATTTTGATTTTAGAGAGTTTCAAGGAGTGGGCAAAGGAATGCCTCAAGATAGCCCTGGGGCAATTAGACAAGTACAAGGTCCCTATATTCCCCCTCCTACTATCCCTTCTCTGTCCCTAATGCAACACCCAGACGCTGTTGCAAATGCAACACAATAAGGCCTTAGTTGCATACACTCTTTGACCAAGCATTTGATTATATAGACATCTCAGTTTGCACAAGCACATGATGAAGGTGATGATATTGGATCACCTAGTTTTGCTAGACCGTCATCGTCCACATATGTATGTGTGCCCCATCATTGCATTTCTTGCAATCATTTATGCTTACATCCTATTATGGAGAGTAGTGAGCCACCGTTGAACACATCAGAGTATGATCTCCATTCACGAGATGAGGCAATGGGGTCCAGAACTCAAGATGAGGGGTCAAGGACAAGAGTAGAAGTTACCAGATTAGTGAACCATAGAGGACAAATGCATGAGCAATCTTTTGTGTAGGTAAAATTTAAAGTTAAATTTTATGGTCTATTCCATTTGAATATATAAAAAAAATTATTAGTACTAATGTATCTAAGTGGGATAACAGTTGATGACAGAGAAGGAGTTGACAGAAGTTCATCATGGAACTTTGTTTGCCATCCAATTTGGCTTGGACTTGCCGGTATAATTTGTTCTACACATCAACCTTTTTTCTATGCATTTATTTCTTTGTGAGTAATTATATATTAATTTATATCTTGATGTTAATTTTATTTTATAGTCAATAAAAAATGTGAATGATGTGGCATCTCTGCCAATAGTCTTTTCTCAAACTCCTGATCCAGCCAAGGGACTATCATTTGTAGAACGGCTTTCTCAATGCCAACAAAGGGTGGAGGTAATTTGATTGAATTGTACTTTAATTGATAATTTAGATAACTTAAATATTTGATTATAGTCATTTAGAGTCTTACATTCTTGTCATTTTGATAATTCAGAGTCCTCAATTGATGCATGAGGCCTCGAGGGTGGTATGTGCTTGTTTTCTAGTAGATAAGTTTTTGTGTAGTGCACTCTAGATTCTTTTTGTGTAACACATCTAACCTTTTTAAATGTATGCATTTCCTATTTTTTTTAATAATTATATATTAATTTATTTCAATGTTACTTTGCTTTTATGTAGTCTCTTGAGAATGTGAGTGATGTGCCACCTTTGTTATCATGCTTCACTAGGACACCTAATCATCTTAAGAGAAAATTATTTGCAGAATGATTGTCCGAATAACAACATAGAGTCGAGGTAATTGAATTGAATTTTTCTAAATAATTGATAGTTTATCTAGCGGTCTTATAGTTGATTGTAGTGATTTAGATGTATGTTAATAAATGAAAGTTCTTAATTGTAGTAGATAATAATCTATTTACTAACTTTAACTTATTTTTAATTACCATTGAAGAGATTAATCAAATTTGTGTTTTGACTTGTTAATGCATGAAACTTCGCCTCCATCAATTACTAGACATTTTGGTACAAAGAGGACACTTTTTCAGGATCCATCACAAATTGAGGATGTATCATAGATTGAGGATCCATCATAGATTGAGGGTCAAGTGGACTTGTAGCATTTGATGTAGCTATTTGGCATGTAGATTGTATATAGATTTTGAGGCATGGCATATGCCACATTTTGTAAAAAATGTTTTGAGTTGGCATATTTGCCAAATTTTTGTATATGTCTACCATTATGGACTAGATTTTAATATATATACACCTTGATATAAAATATAATTTAAATTCCTTATGTGCATGTCATGATACTTCCCATGATGCCATACATTATGATGATAGTTCTTTAGTTCATTGATGATATGTTTAGCATTGAGAATGGTTTTAGGTCAATAGAATCAATATGACAAAATTCCTTATATGCCCTAATTTTCATGACATTATGCATATATGTATATATAAGATCCTAATTTGGCACAAGTAGGGAGAATGCTTGCAAAGGTTATGGAATTTGGTTTTAAATGTTCCAATTGTATTTGCTTCAAATTTTCTAAAGCCTTTTCAAAAAATCCATTTTGTGCATATCTTGCAATCATTGCATTCCATGAGATAGCATCTCTTTGAAGTGTCATGCCAAACTGTTCACATGCCTTGTCTATGCTTCCACACTTTGGATTTACACCCGCCAATTGCATTTTCTTAACATTTCCTTTCAATCCTTATCAAAAATTATGTTTTGTGCACATATTGTAATCATTGCATTCCTTCATTTACAACACATGATTAAATAAGAAGATGCATATTTACAACACCTAAGAATATGTAGTAGTGTTGCTCATGTCACCAATACTATGTTTACATCTTCACATACATGGCTTACAACATGTGACAATATGAATGATAGAGAATGTTTACATCAACATGATGGCACAACATGAACAAATTGCATGTTTTCATCAATTTCATTGGTTCAATGATTGAGAATGTGTCAACTTGAACAATATTTTTTGTTCTTCTCATCAAGACCTTCATGAAATGATACATTGGTTTCTTGATATTCAATCATGCATCAGATATTTTCAAAGTGTTAAAGATGTTTGACGTGATGAAGAAACTTGTTATTTTGATGAATTTCAACTCCAAACTTCTGCCTAGAAGTGAAGGCGCTAATCCTTGATCAAACTAACCTAAAAGTGCACCTTGGTACTTAGGGCGCTAGATTATGATTGATCAACCTAAAATGTGCGCCTAAGGATAGATAGTGAATTGGAAGGATAAAATGCATCATCAAAGGAGTTTATAGTTATTGAAGGCATCAAATGATGACTTGGGTGCACATCTACCTCTCTACACCATCAAATGTGCACCTAGATTAGTGAGGTGCCACTTCATATCTCTATGACTTTGGATATGCACCTTGATAATGAATACAAGGGGCCAATTATTGAATAAACAACCTAGAATGAGTGCCTTACTATTCGAGGTGCTAGTTCATGCTTCTAGAACACCAAAAGTGTGCCTAGATGTTTAGGCACTAGCTCTTGCTCAAGCAACCTTGAAAGTGCGCTTTCACAAGGAGGTTAAAATGTATTATCAAAGGATTAAGTTGAATCAAGGAGTCATCATTGAAGACAAGTAAAACATGATTGTGAATGATGCACACTTTTCATCATCTCTAACCTCACAATTGCGCCTTCTATTGGAAGTTCATATTGTGCCTAAAGGAATGGTACTGAGATATCATCCATGTCAATGATTGAGAATGTGTCAACTGGAACAATATTTTTTGTTCTACTGATCGTGGGGCCGAATGAACTATGCCAAAACATCAGGGTGGGTAGGTAAATACCATGGGAGATCTCATTTTTTGTGCCAAGCATCCCAGTGATTTTGGGCAAGAGGCTACTGACAAAGTCCCTTAAGATCCCTGAGACCAAAAAACTGCCAAACTTTGACGGAGCAGTTCTTAGAATTCATGACAACTGGGAATGTTGTCTTTGGACCTACAAGTGCACATGGGGTCCATCCACAATAACCTCTCTCATTTTTGGTCAACTCCATTCTGTTTGCCCGTGCCGAAATCAACCGCATTGTTTCAAAATGCTTCAATTTGATGCAGTGGAAAGGTGCTAGGTGTGACATTTTTCATTCCATAGCTTGTGGTGTTGAATGGACTACGCTAATGTGTTAGGGTGGGTGGGTAAATGCCATTGGAGGTCTCATTTGGTGCACCAAGCATCCCAGTGATTCCGAGCAAGAGGCTACCGGCAAAGTCCCTTAAGATCCATGAGACCAAAAAACTACCAAACTTTGATGGAGCATTTCTCAGAATTTGTGATAGCTGGGAATGTTCTATTTGGACCTATAGGTGCATGTGGAGTCCATCCACAATAACCTCTCTCATTTTTGGTCAACTCCATTCAATTTGACCATGCCAAAATCAAACGCATTATTGCAAAATGCTTCAATTTAATGCAGTGGAAAGGTGCTAGGTGTGACATTTTTCATTCCATAGCTCATGGGGTTGAACAAAATGTGCCAACACATCGAGGTGTATGGTTAAATGCCATTAGAGGTCTCATTTGGTGCACCAAGCATCCCAATGATTCCGGGCAAGAGGCTACTGGCAAAGTCCCTTAAGATCCTTGAGACCAAAAAACTACCAAACTTTGACAGAGTAGTTCTTGGAATTCATGACAACTAGGAATGTTCTGTTTAGACCTACAAGTGCATGTGGAGTCCATCCACAATAACCTCTCTCAGTTTTGGTCAACTCCATTCTGTTTGACTGTGCTGAAATCAAACACATTGTTGCAAAATGCTTCAATTTGATGCAGTGGAAAGGTGCTAGGCATGACATTTTTCATTCCATAGCTCGTGGGGTCAAATGAACTGTGCCAACACATTGGGGTGGGTGGGTAAATACCATTGGAGGTCTTGTTTGGTGCGCCAAGTGTCCCAGTGATTCCGGGCAAGAGGCTACCGGCAAAGTCCCTTAAGATCCCTGAGACCAAAAAACTGCCAAACTTTGATGGAGCAGTTCTCAGAATTTGTGATAGTTGGGAATGTTCTGTTTGGACCTACAGGTGCACGTGGAGTCCATCCACAATAAACTCTCTCATTTTTGGTTAGCTCCATTCCATTTGACCGTGCCGAAATCAAACGCATTGTTGCAAAATGCTTCAATTTGATGCAGTGGAAAGGTGCTAGGTGTGACATTTTCATTCCATAGCTAGTGGGGTCGAATGGACTGCGCCAACACATTGGGGTGGGTGGGTAAATGCCATTGGAGGTCTTATTTCATGCACCAAGTGTCCCAGTGATTCTAGACAAGAGGCTACCGGTAAAGTCCCTTAAGATCCTTGAGACCAAAAAACTGCCAAACTTTGACAGAGCAGTTCTCAGAATTCGTGATAGCTAGGAATGTTTTGTTTGGACCTACAGGTGCACGTGGAGTCCGTCCACAATAAACTCTCTCATTTTTAGTCAACTCCATTCCATTTGACCGTGCTGAAATCAAACGCATTGTTGCAAAATGCTTCAATTTGATGCAGTGGAAAGGTGCTAGGTGTGACATTTTTCATTCCATAGCTCATGGGGTCAAATGGACTATGCCAATGTGTCAGGGTGGGTAGGTAAATTCCATTAGAGGTCTCATTTCGTGTGCCAAGTGTCCCAGTGATTCTGGGCAAGAGGCTACTGGCAAAGTCCCTTAAGATCCTTGAGACCAAAAAATTACCAAACTTTGATGGAGCAGTTCTCAAAATTCATGATAGCTAGGAATGTTCTATTTAGACCTACAGGTGCATGTGTAGTCCATCCACAATAACCTCTCTCATTTTTGGTCAACTCCATTCCATTTGACCATGTCGAAATCAAACGCATTGTTGCAAAATGCTTCAATTTGATGCAGTGGAAAGGTGCTAGGTGTGACATTGTTCATTCTATAGCTTGTGGGGTCAAATGGACTATGCGAACGGGTCAGAGTGGATGGGTAAATGCCATTGGAGGTCTCATTTCATGAGCCAAGCATCCCAGTCGTTCTGATCTGTAAGCTACCGACAAAGTCAAAAGTTGCTAGGATTGAAATTTTACATTCTACAGGTCTTGGGGCAGAACAGATTGTTCCAACACGTCAGGGTGGGTGAGTAAATGCTAGGGGAGGTCTCATTTTGTGTGCAAAGCATCTGAGTCCTTCTGATGCATTTTATCCTTCCAATTCACTATCTAGCCTTAGGCGCACATTTTAGGTTGATCAATCATAATCTAGCACCCTAAGTACCAAGGTGCACTTTTAGGTTAGTTTGATCAAGGATTAGCACCTTCACTTCTAGGTGGAAGTTTGGAGTTGAAATACATCAAAATAACAAGTTTTTTCATCACGTGAAACATCTTTAACACTTTGAAGATCTCCAATGCATGATTGAATATCAAGAAACCAATGTATCATTTCATGAAGGTCTTGATGAGAAGAACAAAAAATATTGTTCAAGTTGACACATTCTCAATCATTGAACCAATAAAATTGATGCAAACATGCAATTTGTTCATGTTGTGCCATCATGTTGATGCAAACATTCTCTATCATTCTTATTGTCACAGGTTGTAAGCCATGTATGTGAAGATGTAAACATAGTATTGGTGACATGAGCAACACTACTACATATTCTTAGGTGTTGTAAATATGTATCTTCTTATTTAATCATGTGTTGTAAATGAAGGAATGCAATTATTGCAATATGTGCACAAAACATAATTTTTGATAAGGATTGAAAGGAAATGTTAAGAAAATGCAATTGGCGGGTGTAAATCCAAAGTGTGGAAGCATAGGCAAGGCATGTGAATAGTTTGGCATGACACCTCAAAGAGATGCTATCTCATGGAATGCAATGACTGCAAGATATGCACAAATGGATTTTTTGAAAAGGCTTTAGAAACTTTGAAGCAAATACAATTGGAATGTTTAAAACCAAATTCCATAACCTTTGTGAGCATTCTCCCTACTTGTGCCAAATTAGGATCTTATATATACATATATGCATAATGTCATGAAAATAATGTATAGTGTATATATCAAGCCATATAGGCATATACAAATAAAACCATATGGGTATATACAATGATATACATCGATAACATACAAAAGTATGTTTACAAAGCCAAATAGGCATATGTAACAAAATGTCCCAAAATCAAATCTCCTATCCAGATTGCTATCAAATAATCTATGGCTCTTGCTAGGCCATAAAGATGGTGAACCAGTCAATGACTCATCCTCTATCACTCATCGACTAGACCTCCTCGATAAAATTTTTTGAATTTCCACCTATTAATACAATCAAACAATGTGCACATTAATATAGAATTTAATATTCAGAATATATAACATGACATAAGTAATCAATCACTTACTGCCAATTGGTGATCCCTCTTGATCATTTGTTGTCTCTCTTCTTCTGTAGAGCTGGATGGGTAGGGGAGGTGATGTCCTGTGAGAAGCATGAACAAGCAAATTTAAGTAAACATGAATATCATAAATATGTACATTAAATGCTGCGCTTATTAGAGGACTGTTCTAGGACTATTTTAGGACTTTTATAGTTAAAACTATCCTAGTAGACATGTATAGGACTGTTATACAACTGTCATCTCATGGAATACAATGATGGCAAGATTACTATCAAGATTAGTATGAAGATTAATTATGACTGTTATAGGAATTTTATAAGAATACAAAGTAAGGAAGCATAGGCAAGGCACATGAACTATTTGGTGGAATACCTCAAAGAAATGAGAATTTTGTCAGATGTTGTAGTTGTAATTGCCATGTGACACATGTATGTAATATGTGAAAGCATAGACAAGGCACATGAACTATTCGACAAAAGACATCAAATACATGTTATCTCATGGAATGCCTTATGTAGAAAAAGGTACAAATGTGCAATATTAAGAAATACAAATGAGAACTAAAAATCATACCTCGAGTATAGACAAAATAACCTACGATGCCATACAAAATAATTTATGATACCATGCAAAATAATCTATGATGCCATGTAAAATGACTTTATTCACAGTCTTGTATAGTAAAAAGCATGCATTATAGTTAAAGTAACAAGATTTTTAATAAAACAATTCTAAAAAATAGAAAAAACAAGAACAAGTTAAGATAAAAAAATGTCATACCTATCCATCTAGAATTTTAAATGCTAGTCAAGCGTACCTGAGGGGTCATCTCTTACCTTCAAAGTATCCAATATTGCTTCATGATCAGCATTACTAATTGTCCATAGTTCTTTTAATTTTGGTTTTCCACAATGCTTTAGTAACTTGACATTTATTGCTACAACTAAGTGAGAATACATCAATATGGTTTTATACTTCTCAAAGTCTTCAAAGGCTGAGATACCATTCTTTTTAATCATATATCTTCGTAACCAAGTCCCAGCAATAACAACTGATCCTGTAGGATATGTGAACCCATCATCATCTGTCACAGGTTGTGTTATCTTTTTTTTTTCCCTGTACACATCGTGCCAACCAATAGTCTGACATCTCTTCATTTCCATGCAGTACAACAACTGCATAAACATGACCTGGCTGTACAAGGTCTAAAAGATGTTCATAGTCAAATGAGCTCTCCACGTCATTGATGGAAGATGATTGACCTTCATATAAAGGGATTAAATATTGTGGAATCCATGCATCTACCCATTCACTTGACTCACAATTGTTCCAATCACATTTAATACAACTCTGACAAAAAAAAGCTAATTCTCGTGTCCAAATAGTCCATGTACTTGCATATAAGCTTTGAAATGAATGCATTTTTGATGATTCACTAATTCTTTGACATTCCAATTTCTCTATTGCTATCCCATCATCAACCAACCAAAAGAACCTACGCACTTCAGAATCAAGAGCCACTCCTCGTGACAATGCATAGTTACACCACTTAACAATGGAATCTGCATCACTAAATGTAGCACCACCTCTAATCTTTAGTTGTTCCTTAAAAAGAGCTCTCTTCACACATGCACCTGCTCCATCATGTTGACCTTTTCTGTGCCTAGCTTCAAAAAAATTCCAAATATGAGGTATACCCTTCTCTACATGCATTTTGCTCAACCAATAGAAATTATAAGCATTCTTGAATTGACCAGTGCAATTATCTAACCAAATGAGATGTTGATCCATTCTAATAACTTTTCCTTGCAAGAACCCATAAAATTGTTGAAAACAATATTGCATAAACTCTGCTGAATGAGATCGATCATCACTCATGTAAAAATGGTATTCTTTGACAATCTTCATGTTCTCTTCTATACTCTCATGGGCATGTCTGTACGTGATGTGAACAAAAATAGCAATCTGAATAGAATTGTAGTACTGGGATTAAACTTCATTTTGGGGTTGCAATGTATAGTTTTCTGCAAAATCAACTACAGAGACAATAGTTCCAATCAGGAAAGAGGCTTTACACATCCTGAACTATTGATCTAACCATCGAGACCTGTGGCTATGTCTAACATACTTGTAGAAAAGATTTTTCTTAAAATCATCAATAAAATTAGAAATACTTACCTCTCTTACAATCAACTCACATCTAGAACCTTCACCTCCACTTTTCAATTTGTATTTCACTATCTCATATCTCTTTTTCTCAACCATTCTCTTTCCAAAATCATGCCCGTTGCCCTCATGAAAACATGATACAAACTTTGATAACCCACCACATTGTAAACACTTTTCATTTAAACGATCATTCTTGTAGAACAAGCAACCATCATCTCTAATACATAGAAATAAATCTAATAAGTCCCTAGATGACTTTGGTAGTTGAATTACACCACACTCCTGTAACATTTCGTTAGTCTGAAAAGTAGAACGAATATATCATAATAATTCATGGTACATAGAAAACTCTACATGGTATTTGCAACAACATGTATTACAAACTTTAAGAGGAACACAATAAAATGGCTTAAGAGATTCAAATGCTCTTTGTGAGATTGTCATACCTGGGTGAGCTTCACAATATTGTTTGTACAATGTTGTTTGGCTACATTCCAAGTAATGTTTAGGATGTGGTGTGCGGTCTTTATCACCAATTTTTAACTTTACAACATCTTTTGCATTTGGTGATACCCTAGAGTTAGTGTGCCAAAATTGTTCAATTTATTCCTTTGTGCTATCAATGAGCTTCTTGTCAACTTGTGGAAGCCTACCACTGAAAGCCCAAGTATCATTGGCAAGAGGACTATGTAGCCTTGATCTTAATGCTAGTGCTTTTGACAATGTTTTACGATTCAATCTTAAGTCAACACAAGTTTGCCTTATTAATTGAGCATTTATTAATTGTTTGCTTACTATTGAGGTTGTTATTACTCTACGGGTAGCTCTTTTATCTTTCTCCTTGCTAGTCTTTCCAATAGAATTGAGTGCATTGAAAAGGCTTCTAACAATAATTTTATTTCGATCGGACACTTTGTTTAACTGAATCTTTAATTTATTTAGTAAAGGTCTCATTTTGTACATCTTTAATAATTGCACAAAAAGTTGGCATTGTTTGGTTAATGTTATCTTCTCAAAGTATTCATTGAAGAGTTTTGTAGCCCAAAACCGAACCATTCGTGACGACCTCTTGCCTTCAAGTTTTTCCATTATGTTTTCATCAATTTCAAGTAACCATTTTGGGGTTCTTGGGTGTTTTCCAATTTCATCATGGTTATTCTCTTCTTGACAAATGTCCTCTCTTCTTATGAAATTTGGAGATACATTGATTGTTCTTGTTTCATCCATGTTATCAACCTCATCAATTTTATCAACAAATGGATTATGGAGTGCAATTTCAACATCATGATGTTCATATCCACTTTCTTCAAGTGCACGTCTTCATTTTTCTTCTTCTTCTTTGTCCATGGTATTGCTATTATGAATAGGTGTTTCATAACATTTTTCAATATTTTCATTTGCAATATCATGGTGAATTTCATTCTTATCTAACATTTCATTATAATCAAAATTAACATCTTCAATTTGCATGTCATTAGATGGTAAAGAAGAAGATTTACCTTGATGAGCATCCACCAAACCCACTCTTCCAATCCTCTTCCTTTCCCTATCTTTTTCCCTAATTGCTTCAATTTCCTCCAATGTAACTTTCTTCCTCCTTTTTGCTTTACGACAACCGTTGCTCCCCATTAGGGGAACAAAAATATCACCCTTATGATTGTAACAAGAAAATTGTCTCCAAAAGTGCATAAAAATATTCCTCTCACTGTCATAGCTAGAAATCATGAGTATTTTGATAGCAGAGGGTCTCTAGTTATGGATGTCGGGCCCAACAATATTCCTTTTGTCTTTTTTCTGCATTTACAAAATGGATATCCATTTTGGAAATGGATATCCGTTTCTTAAATCCCAATTCTTTGACAATAGACACTCTGCAATGTCCATATCGCTACTACAAAATAGATATCTATTTTATTATGTACATTTGGATTCTAGACTAGGGATTCATTTTATTATTCTATAAACTTGTGAATTACCATCTAATATGAATGTTTACACACTAATCCACCTAGGTATCAACTTAATAAAGCTCTAAATATAAGCCATTATTTGATTTGAGTAATCTTACTTTGGACACATTTGTGAAGACTCCTAAAGAGCCTGGATATACAATTGTAAAGATGATATAGCCTCCATATAAGCATAAAGATGATATATAATTTTAGTTTGTTGAAGGCCATGTAAATCAGTCATTGATGAGGACTCTGCTACACCTAAAGTTGAGTCCTTTGTTTGGAACTTTGAAGCATGCAAAGAGGCAAGTGACTTATAATGCTTAAGTAAACACAAGTCTCAACATGATGTAGTTCAACTTGATGACATGTCTAAATATGACACATTTTAGTTTGTATTACATGAGGACTTCCTTATTCATGCATATCAAATTTATAATCAGGTATATTTTTCTGAAGTGTTTGAGTTTGAGGCTTTCAATTTTTGTATTGACTCACTTAAAGATGCTAGCAGCCATGTGAACATGATTAATATGGGATCCAAGAGTTGTCCTTTTCCCATGCATTTGGAGTGGATTGTTGGCCCTTATGATTGTTTAAATCATGTTGGCCTAGCATTTGAATAGTTGCTTCGTGACATGGATGGGAATGTATAATGTATAGACTTTATCACACTTTAAGGTTTTCCCATTATATGCTAAAATGTTATGACTATCCACTTATTCTATTTTAGGCTATCATCAAATGAGGAGCTTCTAAAGGCAAAAATGTTGTCCCAAAAGAAGGCTCAATGTTATTCGTAAAGACATTAGATTGTTAAAATACAAATTAAAGGGTAGATATTCCTTGGGCTATTTTAGTATAGAGAAGAAAATTTGCAATATATGACTATCCTAGGAATTAGAGTGGTTGATCATAGGATATTCATGGCATTTTGATATTAATGGATGGATTGATGGATGTTTAGGGAGTTTAAGTTTAAATGTAATGTATGAGAATTCTTATTTATGAAGGATCTAATAGGTCTTATGTCTTATTTGTAGGCCATTCAAGAAAGAAATGAAAATATACCAAGGACTATCATAACACCTATTACAATTAGGTGCATCAAAGGATTGTCATCCAGGACCTTACCAATATGGGAAGTTATCAAAACCATATCATGTTTAAAATTAAAGGCTTTATCACCTCTTTGTCCCTATAGGCCTATTAGAACAATAGGTCACATTTTATTCATATACTGGGGTTGAGAATAAACACTAAGCATTTGTAGTTATGGCAAGTGTAAATGGAAATAGATTACAACTTTAGACAATCTATCCTCTCCTAGATTGCACTGACTGAGTGGAAATTAAAAATTCCCTATCAATGTCCTTTATATATTGAAGGTATGGGTGAGAAAGGTAAACTTTGTATGTTGTAGACAAGGCCTCAAATGTAAAATATATTATGATAATAACGATAAGGACTGTTAGGCATGAATGCTATCACTATTATAGATTGTCAAACCAACCATAGGCTACCATGATAGTACACTGCTGACTATCATACCTTTAGGCATGGTGCCATGAACCTTATGAGTAGAATGCATTGATATTTGTGAGAAATGTATTGCTTATGTTAAGAATAACTATTTATATTATTTGAACATCATCAAAAGGTGGACTACAAATATGACTTTGTCAAAGGAAAACTTTAGTGGCAAAAATCTAACTATGAACTATTGTGCCATCCAAGCACAATCATGACCAACATCAAGGGATAGTCAAGGCATGGGTGTCTTAAGAAACACAATTGAAATTGTCCATGGATATTTGAAGTAATTTGCAATATTCATGATCAAGAATCAACTCTGACTATCTCAATAGTGGTAAATTTGGCTTCAAGACAATAAAAAATTAGGGATTCATTATCACCAAGTAATAAAGAAGAGTAACTATAAGTGTCGACCTTCAATTTCATTATACAAGAGGATGAAGAAGGGGCCATAGTATTTTCATACCATAATATAACATACAAAAGGAAAATCATGAAGTTAAAACATGTGCAAAGGGTATCTATGTTAAAGAGGAGACTTGTGAATGGACGATGACTATCACTATCAAAATAAGATATAGTCTCACTAAGGATAGTTAGGTGATTTGTGTATTGTCATGACTACAAGGCACGAGAATCTTGTGTATGAAGAGGAAAGAAATATAAATAAAAGAAGATTGAAGGATTGTCATGCTAAAAGGATAATCAATAGTACAAAGATTCATATTTCAAGGCTATCCTTAATCCCTTTTGCATGGTCCTAATGTTGGTTTGATTTGCATGGAGTGAGATGACACTATTAGGATTAATTTAAAAGGTTAAAGGGTTTGGTACCAAATTTGGTCACAAGTGTAAAAATTGCAATAAGCTTGAGAATATTGTTCACTAAACCTAGAACTATCACCAAGCAACATCCTATTCATAAGATGTGATCAACAAACATGTAACAAAAATGGATATCAACCTTCTTGGTTATGCGTGCTTGATAAGAGACCATACTTTTCACAAGGAGCCACCAATTTTTAACTAAATATTTCCATTAGAAACGGATAAAAAAATGTTCCCCCAAATGAGGAAACTAGATTGTTAATTAGAATTCTATGTGTAATGTGATATGAAACAATAGATACACCTATAAATGACCAACTAACTTTAACTTCTTGTATTATTGCCTCGATGTTTCAAATATGTTGCTTCTCTTCATCCAAAACCAATGGTACAAAATTTTTCATAGATCAAGGAAATGGATATCTGTTTCCAAAACGGATATCCGTTTTGAGTTGCTTTTACCGAAGCAAAACAGATATCCGTCTTGCTTTGGTTTCCAAAACAGATATCCGTTTTGAGTTGCTTTTACCAAAGCAAAATGGATATCCATCTTGCTTTGGTACAAAGTGTTGGTTTTTCTTCTGAATCAGCATTAGGGTTTGCCACTTCTAATGCACAGGCAGATTCAGCCAACTGAATACAGGAGGTTGCATGAGCTCCTCCCCTTCACTTCTGGTTCTGCCGCACCAAGGGGGGTATCCCTATAACTCAAGATGTAACCTTGACTGGCTCAAAGATAGAAAGATCTAACTTGACAACAACAGGCAGAATACTCTCATGTATGGACCAAGATCTGTATGATAGATCACAAGGTTGGCAACATTCTTGGACATGATGTCTGGTTGGGTATGAGAGCATGCAGGGGTTCCTACTACTAATCCTACAACTAACAGATGGAAGGAAGAGATGGTTTAGTTTGAATTTTGGATGCAAAGCTGGACATGGTGTATAACCTCAACACAGAGCTAGACTGGTGCCTATCCAGGGCTTGGAGTCGGTAGACATACACCTGTGAATGATCAGCATGAATAGCTAAAACTGGATTTCAGGGGGATACACATGATATCTGCCTTACAGATATCTCCCAATAAAGAGTGTTAAGCTGTCTCTACTTATGGCATCCCTATTGCAGTAAGAAAGATACATGCAAAATTGGAGACAGAATCAGCATAACACATGCAAACATAGCATTATTCATATGAGATTAACCATGAAATCAGTGGATTCATGCCAAATCGTACAACAGGAGATACATAAACTCACAAGTTTTGCTGCACAGAGCAACCAAAACCAGTTGTATCTTATTACAGAGCCAAAATGTCCAGTTTTCAACAACCAAAAATGAGTAACACTTCCTGCTTATAACAGCCAGGTAGTGTACCATAGCAATTAATTACATGGTTGACCAAAAATCTCGCCAGATACACAGTATCAGAAAAATGGCGCTCAACGCATTACCAGATTGGCGCTCAAACATGAATGCAGTAGGTAGGGGAGGAGACAGGAAGAAACCTCGAGCCCTGCGCCACTGTCCGTTGATGTACACCTTCAATCGGATACCAGATCCGTCCATACCTCTGCAACCTTCGCCATTAATGGCGCACCAACCCGCGGCCTTGGGAAAAACATCAATTGTGCATCGCAACCATTTCCCGCCAAGATTCATCGTCATGATATTTGAAAATATGCAGGGTCGAATTATCCCACATGCACCCCGCAGCAACCTCCTCATCACCTTATATACTAGGTCACGAGCATATATGATGTCGGTGCTTTTGCTCCCGATGACACTAGTATAAACCTTCATCATCATCCTCCAGCAGCATGATATCCTGTCGCTTGAAATATCACCCTGACGTCAGCATCATATCGCAATATCACCTGCATGATAAACGCCTTCATCGGCACAACCTGGTCCATCGAAGGAAGATCTTCCTGCTTAGCCGATACCAAATGTCTGGCCGACGAACATCCTGATGACGTCACCGTCATATCCTGCTGACATCATCAGCATATCTGCCTACTTCGCACCTCCTCATATCCGGATGACGTCATCGTCATATTCGCAACATTGGGGGATCTTCATAAGATGAGTAATGTTAGAAATATGACCCCCTGGACCTTGATGACGTCATCATCACATGTCGGCATCAGGATGATATTCAGAAGATAACTGGATATTTGGAAATATCATCCTGATGCACTAATATCATGCTGCACTGTAGCTCCGCTATAAGATCAGGGTGATAGATGAATATGATGATGCTTGAAAAGATCACCCCCCACTAGATAATGCACGAAGCCGGCAGGCGGATATCTCCCCTAGGAAATATCATGATGCAGAGAAGCGGAAAACTGGATATCACCCTGACGTAAGAATGACGTCAGCATCATCAGGGTGATAAAACAACGAACATGAAGTGATACAATGTCATCAGGATGATATTGACTAAGATCATCCTGACGTTCAAATATGATGACCCCGGTGAATATCGGGTCATACTTAGAACTCTTCAGCAACATCATCAGGATGATCTTAACCAAGATCACCCGATGTTAAAAATATCACCCCGGCGAAATATCATGCAGGTAGAAAATATGATGACCCTCGCAAGCAACACGGTGATAACTGGAAATATGATGATGATGATGACGACCCTTAGAAAAAATAGGTCAGGTCGAACAACTCAGAAAATAACCTCCTCAGAAGATCGGGGTAACATCATCATCATAAAAGGGCAGGGTGATAATTGGGAGATCACCGGATAACAGAAAAATCACCCTCCGCAAGAAAACTAAGGCACATTGCAGCTCATCAGCAGGATCGGGATGATATCCAAACATCACCCGATATTGAAACATGATGATCCTGATGAAAAACAAGCCGACGGAAAACATGATGATGCTGACCATCATCGAAGACAATATGATGATGATGACTTCCTCCTCGAAGAAAATATGATGATGCAGCTGAAAAATGCTGAGGAGGTCCAACACTTAGAACATCTTTTGGATATTTAGGGAAGGTGCCTGCATGAAAATTGCTCAAAAACTGTTAGTCAATTCAGGCACCAACAGTGGCTCTGTCTGGGGACGTGCAGGTGCAAGACTGCAGCGAGAACCCCAGATCTCTGGGATGCAGACCAGTCCCTTATCCATTGGGCAGAGTCAAATACTGCACTGACCTGCATCACGAAACACACTTGATGGCCCAAGGCCACCAAGAAAAGAAAAAACATGTATCTCCCTTTGTCAAACACTTTGTTTTCATCTGCATACATTGGGTCAAGTTTGGAGATACTACAGAGATCCACCCACAAACAAATCTTGTCATCTGCATATTCAACCCTCTGATTTGGCTTGTCATTATCACCCCTGTGCAGATAACCTTCAACATCATGTGACATGTGGGTACAGAATGTATCAGGCAATGCATACTCAAATGATATAGAACACAGGTTATCATCTGTATCATCATCATGCATTGCAACATGATCTCCTAGCTGGACTGCAAATAAGAAACACTCAGAGTCCACCACACAACTAGGAAGATCAGGGCTCATTGTATTATATGCTAGCACATCAAAAGAAAAGCTTTCAAAATCACAATTGTGCACATCATGTACACAACAATCAGCAGCACCAGGCTGGAAAAGATCAGGCTCTGGCACCTCTTTACAATCAGGCACATTTTCACAGTAACTTACCTGATGTATGTTGTTTCCTCTTTCATCAGGATGAGAAACAGAATCCAAGCCAAAAATAGTGTCTAGATCTTCACCATACTCAGACAGATCCTCATCGCCATATGTGTCATAAATGGGTGACCCAAGTGCATCAGTTTCATCATAGTATGCCATTTGTTCATGGGCAGCAGAGCATGCATCTTCATCACCAATGGATTCCCTCTGTGAAGGAGTATCAGCCTGTGTGTCATAAGCAAAACAGCCATCAAATGAAAAACAATCATGCTCTGAACCAGTACTTTTTTCAATCTCTGACTGCTCTTCATGATCTCCATGTGTTTGAAAGGTAGGCAATGGGTCACACATAGGACTGCTTCTCTGTTTGCTTATATCTTCTCTGTCTTGAGTACAATACTCACAATTGTCTCCACAGGTCCATTCCAAAAATTGCTCATTGCTGTCCACAACCTCGTTATTGTTTTCATGGTCAGATGCCTCATCATTGCAATGGGAATCCTCATTAGCCCTTTCACTGGCATCCTCAACATTCATCTTTTCATCTTCACATGATGCCTTAATTATTTGGTCATTTGCAGCTTCATAACCATTTCTCACACCAAGGCCTGGGGACAGGGATTTCAGCAGGTGCACATTTCTAATTTTTTCTATTTTTTCTACGAACTTGTATGCCATCTGCATACTTGTCACCTTGAAATCCCTCAGTAATGCACTAGAGCCCTCCTCAAAAGCCTCAAAGAATATGCCAACACAGGCTGAACTGTCAGGTCTGAAGACTTCTGGGATCTGTGAAAGGGCTACTGCAAACCTATGACTGAAATCAACACATGGCTCTTCATCTTGTTTTCTAATTCTCATCAATTCTGCAACAAGATCAGCCGGTTCTTTTGCGAATTCTTCCTTGAAACAGTCAGCAAGCTCATCCGAACAGGCAAAGGATTTCTTTGGAAAGCTCAAATACCAGTCTTTTGCTTTTGCATCAAAGGACCTAACAAAAAACCTCATCCACATATCCTCATCTCTGAATGAATATTTTCCCATAAAACTGTGAAAATTTTGGATATGTGCATTCCCATCACATACATTGTGACCACTAAATCTAGGCATCTGACAGTATATCCTAGCAGGCATAGTTTCTACTTTATAATCCACCCATGACAAATCCAGTTGGTCATACAAAGGATCAAAAGGGCTGAGAAGAGGTTTAGCGTTCTGACTGGCAAACACAACAGGGTTACTGCTTTTTAACTGGGCCTGCTCAGCCTCTAAGAATATCAACCTATTTCTTATCTCTTCTATTCTTTTATTCGACATTTCACCCCTGAGTATGGGATAATTCATACTTGGATTCATAAAAATCTTACTCTTAGACATCCTTTGTCTGTCTAAGACCTAAGGCTTCCCCTGACATCTAACTTATGCAGCAAAACAGCAAATATAAAGGGGAAGGAACAAGGTACCTTTTCTCATACAGATGCAGAAAAATGAACAACACATTTTTGTCACATCACATACATCCATCTTTCATGTGCATTCAGATCTTTTGCAGAGTCGCCACCTCTCCAGAGAGGACACAATTTTCAATAGCTGAAAGCTACTTTTCCAGGTTCATTCCACCAGCAGAGCATCATTTTGTTGGTGACTCGGATGGGTCACAGATATAAGCCTTTCTCAAATTTCTTCCCCAACGGAGTCGCCATTTTGTTGGTTTTTCTTCTGAATCAGCATTAGGGTTTGCCACTTCTAATGCACAGGCAGATTCAGCCAACTGAATACAGGAGGTTGTGTGAGCTCCTCCCCTTCACTTCTGGTTCTGCCGCACCAAGGGGGTATCCCTATAACTCAAGATGTAACCTTGACTGGCTCAAAGATAGAAAGATCTAACTTGACAACAACAGGCAGAATACTCTCATGTATGGACCAAGATCTGTATGATAGATCACAAGGTTGGCAACATTCTTGGACATGATGTCTGGTTGGGTATGAGAGCATGCAGGGGTTCCTACTACTAATCCTACAACTAACAGATGGAAGGAAGAGATGGTTTAGTTTGAATTTTGGATGCAAAGCTGGACATGGTGTATAACCTCAACACAGAGCTAGACTGGTGCCTATCCAGGGCTTGGAGTCGGTAGACATACACCTGTGAATGATCAGCATGAATAGCTAAAATTGGATTTCAGGGGGATACACATGATATCTGCCTTACAGATATCTCCCAATAAAGAGTGTTAAGCTGTCTCTACTTATGGCATCCCTATTGCAGTAAGAAAGATACATGCAAAACTGGAGACAGAATCAGCATAACACATGCAAACACAGCATTATTCATATGAGATTAACCATGAAATCAGTGGATTCATGCCAAATCGTACAACAGGAGATACATAAACTCACAAGTTTTGCTGCACAGAGCAACCAAAACCAGTTGTATCTTATTACAGAGCCAAAATGTCCAGTTTTCAACAACCAAAAATGAGTAACACTTCTTGCTTATAACAGCCAGGTAGTGTACCACAGCAATTAATTACATGGTTGACCAAAAATCCTGCCAGATACACAGTATCAGAAAAATGGCGCTCAACGCATTACCAGATTGACGCTCAATCATGAATGCAGTAGGTAGGGGAGGAGACAGGAAGAAACCTCGAGCCCTGCGCCACTGTCCGTTGATGTACACCTTCAATCGGATACCAGATCCGTCCATACCTCTGCAACCTTCGCCATTAATGGCGCACCAACCCGCGGCCTTGGGAAAAACATCAATTGTGCATCGCAACCATTTCCCGCCAAGATTCATCATCATGATATTTGAAAATATGCAGGGTCGAATTATCCCACATGCACCCCGCAGCAACCTCCTCATCACCTTATATACTAGGTCGCGAGCATATATGATGTCGGTGCTTTTGCTCCCGATGACACTAGTATAAACCTTCATCATCATCCTCCAGCAGCATGATATCCTGTCGCTTGAAATATCACCCTGACGTCAGCATCATATCGCAATATCACCTGCATGATAAACGCCTTCATCGGCACAACCTGGTCCATCGAAGGAAGATCTTCCTGCTTAGCTGATACCAAATGTCTGGCCGACGAACATCCTGATGACGTCACCGTCATATCCTGCTGACGTCATCAGCATATCTGCCTACTTCGCACCTCCTCATATCCAGATGACGTCATCGTCATATTCGCAACATTGGGGGATCTTCATAAGATGAGTAATGTTAGAAATATGACCCCCTGGACCTTGATGACGTCATCATCACATGTCGGCATCAGGATGATATTCGGAAGATAACCGGATATTTGGAAATATCATCCTGATGCACTAATATCATGCTACACTGTAGCTCCGCTATAAGATCAGGGCGATAGATGAATATGATGATGCTTGAAAAGATCACCCCCCACTAGATAATGCACGAAGCCGGCAGGCGGATATCTCCCCTAGGAAATATCATGATGCAGAGAAGCGGAAAACTGGATATCACCCTGACGTAAGAATGACGTCAGCATCATCAGGGTGATAAAACAATGAACATGAAGTGATACAATGTCATCAGGATGATATTGACTAAGATCATCCTGACGTTCAAATATGATGACCCCGGTGAATATCGGGTCATACTTAGAACTCTTCAGCAACATCATCAGGATGATCTTAACCAAGATCACCCGATGTTAAAAATATCACCCCGGCGAAATATCATGCAGGCAGAAAATATGATGACCCTCGCAAGCAACACGGCGATAACTGGAAATATGATGATGATGATGATGACGACCCTTAGAAAAAATAGGTCAGGTCGAACAACTCAGAAAATAACCTCCTCAGAAGATCGGGGTAACATCATCATCATAAAAGGGCAGGGTGATAATTGGGAGATCACCGGATAACTGAAAAATCACCCTCCGCAAGAAAACTAAGGCACATTGCAGCTCATCAGCAGGATCGGGATGATATCCAAACATCACCCGATATTGAAACATGATGATCCTGATGAAAAACAAGCCGACGGAAAACATGATGATGCTGACCATCATCGAAGACAATATGATGATGATGACTTCCTCCTCGAAGAAAATATGATGATGCAGCTGAAAAATGCTGAGGAGGTCCAACACTTAGAACATCTTTTGGATATTTAGGGAAGGTGCCTGCATGAAAATTGCTCAAAAACTGTCAGTCAATTCAGGCACCAACAGTGGCTCTGTCTGGGGACGTGCAGGTGCAAGACTGCAGCGAGAACCCCAGATCTCTGGGATGCAGACCAGTCCCTTATCCATTGGGCAGAGTCAAATATTGCACCGACCTGCATCACGAAACACACTTGATGGCCCAAGGCCACCAAGAAAAGAAAAAACATGTATCTCCCTTTGTCAAACACTTTGTTTTCATCTGCATACACTGTGTCAAGTTTGGAGATACTATAGAGATCCACCCACAAACAAATCTTGTCATCTGCATATTCAACCCTCTGATTTGGCTTGTCATTATCACCCCTGTGCAGATAACCTTCAACATCATGTGACATGTGGGTGCAGAATGTATCAGGCAATGCATACTCAAATGATATAGAACACAGGTTAGCATCTGTATCATCATCATGCATTGCAACATGATCTCCTAGCTAGACTGCAAATAGGAAACACTCAGAGTCCACCACACAACTAGGAAGATCAGGGCTCATTGTATTATATGCTAGCACATCAAAAGAAAAGCTTTCAAAATCACAATTGTGCACATCATGTACACAACAATCAGCAGCACCAGGCTGGAAAAGATCAGGCTCTGGCACCTCTTTACAATCAGGCACATTTTCACAGTAACTTACCTGATGTATGTTGTTTCCTCTTTCATCAGGATGAGAAACAGAATCCAAGCCAAAAATAGTGTCTAGATCTTCACCATACTCAGACAGATCCTCATCGCCATATGTGTCATAAATGGGTGACCCAAGTGCATCAGTTTCATCATAGTATGCCATTTGCTCATGGGCAGCAGAGCATGCATCTTCATCACCAATGGATTCCCTCTGTGAAGGAGTATCAGCCTGTGTGTCATAAGCAAAACAGCCATCAAATGAAAAATAATCATGCTCTGAACCAGCACTTTTTTCAATCTCTGACTGCTCTTCACGATCTCCATGTGTTTGAAAGGTAGGCAATGGGTCACACATAGGACTGCTTCTCTGTTTGCTTATATCTTCTCTGTCTTGAGTACAATACTCACAATTGTCTCCACAGGTCTATTCCAAAAATTGCTCATTGCTGTCCACAACCTCGTTATTGTTTTCATGGTCAGATGCCTCATCATTGCAATGGGAATCCTCATTAGCCCTTTCATTGGCATCCTCAACATTCATCTTTTCATCTTCACATGATGCCTTAATTATTTGGTCATTTGCAGCTTCATAACCATTTCTCACACCAAGGCCTGGGGACAGGGATTTTAGCAGGTGCACATTTCTAATTTTGTCTATTTTTTCTACGAACTTGTATGCCATCTGCATACTTGTCACCTTGAAATCCCTCAGTAATGCACTAGAGCCCTCCTCAAAAGCCTCAAAGAATATGCCAACACAGGCTGAACTGTCAGGTCTGAAGACTTCTGAGATCTGTGAAAGGGCTACTGCAAACCTATGACTGAAATCAACACATGGCTCTTCATCTTGTTTTCTAATTCTCATCAATTCTGCAACAAGATCAGCCGGTTCTTTTGTGAATTCTTCCTTGAAACAGTCAGCAAGCTCATCCCAACAAGCAAAGGATTTCTTTGGAAAGCTCAAATACTAGTCTTTTGCTTTTGCATCAAAGGACCTAACAAAAAACCTCATCCACATATCCTCATCTCTGAATGAATATTTTCCCATAAAACTGTGAAAATTTTGGATATGTGCATTCCCATCACATACATTGTGACCACTAAATCTAGGCATCTGACAGTATATCCTAGCAGGCATAGTTTCTACTTTATAATCCACCCATGACAAATCCAGTTGGTCATACAAAGGATCAAAAGGGCTGAGAAGAGGTTTAGCGTTCTGACTGGCAGACACAACAGGGTTACTGCTTTTTAACTGGGCCTGCTCAGCCTCTAAGAATATCAACCTATTTCTTATCTCTTCTATTCTTTTATTCGACATTTCACCCCTGAGTATGGGATAATTCATACTTGGATTCATAAAAATCTTACTCTTAGACATCCTTTGTCTGTCTAAGACCTAAGGCTTCCCCTGACATCTAACTTATGCAGCAAAACAGCAAATATAAAGGGGAAGGAACAAGGTACCTTTTCTCATACAGATGCAGAAAAATGAACAACACATTTTTGTCACATCACATACATCCATCTTTCATGTGCATTCAGATCTTTTGCAGAGTCGCCACCTCTCCAGAGAGGACACAATTTTCAATAGCTGAAAGCTACTTTTCCAGGTTCATTCCACCAGCAGAGCATCATTTTGTTGGTGACTCGGATGGGTCACAGATATAAGCCTTTCTCAAATTTCTTCCCCAACGGAGTCGCCATTTTGTTGGTTTTTCTTCTGAATCAGCATTAGGGTTTGCCACTTCTAATGCACAGGCAGATTCAGCCAACTGAATACAGGAGGTTGCGTGAGCTCCTCCCCTTCACTTCTGGTTCTGCCGCACCAAGGGGGGTATCCCTATAACTCAAGATGTAACCTTGACTGGCTCAAAGATAGAAAGATCTAACTTGACAACAACAGGCAGAATACTCTCATGTATGGACCAAGATCTGTATGATAGATCACAAGGTTGGCAACATTCTTGGACATGATGTCTGGTTGGGTATGAGAGCATGCAGGGGTTCCTACTACTAATCCTACAACTAACAGATGGAAGGAAGAGATGGTTTAGTTTGAATTTTGGATGCAAAGCTGGACATGGTGTATAACCTCAACACAGAGCTAGACTGGTGCCTATCCAGGGCTTGGAGTCGGTAGACATACACCTGTGAATGATCAGCATGAATAGCTAAAACTGGATTTCAGGGGGATACACATGATATCTGCCTTACAGATATCTCCCAATAAAGAGTGTTAAGCTGTCTCTACTTATGGCATCCCTATTGCAGTAAGAAAGATACATGCAAAACTGGAGACAGAATCAGCATAACACATGCAAACACAACATTATTCATATGAGATTAACCATGAAATCAGTGGATTCATGCCAAATCGTACAACAGGAGATACATAAACTCACAAGTTTTGCTGCACAGAGCAACCAAAACCAGTTGTATCTTATTACAGAGCCAAAATGTCCAGTTTTCAACAACCAAAAATGAGTAACACTTCTTGCTTATAACAGCCAGGTAGTGTACCACAGCAATTAATTACATGGTTGACCAAAAATCCTGCCAGATACACAGTATCAGAAAAATGGCGCTCAACGCATTACCAGATTGCTCAAACATGAATGCAGTAGGTAGGGGAGGAGACAGGAAGAAACCTCGAGCCCTGCGCCACTGTCCATTGATGTACACCTTCAATCGAATACCAGATCCGTCCATACCTCTGCAACCTTCGCCATTAATGGCGCACCAACCCGCGGCCTTGGGAAAAACATCAATTGTGCATCGCAACCATTTCCCGCCAAGATTCATCATCATGATATTTGAAAATATGCAGGGTCGAATTATCCCACATGCACCCCGCAGCAACCTCCTCATCACCTTATATACTAGGTCGCGAGCATATATGATGTCGGTGCTTTTGCTCCCGATGACACTAGTATAAACCTTCATCATCATCCTCCAGCAGCATGATATCCTGTCGCTTGAAATATCACCCTGACGTCAGCATCATATCGCAATATCACCTGCATGATAAATGCCTTCATCGGCACAACCTGGTCCATCGAAGGAAGATCTTCCTGCTTAGCCGATACCAAATGTCTGGCCGACGAACATCCTGATGACGTCACCGTCATATCCTGCTGACGTCATCAGCATATCTGCCTACTTCGCACCTCCTCATATCCGGATGACGTCATCGTTATATTCGCAACATTGGGGGATCTTCATAAGATGAGTAATGTTAGAAATATGACCGCCTGGACGTTGATGACGTCATCATCACATGTCGGCATCAGGATGATATTCGGAAGATAACCGGATATTTGGAAATATCATCCTGATGCACTAATATCATGCTGCACTGTAGCTCCGCTATAAGATCATGGCGATAGATGAATATGATGATGCTTGAAAAGATCACCCCCCACTAGATAATGCACGAAGCCGGCAGGCGGATATCTCCCCTAGGAAATATCATGATGCAGAGAAGCGGAAAACCGGATATCACCCTGACGTAAGAATGACGTCAGCATCATCAGGGTGATAAAACAACGAACATGAATTGATACAATGTCATCAGGATGATATTGACTAAGATCATCCTGACGTTCAAATATGATGACCCCGGTGAATATCGGGTCATACTTAGAACTCTTCAGCAACATCATCAGGATGATCTTAACCAAGATCACCCGATGTTAAAAATATCACCCCGGCGAAATATCATGCAGGCAGAAAATATGATGACCCTCGCAAGCAACACGGCGATAACTGGAAATATGATGATGATGATGATGACGACCCTTAGAAAAAATAGGTCAGGTCGAACAACTCAGAAAATAACCTCCTCAGAAGATCGGGGTAACATCATCATCATAAAAGGGCAGGGTGATAATTGGGAGATCACTGGATAACTGAAAAATCACCCTCCGCAAGAAAACTAAGGCACATTGCAGCTCATCAGCAGGATCGGGATGATATCCAAACATCACCCGATATTGAAACATGATGATCCTGATGAAAAACAAGCCGACGGAAAACATGATGATGCTGACCATCATCGAAGACAATATGATGATGATGACTTCCTCCTCGAAGAAAATATGATGATGCAGCTGAAAAATGCTGAGGAGGTCCAACACTTAGAACATCTTTTGGATATTTAGGGAAGGTGCCTGCATGAAAATTGCTCAAAAACTGTCAGTCAATTCAGGCACCAACACAAAGCAAGACGGATATCCGTTTTGGTTGTTGACTTTTCTGGATTCTAATGTGTTTTCATGTTTTAGTCTCTTCTTCGAACTTCACCCTTCGTGCTGATGACTTTTTTTATGCAAAATTTATAAAATGAAAAGGGTTTATAGAAAAAAATGTTAACTTTCTAAAAATATAAGATTTGTTTGGTTATCATTTTATTAAATAATTATTAATAATTTTCTATATACCATGTCTCTAAAATCTTGATGGACACACTAATTGAAAAGTATCCATAACTTTCAAACCGTTTCACCTTTTTGAGATCTGAAACCTATGTCACAATCTATGCTTTTCTGGCTATAGGTTAAAAAAAAAATTGAATTTCAATTTTTTTTATCGAGTTAGGTTGGCTGGAAAATTACTTTTTAGTTTTTAAAAAAAGTCACAGTAAAAAAATCATAACTAATTATTTTATTGGAAAAAAATTTTAAATAAATATGTGTCACATCCGAACATGAGTCCTCTACTTATTTGGAAAGTTTAAAAAAAAAAAAAAAAATTTACTCATAGTTAGGTTGGCTGGACAGACACCCACTTTTTTTTTTCTGAAAAATTTAAAAGCTGTTCATTGAAATATTCAAGTTTCACTAAGTAAATTTAGTTTTTAAAAACAAAAAAAATAGTAGCCTATAAACTAGATTCAATTCTCTACAAATTTTGTTCTTACATATTTTTCAAATTGTGTAGATAATCCATTCAAATTTTCACATGAACTTGATAAAGTCTAATTTTTTGTATTTTCATTGCCACTTAGAGGTATAGTTTGGCCCATCGTGATCCTGTACATACCCTATGGGTGATTTATGAATAATAATAGGAATAATAAATACAAGGATTTACAAGGTTGATGGCACCTTAATCCTAACATTCTCCCACTTGACATCATACATTGGAAATATCCATAGGAAAACCATAAAACAATCAGGCACTAGAAACAAGGCCGATGGCCTTTCTACACCAAATAAACTTTTCTATGCTCATAGGCTTGATCAATGAATCTACAACATTCTATTGAGTGTCTACATTCTTTAGCTAAATATGTCCATTTGTAACCATTTCTCAAACAAAATAATACTGAACATCAACATGCTTAGTTGGAGCATGATACATAGGATTCTTGGCCAAACAAATATAGCACTCTGGCTATCACAAGCAATCTAAATGACCCTACAATCAAATCCAATACCTGTACACAATTTCCTCAACCAAACTACCTCCTTAGAGACATGGGTAGATACCATATACTCTGCTTCGGTGGTGGACAAAGCAACTGTGGGTTGCCACTTTTTTATCCAACTCACTACTCCTCCAAACAAAGTAAATAGATAGTCACTAGTGGACCTTCAACTATCCAAGTCACTTGCCCAATCTGCATCAACAAATCCCTGTATGTCCAAAGTTTTCTCAGCACCATCAGTACTAGAATAAACCAAATAGTAATAAGGAGTACCTGCTAGTTATCTAAACACCCTCTTCGCATAATTCCAATGTTGTCTACTAGGGTTAGACATAAACTTGCTCAAAACTCTCACTGCTTGGGCAATATTTGGCCTACTACAAACCATTGCATACATTAAACTCCCTATTGCACTAGCATATGGCACATTTGACATATCCTCTAAATCATCATCATTCGTGGGACACATATCTAATTCTATCTTAGTACCAATGGGCAAAGGAACTCTTACTGGGCTACAATCCTACATGCTAATTCTCTACAAAATAGTATTAACATACTTACTCTGTGATAACCAAAGCTTTCTATTACCTTTATCCCTTTTGATCTTAATCCCCAAAATATACTTGGCTACTCCAAGATCCTCTGTTTCAAATGCACCTGAAAGTTGGGCTTTCAACTAACTGATCATACCCTTAGTATTACTGAAAAATAACATGTCATCAACATACAATACAATGATCAAAATAAAATCATCAATACAATGAATGTAAACACAAAGATCCTCCTCACTTCTAACAAAACCTAATTTCAAAACAAATAAATCAAGATTTTGGTACCACATTATGAGGGACTATTTCAAACCATAAAGAGACCTCTTTAATCTGCAATCCCAATGTTCTTTCCCTTTTACCTTAAATCTTGTAGGCCAAGTTGCATTTAAATTTCTTCCTCAAGATCTCGATGCAAGAACACAGTCTTAGCAGCTATTTTCTCTATTTCCCAATTAAAAGCTGCAATAATGGATAAGACAAATCTAATAGAAGTTAATTTAGAAACAAGAGAGAATATTTTACCAAAATCAACTCCCTCTCTCTAGGAGTAGCCCTTGGCTACTAGTCTAGCCTACTCCAATCTTCTTCTTGAGACACATTTGCAACATATGGCCTTTCTTCCTTTGGGAAAATGAACAAGATCCCAGGTGTTGTAAGAGTCTAAAGCCATCATCTCCTCTTGCATGGCTAACTACCAAGACTCACTATCATCTACATGAATAGCTTCCCTGTAGGATCTAGGCTCATCATTAGTACTCAATAAAGAAAATACACAATAGAAATCTGGTGGGCTATACCTATCAACTGGGTTTCATTGTCTTGTGGATCTTATCAAAGGTGGAGTACGAGACTCTTAAGTTTATTTTGCATGCTCATCTATACCAACTTCTTTTGTTACAATAGATTCTTCCTCATTAAAACTTTCTCTTGAGTCTTCTTCTGCTTCATCACCCCCAATCCATCATTTTGTTCTTCCTGAGGTGCATCCCCATGCTCTACTTCAAAATGCACTCTCTTCACCTTTTTCTTCTTTTTCCTTTGGCTGTTCAAGTTCTAAAATAACACTAAGTTCCCTGAAAATAACATCTCTAGAATATGTAATATTTTAGGTTAGTGGATTCCAAAGCTTATAACCTTTTACATTATCACCATATCCAATGAAATTACACTTCTCAAGTTTTAGATCCAACTTAGTTTGAATTTTTCTTTAGACACATGAACATAAGCCTCACAACCAAATACCCTTAAATGTGAAACATAAGGTTTTGTACATGTCCACATTTCATAAGGAGTTGAAACAAGAGCCTTACACAGAGATCTATTAACTAAGTAGTTTGTAGTACACACAACTTTTACCCAAAATCATTTATTCAACTATGATTCACTCAACATACTTTTGGCTCCTTCCATTATTGTCCTCAATTCATCCTTTCTGCCACTTCATTCTGTTGTGGAGTATATAGAGTAGTCGTATGTCTAACAATACCTACATGGTTACATAATTCATCAAATTTCTTAGAACAATATTCCCCTCCATTGTTAGATCTCAAAACCTTTATCTTATGATCTAATTACTTTTCAACTAAAGATTTAAATTCCTTAAACATAGTGAAAACTTCAGGTTTGTGATGCATAAAATAAATCCAAGTAAACCTTGAGACATCATCAATGAAGGAAACGAAATATCTAGATTTTCCAGTTGATTCAGCATCCACTGGACTAAACACATCTGAATGAATAAGATCTAATTTATCATTAGATTTATTACTTCTAGAAGGAAAAGGAGACCTATTCTGCTTTCCAAACACACGATGTTCACAAAATTTAAAACTCTCATCAGAATAGGATAAACTATCTAATAATTGTTTGTTTAAAATAGTCTTTACTCCAGACTGACTTATGTGTCCCAATCTATGGTGCCACAACATACATGTATTTTTAGTATTACCCTCAGATGCATAAAAGGCATTACAAATAGTAGTGGCTTCTAGATTAAACATAGTTCCCAATTTTGTTCCCTTCACTACCACCAAGTTTCCTCTCACCAATCTGCAACCATACTTATTAAATGTCACATGCATTCCCAAATCATTCAACTTTGAAACATAAATCAAATTTATAACCAATCCAAGAACATACAAAACACCAGGGAGGCTTTTAATTCTCCCATCACTAAAACACAACATTAACTTCCCTTGTCCAACAATAGGGTATGTAGAGTTGTCCCTGAGGTACACATTACCTCCATCAGACTCTTCATATGTGGAAAACCATTCTTTACATGGGGTCATGTGGTATGATCATCCTGATTCAACCAACCAATGCTCATGAGAAACAACATTACATGTAGAAAGTAAAACCTCACCACTTACATTTGAAGACTTACCAATAGTAGAATCCCATTGTTTCTTCAGGTTTCTACATTCATTTTTCACATGCTCTATCTTTCCATAGTTCCAACACTTGACTTTGTTCTTCTTTTTAGGAGTCTTAGAACAACCCTTAGACTTGTCTATAGACCCCTTCTAATCTCCTTTTGGTCCTCTTTCCTTAAACCTCCTCCTCACACTTAGAGCATCCCTTGAACTATCCAAAGTTTTCTTCCTCAATTCTTGTGACAATAGGACTGAAACAAGAGCATCCAACTTCAAATCTGTGAGGTTAGCAATGATAGCTAGAATAAGGTAAAGAACAGAAAAGCAATATACATTTATCTTCCTCATCCACATTAACATCTACAGATGCTAGTTGACTCAATAAAAAATTAAATGAATTCAAATGATCTGCAACTGAATCACCCTCTTTCATGTTCATGGAAAATAATTTATTCTTAAAATAAATCTTGTTTACCATACTCTTGGCTTGGTAGATCTAACCCAATCTCTTCCAGAGTTTGTAAGAAGTCTATTCTCTTGAGATATTCACTAAAATGGAATCTGCAAGGCATAGATAGATGGTTCCCCATGCCTTCTTATCAAGTCTTTCCCATTCATCTAGAGCAATATCATTGGGTTTCTTCTCCTTAGTTACAACCAATCACTGGTTTATTTACTCTAGCAAATCCTCCATTTTTAGCTTCCACAATTCGTACCATGTGCCATTGAACTTTTCAATTTCCAACTGAGAGGTAGAAACAACAGTGGATGCAACCATGATACCTACACAAGATCTGCAAAAAATAAAAACAACCAAATCTCCCACCCAAGAAGTAGAAATGGTCAGGCTCTGATACCAAAATATTTGAAATGAAGGTACAAACCACACAATGGAAATATGATTTCAATGTTATTTATGTCCTCTAAACAATGTAGAATCAATGGAGATTGAAATAGAAATAAAACCCACTACACAGAAATAATATGCATGAAGAACTAAACACATAATACAATATGAAATGTGGAGAAAACCCTTTCGGGTAAAAAACTCCACCAAGAAAATAGGCTTCAAGTTGTATTATCTTCAAATTTGAGATTACAATACTTGTACTTCCTATATTTCTTCAGTCCTTAATCTAACTTAACCTGAGTACCTGTAAACTATATTGCATATCATCTACTATGCACTGTTTATATAGAACAAGACAAACCTCCAAGATAGGCATCAAAGATTCCCCATCTTAGAAACTTCAACATGCAGCAATAAATGTTGTCATACATGCATCAGACACTTGTCAAAAGATTCCCATGCAACCTTGGGTACCTAAAACCAAGAATATCAACTTACAACATCTTATGACATGTCATAAGCTATCATAGATGTCATAGAGTCTTATGACAACTTACAGTTGTCATAAAATCTCTTACACCTTTTGACAACATCTATGACACATTTCATAACCCCAAAATAGATGATTCTTCCATGTGGGCTACCCAACCTTAGTTACATTGACTAACTACAATTACCATCAGTAAATTGTTGGCAACTTGTGTATGATATCTGAAGATGTTGTCATTGATGGCAACAAAGAAAAGGAACAAGGTTAGAACATAAGTTTTTGTCTAGTGGAAAAGACAGCCATTTTAATTAAGTGTTGGCAGTGCACAAGAGACAATGATAGAGTGGTAGTATAATGATTGGCATTGGTCCTGTTGATGTATAAAATTGCGTGGGTTTCAACACCAACATGGGAAGTTTCAAGAATGTGGGATTGACACTTGAAACAACCTCCGTATTTTAGGGAAGCTGGCTCTTCCTTTTTCAATAGGGTTTTGGAAAAGGGGCAGAAAAAAAAAGATTACAAATACAATGAAATCAAATTCTTAAGGTGATGCACTAGACTTATATATGTTTTATCAACTAGCACAATGATTAAACCCTTATGATTCAGCTATATCAAAGAGCAAATGAAGCATGATTAACATAGACAGATTATAGATAGATTTAAAACCAAAGGCTAAATTTAGAAGATTTATACAAAGACATAGAAAATATCACCAACAGCACATAACAGAGCTTCTTTCATTAATAAGTTTAGCAAAATACATGAGGCATAAAAACATGCACACATCTATTTGCTTTCTTCTTTGAAACAGCTATGAAGGCAAAATGATACAATCCAGTCATAGTAATATCTCTTTGTATTTCTCTATGTGTATATCTATATAGTTACAAAACTTCCCCTATTTATAGAGGCGAGATGGGGCTCAAAGACACTCCTAGCCACTAAGAATCCACAACTGTCTACAACTGAGCTGGGATTAAACGTGCACAGGATCTGTCTGAATCTACAATTGTATCCTCCTTGCGCACCCATTGGCTGAAAGGTACTAGAAATGTGGCTCTATGATTACCAGTTCCGTTAAGAGAAGTGGCTTCCTCCATAGGCTTCTAATGGCTCCAAAAATGCAACATGGCACATTTCGCTTCATCAAGCCTAGTTTCCCTTTGATATAAAGAGAACACATAACACTGTGACACTTGGCGCTTTCTACCTCTTTATCATGTTGATACGTGTGGCCACACTCGAGAGCCTAAAAAATGGGATAGATGGCATACTGGTGCACTTTCAAAAGCTTCTTTTGTTTCTCAACCTTCAATGACCCATGATAGTGACATGTGGCACACTCCGCTGTACTTAGAAACTTTAGGCATAATACCTCGAGCCCACCATATGATACCTTGACACTTCAAAGCTCATTTAAAGAAAGAAACATGCGGCTGCTTCCGCATATTGCAACAAAAGACACGTCGCATGCCTGTGTTCCTTTTAGATACTTTCTCAAAAGTTTCTCCATAAATTCCTGCAAGGGTGACACGTGGCATGCTTCGATAACAGATAGAAACTATACAAAAAAGAAACATAGTCAAAGATACGTGGCATATTTTTGTGGCACCTGGGAATTGTGAACCAAGAAGAAGACACATGGCACTATCCGCTACTCCTTATCACTATTCTTATTGCTTCTAACCACCTTACCACGTGGCAGCTCCGCACATCTTTTAGAAGCATCTTTTCTTTCAGGTTCTCAAAGCCCTGCCACACTGACACGTGGTGCTCTCCGCGCACATGCAAATTTTAAAACACAGACTAGAAATGAAACTAATAAAATGAAACTAATAGCCATGAACAAGTAATATGAAAATCTATACAAAATGTAGAGTTTTAACTCTACAGTTCTTGGCGACCAAATGGGACTTTGTGCTTGCATAGAAAAGGAACCCCGAAAACATATGAAAAGATTCAAAAAACAAAACTATATTACCAACACCCAGAGAATCACAGTTTCTGTAAGGCAACTTGATACACAGACCACTCTGAGTTTGACAAGCCTTGTTTCTTTTACAAATCTTGGAAAGCAAAATCTAGATTAATAATGTCCCTGTGAGAAAAGGACTGAAGAAACTACATCACTGCATGCAACTGGAACTTGAGCCAGGCCATGGGGAGGAGAACTGTTTCCACTTCTTGCACGCTCGACAAATCACTCAGAGTTTGAAAAATAGTTTGATCATCTTGTTTTGTCAGCAAGTGAGCCTTAATTTCATCAGTCATTAAGATTGTGCTATTATCTAGAAAGGGAGATGGAAGTCCAGCCGTACCAAAACTTCAATGTGTCCCTTCATGCCCTTGATGTCTTCCTTTACAATATTAAGAAGTGTCTTGCAATTCATAGCAACTTCATTACATCTTAGCACCTCATTTACCTTTTTCACTACAATCATTATGTCATCTACCCCTGCAGCTGACAAAGCTTCACCTATGGTATCATAAAGTTTCTGCAACAAAAGTTGAGAATCAGAGACTTTCAAAGAAATAGTAAACAAGGTTGCTTCCACTAAAGACTCTACACTCTAACACAATTGTTGAGCTTTTAATAAGAAACTGAGAATAGGATTACGTTGTAAAATCTTCTCAGAGATTCTTTGCCAGATAGATACATAAAGCTCTTTAACCATTGCCAAAACTCCTACATTTTGTGGCCTTTGACTCAGCTCAATAGTATGTTGCTTAGTCTTTTCTTGTTCTGCCATGAATTGGACTTGAGTAGCACTATTCTAATTTTGTTCCCTTAACAGGTTCTATTGCAACTGAGGTACCTCTTACATCTTATCTTGATATTTTTTTGCAACAATGGCTTTTTCTTGTTTTAATGCAACTGCAGTAGGTCTTGCCTGTGCTATTTCATTCTATAATGTTGCAACCTGAGATTGAGATGCCTGGTACAATTCCAAAGACACAGTTTTCTGCAAATCTTTATTCAAAGTGTCAATCTCCTTGTCCTTAGCCTTGATCTTTGCTGTAAGGCTATTATTTGTGGCTTTTACTTTTGCTAAGTCTTATTCTGATTTCTGCAGCTTCTTTGTTACCTTTAGGTAATCATATGTGACAATTGTGGCAGTTTCATTCATCAACTCCACTTTATCCTAAGGTCTGAAGTGGGCTAGGTCCATAGCCATTGCATTCATAGTGTAATCATCATGTTTCATTTGTTTGGCAGGATTAACCACATTAGGGGTCAAGTGGTTGATTGTTAGTGACTACTGGATTAGGTCAAATAGTGACCTCATATGAGGAGCAGCAGGGGTTTTCCTTCTTTCTTTTTCTTCTTCTCCATCCTAGCTTCCCTTGCCTTCCTAGCAGCATTTGCTTGTGTTTGGAAGGTGGGTGGAGAAGCAATGAGACCTCTGGCAAAAGGATAACCCTATGGTAGGTTGTATAGTATAGTGGTGGTTTGTCCAGTAGGATCAATCTAAGACAAAGCCTGCTTGGTCATGGTTGGGGAAAACAAAGGTAATGAAATGGCTTGTGATGATACTAAGGCCATAGAACTAGCAACAGGGGCAAAATATTGTAATGGCATAGGAGAGGTGGCAAGAGACCTAGAAAAATGGGTCATTTGGGTTGCCACCCCTATTGAAAAAGAAGTCAAAGAAGGAGAAAAAGGAGAAGGGATACTTACCTGTCCCATTGTTGTTATGAGAACTTTTTGCTGTGGGGACACTAACATGTCGCCTTCAGTATCTTCCTTTTGCAACACTAATTTATGCCTTCTTTTCAAAGGCCTATCTGTTGTATCCTCATAATCTAATTCCTCAGTTGCCTCCTATGATTCTATCAATATTTGATGAGAAAGTGCCACTCCAAGACCCCCAGATGCCGAAGCTAAATAGGTTTCACGAGATGGTGATAAAGCATCATTTTGTTTCTCAAGGGCACTGAGAGGTTGAGGCCATGGGACCCTAGGGACTTGTGTAGTGATTTTATCCACTTCCTCTACCTCTTGAGCCTCCTCTGGCTCTTCTGTCTCCTCTACCTCATGAGAACTACTTGGAAGATTGCTTGTATCTGGGCTTGAGACACCAGGGTCATATGATATTCATCCCAGATTTGTTCCCATTGTTCATCTGTTTGAACACCCCTGAAAGTATGGGTGATTTCAAAACTCTCCTGCCTATACTTCCAATAGGCGGCTATCTTTTCAGTATTCCAAACTTTCTTCTTTTGAGTCTACCTCAGACCAGGACTCATAAGCTTCTTACGATCATATTCTTATTCTTTTTTGTAAAAAGCTTCCCATGGTTTGGGACCCTCATCTGGTAGATCTTTGAGCTCTACATAAAATGCAGGACCATCCTACTTTAGTGACCTTCTCTATTCCTAGAAAGGTCGTTTCTCATGAACAAAAATAGCTGAAACATTGTTATTTATAATCCATGATGCTAAGAAACCATCAAGATCATACTTCCACTTATCTTGTACTAACACAAAACCATAAGTTGCTAGTTTCCTTAGTAGGAGATTTTTAGTTTCTCTGTTTTCTATCATAATCTTTCCCTTGCTCCAAGGGACATCATACATTTTCTTCTTTCTCTTCTTATTGCCAAAATTATTATCAATGACGGACAATTGACGACCCACATCCAAAAATGTAACCCTAGGGGTTAAGACCTTCGGGAGAAAAATGGGTTCTCCAGTAAAACCATGAAGTCTGATGATTGTTGTGTGAGCACCAAAGAAATAATCACAGGAAATTTTTAAATTCATCAAGAAGCCTCTCATACTATCTATCATCCTATTCTCAACATCCTCAGACCCTAATTACTCAAAGACCGGGGCTACAAAACACTCAGCAAATTCATAGGGATCTGCAGTATCTAAGAGGACGTGAGTCCATGCAGACACTGGGATTATTCTTTTACTGCTTGCCTTAGGGTCATACATATTCAAATGCATATACTACTACAAGAGACTATAATTTTGGTACAAAATCAAGTAGAAAAGGTAGGCAGAATACTTGAAAATTTTCTCTTGGGAGAAATTTGTCAGCTGCTCAATGATAGCTTGGGAGATGTGTTCCAAAAAGTTGAACTAGCATTCTGAAGACTTGTCCACTGTTTTGACTTTGAAAATTGTTGCCAAGTGCTAATCATATACCCTCGCATCATCATTCTAACCAAAAATAAAAGACAACATAGAGAGAGTGTCCTGAACGTCGACATTGAACTGGCCTCGAGCAATGGGTAGTAGGAGCAACTGAGTGTTATCGTCATCCAAATGCATCTCAATATTTAGAAACTAGACCTTACTGTGGACACCACTCCATGTATGTTGTAGCTTGGGGATTGTAGCAAATGTAGTAGTCTGGTCATGATACAAGCCCAACATATCCCGAATTGCCTTGGGGGTTATTTGGAGCATTAATCAATTGCATTGAATCATGGCAGTCCATGGGTGAAAAAGATCTGAACACATACCAATCAATTTTGGGTAGGAGTGGATAGTAGGAACAATAAATTGCACTAACTGAGAAGTCCAAACCCTCATACCAAATGTTTTAGACTCTCCCTTTTCTGCCTTTTGGAGACATCTCTGGTGTGCTCCTTCCTCAAGATTTTTGGATTTTTTGACATTTGAGGGTCGAAAATATCATTTTCATAGTCCTTTACTTGCATAGAGTCGACGTTCACCCCCATCCCCCAGGCTCTTGTCCTTGGATAACTTGTTCTTGGTTGTGCCCTTGCAGACGCATAAGCTTTACTACCCTTCCATTTTTTGGGTAAACCGAATAGCCCCTCTTGCGGTGACTTCTCTTCTACCATCTCTGTATCTCCTTAGAAACCTATGAAAACTGCAAATGAGCCCAAACTATAACTAGAACTAAAGGCGGGGGTTGAAACTTCTTGACACAGGTGATAGGAATTTGAAAGACTTGAAGAAAGAAATAGCAACTGAAACTATTTGAGAAGCTTAAAAAATCAGCTCGGTGAAGGCATTAAGTGACGTATTAAATAACCGATCACATCAACTTAATGTCATTAATAAACATGCCAAAAAGACTATTAGTGTATCATTCCATATCTGCATAGGACTGTGAAGACGGCAATCTTTTGGAAATGATTGGCAATTTTTATTGGAGTACAAGAACTACCTAATGACCTTGGGAAGTGTAACTGCCAACTACGAGAGCTAATGCACTACAGACATGTGTTCCTGGAACACTTATTTCAAAAGAAAGAGGGAAAAGCAAGAAAAAAATTGGAAGGGAAAATAATGACACCTAACTAACTGTGATACAAGGTCAGGTTTCAAAATTATGTGAAGTGTTTCAAAAAGATCCCATTAATGGGAATCTCTTCGGGCTCTCCTTCCATATTTTCCATCTCAAACACATTCTGCTTCTTGTAGGCGTGAATCTTAAAAGGGCTAGTCCACAACAAGTCAAACTTGTTGTGTTGACTTGATTTAGTAGCTCTCTCATCCCATTTCAAAACCAATGATCTGACTTCAAATTTTGGTTAAGAAGTCTTTCTGTCAAACTAACTCTTAATGGTATGTTGATGTTTCATCAAAGATTCATGCACCACTTCTCTTTTTTCTTGGACTTCTAGTAATTCTGTGAGCCTCACCTACATTGGGCCATTTTCCTCTATCTCCAACTGTTTGATCAACTACAAAGTGAGAATTTCTATGTTCAATGGCATAACTGCATTCTTGCCATAGACTAGTTCATATGGGGACATCTTAGTTAGTTGCTTTGGAATAATTTTGTCTGCTCATAGTGCTAAATTGAGGGACTTGTGCCAATCTCTCTGATGATCAACCCTCATTCTCTTGATGAGTCTAATCAGGTTCTTATTTGTAGATTTTGCGAAGCTATTGCCTTGCAGATAATAATTTGATCAGGTCTTCAAATATATCCCATTTTTTAAGGCAAACTTTGACAGTTTGGTCCCTAAAAATGCTTTAGCATTGTAAGATATAATAGTGCATGAAGGACCAAAATGGGTGGTTATTCCTTCAAGGAACTCTAGAATCACCTTCTCAGTGGCTTCCTTAAGTGGCACTACATCACTCCATCTTGTAAAATAATCAGTTGTAGTAAGGATCCACTTATATCCCTTACTTGAGACTAGATTAATCATTCCTATAAAATCTAAACCCCACTGTGCAAAGGGTTCATCCACTACTATGGGACTCAAAGGTAAAACTGCATTCCTTCTCCTTCCAGCATAGAATTGACAAGCCTGACACTCCTTGACCATCTGATGACAATCTACAAACAATGTGGGCCAGTAGTAGCCAGCTTATGTAATCTTGATGGTAGTAGTTCTTCCTGAGAAATGTCCCCCTGAGGCTCTGTGATGGAATTCATGTAATACCTTTTGAGCTCCATCCTTTTCAACACATCTTAGTAGTATCCCATCAAAATTCCTTTTAAATAAAATGTGATCAATTAGCACAAAATGACTTCCCTGTTGTTTATAGTATCTTCTTTTATCTAGGGAGAGCTCGCTAGGGAAAATACCTATTCTCATGAATTGTATTCTATCACTCACCCAAGAATCTTGATCTATCTCTTGGAGCTTCAACACTGTTTCATCCTCTGTTTCTTCCAACATTAATGTTTCAGTGTCTTGGGCAATATACTGGTAGAGTCCCTTGCCTCTGACCAATTTGGTAGGCCTTACCTCTACATCATATTAAAAAATCTTGGTTATCCAGTTAGCCCTTTTTTCTATAATCTCACCTTCCATGATGTATTCTCTAACACTTGATTGAGCTACTAGTATCAAGATTTTGTTTCTTGTTACTAGGTGTCTAAATTTCTTAAGAGCTTTAACCATGGCGTAAGCTTTCTTTTCAACAAAATTATACCTAGATTCATATTCCCTCAGTGTCCTGGAGAAGAATGCGACTGGTTGCTCCCCCACTTCTTTGTCATCTTTTTGAGTCAGCACAGCCGCAATACTATGTTCCCCTCCATATACATACAGTATGAAGTGTTTAGAGAAATCTAGATTTCATAGTACTAGAGCAGTTGATATAGCTTTCTTGATTTCTTCAAAAGCCTACCTCCCTTTAGTTTTGCATTTGAAGACTAAATCCTTCTTCAACATCAGGGTAATGGGCCTAACTAGCCCTGCAAAGTCAGATATGAATCTATTGACAAAATTAATTTTACCTAGGAAAGATTGGATTGCCTTTTTATTGACTGGTAAAGACAACTCTAGTATAGCTCTAACCCTTTCTGGATCAATAGAGATTCCATCCTTTGAAACAATATGCCCCAAAAGTTTTCCTTGAGGTACTACAAAAACACACTTCTTAGGATTTAAAGAAATCCCAAACTCTTGACACCTCTGAAAAATGGCTTCTAAATGCTCAAAGTGATCTTTAACATTCTTTGTGAATATAGTGAGGTCATCTAAATAGATCAAAATGATTTTATTTATGAGTCCCTTGAATGCTATATCCATAGCACATTGAAAAGTGGCTATAGCGTTTGAGAGACCAAATGGCATTTTGACATATGCAAAAGTTCCCCACTTTTGTTGTGAATGCTGTCTTGTGTTGATCTTCATCTGCCAACTAGATTTGATTATATCTTGAAAATCCATCAAGCAAGGAAAATCTTTCTAATCTAGCCACAATCTGTAAAATTTGTTCCATGGATGGCAGAGAATAGTGATCTTAAAATGATGCTTTATTTAAGTCCTTGAAGTCTACACAGAGCCTGATGTCCCCATTTTTCTTTCTGACTAGCACTAGATTAGATACCCAAGTTGAATTCTTAATTGAGAAAATAATTTTAGACTCTAGAAGTTTCTATAACTCATCCACCATTAAAGGTTTGATTCTAGGATTCACTGGTCTCTGTTTCTGGTGAACAGGTTTTGATCCTTCAACAAGCTCTATAGTATGTTGAATGATGTCTTTGTTATAACCATGAAGGTCATCATAGGTCCATGAAATCACTCTATCATACTTGTTGCATAAAGAAATCAGCTTATCTCTTTCCTCCTGAGTAGTGACATTACCAACTTTCAACTTCCTTCCTTCACTGACATGAATTTCAGAGTAATCTTCTTTGCTTGCTTTGAACTTCCTCTTATCTATGCTCACATCATCTAGGTCAAACAGGTTCTCCAACATTATTAACCCCCTGGGAAGCTTATTGGACTTTAATTGAATAATTTGATCACCATATGCTTCCTCAATCTTAGGCTACAACTGATCGGCAAATTCTCTAGACTGCTGCAGAAATAGAAGCACCTGGAGATCATTATCAAAAACTTGCCAGTTTTGAACATTATCAGGAATCACTGGTCTAATAATGACTTTCACTACTTCATTATTAATGACCAAGTCACTTGCCGGATCAAATTGAGAGCCAATTTGTGCCATCCTATCTGCTTCAATATTCTGGGCTCTAGGTACAACTTTTATGTTAAAAGCATCAAAGCCATCGATTAGATCCACAATCCTATGGCGATAAGATCTCATTCTCACATTCTTTTCCACAACTTTTTCTTTGATTTGTTTCACAACCAGCTCTGAATCACCTTTGACTAATAGGTTCTTTATTCCTTTCTTCTTTGCTAACATAAGACCATCTACCAGGGACTCATATTCAACATCATTATTCATACAAGTGAACTGGAAGCGTATAGCTCTGAGAATTTTCTTGCCATTTGGAGAAGTGAGACATATACCTACCCCTATACCATTCTTACTCTTGGCTTCATCAAAGTTCAAGGTCCAGATCTCAGAGTCTTTATTTGAATCCTCCTTTTCAGGTGTCTCTTGGCTCATTATATTTGGTATTTCTTAGCCCTCCTCAAAGATTACATAAGTCCCCAAACTAGTTGAATCATAATTACCATAAGGGTCCCTCTGCATCATGGATATTAGCTAGTTGTTTTCTTCTTCATTTTGATCATATTCAGTCCATTCTCCCATTTCTTCAACAAAAGCTCTTTCCTCCCTATTCATCATAGCATGAGATGCTTCAATTCTTGGAGCAGGCTCTTCAGTGATATGATCTTTAGATAAGGGCTCAGACAACACCTTCATCTTTGTCCCATATTTAGTTCTCAAGATCAAATGTGACCAATCAAGTGACATGTATCCTCCTATTTTAACTATGAAATCTCTAGATAGGCATAGCTCGAAGACTGCGGGAATATCAATGACTACCACATCTTGTAAGATAGTAATATTTGGATAGGTATACAACCGTAATGGGAGTTGTTTGATCATTCCTATGGTTTGGACAGAAATCCCATCTAATTGCATGACCACTTTAGACAGTGGCTCATATTCTATCTTTAAAGCATCAGCTATTTGTTTTGGCATGACTATAGTACTAGCCCCTGAATCGATCATTAAGTTATGCAACAATTTCTTGCCCACTATTACGGTTAGGTAAAAGGGATTCAACTTAGACTTGCTTACCTCTGGCACAACATTTAATAGAGTAGCTGTCTGCAAGGGTGGGGTGTCTTTATTTTGAGTCCTCCATTTGTTGGTACCTCCTTCTTTTGTATTGACAGCTTTGGGATCTGCTTGAGTCTGCAATGCTTCTTGCAATAACATATTTTTTTAAGGAATAGCTAGCATATCCCATATCGACACATGTGCATGGGTTTTCTTTAGCTGTTCCATCACATTCATGGGTCCCAATGTTTGTGCCTTAGGATAGTAAGGATACCTTGCTCTTTCCAGTACTAGGTTAGGGATTCCTTGATTATGAGATAACAGAGGTATTTCTTGCCTTGGAGTGGGGTTGTATTTGGTTTGGAACGAGGGACCTCCAACTGCTTAATTATTTATGGCTTTAGGTTGTTTGACCATTCTTCTTTTTAATCTAGTGAAATAATTAGACTGTACCAAGGGTTTCTTAGAAGTAGACGCTTCATTTAGAAATATTGACTCTTCATCTTCAATCCATGAGAACAAAGCATGCTCTGGGGTAATCTCTTCTTCTTGTTGAATGGACATTCCTTTCATATGAGCCACCATTACCACATTCTAAATGCCAGGTGACTGGTATGGAGGAGCATTAGACACAACAGCCTGACCTTCCATCCTTCTTTGCTCTACTATCTTCTACTATAAATTAACCCTAGGACAATCTCTAGGCATATGGACATTATTGTAAGGGAAACACCAAGCATTGGTATCTTCTGCTAGGTTATTTTGTCCAGGGACCATTTCTCTGTGTGGGTTAGTTGGGACAACTTGTAATTGTGTGGGAATTGTAACCAACTTATTTAAAGGTTGAGGATTATTTGGTCTTTGAGCACCTTGGTATTGGTTTGGCTGATAAGGAGGTCTATTACCTTGGAATCCCTGGTAAGGAGGTTTTGAATAAGAAGTTTGCTATCTCTTAAGGTTGATAATCTCATTTGAAAAGGTTCTAAGAATGTTCTTGACATCATCCATTTTAGATGGAGGAGAAAGGGGTATTGATGTAGTGGGTTGTTGAGGTGTTGGGAAGGTATACATGGACACCGGAGCTGATGGAGTATTATTAGTTTCTTGTGGCAGGGGCATAGAGATTTTTGGAAACATAGGTATAGGAGGTCTTGGAAGCAGTTTCTCAGCATCTATCAAGCTATTTTCAGCTCTTACTGCTAATTCATATGCCGCTGGTAAAGTCTATCCTCCTAAAGACTGGATCATGGCTGAGATATTAGAATTGAAAGCCTTAATATAAAACATAATTGTCATACCTGGTGACAGTCTAGCTGTGGCAAGGATTCTATCCCAAGTCTTTTGAAACCTAGTGTTGAAATCGGTTATGGATTCTTGAGGTGCTCTCCTTATGGTGATCAGTTTCTATGGCAGAGAGGATCTATCACCCTTTTCACTAAATCTTGCAAAGAAAGCATCTCCAAGTTGATCCAATGTAGATATTGAATTTGAGGGCAATGACCTATACCAATCCAGGGCCTTCCCCTTGAAAGAAGCAACCAATAATCTGATAGCAACATTCTATTATGTAATGACATGCATAGCACATACATCTGACACATCTTGGAGGTGTTCCCTTGGAGTCTTGGAGTCTTCTCTTGAAAAATTGGGTAATGCTTTCAAAGCATTGGTAGGGATTGTGTTGGAAACAAGGTAGATAACCGAGAGGGGGGGTGAATCAATTATCTCTAATATCTTTACTTTCTTTTTCCTTTTATAATTTGTGTAGTATCAAAACATATAAGCATATATAATCATGAGAGTAGAAATGAAATCAACACACATAACACAAGGATTTTAACGTGGAAAACCCTATTAAGGGAAAAACCACGGGGTGACTAACCCAAGATTTTATTCTTTGTTAAAAGAATAAGAAGTACAAAATGGCACTTGCCAATTAGGCCTCACTGCTCACAAGAGGCACACTGTCTACAAGAGACTCACTATCTACAAAGTTTATAGAAGGTAACTAGGTGTTTGAACTAATGAGAGGCATCCACAAATGCTGAGGTTCAGTTCTGGTTAGGCTCAATATACTGATCTAATGCACTTCATTCTTCCTCTACTCTAGTGTTGTTGCTATGTCACATACCAGACTTGAATTGCTGCTTCCACACTTATCTCTACCTTTCCTTGCACCTTATATCATCATATCTATACACACACCTTCAACATACTAGAATTCATTTGGTATTTGTATCCACATCAAGGATTTCAACAACTTTCTAGTTGGCAACCGTAATACTCAAGATATTTGCAAAATACTGATTTGTCAGCTGAATCCATGCTTAATATGTGATACATATCAAAAACATAGATATAGAAGTCATCAATCATGTTAGCCAACCATGTATGATCCCTCAAATAGCTTGATCAACATCAATTACTCATTTGGATTGAAGTCTGATACTCTGCTGGTTAGTTCTTCCTCAAACTGCTCTGCCTATTTGGAACCCAACACTCAGATGCTCATATCTTTTCCATGTTTTCTCATTAGAGGCTCAATCTCTATAATATAGTAGTCACAATATTCCTCTTAACTTGTCCAAGTCTGTAACATGCTGAGTTACACCATCTGAGAGATCTGGACCTGATTCTTAGACCTTGATGCATGCTCTATTCTTATTCACCGGACCAAAACACTCTTCACTCTGACTTCCGGTATAGGCATACTATGTGCTACAGATGTGTGGGATAGACTTTGTTTCCATCAATGACAACACTCATGAAGCCACATAGTATATCTTGCCAACAATCTCCCCCTTTGGCATTGATGGCAACACTTAGTGAAAAATGACTAAGTGTTGCAACAAACTCCCCCTTGGCGGATGCTCTATCTTATGCACTATTTTACCGGAGCTCCCCCTTAGTTGGATTCCACATTTTTCACTACTCCTCACTCCCCCTTTGACATCAATGGTAAAGGGTGGAATCTGCACACCAAAATTTACAAAAATCAACCTATGCATAGCTGTATAAGTATATATACATGTCATACTTACATATACTTAAGTATATCCACAAAAGTGGTCTTCAATTGTACAAATTTTGTTTCCTAGCTCTACTTCATCCTATCCAAAATGGAGATGTGACCACTCAACAAAAATGCATATACTTCTACCCTTCTTAAGTCTGCCAAATCACTGGCCTGGGTTGTGGTCTGAGCATTTGATAAGGCCTCATGCATTGCCTCTAACTTAGGGATAACTATCCCTCTAAGTTCACTCATCCTGCTTATTATATTCTTCTTCTCTTTATCCAGCCTCTTTATTTCATTTATAATGGCAATAGCCTGGCATTCTTGATTCATTATGGATGTAGTGAGGGGAGCAAAATTCTGAGATAAACTTGACAGTTTACCTTCTTGTTCTTTCACCTTCTTTTCAATATCCTCTATCACTTTAGACCAGGATAGACAAAATTTGTACATGTCCCCACCATCTTTAAGATAATTTTATAGGCTCTTTATCCCAATATCTAGGGTCCTCCTATCATTAGTAATGAGTCCCTATACTTCAGTGAACCTCTTTCCCAAAAACTCTTTCTGAACCTTTTCTTCTGTTGATTTCTCTAAAGAATCAAAATGAGTTCTAACAGAGTTTACCAGAGATTTCAAATTTTCATATGGAGAGGCTGAAGGATCCTTTTGAAAAGATGGCATGATCTTCTCCAACATACCAGATGCAATCTCTAATAGCTCATAGTCTTCCATGTGAGACTTCAGAAGTTTTTCTTTTGCCTTAGCTTGAGCAAAAGATGCTATCTTCATTGTCTTGACTGGAGAAAGGGAATCAAAATATAGTGGTCCTTGGAATAGTTCCAGTTCATCTATCTCCATCATCTCTTTTTTTAAGAAATTATTCACTACCTCTACAGTGTCTCTTGTTGGAGACTAAGCCTTCTTTTCTTTTGGAATCTCTGAACTGTCATCAGAGATCTTCTTTGTTTGTTCTTCTTCTCTTCCCTTTTCCTCCTCTTCTTGACTCACTTTCTTCTCTTTTCTTCCTTCTTCAATTTCTGAATCTACAATGGGATCCAGAGGAGAGATGTTAACTTCTTCATGAACTTCCTCTTCTGGAATAGAGGAATCTAATTCCTTAGAATTCTCCTCATCCATCTCTTTTGACCCTTCTATATTTTTCTTAGTAGATTCTTCTTTTGATGCATTTAATCCTTCGACATCCATGGTAGAAGGTTCTTCATCTATTTCCTCTATAATAGGAAGATTGAATCTTTTGAAGGCATTCTAGAGGATGTCTTCTATTTCTCTTGCTACCTGATTAGTCTCTCCAAGCATTAGTTTGTTCATTCTTGCTTTTCTCTGGAATTCATCCTTGTAGTCTTTAAAGATCATGTTCATTTACTTTGGAGTAATGGAAGGATAGAGTTGAATAGCAATCTGTTCTTAGATCTCTAAGTCCTTTGCCTTAGCATTCTCCTTTCTAAGTTCAAGTACCTTCTCTAGACTTTTGGGAATTAATGAAATGATTTCAATAAATGCTTTATTATAAATATTTAGGTACCTGACTGTAGCATCTTCCAAGATCCTCTTGTCAGTGTCACTATATTCATCATAGAATTATGTTACTTGTTGCAGATTCCCATCCACAATGATTGCCTTGATGATATAATCAATAGAAAGAGTGGGTTTTTCAACAAATTCTTTTGCCTCTTCTTCTTTGCTTTTACTGGTAGAGGATTCCTCAGATGTTTTCTTCTTCTTCTTCATTTTCTTAACTTCCTCATCAGACTCTATTTCTTCATCATCCTTTTGACTTGTGTAAGACCTTGAGGCTTTTATTTTCATTTTATTTTCTCCCTTTTCGGATGTCTTGACTTCTGATTTGGTGGCTTTAGAGCTCTTAGGAGTGGCAGGTGTAGAGCTCTTTGAGGATCTAGTCCGAGAGGAGGCTTGTACCGGAACACTTTCTTTTTCTGCATCTTGTTTCTCTTTCTCAGCTCTTTCTATTTTCTCTCTGTCTTCATCAACTGCCTCTTTTGATATGCCATATCTTTTGGCAATTTCCTCTACTTCCCTTCTGACTTTCCTTTTTATCTCCAATTGTCTTAGCTCAACATGTATCTTTACACTTAACTCTTGAAAGGTTCCAAACCTTTCTGCCTCAGTGTCCTTTGGCTAGCTCAATAGGTGTTGAACATGAAGCTCCAAGATTTTCTCATCAACTTCGTAACCCATTGGCATTGTCCACACTATTCTAGGCTCACCTACCTCTATTAGGCATTGATCAGTATCTACCATAAAACACACTATATCCTTGTATTTTTCTACTATGGATTGAGGTATCCTTTCTCTAGCTTGCATCATACTTTGGAAGTTCTTAAAGTATCCCCAGAGTGCTGTGCTTTGAGCCTTAGCATCACCAAGTCCATACATATAGTCTCTGATCTGTATGACAACCGGTCTGCCATTTTGCCATACCCAACCACTTGATTTGGGTAGCTCATTTATATAGTAAAAGAACAAACATAGTATCAGACAACCATATTTGAAGGAATTCTTCTTATCCTTTTTGATCGTTTGCAAGTTTTCTAATAGTTGATTCAGGAGAAGGTCACATAGATCATAATCTGCATTTTCTCTTAGCATTTGATATGTTGTATATATAGCAGTTCCAAACATAGAGTTTTCCTTGCTAGAATGATAGATCGTATATCCAATTATCATTGAAGCAAACTTGACATCTCGATCTATGATGTCATCAATTATCATTGCTCTTTTGTCAAACTTAGATCTGGTAACCTTAGTAACTGTCTGGTTCTTGACAGATTTGAGTGCAGGTAACCCACCGGATGAGTGTAGTCCAGTTATTTCCCTAATGGCATCTTTTGTTATCCTGAAGGGCTTCATTAACCACATGAAATTGTCATGTATTCTGCTAAGAACATACCGGACCCATTCATCTTCTACAAAATAAGGAAAATGGATGCAATGTCCAAAGTGCTTATCCCAGAGGGCCTTGTATTGAGGTTTGAGTTCAAAACTTTCATCTATTAACTATTTATGATAGATGTCCATCAACTTGGATTCTCTAAATTCCTCAATATTGGGATGGATGTAAACCTTAACATCTTCTACGTGCACTACCCCATGTGGAATGCTAGAAAAAGCACCTAAGGGATCAACTTCTAGGGATTTGTAGGGGTGTTTCTTGAACTTAGGGCGCGGCCTATTAGTGATCTTAACAACCATTGGAGTAGCCATTTTTGCAAAAGATTCAGAGAGAGATATTCAAAATGGAAATACCTTTTTGCGCTTTTAGGGTTCAAAATAAGAGCTGGAACAAATTGCTGGTTGAATTAGATTTTATGGTTGATCTCTGAGAGAGTTGTAGAAACTTGATGCAAAGCTCTTCTTTTCTTATTCTCGAAAGCAAATGTGCAAATGATGAGTAAAAGAACCCTTTTATTTGTTCGCAAACCCTAATTTCCTTTTGCAATAAATACACAACTTAAGTTATATGGTTGCCTTGTTCTGAGAGAGATCTTTTCGAATCACTATGTTGCATTTAGAATCATTTTCAGTAATAATTTACAATGTATCTTCTTTCCTCCAATCATCCCATGGATCCGCAGATCAAGATATCTCAATTTTGAATCATACCGGATCTGTCTGTGAAAATCCTGGTTTACCGGATGGTTGTTAAACCAGATCAATCCTAGATGATTAAATTCTTGAAAAACTCCATGCGGATCTTTCATATTTTCACCGAGGGTTATTTAGATAATTTTTTGAAAACCCTTTGTATACGCCTAAAAAATGACATGATTCAGTCTAGATAAATATTCTTAATATTTATTCCCTTCTAATTCTTCTATCAATAAATAAATAACCAAATTTATTTATTTGATTCATATTCTTCCAAAAATTAAATAAAATCCTTTATTTAATTCAATTAAATAATTCCCAATTATTTAATTAAATCAAATTCATTCTTCCAAATTTGAATAAATCAAATCAAATTTATTTAAATCCTCTCTATCTCTAAAAATAAAATAAATTCTTCAAATATCTTCTAAATTTTCTAAAAATAAGTCTTCTTTCTCCATGCACACAAAATTAAATAATTTATTATTTAATTTCTCTCAAATCATGCAAAAGCAAATCTTAAGTTGAGTTATCTATTCAATCAACCTTGTTTTTATCAATATCTCTTAAATTAGAAAAAATCTTTCTAATTTATGAAAAGCATGTTTTATCTTTAGAAAGGAAAGTGATTAACTCAAATAAAGCAGCTTTTGTGTGACACTTGTCTTCTTTTTATTTGTTGTACATTCCTCATCTATTCTCAACCATTGATTTTCTCATTCTCTCTATACCGTTGATCTCTTCTTTCCCAAGTCTATAAATGAAACCTCATTCTTCCATTTAAATCATCCAAGCTTTAAGTATTGTTACTTTGCAGGAATTGCAGTGCACCTTTAGCACCAATTCCTTCATTGCTTGTGATCACATTTTTGTTACTACACACTATGCACTACTACTTTCATTTTGGACCTCCTCTTCATTGCGATATTACCACAGCCATTCATAGTCGACATTCTTGACAAAGCAAAGAAGTGCACTCACTGAGGGCCTATTTCATACACACAAGGATGATTTTTGATAGGCAACAATGGAAGTTTCGATCTAAGGAAGGTTTGCATTTGTTGATTCATTGCTTATTTGGTTTGATCTTCTTAGTTCACTATTCTATTGAGTTTTGGGTATTTGATATTGTTTATCATTGCATATTCATTGTTTAATCCAAATTTCCCTTAACATTTTTGGCGCCCACCGTGGGGCCTAGCCCTAAATTTAACTTAAAACTGAGTTTTTGTGTTTAGAAAGCCATACATAGGAGAAAATAATGCATACATCAATTTCTAACATGCATCTGTTACCTGTCACAATGCATTTGTTAATACGACACATACATTCACTGTTCCAGTGCAAATACCAACTGTCATGGCACATCTATTGAAGTTGTGCATACGTACACTGTTCTTGTGCATATACCAACTTTCATGGCGTATCTGTTGAAGCTACACATACATACACTATTCCTGCACTTTTACCCTTGGAGACGGCACATACATCGGATTAGCACATTTACTATTTATTTCGGTGCATTTACTAACTATTTCAGCGCATCTATATTACTGCGCTTCTATTGACTATTTCTGCGCATTCAATCTATGAAGCTGCACTTCTGTTGTAGGCAGTTATTTTAGAGTTTTCTAGGAAGATTTTTCTAGTGCTGACATCTTTGCAGGTATTCTCTGGAGCTGTTTTGTAGGATAGGTTCGGTTTTAGTTTCATAGAGTTGCATTTTTGATAGCTCACACTTCACTTTCTAAAAGGATAGTAAAATAAATGCTCATGCAAAATCTCACATAGCTTTTAATTAGGAAAGAGGTAACTAGATCATTGCTATCTTTTCAAAGTTATTTCTATTTGGATTAAACTGAATTCACTATTGCTATCTGGGTTAAAACTGAACCACTACTATCTCGATTGACCAAAATTTCAAAGTTAATAATTTGTGCTATCGTGGATTAAAACTGAACTCACTATTGCTATCTGGGTTAAAACTAAACCACTGCTATCCTGATTGACCAACATTTCAAAGTTAACTATTCATGCTATGTGAATTAAAATTGAACTCATCATTGCTATCTTGGTTAAAATTAGACCATTGCTATCTTGCTACTCACTTCAAAGTTTTGTGCTTGCCCAAGTAGATAGCTCATCTAGTTTTTCTATTTTAACTAGGGGAAAAAGAACACTATATACTGTGTTTTTGGGAATGATACCAGGCCTATGCTCTCCCCTATTTTGGGTGATCAAAATGTCAGAAGTATCATTTTTGCATGTGTTTTTCCTGTAGAGGGGCCTGCTCTTGGATACCGCTTATCCAAGTAGGAACGACCCTAAGTGGTAACAGGCTAGACACCAAGCCCTTCCAATCCACTATAAATAAATTGTGTTTGGAGCAAAAGCTTCAAACAACAAGTGCAGTTGTGTTACACCGACAGCCAACCTCCCCCAAAACCCTCCAAGGCGCAACCCTTGCAGGTTGGGAGACTCCATAATAGAGAGTAGTGTTGCCGCATGTGTAACCACTCGAACGGTTGCCCTCATTAAACACCTTTTTGTTCTAGTGGCCAAAAACCCTTATAAACCATTTCGAGCCTAGGATTTTGTACTTATTTTTTCTTTTAGTCCAAATAGAGTTAGAAAAATCACCAAAAAAAACCATAAAAAATTCTTGGTGTTTGTTGTGTTTTCTTACCATAAATTTAGAAAATCAAGTTAGAAAAGCATTCTTGCAACCAAAGTACCAAAAACACAAAAAAATTTGAAAAAAGCCAGAGTGGCGCATTCATCCTCTATTCCTGTGCATCTGTGCCAACTTTCAACGCATTTGTAGTGACTTTTCATGCTTTTGTATACTATTCCTGTACATATACATTTCACCAATCTGGCACATATATTCTGACTTCCAGTGCATTTGTCCATTTCCGTAGTGCATCTGTTTCAGCGCATACACGACAGTGAGCAATTGCACAGTTTTCAAGGGAAAAATTTCACTAGTTCTGGGTACCCATTTCAGTTTAGTTTTAGGATCAGAGATCAGATTCCACCTTGCAGTCAGTTTTCCATCCATTTCACGTCAAAATCTCTCTTTCATTGGTCATCCCATTCACCTTCTATCAGGTTGTTCTAGTCAAAAGTGAAAAAGCTATCCCATATCAGGTCAGCATAGGGCCCTTTTTCATATCACTTGTGGATTCAAGTAAAACTAGTTAGTCACAAAACTTTGCTAGTAGGTCTTGGTGCATGACTAGTCCCTACACAGTAAGATAGGTATCGAGTACCCTTAATAGTGGCTACCATCTTGTATCGACCATCTTACTTGGAATCATCGATCGAGAAAGTCTTTTGTCAAAATCTTATCATAAGTATCCTATTCTTAGCAGTCTCCATTGGCACCTCGCCAAAATCTCTAGTCCCATTCCACCTCGTCCCACATCACCTTGCATGGTTCTTACTATATCTCAATACAAAATACAAATTGAAATGGCCAGGTCATCCAATCACATCTTCTCACCTCATGATAGTGATGAGGAAATCTCTAACAAAGACTATCAAGGAAGCATCCAAGATTAGAAATTCTAATGCTTAGTGGAGAAAGTGCTCCATGATGACCCTCACAAGTATTTCTATCATCTTGCTAGTCTTGGAATTAAACTGCCCATTGATTTCGATATAAACTCAATCCTGGAAAACATAGAGGATGACCATGAAAGGGGAAAGAAAACCCTAGACACAAATGTGGAAGATAAAGGAAAGAAAACCATAGACCAAAATACTCCTATGGAAGATATGAGAAAAGAACTCGAGGGTCTAAAGCAACAAATGTCAGATCTCAAGATGGGTACAAATACTAAAAACTACTCCCTAGAAGATATTGCACCGTACCCATTTGATAAAAACTTGGTCATGAAACCATTTCCCTATCGATTCAAAGTTCCTAAGTTTGACAAATACAAAGGGAAAGGGGACCCTAGAGATCACATTAGGGAATTCAATGTAGCATGTTTAGAAGTAGCTCACAATGAGACTTACTTAATGAGACTATTCCCTAGATCTCTAGGCAGTCAAGCTATGAAGTGGTTCTCATGGCTTCCACCAGGCATCAAAACTTTTGATGAGCTAGTCAACAAGTTTATCACCCACTTCTCTTACAACATTGAACACAAAGTCTCTATGCTTGATCTATGCAACACCAAACAAAAGGGTGGTGAATCATTTTCCACCTTCCTACAATGATGGAGACAACTAGAAAGCAAGTGCTCATACGATGTACCTAAGAAGAAACTAATGGAGATCTTTGTCCATAACCTCAACACTGATCTCGGCTATCAAATACAAATACAATTCCCTACATCCTTCTCAAAAGTCATCGAAATGGGATTGTTTATCAAAAAAGCTATGATTGCCAAGGGGCAAATCAAGTTATACAAGTACACACCTACCTCCAACTATATGACTAACAAATCAAAGTTTTGGACCAAGAATAAGAATGTTGTCAACGATGGAGTGGTTGACGCCAAGGTGGCGGCTCCCAAGTAACAACTCATATTCACTCTCAAAGGAGAAGCAAGCAATGTTACACCCAAGAAATAATTCTCTCGGGAGCCACGACCATGGTTTAGCACAAATCCAAGGTAAAAGATCACACCGCTAGGCGAGTCTCAAGAATCCGCATTAAGGAAGGTGTTGGCTAACAATGAAATCTCTCTACCGCTAACAAGTGATTATGAGAACCTCCCTATTGGAAAGACATTGACTATTGTGAGTATCATAGAGGAAGGGGACATACTACCAACAATTGTATCCATCTCAAACATGTTATCCAAGATGTGCTTGATCAAAATCAAGGAGGAACCCAACAACATACCTCCAATGAGACACATGTGGCTTACAGGGATCCACTTCTCAATCACGACAGGCCATATAACAACAATAACAACCATGGCAATAACAACAACGGCAACAAAAATCATGGAAATAACAACAACGACAACAACAACAACAATTGCAACAGGCCAAATCAGTATAGTGGGAATAGTAATGCTAACTATGCAAGTGTGCCATTCAACTATACCATCAATTGCCTATCCGAATATGTCCCACAAATCAATATGGTCATGCCCAATCAACAATCAAAACCTAAAAGAACTGGTTGTAGCATCATTACCCATAGTGGTAAAGTCATGTTGAATACTGTCCCTCCAAGGTCGTCACATTCTCAATCCAACTTCCATCAATATAATGTCATAGACCAACTACAGAAGACTCTGGCTCACATTTTTATCTTGGATTTGTTGCATCTATCTCCTTCTCATAAGGAGATTCTCAATAAAGCCTTAGTGGAAACCACCGTCCCCACTAACTTGGCCCAAGAGAAGTTTCAGGCCATGGTGGGTAATTTGACCTCCTCAAGTACTATATCATTTACCGAGTAAGATGACCTCTCTATGTCTCAACCCTATAACACCCTTCTACATATTGTCACCTTCATCCACAAGCACCACATCAAGAGAGTTCTCATTGATGGGGGCGCTGGTTTAAATATTTGCACATTAAAGCTAGTCCTTACATTGGGGTTCTTTGAAAATGTCGTTGATCCAAGGAAGAAGATTACTATCAAAGCCTATGATGAAGAGGAAAGAACTACAAAGGGAACAATGGTATTACCCATACAAGTGGGACCTATCATAAAATATGTTGTGTGCCAAGTCCTAGATAGGGAGCTCGCCTATAATATTCTCCTAGGGAGACCATGGATCCATGCAATGAAAGCTGTTCCCTCTACCTATCACCAATGCATAAAATTCCCGCATAATGGCAAGCAAGTTACCATCCAAGGTGACCCTGATCCCTTCCAACATTACAACTCTATCCTCTCAAAACCCAATTGCATCATACCAAACAATAGAGCATCTACATCCCCTACCCCACAGCAAGACCATACCTTTGAAGCTTCCTCATCAAGGCCCAAAGAGCAGAAAAATTACTATCAAAGAAACTAGAGTTGGGGAATACTCCATTGAGCATAGCCTCAATCTAGCCAAGATGCCTTTATCTCCTAGATCCTTTAGTTGACCCAAGCATTTTCCAAAGCCATCTGCTCCTCCTATAGCTCCCATAGCTCCCTTTGTAAAATAGGGGACATTATCTGATGAAACAGAAGAAAGAGATGTCCTACAATGGATTTATACCAAAGAAGAAGGGAACATACAACAAGAACCACCTAGACTCCCAACATAACTCTATGTGCAAGGTGAGGCTATCCTACATAGAATGGGTTATGAACGATAAGGCCCTATCAGCCTAAGAAAAGAAGGAATCATAGAACCCATTCAATCTTCTTCATCATCATTGGCTAGAAATACAAATGGCCTAGGATATAAAGGTAAGGGCAAAGCTAAGGAAAATGCTTATCTTATGGAAATGATACATACACTCCAATTGGACAGTGACATAGATTCCAATGAGTATGAGTGGGATGAGCTGACAGAGCATTCCTATGATGACAAGGAATGTGATACTGTAAGGGACAAATGCTACCAAACAGACCACTAGAGTTTGATTTGCCTATCTCTAAGAATATGACTTTCGAGGAAGGTTCTAGTTCTATCGCAATAAATAATTTGGAGGAAAGTACCATCCTGAACACTCCCCCTCCCAATCCTCCTAGTATATCCATTCAAACCATCAATGAATCAGATCTATCCTCCGACTCCCTCCCCCTTGTGCATCCTGAACTCATTGACTGGGATCTACGAGGAACTCCTCAACTAGATATGTTCCAAAATGATGATGCTTATATTGACTACACGGAACTTACGGACCACCTACCCAAGTGAGATCATAAATCTAGTTTTGCTATTGAACTTAATACCGTGGCTTACTTCAGAGTGGGTACCAAGCCTTCAAATCACAAAAATATCAAAATCAAAGCTGGATCTGATGGTGAAAACCATTCTGTGGCAGTGTCAGATCCCAAAATAGTAAAAATAAAGGATGCATCTGAAGGTGAAAACCCAACTATGGCACCTGATGATGGAAGGTTTGACACTCTCCCCAATGACATGCACCAAGAGAAGTCTTAGATTGTTGTGGAACCCATAGAGCCAGTTAACATTGGAACAGAGGAACTGCCTAATATCATTCACTTTGCTAAATCTCTTACTCCATCGGAAAAGACCAAGTTTGTACCATTTTTCAAGAAAATGAGAGGCAACTTCACTTGGTCATATGCGGACATGCCAGGTCTAGACCCAAACTTGATTCTACATCATCTTCCATTAGATCCATGAGTGAAACCAGTCAAACAAAAGCTTAGAAAGATGCATCCGCATATAGCACTATTGGTCAAAGAAGAACTGAAGAAGTTGTTGGATGTGGGATTTATCAGAGCAATAGACTACCTAGAGTGGATATCCAACATTGTACCAATGTCCAAACCAGATGGCAGAGTTAGAATATGCAATGACTTTAGAGATCTAAACAAAGCTTGCCGCAAGGATGATTTTCTGTTGCCAAACATAGATATCATAGTTGACTTGATAGCGGGACATACCATGCTATCTCTCATGGATGGATTCTCAAGATATAATCAGATTAGGATAGCACCTGAAGACCAACACAAGACAACTTTTACTTGTCCATGGGGCACTTTTTGTTGGAATGTCATGCCATTTGGGCTAAAGAATGTAGGAGCCACATATCAGTGTGCTATGACCACTATATTTCATGACATGATGCATGTAACCATGGAAGATTATGTAGATGATATCCTAGAAAAGTCACTCATAAGGGAATCACATCTAGATGTGTTAGAGAAGGTCTTTCAGAGATTAGAGCAATTCAAAGTCAGTTTGAACCCAAAGAAATGTGTGTTTGGAGTTGCCTCAGGCAAGCTTCTAGGATTTATTGTATCAGTAAATGGAATAGAGGTGGACCCCGTAAAAGTCAAGGTTATCATGGATATGCCACCACCCAAGACTCTAACACAACTAAGATCACTACAAGGCAAGCTACAAGCAATCCGTAGATTCATATCATAGCTTGCAGATAAGTGTCAACCATTTAGTCATCTCCTGCACAAGAACATTCCATTCAGATGGGATGAGAGATGTGAAGAGGCATTTGACAAACTGAAAGAATACCTTACGAATCCACCTATTCTTATGCCTCCTATCCAAGGGAAACCATTGATACTATACATATTTGCTACACCTACAGCTCTTGGGGCTCTTCTAACACAACAAGATTATGAGAATAAAGAGAGAGCCATCTACTATATCAGTCGAACATTAGTGGGCTATGAGTTGCAAAACTCACAGATAGAAAGCTCATGTCTTGCAGTAGCTTTTGCTTCCCAAAAACTTTGACATTATATGCTTGCACATCCAGTCAAACTTATTGCAAAAATAGATCCATTGAAGTACCTACTAAGCAAAGCAGCTCTCAAAGGTCACCTAGCCAAATGGGTAATGCTCCTAAGAGAATACAACATTAAGTATGTAGACAGAAAAGATATCAAAGGGCAAGTCATTGATGATTAGTTAGCAGATGCACCACTACAGGACTCCACACCAATGCAATTTGAGTTTCTGGATGAATCCTTATTCACTGTTTCAACACATTCCTTGAAACTATACTTTGATGGGTCCTACATAAACCATGGATCAAGGGTGGGTATCTTGTTTGTAACTCCTCATGGTGACACCATTCCGAAGTCTTACCATTTTCTATTCCCATGCACCAACAACATAGTAGAATATGAAGTCTTAGTTATTGGTATCAAGATGGCAATAGAGTGGAAAATCAAAGAGCTACACGTCTATGTTGATTCTTAACTAGTGATAAATCAGGTCAATGATGATTACCAAACCAAAGATGAAAAGCTTGTCCCCTACAAGCGGATGGTCGATGACTTTAAGGAACACTTTGTGATCATATCTTTTGAGCAAATACCTCAGATTGAGAACAAAGAAGCAGATGCCATGGAAACCATTGCCTCTCTTCTTGAGATACCAGAGCATGAGTCACGGTACAAGTTCTTAGTAGAAACTATTCGACAACCAGCTTATGATCTTCCAGAGAGCCATACCATATGCCTTGTAGTTGGATTTGATTCACCTTGGTATGGTAAGATTTATACTTACCTCAAGGACAACACTCTCCCACTTGACCTATCTTCAAACCAACGATGAACCTTTATACACCAAACCTCTCGTTATACCATCATTGCCGATACCGTATACCAATGTGGTCTAGATGATACTTTACTTCATTGTTTAGAATGAGAAGAATCTATAACTGCCTTACAAGACGTGCACGAAGGAATTTATAGGATACACTCTAGTGGTCTTTCCTTAGCCAAGAAACTCATGCGTCTAGGTTATTACTGGCCGAACATGGAAACAGATTCATATCAGTTTGTCAAGAAATGCAAGTAGTGCCAAATACATGGGAACCTGATACATGCACCAGCTCAAGAGTTGCAACCTTTAACGACACCTTGGCCCTTTTTCCAATGGGGACTTGACCTTGTGGGAAAAATCCATCCACCCTCATCCAACGACCATAAATTCATCATAACTGCCACTGAGCACTTTACCAAGTGGATTGAAGTTGTTCCCCTCACCACCATCACAGGTAAGTAAATATCCTCATTTATCTTGAATTACCTCATCTACAGATACGAAATTCCTTCATCCATTATCACAGATAACGGCAGACCCTTCAAAAACTAGGATGTCCAAGAACTCTATGACTGATTCAAAACCCAACACCATTTTTCCACACCCTATTACCCCCAAGGTAACGGTCAAGCTGAAGCATCCAACAAGACCATCTTGAAACTTCTCAAGAAGACTGTCAATGATGCTGGCCATGATTGGCACATCCAACTCAATCCCACTCTATGGGCCTACAGAACCAGTATACGCACTCCCACAGGTGCTACACCTTACTCCTTTGTCTATGGCTTAGAAGCTATCCTTCCCATAGAGGTTGAATTACCATCTCTCAGGGTGTCGTTAAAAGGTCTCATATCAGATGAAGAATACAGAGTCTCCAGATTACAAGAACTAGAGTTGCTAGAGGAAAAAAGATAGAAAGCCTTTGACCATCTCAAAGCATACCAACAAATGATGTCACGAAGCTATAACAACAGAGTTCACCCAAGAGTCTTCAAAGTTGGAGATCTGGTCCTTAAGTAAAATCCCCGCAATCAATAGGATAGGGAAAAGAAGGGCAAGTTTGAACCCAACTGGCTTGGGCCTTATGTAATTGTAGCTGCTTATGGATTGGGGGCATATCAGTTAGCAACATCAGAGGGTGAGCTGTTCAATGACCCAATCAACATCATGCATCTTCGCAAGTTCTATACCTAGGAGAACCCCAATGTAGGTGGTATAAAATATAAAAAAATCAAAAAATCATAAAAATACAAAAAAATAAAAAAATCAGAAAAATACAAAAAACTCAAAATATCAGAAAAGTACAAAAAAATAAAAAATAGAAAAGTACAAAAAAATCATCCTTTGGTGAAAACCTGGCAAACAAGTGCCTTAGATAGGTATCATGATGAAAACCTGGCAATTAGGCATCATGTATACTTTCTATCTTATTGTGTAAATAAAAACAAGTGGTGAAAACTAGGTAAATAGGTGTTACTTGTGATGAACCACCTTCTCCATCTTTGGGAAACCAATCACCTTGAGTCCATTCTTCCTTGTGTCCCATTCGGTCCATATCTATCCCATAATAAAATCCTGACAGTAACCTATCATGGCTTGAAACTCTATCTCTTTGTTGGCCTTGTCAACCAAGGTTTTGTCCCATATCATACCTACCGTGTCAGCCTAGCATAGTGTCTCTCATTGGTATCCATGGTCCAAGTCCGTGAACTATGTTGCCTCTGCACCATCATGTAGGCAAGGCCATTATTCCAATGTGCCCCCAAGGCTTCCTTGTCCATCCCATATCTTGTCATCTGTCTTCTAGTTCATCCATGGTCCAAGTCAATGAACTACGTTGCCTCTGCGTTGTCACGTAGGCAAGGCCATTTCTCAAATGCGCCCCCAAGGCTCCCATGATCGCATCCATCCCATTTCTTGTCATCTTTCTTCTAGTCCATCCATGGTCCATTAGGGTTCACCCCAAACTACATTGCCTCTGCGTCGTCACATAGGCAAGGCCATTTAATGATGAGCCCCCAAGGCACTAGGTCAGTCCCTTAGGGTCCGTCTCCCCAATAAGGATTGTGAAGTTCTTTTCACCAAGCAAGCAAGCGCAACCGAAACCTGTTCTTTTCAAGAAAAACTCCTGACACAAGACATTAACCTATCCAAAGCAAAGAAAACACCTAAGGCCTTCTAAAATGATTTTACTCAAATTATGGCAAGAAACAAACACATCTAAATACAAAAATGTTTTGTGGATTAGAAACATGGTTAAAGTCAGAGTCTTGATTTTTGCTATCATGCCTTTCTATGCTACTCGAGGATGCCAAAAGCTAGAGATGCTATGATGGGGGCATGATTATTTTCTTTGTTTGATGTTTGTGGATTAAACTTTAGTAATGTGAAGCCTTGTCTAAGGACATGATTGGTAAAAGATCATCGAGGACATCCAAGGTCTAACATGAATGGGGGAAATCCTTGTTTGTTGATACGCAAGAAATACTCAGGTCATCTTGGTTCAATTATACCTAGATGCTTGTATTAACTTGCTAAATCAAAATCCATGTAAGCAATGCTCAGGTCATCTCAGTTCAATTATACCTAGATGCTTGTGTTAACTTACAACATTTCAGAAAAAGTACCCAAAAAAATTGCCCAATGATGAAATAAAGCACTTCAAAACACTTGCACCGTCAAGATGTCAAAACCAAATCCATCCATTTACACATCCATGCATCCATATCCCATGCAATAAAAGATCCAATCAATGCAAAGTAACAATACAAGGTGAAGCTTGTGAATCTTTCTATCAAGTCATTCTTTTGTCAATCAATCTCCTACCTATCATCCTATCATTTCTGTGTCAATAGAGTACATTTGGACATCACAAAAATAGAGCATAAAATTGCATATCATATCATATGAGATAGTCATTTACATGATTAAATCAGTTGCATACATAATAGAGTGCATTAGGTTATCCATATATGATCATCATATAGTGTCGAAACAGAAAAAATAAAAGATAAAGTGCATCACATAAGTTGCATAATCATATAGATATCATTTTGCATTTACACACATTAAGAAACATATCAAGTAAAGCATCTAAGTCTACATTAGGTCATATAGCATCACATAGCATCATATAAAAAATCTGCATCAGATAACATCTCATAGCATGAAGTAAAACACCTAAGTCTGCATTAGATAAACACATACATCGCATCATGCAATAGAAATGCATCATAAACTCATACACATAGAGAGAATCAAAATAGTTGCATCGTCATATAAATATTATAAAATATGTCCAAGTGTACAATATCAAGGTATCTGTCTCTGAATCATTGTCATATACAATAAGTACATCCAAATGGATGATGATACATGTCTTAAAAAGAATAAAAGTGGTACAAGTCTATCCGGCTAACTGAGCCATCAAAAAGATACATAGGATCCAAAATATGTAAATCTCTACCCCTACTACTGAGGACCACTGCTACTGGCAGTATCTTCTCCTCCTCCTCTGCTAGCCTCAGACTGCTATGGGCCCATGACAGAGGCCTCTAACCTCAACGGACTTGCTCTCTGTGAGGCCATCAACTGACTCCTGTAGCTCAGAGTCCTCTGACTAACAGGCACTACACCATGATATAATCCATGGTAATACTACATCTGGGCCTATGCTCTCACAAGCTCCCCCTATACCTGTGCTAGCTGCCCTCGCACCTGTGCCAGCTCTCCCTGTACCTATGCTAGCTGCACTTGTCCCTGCTGTACCTACCCAACCTGGAAACTACTTGTTGCGTCTGTCCCCAGGGCTGCCACTGCGATATCCCTCTCCACCAAGATAACTTATATCTAAGCATCTACCATGTCCCTCTCTCTGGTCAGACCCGCAATGTACTCTGCGTCTATCTCCTATCGAGCCTCAACCCTCCTGAGCTAGGCCCGCAGCTGTCTAACCTGCTCTCTCAGTGTAGCTATAGTCTTCTCATGGACGTTTGCATGTGTTGGACCTAGTGGTACCTACTGCTGTGGTACCTACTGTTGTGCCACCTGCTGCTGTACCACCTGCTGATGTGGTGGCATCTATCCTCGCTATACCTATGGTACATGTTGTGTGACCTCTAGTCCCTCCTTGACCCTCCACCTCTATCTAGGTCAGCCTCCATCATCACCACCTCCTCCCCCTCCTCCATCATCTCCTCCATCTCTACCCCCTCTCTATCCTCCTCTCCCTCGCCCCCTCCTCCTTTGGCCAACCTGGCCCTCATCCTTTGAATCTGCCTCATCTATATGAGGCACTAGCACCCCAGGTCCTGAATATCTTGGGAATGGGTGCTCAGCGAACCAATCCTAGTAATCATGTGATGTCCCGGCATCTGCTATCTCCCTCCTCATGTCCCAAGTGACATAAGGTGTCTGTCGAAACTCTGCTAGGGTCTCCTCATAGGATGCCATCGGTCCCCATCTGATCCTCTCCGTGTGTGTTTGTGTAAATTAGGCCTGCCCCTGTGGCATGCCCTGCCTCCTGCCAAACTGTCTCAATACTTTGCCAACAATCTACCTCTAGTATGTGGTAGGTCCACCCAATCAGCCATCTCATTTGAAAGCAGTAAGGTAGCTCATCTGCCTCATCATCCAACGGCTTGTAGTCTAGATATGGTCACCAGATGACCACATCTACCCCATCCAAGGCATGTCTCCAATACTCCAGCTTCCCCAGCCTATGCTGGGAAATCACCCCTGCGTAACCATATATGTATGGCTCTCCCCTCTGTCTCACAAAAACACATATCAGTCTCATGATCACTATGTGCTCCCATAGCCAAAATTGTAATATTGACATGCCTACCAAAAGGCTCGTGCTCCTGTGATACACCACTTGATGCATATCATGGTATAAATGGGCAAGCACATAGACACCCCACGCATATCAGGTGCCCTCTGTCACCATCCTCTCCATGATCCTACCCCATCCAATGGGGAACCCGTGTGATCTCCTGTCGGGGCATACAATGCCTCCGATCAATCCTACTACAATCCCTGGGAAGTAGTAGTAATCATGAATGTCCTGCCAAGGGATGACCTGTCCAACCAGCTCCGAGTCATCAAACACTCACTTGCACTCGGTGAGTCCTGTACCTCTCTATGGATCATACTCCACAAGCTCGCCATCAATCGGCAAATGCAAAATCTGATAGACATCCTCCAGTGTCATGGCCATCTCTCCAGTCGGGAAGTGGAATGTCCCATCCTCATTGTGGAATCTCTCCATAGCAGCAGTCAGCAAGCCATGGTTCACCCGCACCTCAAGCATAAAGCAAATGTAATCAAGTCCCATAGCGCCAAGTGCCTCTCTATCTATCTCAGTTGGCATATATCTTTGCAACAAGGGCATAGGGAACTGCTCCCTAGACTACAACGTGTTCCGTATCTCCTCTTGCAAGCATGCAAAGCAAGGTGTCAAACTAAAGCTGCAAGTACCATAGTCAACATATCTATAGAAACATGTCAACTAACTTAGCATTAGAAATTGATCAAAATAGCATACTACATCTCTTGACTAGATTCTTGCAATCTTAGAGATAGCTTATCGATTGATGTGCCAAACAAGGCACCAATCGAGTCAATTTTGCTAAGTAATCTACCTATCTGTGACATATACGCCACAACAGGTAGTAAATGCGCTACTTTTTAACAAAAGCACCATTTCTGGACCTATGCGCCGTTCCTGGCATATGCGCTGCAAGAACTTGTTTATGCGTCGTCCCATTCTACAAATGCGTTGCTTTCACGCATGCGCCGTAACATGTTGTATATGCACTGTAGGATTACACATGCGCCGCACTTTTCTACATATGTGCCGATTTCTCATATGCACCTTTAAAATCCACATATGTGCTACAAAATAATGCATGCGCTGTTTCATGCTACATATGCGCTGTTCTGCATTTCTGCGCTTCTATTTACCCTAATTTCTCCTAGCATTTACTGCTACCTGAATTGACCCTAGGAGAAGTTTTTTGGGATACAGATCGGGGGTCCTGCCTCTGCTAGCCGATCGAATTGACGAACGTGCTCGAATCGATGCTCCTTGTGTGGAATATCTGCCTCTCTGGCTGCCATGCTACTCTATGCTCTCGAAAGCAAATCAAACTAAGACAAGTGTGCAAATGAATTGTCTTGTGCACCCAGCCCCTATTTATAGCTTGCAAACCCTAATTTGACTATGTGGTGACTACGACTACTTCCTATATCCATTTCTTCCAGTTTTTCTTCTCATTTCTCTGATGTGCATCTTGTTTCCTTCCAACCTAACCTAGTTTTTTTTTGTCTTCATGCGATTGGTCGTCTCAAGTTCTTCTACCTTCTCGTCCAATCTCTCGAGGGGGCATCCTATCATCATAACTCATACTAGGGGCAAACTGGGGCAAGTATCATTGTCAGACTATCTATTCTTTAAAGCAACACTGTAAACTACATTGCATCAAAGAGGGGCAAAATGTTATACGCCTAAATATGACATGATTCAGTCTAGATAAATATTCTTAATATTTATTCCCTTCTAATTCTTCTATCAATAAATAACTAACCAAATTTATTTATTTGATTCATATTCTTCCAAAAATTAAATAAAATCCTTTATTTAATTCAATTCTTCCAAACAATTAAATAATTCCCAATTATTTAATTAAATCAAATTTATTTAAATCCTCTCTATCTCTAAAAATAAAATAAATCAAATATTTTATTTATTCTTCCAAATCATGCACAACAATTAAATAAATTTATTTATTTAATTTGCTTTCTTATCTTCAAATTCTTCAAATATCTTCTAAATTTTCTAAAAATAAGTCTTCTTTCTCCATGCACGCAAAATTAAATAATTTATTATTTAATTTCTCTCAAATCAGGCAAAAGCAAATCTTAAGTTGAGTTATCTATTCAATCAACCTTGTTTTTATCAATATCTCTTAACTTAGAAAAAAGCTTTCTAATTTATGAAAAGCATGTCTTATCTTTAGAAAAGAAAGTGATTAACTCAAATAAAATAGCTTTTGTGTGACATTTGTCTTCTTCTTATTCGTTGCACATTCCTCATCTATTCTCAGCCGTTGATCTTCTCATTCTCTCTATACCGTTGATCTCTTCTTTCCCATGTCTATAAAAAAAACCTCATTCTTCCATTTAAATCATCCAAGCTTTAAGTATTGTTACTCTGTAGGAATTACAATGCGCCGTTGGCATCAATTCCTTCATTGCTTGTGATCACATTTTTGTTACTATGCATTACGCACTACTACCTTTGTTTTGGAGCTCCTCTTCATTACGATATTACCACAGCCATTCATAATCAACATTCTTGACAAAGCAAAGAAGTGCACTCACTGAGGGCCTATTTCGTACACACAACGATGGTTTTTGATAGGCAACAATGGAAGTTTTGATCTAAGGAAGGTTTGCATTTGTTGATTCATTGTTTATTTGGTTTGATCTTCTTAGTTCACTATTCTATTGAGTTTTGGGTATTTGATATTTTTTATCATTGCATATTCATTGTTTAATCCAAATTTCCCCTAACACCCTTTAATCCACAAGATTCCATGTGCCAAATTTAGGCACCAATTGACTAGCCAGAGCTCATATGTTCAGTTTCTGGAAGGAATATCTGCACTAGATTCTGGTGCGGATCCATCCCCATCATTTTCTATAGTCTTCTTCACCCAAATCTTGTCCATCTCTCTTTGAACTTCATCTGCATTCACTTTTCTTTTTCCTTTATCTTGATTTTGATTATGATGCACCCAACCCTTTTTTATCCTGATTCTTACTTCTGTAGAATTTGGCAATATGACCAGATCTATTGCAATTGTAGCAAACAACATTTCTTTGCATATTTGACTTATATCCTCTTGATTTACATTGATTAGCCATATGTCCCATTCTATTGCATGCAAAGCATCTACCATTGAATGAATTATTTATTTGCATATTTCTGCATTCACTAGATTTGTGACCATACCTTTTGCAGTTGAAACACTGTCCAAAGAAGGATGGATTAGTCTGATTCATTCTTCTTCTGCACTAAGTTGCTTTATGACCGAAGTTGTTGCAATTGTAGCAATATCCATTGAAGGATAGATATTTTTGAGCATTTGGTTGCCTTACCGGAGGTCTTCTAGGCATGTTTCTTTGATTTCCTGATCTAGAGTTCTTTTGTCCAGATCCAGAGCTTTCACCTTTCTCATATCCCAAGCCACGCTTGTCATCTACCCTCTTTTAGCTTTCAAGAAGAACTTCAAGTTGAGCTGAGCTTATCTTGAAGATCTTGTTTAAGAGTGTCTATCTGATTCTCAAGTTGTTCTTCATTATCTCTAGCTTCTTCAAGATCAGATTCGAAGATGCCTAACTATTCTGTCTATTTTGTGGTAGTCCTCTATCTTCTCCTTGAGAGATTGTTTTAGGTTATCTTCAATTTTCCTTTTCTCTTCAATTTCTTGAGTGAATCTCATAACCCTTGATACTATCTCATGCCTTACCATAATGACCTCTTTTGATAGCTTCTCACCTAGCTTGTTTTTTCTTATTCAGATCTTCATTAGTATCATTGGCTTCACTTTGATTTACTAATTTTTGAAGTAGTTCCTTTCTCTTTTTCACAGAGATACTTAGGTTTTCTTTTAGCTCATTTATGAAATCATTAACTTGTTTGAGTCTTTCTCTCAAGTTATTGACCTCAGATTGAGATTGCTCAAGATCATCTAGAGTAGATTGAAGTTATTCCTTCATACCATACATATCCATTGAGATTCCCAGATCTTCCTCAAGCTATTAGGCTCTGTTTAGAGGAACTTGGCTCTGATACCAATTATTAGAAACAAGGTAGATAACTGAGAGAGGGGATGAATTAGTTATCTCTAATATCTTTACTTTCTTTTTCCTTTTATAATTTGTGCAATATCAAAATATATAAGCATATATAATCATGAGAGTAGAAATGAAATCAACACACATAACACAAGGATTTTAATGTGGAAAACTCTGTTAAGGGAAAAACCACGGGGTGACTAACCCAAGATTGTATTCTTTGTTAAAAGAATAAGAAGTACAAAATGGCAGTTGCCAATTAGGGCTCACTGCCCGAGCACACTGCTCACAAGAGGCACACTACCTATAAGAGACTCATTGTCTACAAAGTTTAGAGAAGGTAACCAGGTATTTGAACTAATAAGAGGCATCCACAAATGCTAAGGTTCAGTTTTGGTTAGGCTCAATATACTGATCTAATGCACTTCATTCTTCCTTTGCTCTAGTGCTGCTGCTCTGTCACATACCGGACTTGAATTGCTGCTTCCACACTTATCTCTACCTTTCCTCGCACCTTATATCATCATATCTATACACACACCTTCAACATACTACAATTCATCTGGTATTTATATCTGCATCAAGGATTTCATCAACTTTCTAGTCGTCAACTAGAATACTCAAGATATTTGCAAAATACTGACCTGTCAGCTAAATCCATGCTTAATATGTGATGCGTATCAAAAACATAGATCTAGAAGTCATCAATCTTGTTGGCCAACCATGTATGATCCCTCAAATAGCTTGATTAGCATCAATTACTCATCTGGATTGAAGTCTGATACTCTATTGGTTAGTTCTTCCTCAAACTGCTCTGCATGTCTAGAACCCAATACTCAGATGCTCATATCTTTTCCATGTTTTCTCACCAGAGGCTCAATCTCTAGAATATAGTTGTCATGATACTCCTCTTGACTCATCCAAGTCCACAACACGCTGAGTTACACCATCTGAGAGATCTGAACCTGATTGTCAGACCTTGCTACATGCTCTGTTCTTGTTCACCAAACCAAAACACTCCTCACTCTAACTTTCAGTATAGACATACTATGTGCTGCGGATGTGTGGGATAGACTTTGTTTCCATCAATGACAACACTCATGAAGCCACACAGTGTCTCTTGCCAACAAATTGGATCTCAGGTATCTAGTGGCGTTGGGAGAATAAGAGGGTCGTTGTTGCTCCAATCTGCAAAGCTTCGTGGTGGGGCAGGTACTGCCATAACTATTCTTGGTGTTTTGAGTGTTTGATTTTCTCTTCTTCTCAGAGTGGCTACTAAAGGTGGCAACAAGATTCCTGGATTAGCAGTTGATCAAGCTCTGTTGGTTGGTCTGCAGCTTTGACTCTCTCCTACTCTCTGGTTCATATGATCTTGATCAAAAATCAAGAAAGGTCCCACTAGATGTTCCAAAAACTATTGATGTCTAAAATTGTGTGGGTTTCAACACCAACATGGGAAGTTTCAATAATGTGAGACTGACAGTTGAAACAACCTCTAGATTTTAGGGAAGCTATCTATTCCTTTTGCAATGGGGTTTTGGGAAAGGGGTAGAAAAAACAAGATTACGTATACAATGAAACAAAACTCTTAAGGTGATATGCCAGACTTATATATGTTTTAGAAACTAGCATAGTGATTAAACCCTTATGATTTAGCTATATCAAAGTGCAAATGAAGCATGATTAACATAGATAGATTATAGATAGATTTAAAACCAAAGGCTAAACTTAGAAGATTTATACAAAGACACAGAAAATATCTCCAACAACACAAAATAAAGCTTCTTTCATTAATAGGTTTAGCAAAATACATGAGGCATAGAAACATGTATAGATCTATTTGCTTTCTTCTTTGAAATAGCTATGAAGGCAAAAGGATACAATCTAGTCACAGTAATATCTCTTTGTATTTCTCTATGTGTATATCTATATAGTTACAAAACTTCCCCCTATTTATAGAGGCAAGATGGGGCTTAAAGACACTCCCAGCCGTTAAGAATCCACAACTATCTACAACTGAACTAAAACTAAACTAGGACTGAACACACACAAGATCTGTCTAGATCTGCAACCATATCCTCCTTGCGTGCCCATTGGCTAAAAGGTACTAGAAATGCAGCTCTGTGACTACCAGTTCCATTAAGACAAATGGCTTCCTTTGTAGGCTTCTAACGGCTCCAAAAATGCTACGTGGCATCTTTTGCTTCATCGGGCTTAGTCTCCCTTTGATATAAAGAGAACACACAACACTGTGACACTTGGTGCTTTTCACCTCTTTATCCTGCTGATACGTGGCCACACTTGAGAGCCTAAAAAATGGGATAGATGGTATACTGGCATTCTTTCAAAAGCTTCTTTTGTTTCTCAACCTTCAATCACCTGCGGTAGCGACATGTGGCACACTCCACTGCACTTAGAAACTTTAGACAATACCTCGGGCCTACCAAACTGTTGTTACAAGTATGGGCCTAACCAGTATTTTCATTGATGTCAACATACTCCTGTTGCATTAATGATAAGGATTGGATGAACTATTTGCTGAGGATATTGAGAAAATTAGTCATATCAGGAACAGAGAAGAACAATGAAGACAGTAAGGTAAAGATCCAAGAGAAGATGAAGATCAGAGGATGCGCTTCAAAGGGTTTGTAGATATGTGTCTTGAGATGATCTTGAAAAGATTTTAGAGGTCCGCATGAAGATTTGAAGAAGTTATGGCCACTTAAATAAAACTGGTTTTGGCAGGTGTTCAGAGGTGATAGAGTGATATAGATAGGTCCAGTGAGATCGAGAAATGCAATATCATGTTTTGCAGATTTGGTGGAGTGTTTAGGAAGTCTATGTGAAGTGACAACTCAATTGGTTCGTGATCTGGAGGTCTGAAAGCATCTATTCCATTGTGACAGTGATGACAGATTATGTTCTTAAGGTTCTAGATGAAGGAGATAAGGATTTTAGTAAGCAGATGTAGTGTGGATGTTCTTGGTGATTCAGGTAAGCTTGTGGAGGTCTTTGGATCATGTCCAGTTCATGTTGGTGGTCCACATTGGAGTTTGAGCTTGCAATTAAAGAATAACTTCCGGATGATGGTGTTCTTCCTAAGCCTAGCCAACCAAATGAGTTACACATCTTGTGGATGATCTTAAAGATGTTATGTGAAGATTGGCGTGTTCCTAAGTGAAGATTGAAGTCTTAGAACTGTGTGGCCAACAGTGTGTTGATCCATGTGAAGTCTTTTTGTAATAATTCATGATGTATTTATGTATTTGCTCTGTAATGTTTGCCGACTTAGATGATTATTCCTAAGTTGATGTCTTGTATAAATAAGGAATTGCAAAGTCATTTCAAATGTGTCTTGTGGAGATGAGAGTGTGGTAGAGAGGAGGAGAGCGAAAGGTAGAGCAAAAGTATTGAGCTTAAATGGAACTGACTCAAGCATGGTGAAAATGTTATTCTCTAGTTCAAATATGTGATACATATTATTCTGTAGACAGTTTGTCTCTTATAGATAGTGGGCCTCTTGTGAGCAGTGTGCTCGGGCCGTGAGCCCTAATTGGCATGTGCCATTTTTTTCTTTCTATTCTTCTAATAGAGAATACAATCTTGTGTTAATCACCCCGTGATTTTTCCCTTAACTAGGTTTTCCACGTCAAAATCTTGGTGTCTTGTGTGATTATGTGTTTCTTCTCTTGATTTAATGCATTATGTTTCATGATTGATTTATTATTATGCTACTGAATTACAAAGTGGATTTAAGTGTTTAATTGGAAGAAATTTTTCAACAACTAATTCACCCCCCTCTCAGTTCTCTATCCTAAATCCAACAATTGGTATCAGAGCCAAGTTCCTCTCAGAGAACTTAACCACTTGAGGAGATCTAGGATGTCATCATACAAGAAGGATAGTCTAAGGTTTGATGGAACTAATTACACTCTTTGAAAAAGTTGCATGGAATGCCACTTGCAATGTATGGGAATGCAGTATTGGATTATGGCTTCAAAGAAGTATGATACCCCTAGAATGGTCTGCGCACCATAGATGAAATGAGAGATGCTGAAAATAATCTGCGGGCTAAAGAAGCTCTTCTAAGTGCCTTATCTAATTCAGAACTTACAAATATTGTTGATCTAAAAACTGCACATGAGATTTGGTAACAATTGGAACTTCTGCATGAAGGAGACAAGTATGTGAAATGTGCCAAGCTACAGAGTCTAAAGGGAAAATTCAAAAACTTGAAGATGAGAGAAGATGAAATTATCACTACATTTATGCCCAGGGTAAATGAGCTTATTTGTGGCATTAGATGTGCTGGTGGAGTCTTGGATGAAGATGAGATTATTGGAAAAGTTCTCAGATCTCTTCTTGATTCTTACAAATACAAAGTTGCTGCCATTGAAGAATTTAGAGCCCATTCAGGTGTCACAAGAGATCAATTGGTTGGTAAATTAGCTGCATTTGAATTAACTGAGTTTGGAGATGCCCCCCAAGACTAAATCTGCATTCAAAGCTAGTGCATCTGTAAAAGGAAAACAAAGGTTTGATTCGGGAGAGAACTCTTCTAAGAAACTATTGTGGTATGAGAAAGAAAGAAAAGAACTAGAAGAAGATGAAGCAAAAGCTACTCAACTTGAATCCCTTATTGCAAAAAGACTGCTAAGAGGATCTGGTAAGTATGAAGGGAAATTGCCTTTTAAGTGTTTTAACTACAACAAGATTGGTCATTTTGCCTCAAGATGTCTAGAAAGATTTTCAGGGCCAAACCCTAACAGATCAAGGTTCCAGAAAAATTGTTACTATGTTCATGAAGATGATGATAATGAAGGAGTAACGGATGATGATTTAGAAACAAGAAACAAATACGGAAGTGACTAGGTGTTTATTGCCATTAAGGAAGAAGATCCAATGCCCTCTGAATTTGTCAATCATAAAGTTGTAGAAAGAGCTCTGGCTGCCTAAGTTGAAGAAAAGGATTGATGCAGAGGCATCCACACTAAAACCTTGACATACAGCATGTATGTCTACAACCCATCATCATCATCATATTTTCTGTTAACATTGTCAGCATCATCATATTTTCTCTTGCCGATCGATATCCTCCTGCAGACAAACCTTCGACCTTTCACCTGTCAGCAACATCATCATATCCGGCTATCGGCAGCTTCATCATATTCAGCAAGCGCAATCATCCTCCTGACGATCACTGTTCATCTTACCGCCAACCTCTATCTGCAGCATCATGATGTTCAACATCATGTTCATCAGCAGGATATAAAATATCCAGTTCCCTCCATATATCCTGATGACGACACTTCACGCACCTTTCCTTCGATGCTTACGTCACCCTGATATCCTGATGACGATTATCCTGATGACGATGACGTCACATGCAATTCCTTCGATATCCTGCTGTCGGCCAAACTTAACATTATCGGCCCACGATGGTTTTATCAACCCGATCTTCTACCTTATGCCGATACACTCCTCCTCGGCAACACCTTGTGATGATCACCCCGAAATGCATTCACCTTATGCAAACAACTGTATCATGCTCACCTCCATCTACTAGGATGACGCCCGAAGTAACTGCAAGATATACACAGAAATATCCTGATGATGCCGTTGTGACGAATTTCTAACCTTAGCGAATTTCGATCCGCCGAACCTCCTGAGGTGACTCGATCTGCTTCCTGGACAACTTTAAAGACTTGAACTACCAGCACGACCTAGCACATGCCCATGCTAGGGTTCTCAACACCTCTTGACTGCGATCCTACAAACATGCATGCAAACAAACAGAAAATGCAAACTAAATCCTAAACTACTGTACATAGCCATTCCACTGATTCGACGAATCAACCGGTGGAATGGATCAGCGAATCCATGAAACCACCAGAACAACAACTCGATTACACAATGGAATCCAAACAGAGAGTTGACACAAACAGGATCTCTTTATTTGATTTCAAAAGATGTAAATACAATACTCAGTCTCTCCCTCTATCTCACTCTCAGCAAAGTCTAATCGATGATCTGCAATACTGCTCAATCTGTATCTATATCTAAAACCAACCGATCCTCATGCATAAATAGGATTTCCTGCGAGTACTACCACTCAATTCCCAGTGGCTGGGAGCTTCCAAGCGGCTGGGAGGATCTAACCGGACATACAGCATAACAGCTGTCCAAACAACCTACCTAAAAATAGTAAAGTATGGTCAACATGACCTTATTACATGCATTGGTCTTATAAGACCTTCTTGGAAACATTAACAAGACTTTAGATATAGATACAGATTGAGCAGTATTGCAGATCATCGATCAGACTTTGCTGAGAGTGAGACAGAGGGAGAGACTGAGTATTGTATTTGCATCTTTTGAAATCAAATAAAGAGATCCTGTTTGTGTCAATTCTCTGTTTGGATTCCATTGTGTAATCGAGTTGTTGTTCTGGTGGTTTCATGGATTCGCTGATCCATTCCATCGGTTGATTCGTCGAATCGGTGGAATGGCTATGTACAGTAGTTTAGGATTTAGTTTGCATTTTCTGTTTGTTTGTATGCATGTTTGCAGGATCGCAGTCGAGAGGTGTTGAGAACCCTAGCATGGGCATGTGCTAGGTCATGCTGGTAGTTCGAGTCTGGAAAGTTGTCCAAGAAGCAGATCGGGTCACCTCAGGAGGTTCGGCGGATCGAAATTCGCTAAGGTTAGAAATTCGTCACAACGGCATCATCAAGATATTTCTGTGTATATCCTGCAGTTACTTCAGGCGTCATCCGAGTAGATGGAGGTGAGCATGATACAGTTGTTTGCATAAGGTGAATGCATTTTGGGGTGATCATCACAAGGTGTTGCCGAGGAGGAGTGTATCGGCATAAGGTAGAAGATCGGGTTGATAAAACCATCGCGGGCCGATAATGTTAAGTTTGGCCGACAGCAGGATATCGAAGGAACTGCATGTGACGTCATCGTCATCAGGATAATTGTCATCAGGATATCGGGGTGACGTAAGCATCGAAGGAAAGGTGCGTGAAGTGTCATCATTAGGATATATGGAGGGAACTGGATATTTTATATCCTGCTGATGAACATGATGTTGAACATCATGATGCTGCAGATAGAGGTTGGCGGTAAGATGAATAGTGATCGTCAGGAGGATGATTGCGCTTGCCGAATATGATGAAGCTGCCGATAGCCGGATATGATGATGCTACTGACAGGTGAAAGGTCGAAGGTTTGTCTGCAGGAGGATATCGGTTGGCAAGAGAAAATATGATGATGCTGACAATGTTAACAGAAAATATGATGATGATGATGGGTTGTAGACATACATGCTGTATGTCAAGGTTTTAGTGTGGATGCCTCTGCATCATAGTGGTATCAGAGCTCAGCAAAAGGTCTGGACTGTTGTGTGTTGATTCTGTCACCGAAAGGGCAGAGGTAGAGTTGATTCTGTCACTGAAAGGACAGCGGTAGAGAAGTGAGAGGTTGACAAAATGCCTCCGAAAGGTAATGGTACTGCAAGGGAATTGCAGGAGATGAAGGAAAAACATGCCAGAGAGATGAGGAAGATGAAGGAGCTTGCTGAAGCACTTCAAGCCAGGCTTGTAGCCTTGGAGAAGAACAAAAAGAGGGAAGTGGACGACAGTGAATCAGAAGAAGATGAAGATGCTGTTGAAGAGTATGAAGAGGTAGCTGAAGATCTGGATGCTGAAGACCAGAGATTTGCAAAACTGTTAAAGGCAGTGCAGAGTGATAAACCTAAGGTAAAGGTTGATGTTTCCAAGTATAATGGAAGTTTGAATGAAGATGAGTTACTGGATTGGATTGCTGCACTTGATAATCACTTTGAATGTGAAGATGTTGCTGAGGATCAGAAGGTAAAGATTGCAAAGACCAAGTTAGGAGGTCATGCTTTGGTATGGTGGGATTATGTACAATCCGAGAGAAGGAAACAAGGAAGGTCAAAGATCACTTCATGGGATAAAATGGTAGCAAGGATCAAAGGTAAATTCTTGCCCAAGGATTATGAAATTCAGATGTTTAAGAAGCTGCAATTTTTAAGGCAGAAGGAAATGGATGTGAAGGCATATACTGAGGAGTTTTATAAGTTGAGTATGAGATCTGGTCATCATGAGAATGAGGTAGAAAAGGTGGCTAGGTACTTGGCTGGTTTGAGATTGAACATACAGGATGAGTTAGTTTTAGCTAACCCTAAGAGTGTGGAGGATTGTTACCAAATGGTAATCAGGATTGAAGAAAAGATGAATAGGAGACAAGATAAGTCCATGAGAGGAAGAGGTAGCAATATGAGGGGAAGAGGATTAGCCCCTACAACAAGGCAAACCAATGAGGGTCAAGAAGACACTGGTAAAGGACAGGGACAGTCTGATTTCAGAGGTGGATGGAAAGGTAATAGAGGCAGATTTGGAAGTGGTAGAGGTTCTACTACATTTTCAGGAAAGTGTTACACCTGTGGTGAGTTTGGTCATCCATTTTTCAAATGTCCAGAAAGCAAAGGTTCATCATCCAGAAATGATAGAATGAATGACAAGAGAGTACAACTTGTGCAAGAAGAGAAAGTAGAGGAATGTGTACAAAGTTTAAACACTTATCAAGATAGAGTTCCTGACAATTATGGATATCCTAAGGAGGGAGAAGCATTGATGCTAAGGAGAACTAGTTTGCAGACATCAAAGGATATGATGCAAAGAAGAGCTCTTTTCAAGACCACATGCAAGAGCAAAGGTAAAGTATGTAAGGTTGTCATTGATACTGGTTCAACAGATAACATGGTATCTCAGGAAATGGTGGATAAACTGCATTTGGAAAGGATTCCACATCAAAACCCTTACAAGGCATCTTGGGTGAGTGGTAGTCAATCACTTTTTGTCTATGAACAGGCATATGTGGATTTTCAGATTGGAGCATATCAAGATAGAGTTTTGTGTGACATATTGCCCATGGAATGTTGTCACCTACTGTTGGGTAGACCATGGCAATTTGACAGGAGGGTACTGTATGATGGGTATGCTAATACCTACACCATCAAGAAAGATGGGAAGACTGTTATGTTGATGCCATTACAGGAAGCAGCTGTAGTACAGAAGGCAGCAAAAATCATTTTAGTGGGAAAGAAGGAATTTGTGCAGAAGCCTAGAGGAGCAGGCATAAAGGCAGTTGAGGACATTGCTGGGAAAGAAGTTGTTAAGGACAACAGTTTGAAGACAGTTTCAGTTTTGACTGACAGAGGTCAGCAGCAGGTTCAGTAACAGGTTTGCAAACAGCAACTAGTTGAGAGGAATGACAAGGATGTTGTCATAGTTGGGACTACTGTTTGTCCTATAAAGGTTGAAAGAAAGACAGAGTTGAACATTACAGAAGTTCAAGAGGCAGTTCAGACAGAGGTTCTGGTCAGACAACCTGACAAACACAAGGTATGTGAGAGAAGGGCCTACATTGACAGGCATGAGGATTTACTTGCAAGAAAGCAAGTTACAGTTCAGAAGTCTTGGAGCAGCCGAGAGCCAGCAGAGGACAAAGCTGGAACAGGTCAAGACACTGCAAAGGCAAAGTGTAAAGGTGGAGGACTTCCACAACCAAACTCATGGGACATGAGTTCTTTTCTGTTGGGGAGTATGGTGCAGGAGCACCTACCTGACAGCTGGCCTCCATGAAGCAGTTAGTTTGTTTTGAGTCTTGTTAATGTTTCCAAGAAGGTCTTATAAGACCAATGCATGTAATAAGGTCATGTTGAACATACTTTACTATTTTTAGGTAGGTTGCTTGGACAACTGTTATGCTGTATGTCTGGTTGGATCCTCCCAGCTGCTTGGAAGCTCCCAGCCGCTGGGAATCGAGTGGTAGTACTCGCAGGAAATCCTATTTATGCATGAGGATCGGTTGGTTTTAGATATAGATACAAATTGAGCAGTATTGCAGATCATCGATCAGACTTTGCTGAGAGTGAGACAGAGGGAGAGACTGAGTATTGTATTTGCATCTTTTGAAATCAAATAAAGAGATCCTGTTTGTGTCAACTCTCTGTTTGGATTCCATTATGTAATCGAGTTGTTGTTCTGGTGGTTTCATGGATTCACTGATCCATTCCACCGGTTGATTCGTCGAATCGGTGGAATGGCTATGTACAGTAGTTTAGGATTTAGTTTGCATTTTCTGTTTGTTTGCATGCATGTTTGCAGGATCGCAGTCGAGAGGTGTTGAGAACCCTAGCATGGGCATGTGCTAGGTTGTGCTGGTAGTTCAAGTCTGGAAAGTTGTCCAGGAAGAAGATCGGGTCACCTCAGGAGGTTCGGCGGATCGAAATTCGCTAAGGTTAGAAATTCGTCACAACGGCATCATCAGGATATTTCTGTGTATATCCTGCAGTTACTTCAGGCGTCATCCGAGTAGATGGAGATGAGCATGATACAGTTGTTTGCATAAGGTGAATGCATTTCGGGGTGATCATCACAAGGTGTTGCCGAGGAGGAGTGTATCGGCATAAGGTAGAAGATCGGGTTGATAAAACCATCGCGGGCCGATAATGTTAAGTTTGGCCGACAGCAGGATATCGAAGGAACTGCATGTGACATCATCGTCATCAGGATATCGGGGTGACGTAAGCATCGAAGGAAAGGTGCGTGAAGTGTCGTCATTAGGATATATGGAGGGAACCAGATATTTTATATCCTGCTGATGAACATGATGTTGAACATCATGATGTTGCAGATAGAGGTTGGCGGTAAGATGAACAGTGATCGTCAGGAGGATGATTGCACTTGCCGAATATGATGAAGCTGCCGATAGCCGAATATGATGATGTTGCTGACAGGTGAAAGGTCGAAGGTTTGTCTGCAGGAGGATATCGGTCGGCAAGAGAAAATATGATGATGCTGACAATGTTAACATAAAATATGATGATGATGATGGGTTGTAGACATACATGCTGTATGTCAAGGTTTTAGTGTGGATGCCTCTGCATCAAGGATGATTGGGTCATTGACAGTGGATGCTCCCATCATATGATAGGTGACAAAAATAAGTTCATAGATTTGGAAAGGTATGAAGGAGGAATGGTAAAATTTGGTGATAATTCTGCTGGTAGAATTAGAGGTAGAGGAACTATTTCTTTTGATGGAAAGAACAAAATCAGTAATGTACTGTATGTCAAAGGATTGAAGCACAATCTTCTCATTGTTGGATAGTTGTGGACAAAGGCTATGATCTCTGATTCAAAAATAGAAAATGCAAGATCTTTGAAAGTTCTGGAACAAAGATTGCATCCGGTGCTCAAACTAAAGGTAATATCTTCCACTTAGTTGGTACTAGTAAAAGTTGCTTATTTGTTCAAATTGATCAGAGTTGGTTGTGGCATAGGAGAATGTGTCATGTAAATTTTGATAATATCATCAAGATAAGCAACACTAAGGTTGTAAGAGATCTTCCAAGACTTGTGAAACCTACTAATAGCTTGTGCAAAGAATGCCAGTTGGGTAAGCTGAGCAGAGTCACATTCCAAAGTAAGGGCCAGTCTTCTACCAGATTATTGGACTTAGTTCATACTGATTTATGTGGTCCACCAAGAATTAGAAGTGTGCAAGGTGATAGATACTTCATGCTATTAATTGATGACTACTCCCAAATGATGTGGATAACTTTTCTGGAGGAGAAATCAGAAGCTCTTGAGCAATTTAAAATATTCAAGGCTATGGTACAGAATGAAACTAGACTAAAATTGAAATGTCTGAGGTTTGATAGAGGTGGAGAATTCACATCCGGTGAGTTCATAGAATTCTGTGAGAAACATGGAATAAAAAGACAATTGTTTGCTCCTAGGACTCCACAACAGAATGGAGTAGTGGAGAGAAAGAACTAGACCATCTAGGAAGCATCTAGAACCATGATGATGGAAGCAAATGTTCCTCAAATCTATTGGACAAAAGCTATAAGCACTGCAGTCTATGCTCTCAATCGAGTACAAATTTGAAGCAATTCCGGTAAGACTCCTTATGAACTTTGGTTTGGCATCACTCCCACTGTGAGGTATTTTAGAGTTTTTGGTAGAAAATGTCACATTAAAAGAGATGAAAATCTAGGTAAATTTTATGCTAGAAGTGATGAAGGAATTTTCTTGGGTTATTCTACTCAAAGCAAAGCATACTGATGTTATAACAAGAGATTGAGGAAGATTATTGAAAGTACAAATGTGAAGGTTGATGAAGGAATTGAAAAACCCTCAAGGTTTTACGAATGTGATGAAGATGATCAGAATGATGTTTTGATCCAAGGAGTCCAATCCCCTTCTGAGATTCAGATTCAAATTGCTTCGGTAAATCAGGAAGAAGAGTTAAGTTTGAATGAACCTGTTCAAGAGTCAGAAGTGCAAGAAATTCTCAAAGTTCCCAAGTATGTAAGACTGAATCACTTTGAAGATCAGATCATAGGTGATAAAAGCAAAGGTGTACAAACAAGAAGAAGGATTGCTCAAGATTCAAAAGAGTATTGTCTGATTTCAAAGATTAAACCTAAGACAGTGAATGAAGCTTGCAATGATGAAAATTGGACTAAAGCAATGGAGGAAGAGCTTATGTAAATTGAGAAAAATCACACTTGGGATCTTGTTCCCAGACCTAAAAACAAGAATGTGATTGGAACCAAATGGGTCTTCTAGAACAAACTAAATGAAGATGGTGAAGTAGTCAGAAACAAAGCCATATTGATCTGCAAGGGTTACTCCCAAGTAGAAGGAGTTGATTTTGAAGAAACTTTTGCTTTGGTGGCAAGAATTGAAGTAGCCAAATTATTTCTTGCTTTTGCTTCCTTTAAGGATTTCAAAGTATATCAGATGGATGTCAAGTCTACCTTCTTGAATGGTGACTTGGAAGAAGTATACATTGAGCAACCAGATGGATTTCAATTATCTGATCATGGTGATATGGTCTGCAAGTTGAAGAAATCTCTGTATGGACTCAAGAGACATCAGAGTGGAGTATGAGGAACCTATCACAATCTTCTGTGATAATTCAAGTGCAATAAATATATCTAAGAATCCAGTGTTGCATTCAAAGACCAAACATATATCCATCAAGTTTCACTTTTTGAGAGAACAAGTGAACAAAAATGAAGTCAGATTGGAGTTTGTGCCTTCCAAGGATCAGATTGCAGATATTTTTACTAAACCTCTTCCTAAGGACTCTTTTGAGTATCTCAGGGAGAAGTTAGGGGTTATTACCCCTCTGGTTATGAACTAAGGTGCACTGATGTGCATTAGTTTGGTAGATATCATAGTCATATCTTGTGGTCTGAATTGATGATGGGGAGCTGCTACTCAAGGGGAGCAGCTGGTATGATTTTGAAGTGTTGGAGTTGCAAGTATGTGCCCTTTGCCATTGATGTCAAAGGGGGAGAGAAGATACGTGAAAAAAAATTGGTTGCTGATCAAAGGGGGAGCAAGAAAGGAAGAGAAGACATGTGAATGGTTGTTGCTGGTAGGGGGAGTTGTGACAATAAGGAGAAGCTCTTGTTTTGATGGTCAAAACAGTTTTTCACATCATATGTTGCCATCAATGACAAAGGGGGAGATTGTTGCAAGTATGGGCCTAACTAGTGTTGTCATTGATGTCAACATACTCCTGTTGCATTAATGATAAGGATCGAATGAACTGTTTGCTGAGGATATTGAGAAAATTAGTCATATCAGGAACAAAGAAGAATGGTGAAGACAGTAAGGTAAAGATCAAAGATAAGATGAAGATCAAAGGATACGCTTCAAAGGGTTTGTAGATATGTGTCCTGAGATGATCCAAAAAAGATTTCAGAGGTCCACATGAAGATCTAAAGAAGTTATGGCCAATTAAGTAAAACCAGTTCTAATAGGTGTTTAGAGGTGACAGAGTGATATAGATAGGTCTGGTGAGATCTGAAAATGCAATATCCTATTCTACAGATTTGGTGGAGTGTTTAGGAAGTCCATGTGAAGTGACAACTCAATTGGTTCATGATTTGGAGGTCCGCAAGCATCTATTCCATTGTGACAGTGATGACAGACTATGTTCTTGAGGTTCTAGATGAAGGAGATAAGGATTTCAGTAAGCAAATGTAGTGTGGATGTTCTTGGTAATTTAGGCAAGCTTGTGGAGGTCTTTGGATCATGTCTAGTTCATGTTGGTGGTCCACATTGGAGTTTGAGCTCGCAATTGAAGAATAACTTTCGGATGATGGTGTTCTTCCTAAGCCTAGCTAACCAGATGAGTTACGCATCCCACGGATGGTCTTAAAGACGTTATGTGAAGATTGGCATGTTCCTAAGTGAAGATTAAAGTCTTAGATCTGTGTGGCCAATAGTGTGTTGATCCACGTGAAGTCTTTTTGTAATAAGTCATGATGTATTTAAGTATTTGCTCTGTAATGTTTGCTGACTTAGATGATTATTCCTAATTCGATGTCTTGTATAAATAAGGGATTTTAAAGTCATTTCAAATGTGTCTTGTGGAGATGAGAGTGTGGTAGAGAGGAGGAGAGTGAAAGGTAGATGAAAAGTATTGAGCTTAAATGGAACTGACTCAAGCATAGTGAAGATGCTATTCTCCAGTTCAAGTATGTGATACTTATTATTATGTAGACAGTGTGTCTCTTATAGGTAGTGGGCCTCTTGTGAACAGTGTGCTCGGGCAGTGAGCCCTAATTGGCATGTGACATTTTGTTCTTTCTATTCTTCTAACAGAGAATACAATCTTGGGTTAATCACCCCATGTTTTTTTCCTTAACTAGGTTTTCCACATCAAAATCATGGTGTCCTATGTGATTATGTGTTTCTGCTCTTGATTTAATGCATTATGTTTCATGATTGATTTATTATTATGCTGCTGAATTACAAAGTGGATTTAAGTGTTTAATTGGAAGAAAGTTTTGAACAACTAATTCACCCCCCCTCTCAGTTGTCTGTCCTAAATCCAACAACTGTACCTTGACATTTTAAAGCTTATTTAAGAAAGAGACACGCAACCACTTCCACATATTGCAACAAAAGACACATGGCATGCTTGTACTCCTTTTAAATACTTTCTCAAAAGTTTCTCTATAAATTCTTGTGAGGACGACACATGGCACGCTCAAGTAACAAATAGAAACTATACAAAAAAGAAACATAGTCAAAGATATGTGGCGCATTTCTGTGGCACTTGGGAACTGCGAACCAAGAAGAAGACACATGACACTATCTTCTACTCTTGGTCACTATTCTTATTGCTTATAACCACCTTACCACATGGTAGCTCCGCGTGTCTTTTAGAAGCATCTTTTCTTTCAGGTTCTCAAAACCCCGCCATGCTGACATGTGAAACTCTCCATGCACATGCAAAATTTAGAACATAGACTAGAAATGAAACTAACAGCCATGACCAAGTAATATCAAAATGTAAACAAAATGTAGAGTTTTAACTCTATAGGTCCGCTATTCAAGATTTGATCATGCAGTTCTAGTATGTTATTTGTATTTTTTTGATGATCCTATATCCATGTTTTTAGCTCCTAACAAGTACCGAAAGCATACACTCTAACATACTAAGTCCAGAAAGATAGAGTATGTTGTGATTAAGAGCAGAACACTCATTTGTTTTGGTCTGCATTCCTCTGCTATTACATATCTTGCTATGTGATTTTGAGGTATTGTAAACACATGTTTGAAGTATCCAAATCCAGAGTTGCAAGTTCTGGGCTCCACTGGATAATCAGTTATGAATGCCTAAGTATCGCTACTTGGTACGGTATAGTTTGATTGTGACAACGCATGTGTTCCAGTGGTCTGTATTCTATTGCAAGAGAATATATTTCTTTTTGATTTTGGAGGTATGATCTATGATATGTGAAGGGTATCTAATATGGATTTGAGCAAATCTTGTGGTTTGTAGTGGAAGATGTTGTCTGACAGTTGAACTGAACCAGTGAATAGTCTGTGGATAAGGCTGACATGATAGTACGATGTGTGTGTGGTAAGTTTTGGTGCTTGGAACTTACTCCTAAGTGGTAAAATAGTTGAGGCCGACATGTGTGAAGGTGTTTCAAATATTGTGTGGGTTTGCTATAGATTTTGGAGAATGAATTTGGCCAACAGAGTATGTATTGCATGACTACACGGTACACTTTATTAGGTTGACCTAATATGAAGATTTTATTTGTTGCAGATATAAATATGAGATTGAATTGGGTGTTTGAGAAGAGATTAGTGAATGTGAAGGTGGGGAATATGTAAAAGTGCAGAGAAGGTGACAAGAGCAGAAGAAGAGAGATCTTGTCTAACGTAAAAGTAGAGCAATGAAACAGAGCAATCAAGATGAAAGTTTTGAGATAGTTATTTGGGCATTCATTGGAGTTGCATTCATGCATGTGTAGATGCAATCTGAGCAGTTCATTTTGGTAGCGAGCCATCTCCTTTCTTCTTTCTTTCTCTGGGCAGTGAACCTTCTTGCAGTGAGCACTTCTTTTGGGCAATGAACCCTCAGAGGTGAGCCCTAAGGTAGTGAGCCTTTATTGTAATTCGGTATTGTTCCTACATAATATATTGTGATCTAACACTCACCGTGGTTTTTCCCAGTTTTGAGTTTTCCACATAAAAATCCTGGTGTTCATGTGTGATGGTTTGTGGTTGTTTCTTCTCTGTTTAATTTACTTTATTATTGCATGCTGTAAATGGATTACTAGTTTAACAAACAAGAAGTTTAATACAGTGCTGATTCACCCCCTCACAGTACTTTGGGTGTTCAACATAAATGACATCCTATAACTACCATCGGTAACTCCTTAATTATTGTGGATAGTAAATAATTTTTACCACTGCTAGTGAAACTTGTACATCCCTTATGGGTGATTTATAAATAATAATAGGAATAATAAATACAAGGATTTACAAGGTTGATGGCACCTTAATCCTAACAACAACTATAACATCACTTTGGCCACAACATTCATTTATCAATCACATAAATGTGGGTCATCCATTCACAACACTAAGTTATATCTTGCTTGACTTACCCACAAGACTGAGAAATAATGATAAATATGTAAAATATAAAACACAAATATACATGTGCAAGATAAAAATATAGCATTGCTAGACTCTTGGCCTATCCTACCTCAGAGTTGGTCTTTAAAAAATAAATTCATCTATTCACAATATATTTTTCCTATGAAATGCCCCTATTGATGTTCAACATAAAAGTCTATTTATCTAATATAAGCCATAAATACCATAATACACATATAAAATATCACATATATTAATTGTTCAATATATCTACTTGTTAGAAATTAAATAGAAATCAATGTAGAATAATTTCTCAAAATTGCAACAACAAGTATTATGAAGAGAGATAAATAAAGAACAAAAATAAAATTGCACAATATGAACACAAAATTTAATGTGGTTCACCCAATGTGGACTTCATCCACCAAGAAACACTTGCTTAGATTCATCTTCTCACAATTACAATGCACAAATATTGTTTGGAGCCGCACTCAACAAACTCTCCTAAATTCACACACTCTATTCACCTTCTCAATTCTTCCTTGTATTTTACCTACTGTATGTCCATCTATTTATAATTACATCAATAGGTAACCGACATAGCAGTTTTACAAAACAATGGGTAACAAACCATGGGCCAGGTCAACGTATAACAGTTCCCATTATTCATGGGTGATGACTCCATCCATATACAAGTATAAATAAAACACATAACTATACTCACGAAAAAAGGGGGAGCCGCACATATCTGTACCCGCAAAAAAGGGGGATTAAGAGTGTACATTATTTGAAATACAATATAATATGGAAATATGCTCCATAACATAACACTACTCCTAACATACCTTGCCCATGAGTATCATTCTCAAGTGAATCAAGTGTCAAAAATATTACCTAATCTCTTCTCTAGGAGTTTGAAAGACCAATAGGTTAAATCATCTAACCAATTTATTACATTTTAAATCCCAATATAGGGTGAGTAATATCTCCATCATTCTAGATTCAGAAAGTCTCCTTCATCTCACAAATAATATAATTAATTACTACCTAATAGGACATCATCTTGTCTACATATTTATAGAAGGTTTCATGAATAATCCTATCATATTCATTATTTGATAATTGTTTATTGATAATTCCATATTACCTTGCTAATAACCATTGACCTCATTTAAGATCCTCGTTACTCAATAAATGAAAAAGAAATTTTTAAGTTGATTTTAAAGAGATAAATAATAGTCTCAAAATAGATATAACTAGATCTATTAGTTCACAAGTTGTTGATAACCGTTATATCCATAACTATATCCTAACAATTAGGAAAGAACAATGCGTGTAATAAAACTAGAATCTAACAACTCAAGCAATATCTGATGAAGAATCAAATATAGGTCTAACTATGTGTGCCTAACATCTAAGAAACTACTAAACTTGTTTGAGGATGATCTTTACTTCAGTCATTCTAAAAGAAAAGTGTTATTTCACAAAGGTTGCTAGTTGTTCACAATATAGTTTTGTTAAGTTGGGCTCTTGCACTATCATATAGACATTTTTGGCAAATGTAAACAAAAATACCACAACTTCTCCAATATTCTTGAATCTATGCATAATTCTGATTCATAAATGAACTATCATGGAACCTAAATAAAAATAAATAAATACAACATAGAAGCACAATAATGGAAAATTTTCCTCCACTCGGGTTAATAACAAGGCTTAAGACATTCTAAGTAATGAATATGATGTTGAATTGTTGTCATTGATGTTAAAGAAAGGAGCACTTGATCAACACATTATGGAGATTGTTGAATTTTAGGTTGTGTGTTCAATTTGAAGACTTCATTTTGTTAAAAACCCAAATGGGTATCCCTAGTTTCAATTTTATGAAGTTTGGGTGAAAATTGGCTAAGTTATAGCTAGTCAGAGGTTTTAGAAGTTCCAGAACTAGCAAGTTCACCAGTTTTGATTTTTCCCAATTCATCGATAGCATAGGTGAAGTGTTTTGTTGACATCTTGGAAGAAGAACAAATGTTTATATTTTTTGATAGTTCATGAGTTCTGTATTTCTATGAATTGCCGACGGAAGCATTGGAGTAGAGCATTAGAAGCATTGTTGGGAAAATATTTCTTTTCTGAACTTGTTTTCCAGTTTGAATATTGCTTGATTTACTGACTAGTTGGTAGAGGTGAAGGCAAGCATGTAATGTCTGTTGAAAAAGGTAAGTTCATTAGTTTGAAATCTCTCTAAATCGCCGATAGAAGTGAAGGCATAAGTGACAAAGTTTGAGTGTTTAAAGTGAAATCAAAAAGTATTTGAAGTGTAATATCTATGTTGTTGGTAAAGTGCGTATCTTACGAACTGGTTTGCAAGTTAGCCTTCTCACTGATTCACCACCTAGGCAACAAAAGACACAAACAAATGTTAGTTCGCACTTTGGTGTTTTTGGTGATAAAGGCATAAGGAGATAAAGTTAAAGGTTGAGGTTCTTAAAATTGAGAATTTGCCGATAACGAAGGAAACAAGGCTAAGTTTGTAGTAATGTGCTTTCACCTATAAGCATTTATGATTGAATTCACTAAGGTTTAGAAAAGGCAACATTTTCCAATAGCATTTATAAGTTTTTAAAAAGTATATTTTTGTTGATAGAGGTGGTAAAAGTGTTCAAATAGATGGTTTGTAAAATGCATATTTTACTGATAGAGATAATGGAGGGCCTTAGTTTAGAAATATGAGATTTTGCCAATAAAGGGTGATAAAGGCAAGTTTTTAAAAGAAAAAATTTGCTAATAAAAGAGACACATGCCTAAGTTTTTCATATCAAGTCTTTTCCGATAGCCAACATGTCCAGTGTTACATTTGTAGGGCCATTTAAGCATTAGTTTAACTTATGACATGGATGTGCTTGGGGTGATCTTACAATTTGCAGTGAATATTTATTTTAAGGATTTTGTGGGGACAATGGGAAATTTTGCCAGTATATATTTCTAGGTCAGAAGTCTATTGTACAAGAGTTCCACTAATTGTAGTCTAGTATGAAACGACTAGAAATCATCAACATTTGGTTATGTAGCAGTTGATGGCGGTTCAATTGAAAAAACATGTGTTTTTATGCATAATGAATTTATTATGAATAGGTTACTCAACTGAACTAAACATCTTTCTTTCACATGCACAAAGTGCAGAGTTTACATGAACATACAAATGTTAATAGGCATATTGTATTGAGAAGAGGGGAGGCTCTGTTAAAGTGAATAGAGAATGCATAGAGCATAGAGAGAGGAGAAGACTATGGTAATGGAAACATAGAGTGCAAGAGTGTGGGTGAGACTATATAAGAATTGAAAGGGTGCATTTCAGATTAGTGAAGAACCAATGTCTACACATTATAATTTTTAAGGATTCAGGGGTTGGTGCCTCATTGTAATGGGTTGGTGCTCAATTATGTGTATAGTGTACCCAAAGGTTGGGGCCTTAAAACATTGTCTTGGGTGTCATTGTACCTATAAGTTGGTACTTAGAAAACATCTATAAAATCTTTTATTGTGAGGTTGGATTTGAGTAGTAGACTCAAGCAACATTCTCACCGTGGTTTTTCCACATATATCTGGTGTTTCCTTGTGTGTGTGTGGTTTATGTGTTCCTTTAATCTTTGACTGTTGGTTTTATTTTAAATTTTTTAACATACACTGATTCACCCCCCTCTCAGTGTATTAGTGTTCTTTCAAGAATTGGTGTCAAAGTCGCGGGTTCCTCAAAGAAAGTTTAACCACTTAAGGAAGATTTGGTCTCAAGAACACTATGGTAGGACATGAGGGCTCTTCTTCAAATAAAGCACCATTATTTAATGGATCTAATTATGCTTTTCGGATCATCAGAATGGAGACTTACCTGACCTCTCTTGGATTTTATGTATGGAAATCTATTTTAGATGGATACACACTACCAACATCTACTCCCATTGTAGATAATAAGAAAGATTGTGAAAACAATGCCAAAGCAAAGAATGCTATGACTATGTGGTCAAACCAATACATAATTTGTAAAAGTCATGAATTGTACAACCGCTAAAGACATATGGGATAAGATGCATAAAATCTATGAGGGTAATGATATAGTCGAGCAATTTAAGATGCAAACCCATAGAGGCAAATTTGAGGCTCTAAAGATGAAAGATGATGAAAATATTGTAGAATACATGCTCAGAGTAGATGAAGTAGTGAATATTATCAAAGGTCTTAAAGAGAATGTAGAAGATAAGGTGGTTGTAAATAAGGTTCTAAGGTCTCTCCCACAGAGGTATGACTATACAAAGTCTCACCAATTGATGAAGCAAAAGATATGGATAAGTTTTCTATGTATGAATTATTTTGGTCACTCACCACATATGAGATGAGAAGTGAAAGTACAAGCTCAACAAATAAAGAAGCAACATTTAAGACTTCCAAAGCCAAGGAGATTGAAGTAGATTTAGAACAAAGTACCAGTTCAAATGAAGAAGAAGCAAATTTTGTTAGAAAGTTGAAGAAGGGCTCTGGCAAATACAAAGGTAAGCTACCTTTTAAATGCTCTAATTGTGGAAAGATTGCTCACTTTGCCTCTAAATGTCCCTTAGGTGAAAAAAAAGGGAGATAGTTCTAGGATTCAAGAAGTTTCAAAATATAAAAGGAGAAACTTTAATAAGAAGAAAATGAGTCTATATGTAGATAGAGAAATTAGTTCTTTAGATGATTGTTTTTCTACAAGTGAATATTATGAAACTGCTTTTATGGCTGTTGAGATTAAAAAAGATGAAAATACTCCTACATAAGATTGTTGTGAAGATTCTGGTGAGGGAGAAGAGGGTGAAGTTGATTTGGAAGGTGAATTGATTTCTTATCTAGATGATCTAACGTATGAAAGAAAACAAAATGGAAAATACAAGTTAAGGATTGAAGAATAGATGATAAACTTGTTGTAAATCTAAACTACGGTTAGCTAAGTCTAAAAGAATAGAAGAGGTAACTAGTTTAGATTTGAAGAATAAACTATAAGAGTATCAAAAATTAGAGGTTGAAGTTGTCTCACTGAGGAAGGAATTAGAAAAGGTAAATGAACAGTTAAATAGAAGCCTCAAGTTTGAAAAGAGATCAGAAATTCTTGATCAAATAATTTGTTGTCAAAGATCCTTCTCCAACATGGTTGGGTTAGGATATGTTGAAAACAAGAGTTTCAAAGATGTTGTCTCTAAGGATAGTTGGAGAACAGGGCAAATCAAGCTCTGCTATGTCTAAGAAATGTGTTGATTCTAGGAAGCTTGAAGGATTCAGAAAGAATAAGAAGACTGAATATTTTAGAAAGGAAGATAATGGTTTCATCAAAGTCCACAATCCAAAGAGAAGATTCAAAGATCAACTTGCAAGACAAGCCAGGTTCAATTATGCATTTCATTGTTTTTTTTTCATGTAATTAGTTTGGACATAAAGCAATAAATTGCAAAATTAGACCTAGGAAAATGGATAGGCATGATTTTTTAAGAAAAAATCCTTTTGCCCCTTTAGTTGATATGAATGATATTTGTTATAATTGCAACAACTATGGGCATATTGCCATGTTTTGTAGAAGTATGTTTATATAGGCTTCTAGATAGGAGAAAAGGAGATTTACTCTTCCAAGGCAAGACAAACCTACACATGCTTTTGTACAAAAAAAGAAAATAGCACAATCCTCTACACATCACAAGAAAGAGTATGCACCCCTTACTTAGGAGAAAGAACTAGCAAAACATTCTGAGCAAAAGGAGAAAAGTTCAAAAAGGCATTGGGTAGAAAAGAGGGATGAAAAGTCTATGTTAGTTCAAACAACTTTTCATGTCAAAGGATAAGGCAATCCTTGGGTTATAGATAGTGGTTACTCTAGTCATATGATTGGAGATAAGAGCAAGTTCACCATTTTGGAGAAATGGAGTGGTGGCTCTATCAAGTTCAGTGATAACATCATTGCTCAGATAGCTTGAAAAGGCACATTATGCATAGATGGTAAAACTAATGCTCAAGATGTGTTGCATGTAGAGTTATTACAACATAATTTTCTTAGTATCATCCAAATGTGTGACAAGGGGTATAACTTGTTATTTCATGCTAGTGGATGTGAGATAAAAAAAGATAGCTCTAGTAGACTTGTTGCTGAGGCGAATAGAACAAACAACAACCTATACCATTTGAAGGAGGTGAAGGGTGGAAGATGCCTGTTAGGGAAAACTGATGAGATTTGGTTATGGCACAAAAGGATGGGCCACATCAACTCTAACTATCTAGTGAAGGTCATCAAGAGGCATGAAGTAAGACATATGCCTAGTATTGGAAATCTAGAAAGTACCTTCTATAAAGTATGCGAAGAAGGGAAGAAAATAAGGGTTAGCTTCAAGACAAAGGAATATTCAACCTCAAAACCTTTTGAATTGACACATATAGGCTTGTGTGGACCAACCGAAACCAAAAGCATCAATGGAGAAATATATTTCATGTTGATAGATGATTATTCAAGGAAGACATGGGCACAATATTTCTTAAAGATAAATCTCAAGCTCTTGAAAGGTTTAAAATCTTTAAGTCTATGGTTGAGAATGAAATTGGGTCAAGGATAAAATGCTTAAGATCAAACAAAGGTGGAGAATTCACTTCTAATGAGTTTGATCAGTATAGTGAAAAGCATGGGATTAAAAGATAATTTTCTATAGCTAGGACACCTCAACAAAATGGAGTTGTTGAGAGAAAGAACAAAACTATCTAGAAAATGGCTAGAACAATGTTGAATGAAGCCAAATTGCCTAATAGATACTGGAAGGAACCAGTTCTTACTATTGTTGACATTCTTAATAGAGGTCAGTTAAGAGTTAATCATGATAAGACTCCATATGAATTACGGAAAGGCAATCCTACATTTGTGAAGCATCTTAGAATATTTGGAAGCAGATGTTTATAAAAAGGGATGATGATACCTTGAGTAAATTTTGAGACAAGGTCTGATGAGGGAATATTTCTTGGTTATTCAATTACAAGCAAAGCCTACAAGATGGTTGAAAGTGTGAATGTTAGAGTGGATGAAGACTTCTCTTAGTTGTCACGTAGAAATGATTTGTATTCAAAGGTTCTTGTTTATGAAGAAGAAGTTGCAAAAGAAAAGTCACTAGAGGAGAGTGATGTTGATGAAGCAGAACAACCAAAATCTACTCCAAAGGCTCCACCCAAGTATGTCAAATGGGATCATTCTAAAAATTAGATTCTTGGAAATAAATTTGATGGTGTCATGACAAGGAGAAAGCTAAATCTAGCAAAACAAGAACAGGTAAACTATTCGTTATTGTCTAAAATAGGACCCAAATCTTATGAAGAAGCTAGTAAGGATGAAAGTTAGATTGATGCCATGAAAGAAGAACTTAGTCAAATAGAGAAAAATTAGACTTGGGAACTTGTTCCAAGGCCTGTTGATAAGAATTTCATAGGCACAAAATGGTTGTTTAGAAAAAAACTGAATGAAGATGGGTAGATAACTAGAAACAAAGCTAGATTAGTCTACAAAGGCTATGCTCAAGTTGAGAGCATAGATTTTGATGAGACATTTGCACATGTTGCTAGGCTTGAAGCCATTAGAATGTTTCTTGTATAGTCAATATATAAACACTTCAAGTTGTACTAGATGGATGTGAAATCTACATTTCTTAATGGCTATTTGGATGATGAAGTTTATATAGAGCAACCTGAAGGATTCTAGGTGACTGAAAACAAAGACTATGTGTGCAGATTGAAGAAGGCACTATATGGTCTAAAACAAGCTCCTCAGTCTTGGTACTCTAGGCTAGACAAATATCTTCAACAATAAGGTTATAAGAAAGTTATAGCTACTGGCAATCTGTATTTTAAAATTGAAGGTAATCATATGTTGTTTGTTATTGTTTATGTTGATGATATAATATTTGGTGGAGATAGTGACAAAATGTGTAGAGAGTTTGTTGACGCTATGTTTTAGATGTCAATACTAGGAGAATTAACATTTTTCCTTGGTTTATAGGTCAATCAATTAGACATAGGGATCTTCATTTCTCAAAGCAAGTATGTGAAGGAAATTCTGAAGAAATTCAAGATAGAAGATTGCAAGCCAGGAAGTACACCTATGGTCGCTAGGTGTAATCTTACCAAAGATGATGAATCTACTTTTGCAGATCAAACTTTGTATAGATCCATGATTGGAAGTCTCTTGTATCTCACAACAACAAGGGTTGGCATCATGCAGGTTCTTTACATGGTTGCTAGAATTCAAGATGCTACTAAGGAAACACATGTATAAGTTGTGAAGAGGATATTCAGGTACTTGAAGAGTACATTAGATTATAGTCTATGGTATCTTGTTGGTGATGATTTTACTTTAATTGCATACACAGATGCAGATTGGGCTGGTTGTGTGGATGACAGAAAAAGCACTAGTGCTGGTGCATTCTTTCTTGGAGATAAATTGGTAGCATGGTTAAGTACAAAACAACAATCAGTCTCTTTGTCAACAATTGAACCTGAATATATAGTTGTTGTATCTTGTTGTACTTAGGTGTTATGGATGAAGCAAATGCTGCATGATATTAAGGTAGATTTTGTTGGACCAGTCAACATTCTTTGTGATAATACCAATGCTATAAACATCTCAAAGAATCCAGTAATGCATTCAAGGACCAAGCACATATCCATTAAGTACCATTTTCTCAGGGAAAATGTCATTGAACAAGAATTCAAGTTGGAATATGTGGCTACAAAAGAACAACTATCAGATATATTTACAAAACCCCGTCCAAAGGAGACATTTGAATAGCTCAGGTAGAAATTAAGATTTGTTCCTTCTTCTATTTGCAATTGACTACAAAATGTATTCATCCAAGGGAGTATATTAGAGTATCTCTTTATCCCTAGTACTCCAGTTGCCTATAGGATGATTGTCCTTAGGGAGAGCACATCCCAGATTTGCCATTATTCTATGCATCCCTTTATCATTGATGTCAAAGGGGGAGAATACTATAGTTGGTAAAGTGGTCAGCAACAACAAGGAAGAAATGGAAGTAAGGAAGCAACAAAAATGGCAATAAGGGATGCGACAAGGGGGAGAGAAGTTTCACATAATGCAAATGCAGAAAGGGAATCAAATTATTGGATAATGGGAGATACTAGTGTAGTTCACAAACACATGCATTGTTAAAATGTTGTCATTGATGTCAAAGAAAGGAGCAATTGATCAACACATTGTGGAGATTGTTGAATTCCAGGTTGTGTGTTTATTTTGAAGACTTCATTTTGTTAAAGACCCAAATGGGTATCCTCAGTTTTATCTTTATGAAGTTTGGGTGAAAATTGGCTAAGTTATAGCCATTCAAAGATTAAATTACCAGTTCCAGAACCAACAAGTTCACCAGTTTTGATTTTTCCTGATTCACTGATAGCATAGGGAAATTGTTTCATTGACATCTTGGAAGAATATCAAATGTTTACAGTTTTTGGTAGTTCATGAGTTCTGTAATTCTCTAACTTGCTGACAAAAGCATTGGAGCAAAGCGTTGGAAGTGTTGTTGAGAAGTTAGTTGTTTTCTGAACTTGTTTTCTAGTTTGAATATTGCCCAATTTGCTGACTAGCCAGTAGCGGTGAAGGAAAGCATGTAATGCCTATTGAAAAAGGTAAGTTCATCAAATTGAAATCTCTCCAAATCACCAACAGAAGCAAAGGAATAAGTGACAAAGTCTAAGTTTTTGTAGTGTAATAAAAAAGTCTTTAAAGTGTAGTATCTATGTTGTCAGCAAAGTGCATGTCTTACAAATTGGTTCTCGCGTTAGCCTTTTTACCAATTCATCACCTAGGTGACAAAAGGCACAAATAAATGTTAGTTCTCACTTTGGTGTTTTTGCTGATAAAGGCATGGGGAGATGAAGTTAAAGGCTGAGGTTCTTAAAATTGAGAATTTGTCAATAATAAAGGAAACAAGGCTAAGTTTGTAATAATGTGCTTTCGCTGATAAGCATTTGTGATTGAATTGACTAAGGTTCAGAAAAGCAACATTTACTAATAGCATTTGTAAGGTTTTGAAAAGTATATTTTTGTTGATAGAGGTGACAAAAGTGTTCAAATAGATGGTTTGTAAAATACATATTTTGCGGATAGAGATAAAAAAGGGACTTAGTTTAGAAATGTGAGATTTTGTTGATAAAGGGCGATAAAGGCAAGTTTTTAAAAGACAAGGTTTGCCGATAAAAGCACCACAACCCTAGTTTGTCATATCAAGTTTTTACCGATAGCCAGCATGTCTAGCATCACATTTACATGGCCACATAAGCATTGGTTTAAATTACAACGTGGATGTGCTTGGGATGATCTTACAATTTGCGATGAAAATTTATTCTAAGGATTCTGTGGGGATGATGGGAAATTTCACCAATATATATTTCTAAGCCAAAAGTCTATTGCATGACAGTTCCACTAATTGTAGTCTGATATAAAATGACTAGAAACTGTCAATGTTCAGTTACGTAGCAATTGATGGTAGTTCAACTAAAAAAGCATATGTTTTTACACATAATGAATTTGTTGTGAATAGGTTACTCAACTGAACTGAACATCTTTCTTTCATAGGTATAGAGCGTAAAGTTTGCACGGACATACAAATGTTCATAGGAAAATTATATTGAGAAGAGGGGAGGCTCTGTTAAACTGAACATAGAATGCAGAGAGCGTAGAGAGAGGAGAAGACTGTGTTAATGAAAACATAGAGTGCAAGAGTGCAGGTGATACTATATAAGAATTGAAAGGGTACATTTCAGGTTAGTGAAGAACTAGTGTCTGCACATCAGAATTTGTAAGGATTCAGGGGTTGGTGCGTCGTTGGGGTTGGTGCATCATTGTATTGGGTTTGTACTTGATTAGGTGTACAGTGTATCTGAAGGTTGGAGCCTCAAAACATTGTCTTGTGTGTTAGTGTACCTGTAAGTTGGTGCTTATAAAACATCTTTAAAATATTTTATTGTGAGGTTGGATTTGAGTAGTAGAGTCAAGCAACATTTTCACCGTGGTTTTTCCCTTTTTAGGTTTTCCACATATATTTGGTGTTTTCTTTTGTGTGTGTGGTTTATGTGTGCCTTTAATCTTTGACTACTAGTTTCATTTTAAAGTTTTTAACATACACTGATTCACCCTCCTCTCAGTGTATTAGTGTTCTTTCAACATATGAGAGGCAAGAGATTAAAAGTAAGTGGACTCTTAATATACATAAGGATTCTAATTAGTAGTCCTTAGACATAAAATAATAAGACTAGTGAAGTAAAAAAAACTTTCCATCTATGTAGTATCCTCTCTACCCGAGGAAGAGTTTAGAATTAGTTATATATATATATATTATGCAAAGGTTAGGAAGATATATATATATATATATATATATATATATAATGCAAAGGTTAGGAAGATATGGTCTATCCGATGTCTTACATATACAGGAAAGCTATTTAACTTATTTTAAACTATGTCAGTCTTTCGGTAGCTAAGAACAACCTCCATAATGAAGAAATCACTATATATTACATAGTTTAATGATATCCTTATGCAAGCATTATAACTTCAATGTAATAGCCTAAACTTGAAATCACGTCATAGGAATATATACACAAATGGCATCTTAAAACACCATTATATCCTTTTCAATTCAAAAAAAATCATCAAATTAAACGACTCCAAAACATGGTGACATGGCCAAAAGGAAACAATGACTAAACACATAGGACCTCCATCATAGAAGTTGATATAATAGAAAAAAACTTACCAGTATGAGGTATTAAAATACATGTATTAACCAATGGACCGATATAATAAAATCATGCAAAGACCATATTATAGAAAGCATATACTTTCAAATTACCTGGAAAATTTGCTCAATGGTCTTTCCTAAACTAGTCTATCCTTTCGCTCTTTCCTCTTGTACCATGTTGAAAAATTCCATGCTTGTATTCCAACCTATTTTTGCCTCCTAAAATCCATTCTATATATTTATTTTAGCTCTCTATATAAAAAGTTCCTTTATCTCTCTATCTTCTTCTCACCTTAATTAAATTGCCTAGATAAGATAGTTGTTGCAATGATAATTATAAAATTTAGTTGACAAAATGTTTATGAGAACTCTTGCATAGACGAGATGATTAGGTGTCGAGCTTGCTCAGATATAATGATAATGACTTCAAAGGCCCTAAGTTTGAAAGGAGAAACTTTAAGAAGATCAATATCCTTGTATAACATCTCTCCCACCTCCATAACTTTCTTTTGCCCAACACCTTTCAACAAAAATCCAAAAAAAATTTACTATAGAAACCTTCAAGAATAGCCCCATGTACAGGCACATGGTCATGCATTTTTTTTCCAACCTCTTTGTGAGGATTTCCTCCCTTGCTCTTTTGTTTTAGTCTACTACTATTATTTGTCTTGTACATGGCTCTTTTTTCTCCATGAATGCCATGTGCTCCTTCCTCCTACTCTTTCCTTTCTCCCACACACCCATATCAAAGTCTTTGCTCTTCTATTTCTGTGGCCAACATGCATGACTCCTTCCTACCCACTCTAGCTCAACTTTTATTCTTATTTCAAACCCCACTCATGTGTCATACATCCATTACTTAATTAACTATATTTAGCCTCCACATTATGCATGTGTCTTAATTACCCGCGATCTCCAAGTGGACTCCACTTTCCCTTCATTACTATCCTACACCTATATTTTAAACTTTCATAGAGATTAGGTTAATAGTTGGCATAAATGCCTATAAAGTTATTCAACTTCCCTTGTGTTGGGACCAGAAAAACTAGCTCCCAAAACATGTATCTTTTTTCCCTAAATCCATTAGAAATCCCACTTTATGCCTTTGATGAAATAACCCATCATTACATCTGATCTAAGAATATTTTGAAGGGTTCCCTCCAATAGGCTTCCATCTATTTGCCTTTTGAAATGCAAGGAAAAAGACCCTAAAAATGACTGAAGTCCCAAAATTCTAAGTGCTTTCTTTGTATTTTCTACCTTTTCCAGAGTTTCAAAGTTTCAGGTTTCTCTCTTCTCTCATGACATTCCTATCAGCTCTGAATTCCCCCTTGTTAATTTGTAAAATCACCTAAGTGTTTTGGGCGTCAGAGGTTGGGCTTGCAACTTTTCATCTTCTTTAGAGCATGTGTTAACAAGAAGGATCGACTACTGAAGTCCACCAAGGGCTTTGAAAATTTTCTAATTATTACATATTTTAGAGGTCGGATTGGTGGTCTTTTGTCTTCTTCTAAAGCAAGCATAAGGTAGAGGGTCCAGTGACTGAAGTCCGATGGAGCCTTTTTTGTTTAAGTGTTGTAGGTGGTGGAAGGCAAGAGTTCTCTTCTCTTCTTTCTTTCTTTTGGAGGGTAAAAGGCAAAAGGTTTGTTCATCAAAGCCCATCAGGTTTTTAAAAGTTTTGAAGTATTTTAGGCATCAATGACTAGAGGTTTTCTCTTCCTCTTTCCTTTTGGAAGAAGGTGGATGGAAGGCCTAACGAACAAAGTCTAATGAAGCTCAAATTCTTCTATCTTTTGGCTGGTAGGGATTGGGGGGTTTTTCTTCCTCCTTTATTTTGGAAGGTAGAAGGGTGAAGGTTTGGGCCTTGATCCTTGATCATTTCTCCAAAGTGTTGCAGGTGTCAGCGAGCGGGAGTTTTCTATTCTTCCTTCCTTTTCAAAGATGGAAGGCAGAAGGCCCGATCATCAAAGAATGCCAAGCTCCAAAGTTTTAAGTGTTTCATACATTAGAGGTCATGAGGTCTCTCTTCCTCTTTCCTTTATGAAGGTGGAAGGAAGAAGATCCAAGGCCTGATCCCCAACAACCTTCATTTCTTCCATGTATCTTGGGATCGAGTGGTTATTTTCTTCTCTTCCAAAATGAATGATGCATGGTGGAGGTCTGACCTCAACAACCTGATCTACTAAAAAGGAAGGGAGGTAGAACCCAAATTGAAATGGCCTGATAAAGATGAAAGATGAAAATAACCAGGTAGAAGTTGAAATTCTTCAGGGTCACCAAATTATAGCAAAATCTAAGAATACTTGAAGGAGAAAATTAAATGCAAAGACTTTTAATTTTTTTTTTAAATCTTTAAGGGGCATGATTTCTATAAATCAAGCCATGAGTGTAGGGTAGTGTAGGTGGATTGGTACTCAGAAATTAATGTTTTGTAGGACAAGGCCATGCAGGTGGTTGACATAGTAAAAATCTTCAATGCGCCTGCACACATGGAGGACAAAATAGATGAGATGGATTTGTAGGTACCAAGATGTGGATTCAAACCTTCCCTCATTAATGCTCCAGGCACCCAAGGTATGCAAGCAATCTTCCTTTGTGAGTTTTAGACATGCCAGTGTATGAACATCCTTCAAATGATGTAGATTTTGTGACATAGCCATGGGCCAATTTTAGTGTAGCATTGTTGTACATGTGTTGATTTGGTTTCAACGCTTGGAGTTGTGTGGTGATAAAAGACTATATATGCATGTTTCAAAGATTGTGGTGGGGTTGGTTTTTTGTGTGTGTGATTTCCATAAGACATTTATAGGTGCATAAATTTGCAGGACAACCACTGAAATGTCAATTCAGCTCATTGAGAAGTGCAGACTAGAAAATTCAAAAGAGTAGATATTGTATATGATTCTTGTTGTAGAATGTCTCTGGGTCATTAGGTATGTACACAAGAAGATTTCTCAATCATAGTTGAGTATTTTTCTTTGCAATGTTTGATGGTACAAATGTAATATTGGGTCAGATGAATGTGACATCATACTGAAACTATTGCAATCTTTGTAAGAATCTCTCTGATGTTTTATATGGGTATACATGTAGTTGTGTTTTGGATTACTAAGTATGTTTTGTTCCAAGATCTCATATTCTGTGGTTTATGCAAATACATAACTCATTGTTCTTTTGCTTTCAGTTTATTGTTTTCTTAATGAACTAAGACTCTATTGCCAATAGAGTAGGCACTAGTCTAAAGCCATTCATACCAGCCTCATATCATTTAAATAAACAAAATATTTACCAGTGTTTTAAGGAGAAAACCTTCTTTCTTGTGCATGAATATTCACACAATTTGCATCAAATTTATAGGGGTTTTGTGACAGCCAGTTGTTCTTGGCTCAGTGATAGTTTTGGGGCCAAGACAATGATTTGGGTTTGGTTGTTCATTTGTTTTTACTTGTTCATCTAGTTTTGAAGTCAATATCTCCTAAGGTATACCCCTTGGAATATCCCTCTAGAGTCTAAGCTAAGCTCAAAGTGTAGAGGATCCTACCCACTCCTATCAATTGGCCAAAATCATCTTTAACATGTTGATGAACCCTCTTTTTCACTTCCTTGATGACATCCTTGGCTTAGGAGTCAGTAAGTGTTTTAGGGATTAGGCTTAGCAGTTTTAGGACCCACCAGATTGGTGTCATTCCCAGGGAACCACCAAATCATTTTATTTTTGGTTGCTATAGTATTGAAGTGCAGTGCTTGTTTAAATATTTCTTCCTAGTAGGAGAAGTGGCAACTCTATTTTACAACCCATAAATTTATTATAGTTTGAAGAGATTTACAATGAATAGAGGAAGGAACTAGGAGCATTCTAGGCATGATGAATCCTATAGTAGTACATGAAATAGGAGGAGTAGATGGACAACAAGAAACTCCAATGTGGTGCCTCCATTGAATACCCAAGACCATGTATTTGTTGATATTAGGAGCCAATAACTATACTTCTGAGGACTCTATAGATAACATACTTAGAACAAATAGAAGGATGAATAGGAATGAGTATGATGTTAGAAGAAATGAAAATGTTATTGGTAGAGGAAGTAGAGATAGATCTCATGGTCCACATTTGAGAACATTTGGGATACCCAATTAGAATGAAGAGACATATCAAAATATTAGGTTCCCTACTTCTCCCATAGGATCACTTGGAGGTTGACATGGTAACATTCCTAGTGAGGGAGATCAATAGGAGTAGATTGATGATGAGGAAAGAGAAAGAATAATCTAGGATGAGCTCAACCTGCTTGATCATCTCAAGAATAGACAAAGAGAGGTGCGGGCTTTACTTGATCAATAACAAGCCTAACTTGTCTAGCCAACCTAGGGAAACCAAAATGCACAGTAGAAAGGTCATAATTAGTAGTACAACTTACAACAACATCAACCACAAAAACAACAAAAACATCGACATCAGCACCAACAAATGGGACATCAAGGTACAAATAATGCCCATTCTCAAAATGTTAACAATCAACCACCACAAAATCAAGTGAATCAATAATATGGCAATGTTTTGAACCCTAGGCTTACAAAATGAAGACAAGCATAGAGATTTCCTCCACCGAGGTAGCCACTGCGATCTAAAAGGTATAAACAACTTTATCACTTTGGCATACCTAACTTTCCCAATCCAATTCCAAATGATATTAGGAGAAAGATTCCTAGGTTTCAAGGCAATAAGGTTGTCATAGGCAAGAAGTATCTTAGACATTTTATTAATATCACTAATGAGTATAAAACTAAGGACGGACATGTCATGATGAAATTATGTGTACACTGATTGGAAGAAAGTGCTAAGGAGTGTTATAAGGCTCTCCTTGACAACAATATTGGTTCTTGCAAGGAGTTCATGAGGGTATTTAGATTGCAATATGGGGATAAGATTGTCAATTTTCATGAACAATGAGAGGGGGGGTGAATCAGTGTTCTATAGATCTTTTCTTGTACTTTTACTTTTAACCATTTCAAAAGAATAATCCAATAGAAGCAAAATATATAACTGAATAACATCCACAAAAGCATGACACATAACACCAAGATTTTACGTGGAAAACCCAAAGAGGGAAAAACCACAGAGAGGATTAGCTCTCATATATATATATATATATATATTGCAATCCTTACAAAAATGATGTTCAGGCTTGGTCACTCCATGGGCCTAGAACATGTTGGCTTACTACCATAAAGTACAACTAGATTCAGTAGGCTCATTGACTCAACTCTAAACCTAGCAAGATTACAATGAAGGTTGTTAAACCTTGAGGGATGTTAAACCCTACTGGAGGCTCACTACTAGGTTACTGCCTTGATGACAAAAACTTGCTTCTAATCAAATCACACATGATAATTGAATACTACTTGAGCATCTGCCACTATGCCAGGGTGTAGTCATTTAGCAACTAAATTTTGAATCCCAAGTCTTCATTGCTGCTTCTCTTCTAACTTTACTCTTCTATTCGCATGCTCGTATCACACACATACTACTCACACACACCACTCAACCAAAGATCATCGCTCTTATATATATATCAACATCATGATTTAATCCATAATCAGGTCACCATCCAAGAAGTGAAATGTGTACATAGAAAGATGTACCTTGTTGCTCAATCCAATACACTATGTGTCGCATGGACCCAAATCTTCTCCCAAATGTGTTCATATAGGTCAGATCTAATCATTCAATTACTTACATAGATCTTTCACACACTATCCTTTCTCCACATCATGATTTATCTCACCAGTCAGCCTGTTCCTCAAGAAAATGCTTAACAACTTCATCTACTAACTTACAACTTTTATTGAGGATCTCAAAACACCTTCCAAATAATATCAAGGAATTTTTACACATTCCCAATCTTACCCTTAGAACCACAAGGCATTATATCATCTTGTAGAGAAATGCGGACCATCAGAACTCAGACTCTCTCTGTCAAACTCTGTCAAACATTATGCCGATACTTAGCAGCTTGCAACTAACCTCCCAGTGGACTTCAGATCTCCTAACTCTATGATAATACACTTCATACAAGTGCTTACAACACCCTACAACCACATAACAAAATACTTATCTGTGAATGAATGAGGACCTCTGCACTAGACCCTGTTCACTGTTCCTACTATACCTTTGCTTACCTAGACTTAGATATTTCTTCTAAGTGACTTTTGGAGAAAATCAAGTCTTAGTCTCTAGAGCATGATACCACCAAAAAATTATAAACATTATATATGAACCATGTTACACAATCATCATCTGTAGAGACATACTATCTGATTTACTGTCCTCTACTCATAATACTTTCCATAATTAGCCATTTTCTATCAATCGGACCTGAAATCCAATATGCTCTTCCAAAGTTATCTCTTCTAGCCATGGTAATAAGATCTCTAATCCTTTTTGCCATCAATGACAACATACAAGTCCATATCGGAGCAGTGTCTCTTGCCAACAATTTCCCCCTTTGGCATTGATGGCAACACTTAGTGAAAAATGCTTGACTACTCCGCCTTACTATATACACTTTATTTTCCTGCTCCCCCTAAGATGATTATCCATTTCTCACTGATCTACTTCTCCCCCTTTGACATCAATGGCAAAGGGTGTGATCTGAAACCAAAAATTTGTCAAAACTTCAAAATTTTGTATTTTGTCGTATATTTACAAGTACAATCTTCATCTTAATATTACATGTGCTTGAGAACATCATGTTAAATATTTTGTTAATCAGTGTCCACTCCACATCCCAACTTTTCTTTACATTTTCTAGAATCTAAATTTGTCTGCTAAGAAGAAAAATGAAGGCTTCTGCCTTTTTGGGATCAGAAGTTGTGTCTCCTTGGACAACTAACTTGGTCTCTGCAATAAGATTTGTCATTGAGTATAACTTTGGATAAACTAGTCTTCTGAGCTGTCCCATCCTACTTTTTATTTGATATTTCTGACTTATTAAATCAGTCAAGTCATTGTGAATATTGATGACCTTTGTTTCTTTCTTTATGATCGACTCTGCTTCCAGATCAAATTTTTCAGAGATATCCAGCAATTTTCGTTCCAAATCTTTGGTCTTTTCTTTAATCTTTTGAGCAGTTTTGGGCCAGGATAAACAAAACTTGTACAAATATCCAACATATTTCATAGCTTTCTGAATGTTGGTTATTGTGTTATTTAATGAAGCTTTGTCATTTGCTATCATTATTTTCAATTCTTCCAATCGTTTCTCATAAAACTCTTGTCTCACCTTTATTTCTATAGATTTCTCAAAGGATTCAAACTCTGTACTTACAAAACTTATTAACCTTCTTAGATGACTTGCTGAGGTCATGTGGATGAATCCCTTTTGTAGGTAGGTAGTAGATTCTCCAAAATCTCAAATGCTTCATCAATCAGTTCACTATCCTCAATGTGTGATTTTAATATCTCCTCTTGAACCTTTGTCTAAACAATTGTAACCAACAATTGTAACCATAGATCTCCTGCCGAAGCGAAAGGTGGAGCTCTGCAACAAGATTCATCAAGTTCACCATTTGGTATGCAGTATAGATTGTTGTTCTTGAGATGGAATTCTCTCTATTGGAGAAATAGATCTTGTAGCCCAAAACTATTGAGGCAAATCTTACATCATGATTCATGATATCATTGATAGTCAGTACCCTCTTGTCGAACCTTGCTCCAGTGGCATTTGTAACAGTCTAATTCTTCATCGCCTTCAACAAGGGCACACCTCTGGTGGAACTTAATCTTGTCACTGCCCTAATTGCATCCTTGGTGATTTTGAAGGGCTGCCCTAACCACATGAATTCATCGTGAATTTGGCTCAGAACATACCTTACCCATTCATTCTTCATAAGCATAGGAAAATCCACATAGTGAATAAACTTCTTTTCCTTTAGGGTTTTGTATTCTTTTTTGAGATCAAATTGGTCATCAGTTGGATGCTTGAGATATATATCAGTCAGACAAGTGCTACTATGTTCATCTAGGGCAGCATGAATATATGCCCTAACATCCTCAACATATAGGACTCTGTAAGGTTTACTAAAAAATGCACTAGTTTGATCCACTTCGGTTATTTTGTGTGGGTGTTTCTTGAACTTGGGTCTAGGGCATTCAATAACATCTACAATTTGTGGAGTTGCCATAGCAAGAATTTAATAGATTCACAATTAGGTTTTCTACAGAAACACCTTGTTTTGCTGAGTCAAGTTTTCCTTTCTTCAAATGCTTCAAATCTTGGTTGTCGCTGCTTTAGCTTTGATCTTTCTAAATTTTTGAAAGCTTTGAGTGCAAAGTGATTTTGAAATCAAACAAGTTCCATTTTATCCTCTGCATGGCTTGACCTAGTTGTCATAAATGCTCATTTCCAAAAAGATGTCAAAACCTTTCACTATAGAACACAATCGATTAGGATTGCTCTGCAATATGCCGCATTGACCCTTTTTCTTTTGGTTTTTCTTCCAAGAGCTGTGTCACATCAGATTTCATCATATGCCTTTGTGTCAGATTCTAGCACCCACTTTCTGGCTGGGGGATTTGGATTTTCCACACTACTCCCCCTAAGCCAGAGCTCTTAATTTACTTCCCAGAGGAAGCATCTACACTAGATACTGGTGTGGATTGATCCTTAACTTCAGTTACTTCTTTCTTGATCCATACCTTGTTCATTTCTTTCTTGGTTTCAATCGGATCAACCTTTTCCTTTCCCTTCTCATTTTTCTGCTCTATTTTCCCTTTTTCAGAATAGCGATCTCTCTTTTTCTTATTCTTGCTTCTGCAAAACCTTGTAATATGTCCCTAGATTTGTTGCAATTGAAACATACCACATTCTTTTGACCTTGATTCCTTCCATTGATTGAAGTTGATCTGCATTAATTAGCCATGTGTCTAAATCTATTGCATACAAAACACTTTCCATTGAATGATTGACTATTCCTGATATTTTGAAAATTAATTCTTACCCAACTTCTGCATTCATTTGACCTATGTCCCATTTTATAGCATGCATTACACCTAATAGAATTATGACTTACTTTACTTCTACATTCAACAACTCTATGACCAATTCTATTGCAAGTGAAGCATTTACCTTTGAATGATTGTTCATTCCTCCCATTGTTGAAACTTTTCCTGATCTAATTTCTACATTCATTTGCTCTATGACCAAGTTTCTTACAATTGAAACATTGACCAGAGAATGATGGAGTCTTTTGATTTATTCTACTCCTACACTAAGTAGACTTATGACCAAACTTATTGCATGAATTATAATAACTATTGAAAGATGGGTACCCTTGAGCATTTGGTTGTCTGATCGGAGGTCTTCTTTTGAACTGGTGTCCTTTATTTTTCCTTGACTTATTGCTTATTTGCCTTGAGTTTAAACTTTCTCCGTTCTCAAATCCTAAACCATGTTTGTCATCAACATTCCTCCGGCTAGCAATCATTCCATCAAGCTTTGTAGTACTTATCTTGAATTTTTCTTCAAAACTTCTGGCCTTTCCAGATCTGTTTTTAAACTTAATAATTTCTTTTTCAAGTTTAGCATAATCTTCTGATCTGTTCTTCACAATCAAATTTAGATCATCTTTTTCTCTTGTTCTTTCTGCAACTTCTACTTTGAAATCATTTATGGCTTCATTTGCTGATAATAATTGGTCATTGACTTCTTTGTATTTGTCTTTGAATTTCTTGACTTGCACTTTCAGCTTTAAGATGCATTCATCAGCTTGTTTCAGATTTTCCTTGAGATCTCTAACCTCTTCTTCAGAATTTTCAAGATCCATAAGAGTTTCTTCCAATTGATTGTATCTCTCATAATTTCCATACCTTTGTGCTGCCATGACCCAGATCTTCCTTAAGTTGTTAAACTTTTTCCAAGGAACTTGGCTCTGATACCAATTATTGATTGTCAAGAACACTGAGAGGGGAGGTGAATCAGTGTTCTATAAATCTTTTCTTGTACTTTTACTTTTAACCATTTCAAAAGAGTAAACCAATAGAAGAAAAATATACAATTGAACAACATCCCCAAAAGCATGACACATAACACCAAGATTTTATGTGGAAAACCCAAAGAGGGAAAAACCATGAAGAGAATTAGCTCTCATATATATTGCAATTTTTACAAAAATGATGTTTAGGCTTGGTCACTCCATAGGCCTAGAACATGTTGTCTTACTACCATGAAGTACAACTAGATGTAGTAGGTGTTGATAACTGAGAGGGGGGGTGAATCAATTATCCTAATTATTTCTTCTTTTGAACTTTCTTATTAATCAATGCAGCATTGAAGCAAACAAACAAACATTACCATGAAATGAGAAACACATGACACAGTATTTTTGACGTAGAAACCCTATTAAGGGAGAAAACCATGGGGTGATTAACCCAAAGATTATTCTCTGTTAGAAGAATAAGGAATTACAAAATGGCACTTGCCAATTAGGGCTCACTGCCCGAGCACACTATTCACAAAGAGGCACACTGCCTACAAGGAGACACACTGTCTACAAAAGAATGTTATACAATACTTGAACTGATTGGAAGCATCCACATATGCTGGAGTTTAGTTCTGGTTAGGCTCAGTACACTAATCTGCTGCACTTCATCTTTCCTCTTCTCTTTATTCTGCTTTCCTTTCACATACCGGATCTCTCTGGCTGTTTCTGCTTTACTCTACACTTATTCGCACAACAACACACAACAACACTTCTCACAACTAAATCCATCGTGCATATATATCCGCACAAGTAATTTCATCACCTTTCTAGTCGGCATCCAGAACAGTCTATTTTCTCACAAACTCTATTCTATCGGCTGAATCCTTGCTCATCAAGTAATGTGGATCAAGCATATACTTGTAGATATCATTAATCATGTCAGCCAAACATAATCCAAGTCTTCATAACCTTTACCACTGTCAAAAACACATTTAGAAAGCAATCTGATGTTCTGTCAGTCAGTTCTTCCTCTGTTCACACTGTTACTCAAGAATCTGGTATTCAACTATTCATATCTTTTTCCTTGTCCATCACCAGAGGCTAAATCCTTGGAATCTATTACTCAAGGTAGTCCTCTTGACTTCCCCAAATCCGCACTACACCAAGATACTTCTTCTGAGAGATTTGGGCCAGTCTGTCGGACCTTGCCACATGCTCTGTTCTTGTTCATCGGACCACAATAATCTTCATTCTGACTTCCGGTGGAGGCACACTATGACTTGCGGATATGTGGGATGACCTTTGTTACCATCAATGACAACAACCATGAATCCATATAGTGTCTCTTGCCAACAATCTCCCCCTTTGGCATTGATGGCAACACTTAGTGAAAAATGACTAAGTGTTTACACTATGCTCCCCCTTGGCTGATGCTCTATCTTTATATACAATTTCTGGAACTCCCCCTTAGTTGGATTCCTCATTTTTCACTGCTCCTCACTCCCCCTTTGACATCAATGGCAAAGGGTAGGGTCCGTACACCAAAATTTTCAAAAAATTTACTATACTTAGCCGCATATTACATACTCACATAAACTGAAGAATGTATGCAAAGGATGTCTTCAATTGGACCAGTTCTGTAGCCCAACTTTGCTTCATTCTGTCCAAAATTGAAATGTGGCCACTCAACAAAAATGCAAAAGCTTCTACCCTCTTGAGATCTATTGGATCATTGGTTTGGGCGGTAGTCTGAGCATCACTTATGGCCTCATGCATAGTTTCTAACTTAGGGATAATAATCCTTCTAAGTTCTCCCATCCAGTTAATTATATTCTTCCTTTCCTTCTCAAAGTTCTTTATTGCATTTGTGATTGCAATAGTTTGACGTTCTTGAGTTACTATGGAGGAAGAGAGAGGATCAAAACTTTGAGACAAACTCAGTAGTTTGTCTTATTCCTCTTTTATTTTCTTCTCAATTTCTACTGTTGCTTTTGACTAGGAGATACAAAATTTGTAAATGTCACTGCCATCCTTAAGAGCATTTTCTAAGCTCTTTATTCCAATACTCATATTTCTCCTATCATTAGAGATTAATCCTAGTACTTTTGAAAATCTTTTATCCAAAAACTCCTTTCGGACCTTTTCTTCAGCTGATTTTTCTAGAGAATCAAAATGTGTATCAACACTGCTGACTAAGGTTTTGAGATTACCAGAAGAGGAGGCTGTCAGATCTATCTAGACCGATGGCATAATCTTTTCAAGCACTCCGGAAGTAGCCTCTATCAACTCACAGTCTTCCATGTGAGACTTTAGGAGTTTTTCATTTGCCTTAGCATTTGTAAATGAAGCTATCTTCATTGTTTGTACCGGAGAGAGGGAATCAAAGTTGAATGGACCTTTTAGAAGCTCTGGTTCATCAATCTCTATTGTTTCTTGACTCAAAAATTTTTGAACAGTTTGTGCAGTGTCTCTTGCCGGAGACAGATGTTTCTTCTCTTCTACAGTCTTGGAACTGTCCTTTGGAATTTTCTCTTTCTCCACATTCTTACCACTATCAGTTGTGGTTTTCTCTATTGGAGTCTTCTCTTTCTCTGCACCCTTGGTACTGTTAGCTTCTTTTTCTTCTACCGCTACTTTTTTCTCCAGTAGTTTCTCTTCTTCTTTGGATTCAGAGACTGTAGGGGAAACCAGAGGAGAAATGTTGGTTTGTTCAGGGCCCATCTCTTTTGTTGCTTTCTCAGAAGTTTCTTCTACAGCACTTGTGGATGAGGGATCAGTACCCAAGTCCTCTACAATAGGAAGAATAAACCTTTTGAAGGCCTTCCGGAGGATCTCTTCTATCTCTATGGCCACCTTGTCAGTCTCACCAAGCATGAGTTGATTCATCCTTGCTTTACTCCTGAACTCATCTTTGCAGTCTTTGAATATCATGTTCATTGTCTTGGGATCAATTTGAGGATATAGTTGAATAGCTATCTGCTCCCGGATCTCAAGATCTTTTGCCTAGGAATTGTTCTTTCTTATTTATAATTCCTTTTCTAGGCTTTTAGGAATTAGAGATATAATCTCAATGAAAGCCTTATTGTATATGTTCAGATACTTGATTGTGGCTTCCTGCAGAATCTTTTGGTCAGCCTCATTGTAGTCATCATAGAATTCAGTCATTGGTTGAAGGTTTCCATCCACCGTGACTGACTTGATTACACTCTCTAGAGACAGGGTGGGCTTTTCAACAAATACCTCTACCATTTCTTCCTTGTCTTGGCCTGTGGAGGGTTTACCGGATCCTTTCTTCTTCTGCTTATTTATTTCTTTTACCCCCTCATCTGATTCTATTTCCTCTTCATCTTTCTGACTTGTATAAGCCCTTGTGGCTTTTATTTTAGACCTTTTCTCTCCTTTACCAGATGTCTGACCTTCCGGTTTAGATATTTTTGTGCTTTTGGTTTTGACAGGTGTAGATCCTTTTGATGATCTGGTCCGGGTTGAGGTTTCCACCAGAGCACTTTTCTTGCTTTTCTTTTCTGCCTCTTTCTTTTCTTCCTTGGCCTTTCTCCTCTTTTCTCAGTTGGCATCAAGTGCCTCCTTTGAGATGCCTAGGCCTTGGGCAATATGTTCAACTTCTTTTCTTACTTTCCTTTTTATCTCAGGTTCTCTGAGTTCCATATGGATCTTCACACTCAGCTCCTCAAAGGTTCCAAACCTTTCTGCTCTTGGATCTTTAGGTTGACTAAGCATGTGTTGAACATGCAGTTCCACAATCTATTCATCAACCTCATACCCCATGGGCATGATCCAGACTGTCCTTGGCTCAACTACCTCCATTAGGCACTGATCAGTATCAACCATAAAGTAGACTGATTCTTTGTATTTTTCAACAAGAGACTTGGGGATTCTTTCTCTTGCTTGCATCATACTCTAGAAGTTTTTGAAGTATCCCCACAGAGCTGTATTTCTTGCTTTGGCATCCCCAAGTCTATGTAAGTAATCTCTGATCTAGACTGCTACAGGTTTGTCATTCTGCCATACCCATCCACTTGATCCAGGCAGCTCATTCATGAAATAGAAAAATAGACATAATATAAGAGTACCATACTTAAAAGAATTCTTTTTGTCCTTTTTGATCTTCTGTATATTTTCCATTAATTGGCTTAAAAGAAGTTCACAGAGATCATAATCTGCATTTTTCCTCAGCATCTCATGGGTAGTGTATACTGCAGTTCCAGATATAGAATTTTCCCTACTAGAGTGATAAATCTTGTATCCTATTACCATAGATGCATACTTGATATCCGGATTAGAAATATCTTCAATGGTCATTGCCCTCTTATCAAATTTTGATCCGGTGGCCTCAGTTACAATGTTATTTTTGATGGATTTGAGGATAGGTATCCCTCCAGAAGAGTATAGACCAGTCACTGCCCTAATTGCCTCTTTTGTGATCTTGCAGGGTCTATCCAGCCATAGGAAGTTGTCATGCATCCTACTCAATACATACTGGACCCATTCATCTTCTTCAAAGTAGGGGAAATGAATGAATTGATCAAACTGTTTCTTCTAGATACCCTTATACTCTGGTTTAAGCTCAAAAGCATTGTCTATCAGTTGTTTGTGATAGAAATCTCTCAATTTGAATTCCCTGAATTCCTCAATACTTGCATGTATGTAAACCCTAATATCTTCTGTGTAAAACGCCATGAGGAACACTAGAGAATGCTCCTAAGGGATCTACCTCCAATGACTTGTATGGGTGTTTCTTAAATTCAGGTCGGGGCCTATCTGAGATCTTTACTATATCGGAGTAGCCATTTCTCAAAAGATTTGTAGTAAGATATCGAAAATGGAAAATACCTTATGCACCTTTGGTTACACGGAGTGGTTGGATTGATTTTTGTATGTAATGACTTCGGCAGGAGATCTATGGTGAACTTGATGAATCTTGTTGCAGAGCTCCACCTTTCGCTTCTTCTTGAGTGCAGAATGAGCAAGTGATTTATGAGAAATCCTTTATATTGCTCCGCAAACCCTAATATCTGATGGCAATAAATGCTTGACCTACATTATTCCGGTTTGCCTTATTCAGATAACTTGAAGAACTGGATCAGTCCTGATTTATGAACATCATGTGGATCTTCCAACCATGAACAAATCAAGATGACACATCACAAGGACATCCCAAACACTCTGTCTAATCCGCAGAATAAGACAATGCGCTTCCGGATCTCTCCGGACCTTTTTGTATCTTCTGTCATTCCGGAGCATCTCCCGAAACAGGTCTTACTTGATCGATCACAACTTCTTGACATCTTCATGTGGACCTCTGAAATCTTATCTGGATCATCTCAAGACTTATATCTACAAACCCTTTACTCCGCATCTTGTGCCACATCCAGCACCACTTGATTGGTTGGGGGAACAAGATTTTCTTTGAGTCTCCCCCTGAGCCAGAGCTCACCTTTAATTTCCAGAAGGAATATCAGCACCAGAGTTTGGTGCGGATCCAACCTCTACATTCTCTGAACTTTTCTTCACCCAAATCTTGTTCATCTGATTCCTAACTTCATCCGCATTCATCTTTTGTTTACCCTTGTCTTGATTCTGATTATACACCGGACCTCTTTTGTCCTGATTCTTGCTTCTGCAGACTTTTGCATTATGATTGGACCTATTACATATTTGGCAAATAATATTTCCTTGCATATTTGACTGATAACCTCTTGATCTGCATTGATTAGCCATATGACCTACTCTATTGCATGCAAAGCATCTACCATTGAATGATTTGTTTATTTGCATATTTCTGCATTCATGAGACTTGTGTCCATACCTTTTGCAGTTAAAGCACTGTCCGGAGAAGGATGAATTAGTCTGATTCATTCTCTTTCTACACTGATTAGCTTTGTGACCAAAGTGATTGTAGCTGTGGTAGTATCCATTGAAGGATGGATATCTTTGGGCATTGGGTTGTCTTACCGGAGGTCTTCTAGGCCTATTCCTTAGATTCTCTGATCCAAAATTCTTTTGACCGGATCTGGAGCTTTCTCCTTTCTCATATCCCAAACCATACTTGTCATCTACCCTCTTTTGACTTCCAAGAACTTCAAGTTGAGCAGAACTTATCTTGAATTTCTCTTTATATTCATTTGCTATTTGAAGATCTCTTTTGAGAGAGACAATTTGATCCTCAAGTTTTTCTTCATTATCTTTGGCATCTTCAAGATCAGATTCAAGATGTTTCTCTTCAATCTCTTGAGTAAACTTTATAACTCCTGATTCCATTTCATGTCTTACCATAATGATTTCTTTTGATAACTTTTCACATAACTTGGTTTTCTCAGTCAATTCTTCATTTGTATTACTTTCTTCACTTTGTCTTGCCAATTGTTGGAGCAGCTCCTTTCTCTTTTTCATAGAGAGACTTAATTTGTCCTTTAGTTCTCTCATGAATTCATCAGCCTGTTTGAGTCTTTCCTTTAATTCATTGACTTCAGAGTTTGACTGTTCAAGATCCTCAAGGGCAGTCTTGAGTTGCTCCCTTAAACCATATGCATCCATTTGAACTCCCAGATCTTCCTCAAGCTGTTAGGCTCTATTAGGAGGAACTTAGCTCTGATACCAATTGTTGATAACTGAGAGGGGGGGTAAATCAGTTATCCTAATTATTTCTTCTTTTGAACTTTCTTATTAATCAATGCAGCATTGAAGCAAACAAACAAACATTACCATGAAATGAGAAACACATGACACAGTATTTTTGACGTGGAAACCCTATTAAGGGAGAAAACCACGGGGTGATTAACCCAAAGATTATTCTCTGTTAGAAGAATAAGGAATTACAAAATGGCACTTGCCAATTAGGGTTCACTGCCCGAGCACACTATTCACAAAGAGGCACACTGCCTACAAGGAGACACACTGTCTACAAAAGAATGTTATACAATACTTGAACTGATTGGAAGCATCCACATATGCTGGACTTCAGTTCCGGTTAGGCTCAGTACACTGATCTACTGCACTTCATCTTTCCTCTTCTCTTTATTCTGCTTTCCTTTCACATATCGGATCTCTCTGGCTGTTTCTGCTCTACTCTACACTTATTCGCACAACAACACACAACAACACTTCTCACAACTAAATCCATCGTGCATATATATCTGCACAAGTAATTTCATCACCTTTCTAGTTAGCATCCGGAACAGTCTATTTTCTCACAAACTCTATTCTGTCGACTAAATCCTTGCTCATCAAGTAATGCGGATCAAGCATATACTTGTAGATATCATTAATCATGTCGGCCAAACATAATCTAAGTCTTCATAACCTTTACCACTGTCAAAAACACATTCAGAAAGCAATCTGATGTTCTGTCAGTCAATTCTTCCTCTGTTCACACTGTTACTCAAGAATCTGGTATTCAACTGTTCATATCTTTTTCCTTGTCCATCACCGGAGGCTAAATCCTTGGAATCTATTACTCAAGGTAGTCCTCTTGACTTCCCCAAATCTGCACTGCACCAAGATACTTCTTCTAAGAGATTCGGACCAGTTTGTCGGACCTTGCCACATGCTCTGTTCTTGTTCACTGGACCACAATAATCTTCATTCTGACTTCCAGTGGAGGCACACTATGACTTGCGGATATGTGGGATGACCTTTGTTGCCATCAATGACAATAACCATGAATCCATATAGTGTCTCTTGCCAATAGTAGGCTCACTGCCTCAACTCTAAACCTAACAAGTTTACAATGAGGGTTGTTAAACCCTGTTGGAGGCTCACTGCCTTCTTACTACCTTGATGAGAAAAACTTTCTTCCAATCAGATCACACAAGATAATTGAATACTACTTGAGCATCTACGACTATGCTAGGGTGTAGTCATTTAGGAACTGAATTCTGAATCCCAAGTCTTCGTCGCTGCTTCTCTTCTAACTCTTCTCTTCTATTTGCATGCTCACATCACACACATACTACTCATACACACCACTCAACCAAAGATCATCACTCTTTTATATATAGACACACACACACACACACACACACACACACACACACACACATATATATCTTTATATATGTATATATATGTATATATATATACGCATCATGATTTAATCCATAATCAGGTCGGCATCCAAGAAGTAAAACGTGTACATAGAAAGATACACCTTGTCACTCAATCCAATGCACTATGTATCGCATGGACAAAAATCTTCTCCCAAATGTGTTCATGTAGGTTGGATCTAATCATTCAATTACTTACATAGATCTTTCACACACTATCCTTTCTTTGTATCATGATTTATCTCACCAGTCGGCATGTTCCTCAAGAAAATGCTTAACAACTTCATCTGCTGACTTACATATTTTATTGAGGATCTCAAAACACCTTCCAAATCATATCAAGGACTCTTTACACATTCCCAATCTTACCCTTAGAACCGTAATGAATTATATCATCTTGTGGAGAAATGCAGACCATCAGAACTCAGACTCTGTCTCTATCAAACTCTGTCAAACACTATGCCGATACTTAGTAGCTTACAGTTAACCTTCCGGTGGACTTTAGATCTCCTAACTCTTGGATAAGACACTTCATACAATTTTTTACAACACCCTACAACTGCATAACAAAATACTTGTCTATGGAGGAATGCGAACCTTTGCCCTAGACCTTGTTCACTGTTCCTGCTATACCTTTGCTTACTCAAACTTAGATATTTCTTCTAAGCGACGTCCAGAGGAAATCAAGTCTTAGTCTCTAGAGTATGATACCACCAAAAAATTAATAACATCATATCTAAACCATGTTACACAATCATCATCTACAAAGACATACTATTTGACTTGTTGTCGTCCACTCAAATACTTTCCATACTTAGCCATTTTCTATCAACCAGACCTGAAATCCAATATGCTCTTTTGGAGTTATCTCTTCTAGACATGGTAATAAGATCTCTGAGCCTTGTTTCCATCAATGAGAACATATAAGTCCATACCAAAGCAATGTCTCTTGCCAACAAGGATTAACCCCAAGTTTGCTAACCATGAACTCACAACTATCAAAAAGGTAATAAATGAGAAAATACTTGATTTTAATAGTTGCTTCATCATGAGAATGAGAAAGGTACCTCCACATATGAGACCTAATGAATCTATGTGTTCAGTTTTATATTGTGGAGCATTTGACTCAAAAATTGATTATTATTTGAGGGACAAGAGTTGACAAATATTAAGGCAGACAAATGCTACAACTATCAATATACATGAGAGCTACAAGGGAACACATCAAAAGGTATGATATAAAACTGTCCCAACCAGACAAATTAGATTTCAATAAACCCCTCACTATTGAAGACAAATTGGATAAGCTTATGGGGGTTATGAAAGATTTATCCTACAAGGTTGCTCATAATGATAAAGGATTGCCACATTAGGGTTCTGTAACACATTTCAATGAAGGTCAGAGACTACATATTAAAAGATCTTACAATAGTGACTAGTCTAAGAGACCACAACAAAATGATAGACAAGTCACCCTCAGGCATGCAAATTTCAAACAACCTGAAAGAGACACACCTAATCCATTGAGAAAGGATCAAATCAACTTTCAAGATGTATTTTTGTGGTGTCAAGCATGCTTCCTTCCCCATGATCCAGCAAATTGCACGGTGGCTCATTCAATGAGAAGAGATGAAGAAATTTCAAATGAAGAAGGTGTAGCCGAGTACTATGAAGAGGAGATAAACTAGTTTGACATAGAGCGGTAAGAACAGATGGTTCAAGATGTCTACTATGACAATTATGAAGAGGATGATCATATTGTCCAATATGATTATGATGAAGGTCCAAAGAGATATCAATTGCCAGCTCATGTTTCCGGGCACTTGAGGGATCCGATGCAGAAGAAGTACAAGTACTCCAAACCTTTGAAAGAGGATATGAAATCTTTGACTGATGCAACCATTATGCAATTCCAATGAGGTTATCAACTAAGAAATAGGTTTGGACTTGGAGCGTGAGAAGGAAAAAACTAAGGTGAATATGGAGAAAATAGATGGTAGTCTTCCCAAGAAGAATGTGTCAGAAAAGAAGAAACGTTCTACATAACCACCAACAACAAAGAAAAAGTATGTGCAAAAAAATCCAACACAAGTGGTGCAACTAGATAGTGCATCCATTCCAAGGATTCATGATCCAAAAGGTCGTGAGAAGCATGATAAACCTCAGGTACAAAAAGAACTAGAAAAGGGCAAGGAGAAGATGAAGGAAAAAGGTATGGATGTTTCTTCAAATCAATTAATACCTTACATTCCTTGTGCAAATGATATTACCATCTCATGTGATGCTCCTCTACCAAATTATAGCCCTATTGATATGGCCCAAGTCTTTAGCCAAATTAGAATTTCAGTGCCTATAGGGGAACTTCTTATAATCCCTGAAAATAGGAATAGGGTGGTGTCACTTGTCACTGTTGTTGATGTACAAAAACAACCTATTGTTATTCCTAGTAATGATGATGAGGGTAAAAGCCATGATGAAACTAGAGAGGTATGTCTAGGATCAACTGTTGTTAACAACGGGATGGGAGTAGACCCTTTTTACAAAAGACTGATCATAAATGGTTGGCTATTACATAATTTCATTCTTGATTTTGGTGCTTCCAACAATGTTATGCCTTTGGAGATAATGAATGAGTTGGGATTAAAAGTGTCTAGGTCTTTTGGAAAGTACTTTGTTATGGGTTCTAGGGAAGTTAATGTCATAGGTCTGGTTAAAGATGTTGAGGTCAAACTCGTTTCTTTCCAAAAAAATTATTCTTGATGGATATAATTGTTGTACACTGCCCTACCAAGTGGGGTATGCCATTATTAAGAAAATGGGCAACTTCTATGGTGGAAGTATCTAGATGGATTGTTCATATACCACTATTCTAGTCTAGAGCATGGAAGTAAAGTTGTATAGGAAGAAAAAGGTAGAAGATGAAAACATTGAGGATAGATATAAAGCATAGGATGATCACACCAACTTCTTTGACACTGATATTGACCACTTAATGGGATATTGCAATGAGGATGATCATAGCCTTGATGTTTTATGTTCCACTCCCACTACTTCTACCTATGGTGCTGATGATTTTTGGACAATGTATTTCGATGGTGCATATTCAAGAGAAGGTTCGGGTGCTGGTATTGTTCTAATAACACCAGATGGTGAGTAGTTTGGCATGTCCTTTGGACTTGATATTTAGTGCATTCACAATGTAGTTGAGTATGAGGCATTGTTGTTGGGCCTAAATATTGCTCATAAGAATTACATCAAATGCTTGAAAATACATGGTGATTCTGTTGCAAATATGTGCCTAATCGGTGTTGTCATTGATGTCAACATATCCTTGTTACCATTTATGTCAACTATATCCTATTTTGTTGCCTGCTTAGAAGAATGGAATGCTGAGGATATTGAGAAAATTAATGAAGATAATTGCATATGGACCATATGACTGTGTAGAGGATTGTCTGTAGTAGCTCTAGTTAAGATTTGAGAGGTCTGCATGAAGATTGGAAGAAGTTATAGACATCTGAGTAGAATTAGGTTTTGCAGTGTTCAGAAAAGAAAGAGTGACAAGAAACTAGTCCGGATAGCTCCGCAAATGAAACACTATGATCTGTAGATCTAGAGACATGTTTGGGAAGTCAGTGTGTGTCATCAAATCAAGTGGTTCATGGTTTAGAGGTCTACAAGCAATCTTTCTAGTGTGACAGTCATGGCAAACAATGTTCTTGGGGTTCTTGAAGAAGATGCAAGTGATTTTGATGTTTTGGAGGAGTGCGTATATTTTTGTTGAATTCAATGTGCTTGTGGAGGTTTATGAATCGTGTGACTATTGTGTTGGAGGCCCACATTGAAGATTGAGCTTGTTGTTGAAGATTTATTCCTTTGTGTTGCTATTTTCCCCAGTCTTGGCTAATTGGATGATTCAAGCGTGTTGCGAATGATCTAAGAGCAATTATATGAAGTGTGGCATGTTAATTAAGGAAGATTTATTTGAGTTCCAATTATGTTTGGCCAACAACTTAGTGATTCACATGTTTGTAGTGCCGACCTTAATGATCACTCCAAGGTTGGTGAAGCATATAAATACTTGTTAATGAGTTGTCGAAAATTATCCTTGTGCGAAATAATCAAATTAGAAGAAAGGATTAGGAGTAGAGCAGAGAAGAGGAGTATAGAAACAAGAATAGTGAAGGATGAAGTGACAACGAAGAAGTATTTGGAAGAGGAGCAGAAGTTTGAGCATTCAATGAGACTGAACTAGGCATGAAGAAGATGCTATTTCTCAGTTATTTCCTTCTATATTAAACATAAATTTCTATAGGCAGTGAGCCTCTTTTTGAGCAGTGAGCTCTGGGTAGTGCACTTGAAGGCAAGTGCCTTCCCATTTTTAAGTACTTTTAATAGGGTATGAATCTTGTGGGTTAACCCCCACCGTGGTTTTCCCTTAACTAGGTCTCCACATTAAAAATCTTGGTGTCAAGTGTGTTAATTTTCTTTCTACTCATGTGTTATTGTTTCATGCTTTAATGTTTAAATCATTAATCAGTTTGTAAGTTGTGAAAGAAGATTAAAGATAAGAGAAGGTTAATTTTGTGTACAACTGATTCAACCCCCCTCTTAGTTGTCTGGCCTAATTCCAACAATTGGTATCAGAGCCAGATCCTCTAAAAGAAGCTTGACCTCTTGAGGAGATACAAGATGTTGACTTATAAGAAGGAAATTCTAAGATTTGATGGAACAAATTACTCCCTTTGGAAGGTACGCATGCAGCGTCATGTGGAATGTATGGGTGATGCCTTTTGGTCGATAACAAAGAATGAGTATAAGATTCTGAAGAATGGCCCTACTACTCTAGACGAACTTAGGGAAGCTAAATGCAATATTTGAGCCAAATAAGCATTATTGAGTGACCTGACTGATACAAAATTCGCAAATGTCCTAGATTTGAAAACCGCTCATGAAATCTAGAAAAATTTAGAAAATCTATATAAAGGTTACAAATATGTCAAATGTGCCAAGCTACAGAGCCTGAAGGGTAAATATGAAAGATTGGTAATGAGTGAAGATGAAAATGTTACTTTCTACATGCAGAAAGTGAATGAACTTGTGACTGGTATCAGAAATGCTGGCGTAGTATTGGAAGAATCAGAGATTGTTGCCAAAGTGCTCAGATCCCTACCTACAACATACAAGCATAAAGCTATTGCCATTAAAAAGATTAGGATAGTGACAACGGTTACAAGGGATCAGTTAGTTGGTAAGCTCTCAGCCTTTGAAATGAGTGAGTTTGTTGATTCTCTTCCTAAGTTTGAATCTACATTTAAGGCCAGTGTAAATGGAAAACAAAGATATGATCTAGGTGAAAGCTCTTTAGGAAGATCACATAGATTTGCTAAGGCAAGGAAGGATATTGAAGATAATGAAATTGAGTATGTAGAACTTGAAGCTCTTATTGCCAAAAGAATGCCAAGAGGATCTGGTAAGTATGAAGGAAAGTTGCCATTTAAATGTTTTGCTTGTAATAAGATTGGTCATTTTGCCTCAAGATGTCTAGAGAAATTTTCAAAGCCAAACCCTAACAGATATATAGGTCAGAAGAAATGTTACTATGTCCAAGAAGCTGGAGAAGGAGTCATAGATGATGAATCTGATCATGGAGGTTCCACTGAAGATGATTGGGTGTTCATTTATATCAAAGAAGAAGATCTGGTGTCTACTGAATCTACTAGCTATGCAAATGTGGAAAAGTGCCTTGGTTGCTTAGGTTGTTGAAAAGGATGAATGCGTGATTGATAGTGGATGTTCTCATCATATGACTAGTGATAAAATTAAGTTTATAAGCTTTGAAAATTATGAAGGTGGAATTATGAAATTTGGAGACAACTCAGTTGGAAGAATCCGTGGTAGAGGATCCATCTCTTTTGATCGTAAGAATAACACCAATGATGTTCTGTATGTGGAAGGACTGAAGCATAATATTCTCAATGTTGGACAGTTGGTTGACAAGGGTTATGATCTCTGATTCAAGGATGGAAAATATAGAATCTTGGAAAGCTCCAGAACTAAAATTGCATCTTGTACTCAAAGTAGAGGTAACATCTTTCATTTAAGTAGTTCTGGCAAAAGTTGTTTGATTGCTTAGATAGATCAAAGTTGGTTATGGCATAGGAGGATGTGTCATGTGAATTTTGATAATATTGAAAGATAAGTTCTACTCAGGCTATGAGAGATCTTCCAAAACTTGTGAAACTTGATAACATATGTAGAGAATGTCAATTGGGTAAATAGAACAAAAATTCATTCAAAGATAAAGAACAACTTTCAAGTGGATGGTTGGAACTTGTGCATACTGATCTATGTGGTCCTACTAGAATTAGGAGTGTGAAAGGAGACAAATATTTTATGTTGCTGATTGATGATTACTCCCGGATGATGTGGGTAACTTTCTTACAAGAAAAATCAGAAGCTCTTGACAAATTCAAGGTGTTCAAGGTTATGGTGGAAAATGAGATTGGTATGAAAATAAAGTGTCTGAGATCTAACAGAGGTGGAGAGTTTACCTCCGGTGAGTTTGATACATTATGTGATAAGCATGGAATAAAAAGATAGTTATCTACTCCTAGGACTCCTTAGCAAAATGGAGTTGTCGAAACAAAAAATTGGACCATTCAAGAAGCTTCCAAGACCATGATGTTGGAAGAAAATGTTCCTCAAGTCTATTGGAGAGAAGCTGAGTACTGCTATCTACACTCTTTAACCGAGTGTAGATCAAAGGCAATTCTGGTAAGATGCCTTATGAAATATGGTTTGGTCATCCTCCTACTATGAGATATTTTATATTTTTTGGTAGTAAATGCTATATCAAAAGAGATGAAGATCTAGGCAAGTTTGAAGTAAGAAGTGATGAAGGAATATTTCTGGGTTACTCTACTCAAAGCAAGGCATACCGATGCTTTAACAAAATTTTGAAAAAGATTGTTGAAAGTGCAAATGTTAGAGTTGATGAGAGCAAAGGACATACCAGGTCTTGTGGGTATGATTCAGATGATCAATATGAAAATCCAAGTCAAGAAAGGCAAATGGAAACTTAGATTCAAATCCAGATTGATCCAAAAAATCCAGTGACTCAAAAGGATAATGCAGAAGTTGAGGAACAAGTTCAAGAAATAGAAGTTCAAGAAAATCCCAAAACTCCAAGGTATGTAAGGATGAATCATCCTAAAAATTAGATCATAGGAGATAGAAATAAAGGTGTTTAAACTAGGAGAAGAATTGTTGAAGATCAAGAAGAGATTTGTTTGATTTCAAAGATTGAACCAAAATTAGTAAGTGAAGCCTGCAATGATGAAAACTGGGTAAACACAATGGAAGAAGAATTAATGCAAATTGAAAAGAATTGCACTTGGGATCTTGTTTCTAGACCTAAGGAGAAAAATGTGATTGGAACTAAATGGGTCTTCTAGAACAAACTAAATGAAGATGGTGAAGTTGTAAGAAATAAAGCAAGGTTGGTATGCAAAGGATATTCTCAAGTGGAAGGAATTGATTTTGAAGAAACTTTTTCTACGTTGGCAAGAATAGAGGTAGTCAGATTATTTCTTGCATTTGCTACTTATAAAGATTTCAAGGTCTATCAGATGTATGTCAAATTATCATTCCAAATAAAGAGTTAGAAGAAGAAGTCTGCATTGAGCAACCAGAAGGATCTCAGTTGTTTGATTAGAGAGATATGGTTTGCAGGTTGAGGAAAACATTGTATGGACTCAAACAAGCCCCAAGAGCCTGTATGCAAGATTAGATAAGTATCTACTAAAGATAGGATATAGCAAAGGCACTACTGACAGTAATATTTACTTCAAGACTGATCATGAGCACATTCTAATTGTTGAGGTATTTGTTGATGATATAATTTTTGGTGGAAATGAGAGTATGTGCAAAACATTTGCTGATCAGATGTAGAGTGAATTTGAGATGTCCATGTTTGGTGAAATGAATTTCTTCTTAGTTCTGCAAATCATTCAGTCAGACAAAGGTATCTTCATATCTCAATCTAAGTATGTGAGAGAACTATTGAAAAAATTTGGAATGGAAGATTCAAAGCCAATGGGTACACCCATGGTAACCAAATGTAAGTTGAGTAAAGATGATGACTCCTCGAAGGCAAATTAGAAAAGGTATAGATCAATGATTGGAGAACTGCTCTATTTGACTCAGACCAGACCTGATATCATGAATGCAGTTGGACTTGTTGCTAGATTTCAAGATGATCCTAGAGAATCCCATGTTGTAGCAGTCAAGAGAATTTTTAGATATCTCAAAGGGACACTTGATTATGGCTTATGGTATCCAAAGGATAATGACTTCACTCTTCATGCATATATAGATGTTGATTGGGTAGGAGATGTAGATGATAGAAAAAGTACTAGTGGTGGTGCATTCTTCTTGGGAAGCAGATTGGTTCTTGGCTAAGCAAAAAGTAGGAGGCAATATCCCTATCTACTGTAGAGGCAGAGTATATAGCAGCAACAAACAATTGTACTCAAGTTCTATGGATGAAGCAAATGTTGAAGGACATCAAAATTTTGTTTGAGAAGCCTGTCACAATCTTCTATGATAATTCAAGTGCAATAAGCATCTCAAAGAATCTGGTGTTGCATTCAAAGACAAAGCACATATCAATCAAGTTTCACTTTTTGAGAGAGAAGGTTAATGAGAATGAAGTTTGTATACGCCTAAAAATGACACAAATCATCCTAAATAAATATTCTAACTATTTATTCCATTCTTCTACCAATTAAATAAATATTCTAAATTTATTTAATCAATTCACTATCCCATAATTAAATAAATTCTATTTATTTAATTAAAATTCTTCTATTTGTCCTTCACAATTAAATAATCATAAATTATTTAATTAAGCCTAATTCCTCTATCCTAAAGTTCTAAATTCAAAATTCCACATCACCTTTTCCACCTCACCTTTTCCACCTCACCTTGTCCACCTCATCAGGTTGCACATGTAATTAAATATATTTAATATTTAATTACCTTATTTTCCCTCACCCACATGGCCTATTTCTTCTCCAATCAGAGGTCAGTTAACCAATCAATCAAATCTATTAACTAACCTGTCGGTTGAGTCAAATCCTCAATCAATCCAGTCAGTTCCACAATCCACTCTTCTAACTGATCAGTCAATTCTGTTAACAGACCAGTCAATGGAGTTAACTCTCCAATCAGTTTTGTCACATCCCACCTTTCATGATGGAGCTGGGACACTTGGCACGTTTCCACTAGTTGCACATTCCTCAACCATCCTCAGCCGTTGATCTTCATATCTTCTCTCAACCGTTGATTCCTATTCCTCCGAGTCTATAAATGAAGCTTCATCCCTTCATTCTATTCATCCAGGCTTTTGACATCGTTACTCTGCAGAAATATCACCAGCACGCCTTTGGCACCCACTTGTCATCTACAAGCTTGAGATCACCATTGTTGCATTGGAGCTCACCTTCATTGCAGATCACACCATAGCCGTTCACCATCGACTTCCTCAAACAGCTTGAAAAGATTGCACTCTCTGAGGGCCCATCTCATCTGCGAAAGGATGATTCGTGATAGGCGAACAACAGAAGTTTCGAAACGGAAGAGGTTTGCTGTGTTTGTTCATTGCTTTGTTCATTTGAATCTTCTTTGTTTCTCTATTCTGTTGATATTTGGGTCATCTATTATTCATTTGATTGATCACCATTTTACCCTCACATTTTTGGCGCCCACCGTGGGGCCGTTGCCCCTTGATTTCACCATTTTTGAGCTTTTTTGAAGGCAGGTTCCGTACAGGTCCCACAGAGTCACGCACAGATTGGTTCGGCGCATCCATTCATTTTAACTGTGCTTTTGAAGACTGTTACGGCGCTTCTGTAAATCCTGCGCATCTGTGCATTTCTGCGGCGCTTTTGTGGACTGTTGCTGCGCATAGGTTATAACTACGCATCTGTTGACTGTTACGGCACTTTTATAGACTCTTGCTGCACATCCATTAAAACTACGCATTTATTCATTTTAACGGCGCATACGTTAAAAACTACGGCGCATTCGTTAATGCTGCACTTCTTGTTGATGATCATTTTGATGCAATCATAACAATAAGTTAAAATTCACATATAATGAACTGAAACTATACTTGAAAGATAAGAAGGAATCATTTAATATTCAACTAATCCCAAGTCTACAATGGTTCGGTTGGTCAAGTTCAGTTGGTCAATGTGAAGCTGTAATGTTCAAGGGGCCTTACGTAGTTTAGGATTCTTTGGTGATTTACTGGGCTAAGAATATACAAAAAGGTCATGAGATATGTCAATACCTTTCATTCCTTTGCATAAAAGTGCTATTGTGCTGCAAGTTTTAGATGGTTTTCTTGATTTATTGCAGCTTTCTTCTTCATGTACTTATGAAAACTGTCTACTTAAACTCTGTTATGCATGCTTCTTCAAATTTTGAGACAATTTCCTTTAGATTTCTACATTTTCAACTAAATATTTCAGATGGGTTTAGAAAAGTTAGAAAGATCTAATCTATACCTCATTTAATCTACTAAAGGATCTAATTGTTTCTGTTATGCACTATGCAAATACCACAGTAATTTGATCAAATCCACAGTAAAAACCTTAAATGTAAGTTCTGAGCATTTTCACAAACATACATTTAAAATTGCAAGCTCTCAAAGAAGATATTTCAAAACACAAAGAAGAGCAGGAGAACACTCAGAAGATAGATGCAGAACTCCAGATTCTATTGTATTAGAAACGAATAGTCATACATGATTTATAATGTAGGAATGACTCTTAGTTTCATTGATCATACTACAGAGAACTTACAAGCTTTACAGATACAGTAAGGCAACCAGACATTCCACGCGCACCTTACTGCAGACAAACAGGCGACCTCCTTCTACTTCTAAACTATGCTAACTTACTGTATGTTCCTAAAAATCTGTGTAGCCCTGTTGTTTTTCTAGAATCCCTGTTGTAAAGTATTACAGTGTAGAGAGGAACAATATAAAGACATTCTGATTGTCCTCACTACAGCAAAAACCTAACTAAACCCCTAGTTCAAACCTCTAGTTACAGCAATAAATACAGGTGAACCAGCTCTTCAAAAATATCTCTGAGCAGTGTCAAATCTGGGCGAAATATTACCCCTTCTAAGAAGTTCCGGCAGTTGGGCAATAACTTCTGTTTGTCTGTTGCAGTAATACCTTCAGCTGCAACTCTGTCCTTCACTTGAATGGCCTTGACCTTTTCACACTTCATCTTTATCTTCCTGCTCCTGAGATCAGATTTTCTTCCTCCATGAGGTCACTGTGTTGACCTTCCAGCTGCTTCCTCAACTGCAAGCCTGCAAGACAAGACAAGCAATAAGTATTTCATTCATCACATAAACAGCATGAAACTAAAATAATCATTTAAATTCAGGTGACTGCACAAAATCGCGGAAATCGGATCCAAAATACCCTTCAAACGCGCCCAAAATGCGTTCAGACTGCTCAAAATTCATCGGGTCAACTATTGCTGACCGGGAGAATGCCACAGGCGCCAAAAAAACACTTTAAAATTCCACCGCCTCATTTCCCGCCCATCGGCATGACCATCGCCATCAGTGTGTCAGAAAAATGCATGGCCGATATTCACTTGTTTGGCCGATCATCTTTCCATCGGGAAGACAACCCATATTGGCGGGAGAAAAAACGAACTTGGTTGATAGATAAAACCATGCCGATGAAAACTTAGAACTATCGTCATCATGATATTCCAGAAATATGATGCTCACCCTTCCGAAGGTCCTGATAATGTTATCATGATATATCGCTTCTGCATATTGGGGAAAAGAATAACATCATCATCATCTTCATCTGGAAGGAAAAAAAGGAGGATACGAAATATGATCCTGCTGCTGAGGAAAGGAATATGATGGTGACGTCATCGTCATATTCAGGTTTCGTTAAAATGCAAAAGGTGACGTCATCGTCATGTTCAGTTAAGATCAGGGGATAACTGTAAAATCGGGTCACCTAAGGAGCATGATCAGGATGATGATTTGTAAAATGACCCCTCTGCGGCCAAGGTAACCCTCTCGAAAGATCAGGAGGATGATGATTATCAGGATATTTGGGGCTTCGTTAAACTTAGAACATGACGTCATCATGATATTTCGCCAACTGGATCATGTTTTGGAAAATATCCTGCCGAAGGGAAACGTGATGATGATGATCATCAGGATATTGCAAAAGGTCGTTCTTTCTTGGCAGGAGGACTATACGAAATATCGGGTAGACAAACAAGATCATGATGATCTTGACACTATGACGGGATAAAAATAACGATGGTCCTCCTCATTGAATTATCATATTGACGTAATCATCATGTTTCATTTTTTGGAACATGAAGATGAGTTGAGGTCATCTTCAGGGTAGCGCCAGGGTGATTTTTTTAAATATGATCATGCTGTTTAAGGAATGGAATATCACCCTCCCTTTAAAAGATTAGGATGATGATCATGATCATGCAAAAGGAGATCAGGAGGATATGAAGACGTCTGATCCTCTTTATCGAATATCATGATGACGTCTCCAACACTTAGCGAATTTCAACGAACATGACCCTTTTGTGAAAGATCAGGATGATGACCCTCCGATTGGATTTCGACAGGCGCATGTAAATTACATAGATGGTGGATTTTCTAAGTCAGGATGATCTTATAATATCAGCATGATCTTATAATATCGGGTGTTGTAAAAATATCATGATGCTCGTTGTCACGAAAGACCGCTCGACAGGGAAAACCGACTATGACTTAAAGTTGACGTCCGGATATTGTGACCTCAGGATATTATTGGGGGGGTGCTTCAAATATGATGATGACGTCTTCATTCAGCAAAACCGAGTTTACAAAATATGACCTTCCTAAAATCATGATGCTCACGATGCGCATAGGGTCATTTGACGGGTAAAGGACACTACCACCTAAAATTGACGTCCGAATATTCCGACTGCATGATCCTATCAGGTGATAGATCAAGATCATGATGACCTTGACAACATGAAAAAAAATATGATGATCACTTGCGATTATCAGGTTTGACCAAAACCTTGACTGTGCATAACTTCCACATATGGACGAATTTTCAAGTGAAGTAAAAGGTAAACCTGCATGGAATTTGAAGCTCTTTCTAAATATGAGGTCACTGAAACAAAATATGAACTTTGACAAACTGACCTCATGATGATGACCTACCTTATCCCTTATCATGATGATGATGCACCTGACCTTCATTTTTACCAAACCGCCAGAAAGCAGAAAAACACAAGCAGAAGCAAAAAGCAAAACATCAGCAGGGGTCCTTGTTTTGCTAAGGAGCAAAATGGGGCGTGTTGTGAACATCACAACAACTAGCAACCAAAATAAAACAATTAAATTCAGAGTGTTCAAGGAAACTAGATGAAATGAACTCATAACTTCCAACTATCTTTCCTGCAAATTACTATTCAGCTTGAGACTCAAAGTATTCAATAAAGATGCATGAATTTCCATTTTCAGTTTAGTTGTGTGCACGTGATTAATTATCTTCATCTTGAAGATCGGTTGAACAAACCAGTGACTGACATTAGCCTACGTAGGTGAGGATATTCCCTCATAGCCGACCGGATAGAGCCTTGCTGCCAGCGAGCGTCTATAGCCCCGGCAAGGTTATCGTTACAATTCTCCTAAGTAGAGCCCCACTGCCAGCGAGCGTCCATAGCCCCGGTAGAGTTACTTAGATGGCTTAATCTGGATTTTCAGTATAATCCGCTTTATTCATTTTTTTTTTTTTTTTTTGTTTTCTAATTTTGAAAGATTTCATAAGATATAGCAATTTGTAACTTCATGATGCAAGGAGTGGAAACTTGCTGAAATTAAGCTGAGAATTGTAATGGTAGCAAGGGTGACCTCTGTTTTTCACCTAATATCTACACTGGTAGGTTCAACAAACCCAAGGATTTTAGGTGTGTCATCGTGAGAAACCTGCTTCGAATTCTCAATCACATTTATTGAATACAAAACTTCAGAAGATGAACAACTCTCTACATTCATGACAGTGACAAATTATGTGTAAATTGCAGATGGTTAACCTAAATATCCTAAATTTTATACTGTTTTGAATGGTTGCTGGTTTTGCTCCTTAGTACTCTAAAGTAAAATAAAGATCCCTGCTGAGGAGACAACAAACAAACCAAACAAACAGGCTGTACAAACAACACAACAAAAGAAAAAACTGTACAAAAAGCAAAAAACACACAGAAGACAAACTATACAAACAGCCAACCCAAAAGAAAACAGCAGAAGAAGAACTGTACATTATCTACAGCACTTTACATTAAGAAAAAAAAGACTGCCTCATCCTGACCTTCAAGCCTGGAAGTAGTGTTTCAAATGCTGGCCATTAACTGGTAATGGCATATCTTCTCCAGTCAAGGTCTTGAGTCTAAAGGTGTTATCTCCTATTATTTCTGAGACTTGTAATGGACCCAGCCATAATTTATCGAATTTTCCATGGCTTCCTTTCTTTTCATGTGCTTTGTCCCAGCACAACACTAAGTCTGATATCCTAAATGACTTGACTCTTGCTCTTTTGTCAAACCACCTCTTAACAACCGCTTGGTGCTTGGCAAACTTCTCGAGGGCTTGACCTCTTTTCTCCTCTAGTTGTAACATTTGCACTATTCTGGCTTCCCTATGGTTATCAAAGCCTAGATATTCATTGGCAAACTTCCAGGTTGGTATTCTCAGATTAACCGGAAGTATGGGATTAGTCCCATAAACTAAGTGATAAGGTGTGCTACCTAAAGCTATTTTGAACTTGGTCCTGTCCACCCATAATGCATATCTTAACAAGGTATTCCACTCTCTAAGACTTTTGGCAATTAACCTCTTGATTATGTCTAATAAAATTTTGTTTGTTGATTCAGCCAGTCCATTACCTTGAGGGTAATAATTCGAAGAAAACCTTAGAATAATCCCGTATTCAAATGCCCATTTAGAAAATTTTAAAGAAGAGAAAGCAGGGCCGTTATCACATACCAATGAATAGGGCGTTCCAAACCTGGTGATAATGTTTTCTTCAAGGAACTTGATAACTACCTCAGTCGTGGAAAATTTGCAGCAGGTGGCCTCAGTCCACCTTGTACAATAGTCTGTTATCGTCAATATAAATTTGTGTCCTACAAAAGATGGGGGATTGATGACTCTGATAAAATCCAAGCCCCACTGTGCAAAAGGTCTGGACTCGATCACAGGTTGCAGTGGATTGGCTGGATTCTTCCCTTTGTCTGATGCAGTCTGATAGGTGTGGCAACTTCTGATGTGACTCTTAGTATCTTTGAACATAGTGGGCCAGTAATAGCCCGCCCTCAGTATTTTGTGTGTTGTAGCTAAATGGGAACCATGACCAGTTCCGTACTTATCATGTAGTTCTGTCAACACTCTATCAGCTTCAGTTCTGTTTATGCATCTCAGATAAACTCCATCATGGTTCTTCCTGAATAGAAGACCTCCTTGCACCATATAATGCTGTGCCTTAATCTTCAAAGCTCTCCTCTGAGAAGCCTTCATCCTGCTTGGGTACTTTCCAGCTATCAGGAAGGTGCTTAAATCATCATACCAGCCTGATGCGTCTTGGGAATTCAATACATATTGCTGTTTTATCAGATTTGGATCCATGTTTGCTATTGTTTGCACCAGCGCCTGCCCTCTGACCAGCTTTGCGGGAATGATCTCCATGTCGAATTATTGCAGTGTGGTGATCCATTTGGCTCTTTTTTCTCCAGGCTCGTTTTGCATCAGCAACATCTTTACTGCTGCGTCTGGTACTATGGCTCTAATCTGGCTGCGCAGAATGTAGTGTCTAAATTTTTTCACAGCCTTTACTAATGCGAATGCCTATCTTTCGATATCTAGATATCTCAGCTGTGCATCTTTCAGAGGCGCACTCATAAATGTTATGGGCCTCTCATCATTATTTTCACCTTTCTGTGTCAAGGCAGCCGCGACAGAATGAGAAGATGCAAAGGAGTAGATGTAAAACGGGCATGTGTAGTCTGGACTTGCCAATACAAGGGCATTAGAAATTGCCTCCTTGATATCTTCAAATGCGGCTTTGGCCACTGGCGTCCATTCTATCTGTGCATCTTTCTTCAACATAGCGTTCAACGGCTGTACTATCTCTGTAAAACCTGTTATAAACTTCCGAACAAAGTTAATTTTACCAAAAAATGATTTCAATTCTTTCCTACTGTTTGGTATTTGCAAATTTTTTATGGATTCTATTCTATCCGGATCAATTGCAATTCCATTTTCAGAAATGACATGGCCTAATAATTTACCTTTAGTTACGCCAAATATACATTTCTTAGGATTAAGGGAAATCCCATACCTTTCACATCGCTGGAGTACTTTTTTGAGGTCATCAGCGTGGGTGGATGCATCCCTGGAATACACAGTTAAATCATCCATATACACAACAATGCATTTACCTGATAATCCACGGAATGCAACGTCCATGGCCCTTTGAAAAGTGGCACCTGCATTAATTAGTCCAAAAGGCATTCTTCTATACGCATAATTTCCCCATTTGCAAGTGAAGGTGGTTTTTAGTCTATCTTCTCTGTCAATTAAGACTTGGTTATAACCTGAAAAACCATCTAAAAAAGACATCATCTTTGCGCCATTTACTGCTTGCAATACTTCGTCTATTGGGGGCAAAGGATAATTATCTTTTTCAGATGCCTTGTGTAAGTTTCTAAAGTCTACGCACAACCTGATGTCTCCGTTTTTCTTCCTCACTGGTACCAAGTTAGCTACCCAGACAGAATGTCTGACTGGGAAAATTATTCCAGCGGATAGTAATTTTTTAACTTCCTCAAAGATTATAGGCTCTAGAATGGCGTTTACAGGCCTCTGTTTCTGCCTAAATGGTTTGACTTCTTTTCTTAAAGGTATTACGTGAGTTATGATGGACTCATCAAATGTTTTCAAGTCTTCATAAGTCCATGCTATGACATGTTTATATTCTTTCAGAACGTCTAGAACCTCTTTTCTGATTTTCTCAGGGCAAGCTTTTCCAATTAGTACATTTTGCGGATTGAGCTCAGTCCCTAAGTTATGTAAATCGCACCTACCCCCTTCTGTTTTGGGTAAGTCTTTCTGTCTTATTACTCCGTCGAAGTCAAAGATGTGTTCTAATTCAATCACTCCTTTTGGCAAGAAGTTGCTCTTTAAGTTGATCATATCTTCTTCGTCCCATGTTACTTCAGGCCTTTCTTGTTCATCAATGATTTGGGCCTCAAATGCCTCATTACAAGTCAGAAAATTAATGATTTGCTGATCCTCTCCAAATACCTGAAAGTGTGTAACGTTATCTGGTATACTGGGCACGTTAACTAGCTCAACAGCAAATCGTCTTAATCCTGACAGTGTCAATGGTTCTAATGTACTAGCAGCAACTGCTAATGCATCTGGCCTGTGGTTCAGTTCTCTAGGAATGTGCTCTATGTTAACAGCATCAAACGAATCCATTAAACTCCATACTCTATGTCTGTAACTGATCATTTTCTTATAATTGCAGACATATAGTTTCCTCACTTGTCTGACTACTAATTCAGAGTCTGAAAATACCCTGATGGCTTTTACCCCTTTCCTGATGGCCATGACGAGTCCTAAAATCAGGGCCTCATATTCAGCAATATTGTTAGTGCAGGAAAATTGTAATCTATATGCTACCAAATGAGATTTACCTTGAGGATCTATGAGTTCAATACCCGCACCTGCGCCCTGTTTTGATTTGGACCCATCACATTTTAATGTCCACATGTCATCTTTTCTTTTCTGATCTTTTTCCTTGGCATACTTTGTCCCTTTTATTGCCTGTGGGGTGTTATCTTGTTTATTCATGGGTTTTTTCGTTTGGTTATCTTTCATATGTGTATTTTTAGTTTGCAACTCAGAAAGATAACCACCCTTGTCCTCTATCTCTGTTCCTAAATCTGGAATCAAGGCATCTATATTATCCTGAACATATCTCTGTGTTGGATCCGGATTCTCATTTTCTTCTTGTGACTCTACCCTCCCTATGCACTTTTTGTATTCATATTCAATGATGTCTTTGCATATTTCACAATTCTCCTCAGAATGCTGCCTATCATGGACTCTACACCTATTTTTATATAACTTGCATTGGACTGGGAGATTGTGTGTAACGCACTCTTCCACCTCTCGTCTAATGGCATGACCAAATTTGTCTATGGCATTGTTTTCCTCATCTGAAGAATTTCCGTCAGACTCAATGAATAGTGCCGTCCTATTGTTGACACACCTCTTTCTAATGTTTAACATCATGATCTCTTCAATCTGCATCCCATTGTTGGTAATTCTGTAGACACCTGGTTCAATAGCAGCATATAATATTTCATTAGTTCGATTATACTCTGTTATCATATGTCTCATTCTGGGCTCTGCCTCTATTCTGATCTGGTTTGGGATGCCTCTCCATGGCAACCACATGTGTGAAAAGTCAGTAGCCATATATCCGTTTAATGTCTTGGACCAATCCCTACTTAGAAACATTCCATAATTTACAGGTATATCCACTACTTGAATGTCAATGATTTGGCTTACCCTAGGGTCTGAAGCTAACTGCACTTGAATGTTCATGAGTTCTCCTATCACGCTAACCTCGGTTTTATCTAACTGCGTGACAACCTTGGCAGATTTGGTGGGAGTCAGCCCGAGAGTTTTCCATATTCCCAAGGGCATCACGTTGGCTGAAGCACCAGAATCTACCATGCAATTGTGTATATTCTTCCCACACAACCTGACAGTTAACAAGAAAGGTTGAGTATCCCTCTTATCCGCATGTATTACTACATTTGTATTGGAAGGGTGCTCAACTTTCTTACCTTTCTCCTTAGGTGGTGAATCACTACTAGGAACAGTTATATCAACAGATACCTTGTTTGTTATGGATGTATCCAGGGATTTTAAAAAAGCATTTCTGATCCCTGGGGTCTTCAATAATTTATTTAGAGGTATACTGACCTTAATTTTCTTTATTTCCTCGGATAAGTAATTCACTAATCTTGTTGTCTCTATTGCTTCTGTCTTGCTTGTTTGATCCTTTTGCACTGCTGTTCCATTATTTGTGTGCTGACTAGCTTTAAGTATGGCAGGATTGTTGCTAGCATTCTGATCTGGGGGTGTATTGATGTTATTCGGAGGAGTGGAGGTGGTGAAAGGTCCTCCCGGCCTAGGGTTGTTCCTCAAATTGTAGGTGTGGCCTTTATTTGTTTGTTGAAAGGCCTGCACCTCCTCTGCTTCATTTAATATCTCATTTTCAGATTCAAAAGGAAACTGAAAAGTGTTCAACACAAAGGCTGATTCAGGATAAAGACTTTCACAACAGTATGGTTCATCTTCTAGCAATTCATCCTCTTTCTCTTCTGCAGTTGCAAAGGTAAACGTTTCTAAGACTAAGGCTGTGTCATATTCTGAGGGTACTACCTCATTACCCTTAGGAATGAGAAATTCAGAGGTAGGAGGCTGTACATCTACGTTGAAAATACTAGCTGCCAAATGGAACTGTGGACAGTCGTGCTCAGCATGGGCATTGGTATTGTGAAATCTGCACCAATTTCTGGGTGCTGCACTGGCCATTTGTATGCTAGTCGTTTGTTTTGCACCATGATTATCTGCATTCTCAAAAGGAGAAGCCAGAGTACCATTGTTGGGCCCAGTGTTCCATGTCTTGGGTGGCCTCGGTTGATTCTAATTTTTGTTATTATTGCCCCAGGTCCTATTATCTATCACTGGCCCCCTATTTTGCATTGGTTGCCCCTGACTAGGGCCTTGATGCTGATTGTAGTTTTGGTTTTGATTGTACTGCTGATTTTGATTGAGAATATAATTCTGATTTTGGCCTTGGTTGTGACCTTGATGTGGATTGTAGTTTTGGTTGCTTCTTCCATAGAGGTTCTCATTTCTTAACTATGTCACTTCGGTTGTTAATCTTTTCAAATGTGCAGTAATCTCTTTGATTTCTTCCCTATCCTCTTGTGCTTTTGCCACAGTTACATCCCTAGGAAGTTGGAAGAAAGACTGACCATTATTTTGACTGTTATTGGAAGTACTAGCCGTGTAAGGAGTTATAGCTTGGATTGGAGTAGGATTATACACAGGTGTGTAAGAAGGAACCGGATTTACTAGTGGAGCATGTTGCACAGGGACTCCATTCCATGGGTGTGCCTGATTCTGCACCCCAAAATTTCCTCCAAATGGACTGTAAGTTGTATGTCTCATTTCTTGGTTCACTGAGGCTGCCTCTTTATAGGCTTTGGATATTGAATCAATGTCAGGTTTTCTTTTGACAAACATGGCAGTTAAAGGATCTAAGGCAGCATAGTACATAGCCAACAAGGGAGCATCATCTATGGTATAAGGGGCTACCAGCCTAGAATAGGCCTTTTGAAATCTGTCATTGAAATTATCAATTAGCTCTCCCTCACCTCGTTTTATAGCAGCCAATTTATGATATAAAGCGCAGGGGTCAATGGGTCCTCTAAATCTTGACAGAAATGCTTCTTCCATAAGTGCCCAGGAAGAAATGTAACCATTGGGTAAGTTTACGTACCAGCTAGAGGCCTGTTCATTAAAGGTGTAAGGAAACAATCTACACACAACATCCTCGTGCTCTAACATAGCCCTAAAGCATGCCTCCTTAAATATTCTAATATGATCTTCTGGGTCCTGATGCAACTGGTATTTGGGACATATCTTTTCTGGATTTTTGGGCATCTCATGATAATCATTGAAGAATATGGGAGAATTGACATCGAAATAAGCCATTGCAGGTGTTTGAGCTTGACTTGAACCTGCAGGAATACCTGGATTGATTGGTGGATTAGGATTTAGAGGAGGATTGAGACCTCCAGGAGTGCCTGAACCAAGATTTAAAGATCTGACCAGTGATCTGTCAGGACTCACAATACTACGGATGTTAAAAGGTGACCCAGGAGGTGTTCCAGATGAACTTCCTGCTTGCGATATCTTTGGATTCCAAATTAAAGGGGTTTTACTTCGCCTTGTATCAGGTAGTTGCACAAATATATCTCCTGAACTGGATCTAGACCTAGTCACTCTATTGCTGTCGTTAGCCAGTTTGAAATGAAACCTAACTCAGGAAGGCCCTCCTTCTAGTGCCAAAAAATTGTTGATGATCGTTTTGATGCAATCATAACAATAAGTTAAAATTCACATATAATGAACTGAAACTATACTTGAAAGATAAGAAGGAATCATTTAAGATTCAACTAATCCCAAGTCTACAATGGTTCGGTTGGTCAAGTTCAGTTGGTCAATGTGAAGCTGTAATGTTCAAGGGGCCTTATGTAGTTTAGGTTTCTTTGGTGATTTACTGGGCTAAGAATATACAAAAAGGTCATGAGATATGTCAATACCTTTCATTCCTTTGCATAAAAGTGCTATTGTGCTGCAAGTTTTAGATGGTTTTCTTGATTTATTGCAGCTTTCTTCTTCATGTACTTATGAAAACTGTCTACTTAAACTCTGTTATGCATGCTTCTTCAAATTTTGAGACAATTTCCTTTAGATTTCTACGTTTTCAGCTAAATATTTCAGATGGGTTTAGAAAAGTTAGAAAGATCTAATCTATACCTCATTTAATCTACTAAAGGATCTAATTGTTTCTGTTATGCACTATGTAAATACCACAGTAATTTGATCAAATCCACAGTAAAAACCTTAAATGTAAGTTCTGAGCATTTTCACAAACATACATTTAAAATTGCAAGCTCTCAAAGAAGATATTTCAAAACACAAAGAAGAGCAGGAGAACACTCAGAAGATAGATGCAAAACTCCAGATTCTATTGTATTAGAAACGAATAGTCATACATGATTTATAATGTAGGAATGACTCTTAGTTTCATTGATCATACTACAGAGAACTTACAAGCTTTACAGATACAGTAAGGCAGCCATACATTCCACGCGCACCTTACTGCAGACAAACAGGTGACCTCCTTCTTCTACTTCTAAACTATGCTAACTTACTGTATGTTCCTAAAAATCTGTGTAGCCCTGTTGTTTTTCTAGAATCCCTGTTGTAAAGTATTACAGTGTAGAGAGGCACAATATAAAGACATTCTAATTGTCCTCACTACAGCAAAAACCTAACTAAACCCCTGGTTCAAACCTCTGGTTACAGCATTAAATACAGGTGAACCAGCTCTTCAAAAATATCTCTGAGCAGTGTCAAATCTGGGTGAAATATTGCCCCTTCTAAGAAGTTCCGGCAGTTGGGCAATAACTTCTGTTTGTCTGTTGCAGTAATACCTTCAGCTGCAACTCTGTCCTTCACTTGAATGGCCTTGACCTTTTCGCACTTCATCTTTATCTTCCTGCTCCTGAGATCAGATTTTCTTCCTCCATGAGGTCACTGTGTTGACCTTCCAGCTGCTTCCTCAACTGCAAGCCTGCAAGACAAGACAAGCAATAAGTATTTCATTCATCACATAAACAGCACGAAACTAAAATAATCATTTAAATTCAGGTGACTGCGCAAAATCACGGAAATCAGATCCAAAATACCCTTCAAACGCGCCCAAAATGCGTTCAGACTGCTCAAAATTCATCGGGTCAACTATTGCTGACTGGGAGAATGCCACAGGCGCCAAAAAACACTTTAAAATTCCACCACCTCATTTCCCGCCCATCGGCATGACCATCGCCATCGGTGTGTCAGAAAAATGCATGGCCGATATTCACTTGTTTGGCCGATCATCTTTCCATCGGGAAGACAACCCATATTGGCGGGAGAAAAAATGAACTTGGTTGATAGATAAAACCATGCCGATGAAAACTTAGAACTATCATCATCATGATATTCTGGAAATATGATGCTCACCCTTCCGAAGGTCCTGATAATGTTATCATGATATATCGCTTCTACATATTGGGGAAAAGAATAACATCATCATCATCTTCATGTGGAAGGAAAAAAAGGAGGATACGAAATATGATCCTGCTGCTGAGGAAAGGAATATGATGGTGACGTCATCGTCATATTCGGGTTTCGTTAAAATGCAAAAGGTGACGTCATCGTCATGTTCAGTTAAGATCAGGGGATAACTGTAAAATCGGGTCACCTAAGGAGCATGATCAGGATGATGATTTGTAAAATGACCCCTCTGCGGCCAAGGTAACCCTCTCGAAAGATCAGGAGGATGATGATTATCAGGATATTTGGGGCTTCGTTAAACTTAGAACACGACGTCATCATGATATTTCGCCAACCGGATCATGTTTTGGAAAATATCCTGCTGAAGGGAAACGTGATGATGATGATCATCAGGATATTGCAAAAGGTCGTTCTTTCTTGGCAGGAGGACTATACGAAATATCGGGTAGACAAACAAGATCATGATGATCTTGACACTATGACAGGATAAAAAGAATGATGATCCTCCTCATTGAATTATCATATTGACGTAATCATCATGTTTCGTTTTTTGGAACATGAAGATGAGTTGAGGTCATCTTCAGGTTAGCGCCAGGGTGATTTTTTAAAATATGATCATGCTATTTAAGGAATGGAATATCACCCTCCCTTTAAAAGATTAGGATGATGATCATGATCATGCAAAAGGAGATCAGGAGGATATGAAGACGTCTGATCCTCTTTATCGAATATCATGATGACGTCTCCAACACTTAGCGAATTTCAGCGAACATGACCCTTTTGTGAAAGATCAGGATGATGACCCTCCGATTGGATTTCGACAGGCGCATGTAAATTACGCAGATGGTGGATTTTCTAAGTCAGGATGATCTTATAATATCAGCATGATGTTATAATATCGGGTGTTGTAAAAATATCATGATGCTCGTTGTCACGAAAGACCGCTCGACGGGGAAAACTGACTATGACTTAAAGTTGACGTCCGGATATTGTGACCTCAGGATATTATTGGGGGGGCACTTCAAATATGATGATGACGTCTTCATTCAGCAAAACTAAGTTTACAAAATATGACCTGAACCTAAAATCATGATGCTCACGATGCGCATAGGGTCATTTGACGGGTAAAGGACACTACCACCTAAAATTGACGTCCGAATATTCCGACTGCATGATCCTATCAGGTGATAGATCAAGATCATGATGACCTTGACAACATGAAAAAAAATATGATGATCACTTGCGATTATCAAGTTTGACCAAAACCTTGACTGTGCATAACTTCCACATATGGACGAATTTTCAAGTGAAGTAAAAGGTAAACCTGCATGGAATTTGAAGCTCTTTCTAAATATGAGGTCACTGAAACAAAATATGAACTTTGACAAACTGACCTCATGATGATGACCTACCTTATCCCTTATCATGATGATGATGCACCTGACCTTCATTTTTACCAAACCGCCAGAAAGCAGAAAAACACAAGCAGAAGCAAAAAGTAAAACATCAGCAGGGGTCCTCGTTTTGCTAAGGAGCAAAATGGGGCGTGTTGTGAACATCACAACACTTCTGTTGATCATTTCTGTGCATCTGATCATTGAGGCTGCGCATTTGTAACAGACTCAGGTTTTCGTACTTTTTTTAGAGGATTTTGCTAACGTTAACCCCTTTGCAGGTGTTTGCTGGAGCAGTTTTGCAGGATAAGCTCAGGTTCAGTTACATGTAGTTGCATCTAATTAGGTCACCTTTCATTTTCTGGGAAAAAGTAAAATGGTTGTTCATTACAAATCTTCATCTAGTCCTAATTAGGGAGGAAGTAACTGGTTTATTTCATGCTTGCATTACAAACACCTTCAAAGTTATTGCTATCTGAGATTTAAAATTGAACTCATCACTAATCTTGAAGGTAAAATGAACCATTGCTATATCGTGAGACCTGAATTTCAAAGTTAACAATCTCGTGCTTCGCGGATTTAAAATTGAACTCATCACTGATCTTGCAGTTAAAATGAACCATTGCTATATCGTGAGACCTGAATTTCAAAGTTAACAATCTCGTGCAACGTGGATTTAAAATTGAACTCACTACTGCTTTCTGGGATTTAAAACTGAACCACTGCAATATTGCTGAAATCACTTCAAAGTTCTGTTTGAGTAGATTAGCCCATTTAGTTTTTATCTTTTAACTAGGGTGGATTAATTAGTGTATTCTGTGCTTGCGAATGACAATAGGCTTATGCTCTCCCCTCTTCTGGGTGATCAGAGTGCCAGACTTGTCATTCTATTTGTTTAACCTTTAGGAGGGGCCTGCCCTTGGATGCACGCTTGTCCAAGCGGGAACGACCCTGAGTGGTAACAGGCTAACGCCAAGCCCTACTGAGCCACTTAAAATAAATTGTGCCTGAGGTGAAAACCTCCTGCAACGAGTGCTGTTATGTTACACCGACGGCCAACCTCCCCCAAAACCCTCTCAGGCATAACCCTTTGAGGCTAGGAGACTCCATAACGGAGAGTAGCGCCACCGCACGTGTAACCACTTGAACGGTTGCCTGAATTAAATACCTCTTGTTTTAGTGGCCCAAATCCCTTATAATCCATTTCTCGCCTAAGATTTTGTGCTTGCTTTTGTCCAAAATAGAGTCGAAAAACTACAAAAACAATGGAAAACTACAAAATACTCTTTGTGCTTGCTGTGTTTTCTTGCTAAATTAATTCATAATATCAGATCAAGAAGACCTTTTTCCAGCCAAAAAAATACCAAAAACGGAGAAAAATTCAAAAAAATTTGCAAAAAATACCAGAACTGCGCATATACACTTCTCTGCTGCGCATACACAGCGACTTGCTGTGCTTTTGCACCGACTGGCTGCGCATACATACCTTTCTGCTGCGCATATACACTTTTTGGCTGCGCTTTTACAGCGACTTGCTGTGCTTATACACCGACTTGCTGCGCATATACTTCTCTGCTGCGCATTTATGCACTGTTACTGCGCATACGTGCTTCACCAGAGCCACGCTTTTACAGCAACTTACAGCACATTTACCCATTCTTGCTGCGCATCTGTTTCCGCGCATGTGTGATAGTGAGCATTTGCACTATTTTTGAGGAAAAAATTTCCACCTTTCTGAGTACCCCTTTCAGTCTTGTGTCAGTTTCTTTGGAGATGAAAACTGAATTAGAAGAGCTTGCTCAAGAACTCAAATACCTAAAATTGCAATTAACCCTAGACACCTCACCCCAAGGTCGTATAGCAATTGCTCAAGAACTCCGAGTCAGACAACAAGAAATGGCAATCTTGCAAGCTGAACGTGCCAGTACTAGCTACGCCTCACCCCGAACTCATACATCTATTTCCCATCTTAATGATGCTCATGACAAGGCAAGCACCACCTTAAGTTGGAAATCCTATACCACTCCATCTACTAGTCCTCCTTCACCACTTTCTAAGACACATATTCCAAAACGTACCAGTTCTACACCAACACCACCATCGAGTTCCCCAAACTCTAAACCGACAACCAAGGAATCCTTGGATGATTTCTAGAAAAGAGTTTTTCTAAATTTATACAACCAGAGAAAAGTTAGGGAGAAAGCAAAATCCCCTCATTCACCTATCCATACACCTACGAAGGCTGTGATCCAAGGGCTACTAGCAGAGAATCAACCATGTCCCCAAATTTCGGTACTCGACCTTACAAAAGATGCTTCCAATAACATGTCAAATCCTACAACCCCTTCATGCGATCCTCAATTCCTTGAGCTTATCAAAGAGCCTTCTACCATACGCCAAAGTCAAGGTCCATCAAACATCTATGTTGTCAACCAAGAAGCTATCCAAGAGCTATCCACTTCCATTCAAGCAACCCAAGAGGTATGTCAAGAGTCTAATCCTAAGCATGAGGAAACATTAATCCCTAGTCTCAGTCAAGATCAAATCACTTTCTTGCAACCTATCCATAACATGTATCTTTTCCATGATCAAGATGATATCCATAATAATGAACCTCTCCATGAGCCACTTGATCCTATCCATCTCCCACCACCTATACATGAGAAGGAAATCCAATTCCATCCCATGCATAACCTATACCTTCTCTATGATCAAGATATTCCCTATGAGGAATATGTCCTTGAACAACTTGATCCCATACCCATTCATGAGCAAGAAGCCTCCATTTCTTCTATCCCTCTTCCATCTAATCCCATCCATGATCCAACAGCTTTCACTCCCTCTGATGAGACACTTGCCTCCCAAGTGCACACGAATGATCAACCCAATAACTTAGATCCTAGAGTGCATAATGATGATCAAGATTCTAACGATCCTTCACCATCCATTATTGACCAAGCTACAAATCCATCGTCTTATATCCTTGGGCTTACTACCTTCATGCATGAATGTTCTTCCTTAGAACACCAACAACCATTATCCGCTATCTCACCTTCCTCATCCAATAAGGAACTCGCTGCTAGTGCACCTATACATAATCCGATGGTCCATCGCATACTCCAGAATATGAACTATCAAGGCAAAGGCTTAGGCCTTCATGAACAAGGTATTTTGGAACCTATCCATGTCAATGTTCCTCCACCTTCATACGGCCTTGGCTACATACCCCAAGGTGAGCAATCTCAAGATGTTGGTACTTCCTCCACTCCTCCTAAGTCTACTACTTTCCATTGCAAACCCTATCATATCCCCAAAACATATGTTGCCATTCCACCTCCATCATCCTACATTTGTCAAAAGCATGTGACCATACACCTTCCACCATCCAATCTACCTCCGCTACTTCCAACTACTAATAGCCCCCTATGCATCCTACCACCACTTCTTCCAACACCTTATCCATCCATCTATGCATCCTCTAAATATCCCACTCATGGTCGACAAATGCACATATTGTCTAAACAAGGAGCTTTCACCAACCTCACTTCCACCATCCCAAGCAAATTCAATGTCAAAAATGTGGATGCCTCTACCTATAAAATAAAAAATCCTATGAGTCCTCATGACCTAGGATACAAAAGCCAAGAATCAAAGAAAAATCCATCTCAAAAGTTGCATACACCCATACACCTCAATGCCAAACTGAAAAAAGTGTGGGTCCCCAAGCAACAAATAATTATCTCAGAAGCTGCACAAACACTGCATACACCCAAACCCATACCTTCACAGGTACTATCTAAAAACAAAATGGTTTGGGTACCTAAGCAAAAAGCCCTCAAGTTACATGAGGCATCCACCTCTCAAGAATTCTAACCATTCACTTTCTCCAATTCCATCCACAAGTATCAAATCCTTCCATCCCACATGACAAACAAAAATCAAAACAATGCAAAGTCTATGTGGGTCCCTAAAGGCCTATATCATTCATCCACCAAGAAAAACTCTCCATTGCTTCCTACACCACCTTCCCATCATCAGCTTCAATGTTTATCACAGTATGTGCAACCGTTGGTCATGGTTCCCTTCCATTCCACAACACTTCCATATAACTCCATCTCCCCTCCCCTCCACTACTATCCTACATATCTCCCTCATCCTATGGTCCATGCTTTTGCATAAACCTTCCTTCCATCCTTGCATAAGTCCTCCTATATTTTGCATCATCATCCACTATCGCACCTTCCATAATCCGCAATCTACATACTCATATCTCACTTTCATGCACTCCCTTACCAACATCTATGAGCACACTTGACATTGTCCATGCGACAACATCCATCTAGTGGGACTGTCACCTTTCACGGAACTAGATCCTTGAGTCTCTCCCTTCCATATCCGCGTTTTCCTACTCAAATGTTTCAAAAAAAAAAAAAAAGAAGAAGAAGAAGAGAAAAAAGCAAAGAAAAATCCTTTCATCCAATGGTGAAAACCTGGCAAACAGGCGCCTTGGATAAGTACCATGATGAAAACTTGGCAAACAGGCGTCATGTGTATGTTGATATTCTATATCCCCTACACTTGGGGGCACCTTGTCTCATCAGCATATCACTTTTCTCCTACCAGTTCCCTTTCATACCATTTCGTATCCTATCCTCTATCCATTGCATAACTATACTGTCCCATCCATCCATCTAATCTTCCTTTCCTCTATTCTTTGGTCTTGATAAAGATTGGGGGCACAATGTTGACAAATGTTTTAGATGTCTCTTGGCATACCTTACCCCTCCAAACCATGCGAATCGTTCGTTACCCTCTCATCCTTCTATCGTCATTAGCATTGTCATGAAAAATCCTAGGTACTCTACCTACAATGGGGCATGTTATTCTTATGCAACATAGTCCTTGGAGATCACATCCTTGTTCCTTCTATCCACTATTGCCCATCCTCATACCTACCCATTCCATTCTTTATCACCCGTACATCTACCTATCTGTGGTGTTTCCTTGTCATCAGTATCATCTGTCCCATATCGTGTCTTGCCTAATCCATATCTGATCCATATCTGTTCCATATCTGATCCATATCTATTCCGTATCTGATCCATGTCTGTTCCATTTCATGTCTTGTCTGATCCGTATCTGTTTCGTATCATGTCTCATCCGATCCATATCTTAGGTCCATTAAAGTCCAAGCCGTGAACTACGTTGCCTCTGCGTCATCACGTAGGCAAGGCCATTATTCTAATGCGCCCCCGAGGCTTCCATCTCTCCCAAGGTCCCATTCGTCTCCTTTCTTGTCTTCATTCTTGTCATCTTTCTTCTAGTCCATCCATGGTCCATTAGGGTTTACCCCGAACTACGTTGCCTCTGCGTCGTCACGTAGGCAAGGCCATTTAGCAATGAGCCCCCGAGGCACTAGGTCAGTCCCTTAGGGTCAGTCTTCTCAATAAGGATTGTGCAACCTTCTCATCAAGTAAGCAACTGCAAGCAAACACCCGCGCTTCAAGCAGAAATCTTGACTATGAGCATCTTAACCTATCCAATGCCAAGCAAATACCCAAGGTCTTCTAAATGATTTTATGCAAATTAAGGCAAGAAATAAACACATATCAATGCAAATATGCTTTTGTAGATTGGAACCTAGGGTTAAGTTATAGAGTCTTGATTTTTGCTATCATACCTTCCTATGCTACTCAAGGATGCCAAAAGCTAGAGATGCTATGATGGGGGCATGATTACTTTCTTTGTTTGTTGTTTGTGGATTAAAACTTTAGTAATGTGAAGCCTTGTCTAAGGACATGATCGGCAAAAGATCATCGAGGACATCAAAGGTCTTACAGGAATGGGGGCAATCCTTGCTTGTTGAAACGCAAGATGTACTCAGGTCATCTAGATTCAATTTTGACTAGATGCTTGTATTAACTTGCTAAATCACAATCCATGTAAGCGGTACTCAAGTCATCTCGGTTCAATTATACCTCGATGCTTGTATTCACTTACAACATTTCAGAAAAGTACCACAAAAAAAAAAATGCCCAATGATGAAATAAAGCACTCCAATAGCAAAGCATCCATCCTATATCCATTTATACATCCATACCATACCCCATGCAATAAAGATCCAACAATGCAGAGTATCAATACAAATAAAAGCTTGTGAATCTTTCTATCAAGTCTTTCTTCTATCAATCAGATTTCTATCTATCATCATATCTTTCATCCTTGTCCAGTCAATCTGAGCAATGATCCAAATGCAAGGTCCATCCTTAATCCATACCAATCAAGTCAAGTCAATCTTGCACAAATGATCCACTCACAATCAGTGGTCTTGATCCTTGTCTGGTCGTAAACCAACTCGATCAGTTAATCAATCAATTGTCTTATACAGGATGTTGCATTGTCAAAATCAGACCAATACACGCGTCTTACATGACATGCTTCATTTCTTGGAACCAGACACTATCCTTCATGTTGCTCTAGGGATATATCGTTCCCCGCCATGCCAACATTGTTGTATATCGTTATTAGTATATCATTGGTTTACCGCTTGACAGGGGCAATACCTTATTTGTTCTTGTGTCATTTGTGCATACTTGCTTGCTTGCTTGTGTGTGTCATCATTCCATCTTGCATCGCGTATCATTTGACACTTTCTTCACCCATTTTCTTCAAACTCAACCTTCTTCATCGTGAGATTGTCTGTCTCACGCCTCCTGCCTTCTTCCCGTCCAATCTCTCGAGGGGGCATCCTGTCGTTAAACTTGTACCAGGGGCAAACTGGGGCATGTATCATCGTCAGGCTATTTATTCTTTGAAGCAACGTTGTAAACTGCATTGCATCAAAGAGGGGCAAAATGTATACGCCTAAAAATGACACAAATCATCCTAAATAAATATTCTAAATATTTATTCCATTCTTCTACCAATTAAATAAATATTCTAAATTTATTTAATCAATTCACTATCCCATAATTAAATAAATTCTATTTATTTAATTAAAATTCTTCTATTTGTCCTTCACAATTAAATAATCATAAATTATTTAATTAAGCCTAATTCCTCTATCCTAAAGTTCTAAATTCAAAATTCCACATCACCTTTTCCACCTCACCTTGTCCACCTCATCAGGTTGCACATGTAATTAAATATATTTAATATTTAATTACCTTATTTTCCCTCACCCACATGGCCTATTTCTTCTCCAATCAGAGGTCAGTTAACCAATCAATCAAATCTGTTAACTAACCTGTCAGTTGAGTCAAATCCTCAATCAATCCAGTCAGTTCCATAATCCACTCTTCTAACTGATCAGTCAATTCTGTTAACAGACCAGTCAATGGAGTTAACTCTCCAATCAGTTTTTTCACATCCCACTTTTCATGATGGAGCTGGGACACTTGGCACGTTTCCACTGGTTGCACATTCCTCAACCATCCTCAGCCGTTGATCTTCATATCTTCTCTCAACCGTTGATTCCTATTCCTCCGAGTCTATAAATGAAGCTTCATCCCTTCATTCTATTCATCCAGGCTTTTGACATCGTTACTCTGCAGAAATATCACCAGTGCGCCTTTGGCACCCACTTGTCATCTACAAGCTTGAGATCACCATTGTTGCATTGGAGCTCACCTTCATTGCAGATCACACCATAGCCGTTCACCATCGACTTCCTCAAACAGCTTTAAAAGATTGCACTCTCTGAGGGCCCATCTCATCTGCGAAAGGACGATTCGTGATAGGCGAACAACAGAAGTTTCGAAACGGAAGAGGTTTGCTGTGTTTGTTCATTGCTTTGTTCATTTGAATATTCTTTGTTTCTTTATTCTGTTGATGTTTGGGTCATCTATTATTCATTTGATTGATCACCATTTTACCCTCACAAAGTTAGATTGGAGTTTGTTTCTTCAAAGGATTAGATTGTGGATATTTTCACTAAGCCTCTACCCAAGGACACTTTTGAGTATCTCAGAGAGAAGTTAGGGGTTATTACCCCTCCTGATCAAAAATAAGATGCACTAGGGTGCATAAATTTGGTGGAATTCACAGTCATATCTTGTGATCCGGATTGATGTTAAGGATATACTACTCAAGGGGAGTAGTCAGTATGCTTTTTTTTGGGGGGATCAATCTAAAACAAAAAGGGGGAGAAAAGATTGCAAATATGTGCCCTTTGCCATTGATGTCAAAGGGAGAGAGAAGTCATGTGAAAAACCAGTTGCTGATGAAAGGGGGAACAATGAAGAAAGTGATTGCAGGAGTAATAAGAGAAAGGGGGAGAAGTTCTGGTCTTGATGGTTGAATCAATTTTTCACATCATATGTTTGCATCAATGACAAAGGGGGAGATTGTTGCAAATATGTGGCTAATCAGTGTTGTCATTGATGTCAACTTATCCTTGTTGCCATTGGAGTCAACTATATCCTATTTTGTTGTCTATTTAGAAGACTGGAATGTTAAGGATATTGAGAAAATTAATGAAGATCATTGTATGCAGACCATATGGTTGTGTAGAAGATTGCCTGTAGTAGCTCCAATTAAGATTTGAGAGGTCTGCATGAAGATTGGAAGAAGTTATAGACATCTAAGTAGAATCAGGTTTTGCAGTGTTCAGAAAAGAAAGAGTGATAGGAAACTAGTCCAGATAGCTCCGCAAATGAAACACTATGATTTGTGGATCTAGAGACATGTTTGGGAAGTTAGTGTGTGTCATCAACTCAAGTGGTTCATCGTTTGGAGATCTGTAAGAAATCTTTCTAGTGTGACAATCATGGCAAACATTGTTCTTGAGGTTCCTAAAGAAGATGCAAGTGATTCTGATGTTTTGGAGGAGTGCGGATATTTTTGTTGAATTCAATGTGCTTGTGGGGGTTTCTAAATCATGTGGCTGATATGTTGGAGGTATGCATTGAAGATTGAGCTTGTTGTTGAAAATTTCTTCCTTTGTGTTGCTATTTTCCCCAGTCTTGGCCAATCGAATGATTCAAGTGTGTTGCGGATGATCTAAGAGTAATTTTATGGAGTGTGGCATGTTGATTGAGGAAGATTTATTTGAGCTCTAGTTATGTTTGGCTTACAACTTAGTGATTTGCATGTTTGTAGTACCGACCTTAATGATCACTCCAAGGTTGATGAAGCATAAAAATACTTGTTGATGAGTTGTGGAAAATTATCCTTGTATGAAATAATCAAATCAGAAGAAAAGATCAAGAGTAGAGCAGAGAAGAGGTGTAGAGAAACAAGAACAGTGAAGGATGAAGTGACAGTGAAGAAGTATTTGGAAGAGGAGCAGAAGTTTGAGCATTCAATGAGACTAAACCAGGCATGGAGAAGATAATATTTCTCAGTTATTTCCTTTTGTATTAAACATAAATTTTTGTAGGTAGTGAGCCTCTATTTGAGTAGTGAGCTCTGGGCAGTGTGCCTGAAGGCAAGTGCCTTCCCATTTTAAAGTACTTTTAATAGGGTACAAATCTTGTGGGTTAATTCCCACTGTGGTTTTCCCTTAACTAGGTTTCCACGTTAAAAATCTTGGTGTCAAGTGTGTTAATTTTGTTTCTACTCATGTGTTATTGTTTCATGCTTTAATGTTTACATCATTAATCAATTTGTAAGTTGTGAAAGAAGATTAAAGACAAGAGAAGGTTAATTTTGTGGACAACTAATTCACCCCCCCTCTTAGTTGTCTGGCCTAATTCCAACAGATTAGAAATGCTTTTGCCACCAAGGAAAACAAGCTAAGAGCATATAGGAATGCAGTCTAAGACACTTTGGAACTTTTCAATGCCATTGGCATTGAATGGATTGAAAGAAGTCAAAAAAGGAAAAGGCGGATGCTTTAGCTGTTACTAGTTCAAAGTTTGAGTTGCAACTAGATTCCCACCCTTTTTCCCAATATGCTATAGAAGTTTTCACCAAGTCAACAATTCCTAATAAAATTTATAGTTGGCAGGTTTTCAATGACAACAATCAAATATATAGTTTCCTAAATTGCATAGATGAGTTTGACAATTAGTTGATTGATTGGCAGCTTATGATAGAAGTAGAAGATGGCAAGGAAACTCTATTTGGTAGTGAGGTCATGCAACTGAAGATGAATACCATTCCAAAAGGATTGGTGGTGCTGGAAAGGATGTTTGACAATGCTAACTGTTGGAAAAGCAAAAGAAAACCAGTTGAAGAAGAGAGCATTGAAAGTGTTAACCTTGGTACTCATGAGGCACCGAGGATGGTTTATATTGGTAAGAAACTCAAAAACCATGAAAAATAAATGTTGACTGCTTTATTGAAAAAATTCAAAAAATGTTTTGCATTTTCTTATGATGAGTTGAAGGCTTATAGGGAGGATTTATTTCAACATACTATCCCCCTTCAACCTAATGTAAAACCCTTTAGGGAGAAACAAAGGCCTATAAATCCCACCGTAGCTCCCAACATGTAGAAAGAGTTAGCAAAGTTAAAAGAGGGACGTATCGTAAAGCCAATCAGACATTCTGAGTGGGTGTCTAATCTTATCCTAGTGAGAAAAATGAATGGGAAGATTAGATTGTTTGTAGATTTCAGAAACTTGAAGATCGAATCCCTTAAAAATAATTATCCTCTTCTAAGTATGGATCACCTTTTGCAAAAGCTTGTTGGTTCAGAATTGGGGTCTATAGTGGATGGATTCTAAGGCTAAAATCAGGTGCTAGTCAACGAGTCAGAATAGTACAAGAAAACATTCACTACTCCTTAGGGAACCTATGTTTATTTGAGGATGCCATTCAGGTTGAAGAATGTAGAATCAACGTTTCAAAGAGCAATGGATGTTGCCTTTACAGGTCTCATTGATGAGATCATGGTTGTATACTAGGAATATCTAATTGCATTCTCCAAAGAGAGGAAAGATCATTGCAAGCATTTGCAATTAATTTTTGATAGATGCTTGGTGTATGGGATTTCTTTGAATCCCAAGAAATATCAGTTTGGAGTAGAAGAAGAAACGTTGTTAGGACATATTGTGTTAAGGGATGGGGTTATAATAGACCCTGAAAGAGTTAAGGCCATTGATGTTATCACTTAGCCTAAAATAGTCAAGGGTGTTCAGTCCTTCTTTGGACAGATCAACTTTACGAGGTAGTTTGTCTCTAACTTTGTTGAGAAGAACAAAGCAATCTCCAAGATGCTCAAGAAGGGGCAATCTATTACATGGGAAAGGGAACCAACTACATCTTTTGTTGACATAAAGGAGGCTCTCAAGAATGCACCCATTTTGGTAAGCCCAAATTATTCAAAGCCTTTCCATCTTTTCTCTTTTACTTCATATGTATTATTGCAAAATAATGGTGATGGATTTGAGTATCCAATAGGATTTTTTAGTAAGTCCTTGTAGGCTACTGAATTAAATTATTTAAATATGGAGAAGCATGCATATGCATTAGTGAAGTTTGTAAAAAAAATTCAGATCCTATCTCACAAATGCTAAGATCATAGCATATGTGCCACACACAACAGTAACAGATATATTCATGCAACAAGAAGCTTCAAGTAAAAGATGCAAATGGATCAACAAGATACAAGACTATGACATGGACATATAGGTAATGAAATTGGTTAGAGGCCAAGGCTTAGCTAAGTTAATGGCTAATTCCAATCTTGAAGCATCAGAAGTGAATGAAATAGATGTAGATAATGCTCCTCATTGCAGATTAATTAACAATGCATGGTACAAAGATGTGATATTTTATCTTCAAAACATGAATTGTCCACCCTATATGGATGAGAATTAGAAAAGAACCCTCAATCTAAAACCTCAGAGGTACATCCTATTCCAAAATGAAATAATGTTGAGAAGTCACGAAGGTGTATTATCGAAATGCTTGGATCAAGAGAAAACTGAAGCGGTAATGAAGGAGTGTCACCAAGGAATTTTTTGGGGACACTTCAAAACTAAGACCACTACCCATAAGATTCTTAGATCCAGGTATTAGTGGCCAAATTTGTTCAAGGATGTAGTGCAAGAGATAAGAAAATGTGATGCTTGCCAATGGTTTTCTGGTAAGATGAAATATGCTGGAGTGCTACTCCTTTTGCCTTCATTAGATAAATACAAGAGAAATATAGAAATAGATTTAAATGGATCCTTTGGCCACTAACTACTTCATCAAGTAGGTAGAGGTGGTCCCCACTCGCAATGCAACTATCAAGGTGGGTATTGATTTCATAGTAAGCAATATAATCACCAGGTTTGGAGTGTCGGCTAAAATTTTGGCAGAAAATGCAATGTGTTAAATGTTTTAGGTCTCAAGAAATGCTAAGAATGTGTTCTAAGTTTGGCATAAGCCTTGTTCACTCATCCTCTTATCACCCTCAATGTAATGGACAGGTTGAATCAAGTAATAAAAGCTAGATTAGAATCATAAAAAGAACATTGGATTATAATAAGAAGAGGTCCAGGATGATAGTTTGAAGTATGCTCTATGGGCTAATAGAATAAATTTCAAAAGGTCCATTGGTAGAAGCCCATTTGAGCTGATGTATGGAGCAAAGGTAAAGATTCATGTTAGCATGGAATTGCTAGTCTGTCAGTTGTTGCATGATGTAGAAGAAGATCAATATCATGCAACTAACTGAGTTGGAAGAGCGGAGAAGAGATGCACATGATATGAATGTGATAAGAGCATTGCATTAAGAGATTTCTAGGTTGGTGTCTTGATACTCCTCTAGGATGCAAAATCTAATGATAAAGGGAAACATGACAAGTTTGATCCATTATGGCTTGGACCATATGAAGTGTCTGAGAGGTTAGAGCTCAATGTTTACCATTTCATGACTCTATAAGGAGTGCTCATGGAGCTTCCTGTTCATGGTCAACATCTAAATCATTACTTTTCATAACTAATACTTCCTATAAATTTTGAATATAGTCAACTTTCTTTTGTACCCTCATGTCTATGACTATATGTTCTCTTGTATATAGGCCCTTGTTGTAAATACATCTTGTGTTGTTTCCCCTTGTTTGTTTTTACCTTTTTGGTTTGCCCAGATATGTTCTATAATCTCACTATCCCATGTTTGCCACACGTCCCCAACCAGAGCCACTATTGGGACTTGAAAAACTAGCTCCCAAAACATGCATCTTTTTTCCCTAAATCCATTAGAAATCCAACTTTATGCCTTTGTTGAAAGAACCCATCATTTACATCCAATTTAAGACTAGTTTGAATGGGTTCCCTCCAATAGGCTTCCATTTGTTTGCCTTTTGAGATGTAAGGAAGAAACCCAAAAAATGACTAAGTCCCAAAATTCTAAGTGTTTTCCTTGTATTTTCTACCTTTTTCAGAGTTTCAGATTTCTCTCTTCTGTCATGACATTCCTATTAGATCCGAATTCCCCCTTGTTAATTCATAAAATCACCTAAGTGTTTTGGTCGTTGGATGCTGGGCTTGCATCTTTTCATCTACTTCAGAGCATGAGTTAATAGGAAGGCTCGACCACTAAAGTCTTCTAAGAGTTTTGAAAATTTTCTAAGCATTGTGGATTTTAGAGGTTGGAGTGGTGGTCTTTTGTCTTCTTCTAAAGAAAGTGGAAGGGAGAGGGTCTAGCAGCCAAAGTTGGACAAAGCCCTTTTCATCTAAGTGTTGCGGGCAGTGGAAGGTGGGAGTTCTATTTTCTTCTTTCTTTCTTTTGGAAGGCAGAAGGCAAAAGGCCCATTTATCGAAGCCCATCGAGTTTTCAAAAGTTTTTAAGTATTTCAGGATTGGCAACTTGAGGTTTTCTCTTCCTCTTTCCATTTGCAAGAAGTTAGGAAGAAGACCCAATGGCCGAAGTTTGACAAAGCTCAAATTCTTCTGTCTTTCAGGCAACAGGGATCAAGGGGTTTTCTTCCTTCTTTCTTTTGGAAGGAAAAAGGGTGAAGGTCTAGGGCTCGATCCCAGATCATTTCCCCATAGTGATGCAGGCCTCAGCGAGCGATAGGTATCTTTTCTTCCTTTTTGAAGATGGAAGGTGAAAGGACTAATTGCTGAAGTCTACTGAGATCCAAAGTTCTAAGTGTTTCAGACATTAGAGGCCAAGAGGTATCTCTTCCTCTTTCCTTTCTGAAGGCGGAAGGAAGAAGGTCCATGGCCCGATCCCTTGCGACCTTCATTTCTTCTATGTATCTCAGGATCAGGTGGTTCTTTTCTTCTCTTCCAAAATGATCAATGCATGGTGGAGGCCCAACCTCTGAATCTTGATTTGCCGACAAGGAAGGGAGGCAAAACCATAATTCAAATGGCCTGATAAAGATGAAAGATGAAAATAACCAAGCAAAATTTCAAATTCTTTAGGGCCACCAGATTATAACAAAATCAAAGGATGGTTAAAGGAGAAAATTAAAAGAAAACACTTTTAAAGTTTTGTAATAGATTTAAGGTGTGCGATTTCTTGAAATCACACCATGATTATAGGGTAGTGCAAGTGGATTGGTACTCATAAATTAATGTTTTGTAGGACAAGGCCATGCAGGTGGTTGACATAGTGAAAATCTTCAATGCACTTGCACACATGGAGGACAAAATTGATTAAATAGATTTGCAGGTACCAAGATGTGGATTCAAACCTTCCCGCATTAATGGTCTAGGTACCCAAGGTGTTTGGGCAATATTCTTCTGTAGGTTTTCAAACATTTCAAGGTATGGACATCTAGGTCAAATGATGTAGATTTTCTGACATATCCATGGGCTAGATTTAATGCAACATGGCTATACGTGCTGATTTGGATTCAACACTTGGAGCTACATGGTCACAAAAGGCTATATATGCATGTTTCAGAGATTGTGGTGGGGTTTTTTTTTTGTGATTTCCAGAAGATAGATAAAGATGTAAAAAGTTACAGGGTAGCCATTGAAACCCTAGTTCAACTCATTGGGGAGTGAAGACCTATGAAGTCAAAAGAGTAGATATTATATATGATTCTTGTTGTAGAATGTGTCCAGGTCATTAGATATGTACCCTGGAAGATTTCTCAATCATAGTTGAGTATTTTTCTTTTCCATGTTTGATGGCACAAATGTAATATTGGGTCAGAGGAATGTGACAATGCTCTAAAAATATTGCAAGCTATTTAATAATCTCTCTCATGTTATATATATGGGTATATGTAGTTGTGTTTTTTATTACTAAGTATGTTCTATTCCAAGATCTCATATTCTATGGTGTATGCAAATGCATAGCTCATTGTTCTTTTGTTTTCAGTTTCTCCTTTTCTTAATGAACTAAGACTCTGTTGCTCATAGAGTAGGCTCCGGTCTGGAGCCATTCATACCGGCCTCCTATCATTTAAACAGACAAAATATTTACCAGTGTTTTAATGAAAAAGCCTTCTTTCCTATGCATGAATATTCACACAATTTGCATTAGCTATATAGGGGTTTTGTGACAACTAGTTGTTCTTGGCTCAGTGATAGTTTTTGCATCAAGACAATGATTTGGGTTTGGTTGTTCATTTGTTTTTAGTTGTTCATCTAGTTTTGAAGTCAATACATGCTATGGTATACCCCTTGGAATATCCTTCTAGAGTCTAAGCTAATGTCAAAGTGTAGAGGAGTCTGCCCACTCCTGTCAATTGGCCAAAATCACCTTTATCATGTTGATGAACCCCCTTTTTCACTTCCTTGATGAAATCCCTGGCTTAGGAGTGAGTAAGTGTTCTAGGGATTAGGCTTAGCAGTTTTGGGACCCAACAACTCAAAGGAGATGATAGACACTTATTAATATTGGATCAATTATTAAATCAAATATTAACTATAATAATAATCCTATCAATAAAAATGTACTAAAAAATACAATATAATTATTTTTAATCCTTAATGTATAAGGATTCATATACAATATATTATGGAAATAATAATATTAGTCAAATCCAAATAAATGGATTTTAATATTAACAAACTATCAAAATTGACATTTATCAACTGTTGTTAATTGCAAGTACACAAAAAAGGTAAAGCATACACATCTATCAATACAATGACAATTGAACCGAAAAGAATCGTCATAACATAAATTGAGATAAAAAATAATAACTGGTATTAAATATTTGAAAAGTAGAATAGATTATTGCAGCTTACCCATGACGATACTTAATAAGTACGATTACGACACAAGATCCTATTTTCAATTGAGACTCAACATTGTCAAATGCAAATAACTTATGGGTCATCCCAGAATAATGGGTTACACTTTTTGGCAAAACTTGACATTGAAATCAACATTTTAAACTGAATCTTCACTTTCTAACACTTATAGCCACTAAACCGTTAGGAATTTGAAGATGATGCAAACTAGTGATTTGTGAGATTTTGTTTGTAGATTGTAAATATATATTTTTTTAAAAACTTGGAGTTAAATTGTAATTTTTTTTGCGTCTCCTTTGATAACTAGTTTTTAATAGTAAACAACATTTTTTTAAAGTGACGTGTATTCTGTAGCACATAACTTTTTCTCTACAAAGGATAAAATTTTAATTCTTTTGAATTTAGATTGGTAACATTGATATATAGGGCATGCATTTGGTTTTATAATGTTTTGTTGAATATATATTTTTTAATTAAGTTTTGAAGTCAAACCAATTATAATTTAGACATAGGCGTATTCCATAAAACATAACTTTTTTTGTATGTATCAAAATTCAAATTTTTTTTGAAACAAGGACATCAATACCTAGGGCATAGATATTTTTCAAAAAAATAGTTCACTAATTTACTAATTTTCCATGTGTGTAGAACAGATAACTTGATGTTCAGTGAAAAACCTACATTCACAAGAAATAAAAAATAAATGTAATAATCAAATTAAATATATTTAAAATTGTAATGGGTAAAATGGGATAATCAAATGAATAATAAAAACCCAAACATCAATGGAATGTTCAGATAAAAAGGAAGATTTAAAATAGAGAAAGAGATACTCACAACCTTTTACCTTGCAATTTCCATTATTCTCCTATTCTTTCTTGATCTTGTGGTGATGAAGATGACCCTCAGGAAGCTTGCTTCCGTGCTTCGATTCCTCAAGATGATAAGGAGAAATGGCTCGGATACTTGTTATGTTGAAGATGAGCTTCAACACAAATGTGGAATGGATGATATATGAAGTGATATGAAAATGGGGGTGACAATGGCGCGCTATAGATTCTGTAGCATAAGTTTACTCGAAAGATGGATATAAGAAATGGAAAAAGAGGGTTGTATTTATAGACTCATGAGAGAGAGGATCAATGGTGTAGAAGAAATAAGAAGATTAACAGAGGAGAATGTTTGAGAAAACATGCACGAATAGAAGAAGGACATGTGTCATTCAAAAAGATGCTTTTGTTGAGTTAATTGCTTTCTTGATGAGGATGAGTTTTAATTTCTTAAATTAGAATTTATTTTTCTAATTTAAAATATTTGTTGATAAAACAAATTTGCTTTAAATCAGTTAACTCGGCTTTTGCTTTTGTATGACAAGAAGAATTTATTTTTAGAAGATATTGAAGATTTTTCAGAAGATAAGAAAGAATAATTAAATAAATGAATTTATTTAATTACTTGTAGATAATTCGGAAGAATAAATAAAATATTTAAATATATTTTATTTTTTGGACATTTAATTTAAATAAATTTGCATTTTATTTAAATTTAGAAGAATGGATGATTTAATTAAATAATTAAAATTATTTAATTATTTAGAAGAATAAAGTTGATATAGATGAAATTAATTAAATAAATGTAATTTATTTAATTAAGTGGGAGAAATGAATCAAATAAATAAAATAATTTATTTATTTATTGATAGAGGAATATGAAGATGAAATAAATATTTAAAATATTTATTTAGGTAGAGTCATGTCATTTTTTGGTGTATACATTTTGCCCCTCTTTGATGCAATGTGTTTTATCACATTGTTTCAAAGAATAATAATTTTTGACAATGGTACATGCCCCAGTTTGCCACTGGTACAAGTTTAACGATAGGATGCCCCCTCGGGAGATTGGATGAGAAGACGACAGAAAGCGTGAGATGGACAATCTCATGAAGAAGAAGGTGGAAGAACAGGTTAGGATGGAGAAACACATGACATGGTTCAGAGGAACAAATATGGGAAGTAGTCACAATTGTCACACAATCAGCTATGGTTCACTTGCTATATATAGGAGCTGGGTCCACAAGTTCTATTTATTTGCACACTTGTCCTTAGTTGATTGGTCTTTGAGAGCTTAGGAGATTATGGGAGCTAGAGCAGTCGACAAAGAGATGGATATTCCGTACGAGGAGCACCTGTTTGAGAGAGTTTGATGGTTTGATTAGCCAACTGAGGTAGGACCACCAGCATGTAGTTTGTCAAAAATTGCTAAAAGTCATTTATTAGGGAAATAAATGCTTAGCAAAAAAAGCTAGGACAGATGCGCCGAACTATAGTTCGGTGCATATGCTACTAAGTTGCGTATATGAGATATCTTACAATGCATACGATAGTTTGGCGCATATAGGCTATGAATTGGTGCATCCATTGTGGAATGGTGCATGTGACACTAGAATTGGCGCATGTGATAGAATGACGCATACACATCAAGGATTGGTGCATTCACAATGAAGTGGCGCATGTGATATGGATCAGCGGATTTGCAATAGGAAAGTTAGTTGACTTAATGAAATTAACTCAATTGATAAGTGATCTCTGAGATTATCGAGAATCTAGTCAAGAGATGATATGCTATTTTGATTAATTTGATATGCTAAGTCAATGATAGGATAGTTTGATTGCTTTGAGTAGGTTTGCTTGGATATGGATTTCTTTGACGCTATGCTTTGCTTGATTGCAAGAGGATATCTAGGATACCTTGATGTCACGAGAGCAGTTCCCTTTGCCGTTATTGCAACGATATGTTGATAGAGATTGACTGCAAGGCTCTTGGTTCTATGGGTCTTCATTACATTTGCTTCATGCCTGAGGTTCACGTGAACTATGGGTTGTTGACTGCAACGGTGGAGTGATTCCACAGCGAGGATGGGACATTCTATCTACCAACGGGGGAGATGATGATTACTCTAGAGGATGTGTACATGATTATGCACCTCCCTATTCAGGGAGAGTTGGTAGAGTATGAGTTAGTGTGATGCTGGATTAGCTAAGTGCAGATGCATGTTTGATGACCCAGAGTTAGTTGAGAAAGTGATTTTGTGGCAGGACATTCATGACTACTATGACTACTTCCCCAAGGTAGTGGCAGGACTTATCGGTGGCGTAGTATGCCCCGATAGAAGGTCACACAGGTTCTTGACTGGTTGGGGGAGGGTGTTGGAGAGTATGATCACTGAAAGGACTCAGTATGCATGGGGTGTGTGTGTGCTAGCACACTTATACAGAGATATGCATCAAGTTGTGTATCACAGAGGGGCCATCTTGTCAACAGGTGTGTCACTATTGCAGTTTTGGTTATGGGAGCACCTAGCTATCATGCAGTCAATATGCCTTTTCCATAGGCAGAGAGGTGAGCCCTACAGTTACAAATATGTAGGTGTGATTTCCCAGCACAAGCTAGGAAAGCTTGAGTATTGGAGACATGTGTTGGATAATGTAGATCAGGTTATCTGGTGCCCATATCTATACTGCAAGGTATGGGAGGATGAGGCTGATGAATTGCCATACTATTTCTAGACTTGGCGGCTCATTGGCAGGATGAGGTACATACTAGAGTGGCAAATTGTCAGCAGGGTATAATAGCTGTTTGGCAGAGTGCAAGACAGGCCATAGGGGCAGGCACATTTCGAGAGGACCCATGCAGAGAGATACAGGTGGGGTCCTATGGCATCATATGAGGAGGCTTTGGCAGACTTTCAACAGATTCCTCATGCAGCTTGGTCCATGAGGAGGGATATAGTAGATGCAGGTATGACACCTGACTTTGAGGAATGGTTTGCCATTCATCCATTTCTTGGATATTTAGGACCTGGAGAGTTGGCTCCTCGTATAGACGAGGAGGATTTTGATGATGAGGGTGGAGCTGGCAGGAGGAGGGGGGATGAAGGAGGGGGAGAGGAGGTCAGGGAGATGATGGAGGAGATGGAGGAGGAGGAGGAGGAGGAGGTGGTAGACCGAGATAGAGGCGGAGGTCCAGGGAGGGACCTTCGGGTCAGTAGGTAGCTGCAGGCTATACGAAAGGTGTAGGTATAGGTGCTAGTATAGCAGATGGCACCACAAAGGTAGATGTTGCCACCACAACAGGTGGCATAGCAGCAAGTACAGGGATAGGTGCCAGCACAGCAGGTGGCACCGGGACAGGGATAGGCAAAGTAGGCTTCGCAGCCTGACTTACATCGACAGGCTATGGTTGCTTTACAGGGTTAGATTAGGCAACTAAGGGCCCATTTGAGAGTAGTGGAGTCTTAGAGAGAGGTAGATACAGGACGGATATTAGAGATATCTAGAGAGTGAGACACAACCCTAGTGAGCGTGCGAGCAATGAGAGCGGAGAGGGATGCAACAATGGCAGCCATGGGTATAGATGGTACTTCTAACTTTTTGGTTTCATAGGTGCAGCAGGCACAGACACAGTTGGCCTAGGTATAGAGTGAGCTTGCTAGAGCATAGGCTCAGGCTCAGTATTAGAAGGGTTTATACCATGGAGCAATGTCAATAGATCAGCGTGCACCTAGCTACAGGAGTCAATCTGCGGCATCACAGAGGGCAAGTGGATCCTAATCCATGGCATTGGTGAGGGGCCCCCAGTAGTCAGGGGGAGACAGAGGAGAGGGTAGTGCAGGGAGTAGTGCTCCATGGAAGTAGGGGTAGCCAGACTTGGACACTTGTACCAATTTTTGATTTGATGTACACATTTTTTATGGTTGAGATACCCTGTATATGTACTATTTTCCCCCGAGACATGTATCGCCATCTTGTTGTACTTTGTATACATTTTATGATATGACTTTGAGAGATTAGACAGATATTTTGATATGTTACACATTTGGACATGTTTTTATGTTAATATGATAATGCAGTTATTGATGTTCTACATGCATATGTTCTATGTTTATATGCTATGGATGCAATCTATCTTATGATGCTTTGTATATGTGATGCACACTAGATGGATTAGGATGATATGAGATGCAAATGCAAATGTGAAATGTTTTGATATGATTATGCAACTCTTTTATGTATCTATGTTTTTGATTTTTTTGCTATGATATGAGGATGCAAATGTATATGGATGACCTAATGCACTTATTATGTATGCAAATGATTTAATCATGTGAATGACTATCTCATGTGATATGATATGTTACCTATGCTATGTTTTTGATATGTCCAAATGTACTCAATCGACACAGAGATGATATAGATAGGTGGAAGAGAAGAGATGAAGAAATACATGGTTTTATTTGATATACTGTAGGATTTGCTTATTGTATGGTTGATATGGATTTCTGGATATGGGATGGATGTGGATTGTCATCTTGATATTGTAAGTATTTTTCTTTCATCATTGAGCACTTTTTTTTTCTTTTCTTTTTTTGAAATGTTGTAAGAAAATACAAGCATCTAGGTATAATTAGACCGAGATGACCTGAGTATTCCTTACATGGATTTTGATATAGCAAGTTGATACAAGCATCTAGTCAAACTTGAATCTAGATGACCTGAGTACTTCTTGCATTTCAATAGACAAGGATTGCCCCTTTCATGTCTAGACCTTGGAGTCCTCGATGATCTTTTACTGATCATGTTGTTAGACAAAAAGTCATCACATTACTACAGTTTGATCCACAAACAACAAACAAAAAAAAATGATTATGTCCCCATCATACATCTCTAGCTTTTGGTATCCTTGAGTAGCATAGGAAGACAAAATGACAAAAATCCAAGACTTTGTAAGTTAACCTGTTCACAAAACCTTTTTACATTAGATGTGTCTTTTTGCCATAATTGATATAGAATTAGTCTGAGTGTTTTAGATACAAGTTTTGCTTTGCTTTGGATAGTTTGATGTTCTGCGTCAAGATTTTTGTTTTGGGAAGCTTGCTTTGCTATGTGCACTTGTCTAGTGAAAGGTATCACAATCCTTATTGGTATCCTCTGAGAACATGTGGCATTCAAGAATCCAAATCTGTAACCAGGTCGAGGAGTTACCCCTAGTTTAGATAAAGGATCAACTTATTATGGGTGATATGACAAAAAGACATGGAGAAATAGACCCTAAGGGACTGACCTAGTGCCTCGGGGCCTCATTGCTAAATGGCCTTGCCTACCTGACGACACAGAGGAAACATAGTTCAGGGTGACCTAGTGGACCTAAGACCTAGGTGATGGTAAAGACGCAGAGATGGTATGGGTAGCAGGACAGACGACACTTGAAGGATATGGAGAGGAAAGAAGCAGAGTTGAGTGGAGTGGAGTAGAGCCTCGGGGGTACATTGAGAATGGCCTTGCCTATGTGATAACTTAGAGGCGACATAGTTCAACAATGGTTCAACGGATTGGTTCAAGATGAACGATATGAGGGACACAAGAGATATGAAGTCATAGCAGATGGAGGAAGTGGTTTGTCACAGATAGTATCTATTTACCAGGTTTTCACCACTTGCTTTTATTTGCACGAAAGTTAAATGTACACATGATGCCTGTTTGCCAGGTTTTCATCATGGTACCTATCCTGGGCACTTGTTTGCCAGGTTTTCACTAGAGGATGATTTTTTTGTTATTTTTCTATTTTTTTTATTTTTTTGCTTGTTTTTTTATCACTTTTACATTTTTCTTTGAATTTTTAAGGACTCCCTTGCATTGGGGTTTTAGGTATAAAATTTGTAAAGGTGCATTCTATTGATAGGATCATCAAACAATTCGCCTTCAAATGTAGCCAATTGATATGCTCTTGACCCATAGGCTGCAATGATGACATAGGGACCCAACTAGTTGGGTTCAAACTTGTCTTTCTTTTCTCGCTCTTGTTGATTTCTAGGATTTTCTCTGAGGACTAGATCACCAAATTGGAATACTCAGGGTTTTACCCTATGGTTATAGCTTCTAGACATCACTGTTGATAAGATATTAGGTGGTTAAAGGCCTGTTGCCTTCTCTCTTCAAGCAACTCTAATTCTTGAAGTCTGGACACTCTATACTCTTCATCAGATATGAGGCCTTTTAACAAAAATCACAAGGATGGGATCTCGACTTCAATGGGCAAGATAGATTTAGATCTGTAGACTAGGGAGTATGGTGTTGTACCTGTGGGTGTGTGGATGCTTGTCTGATAGGCCGACAACGTGGGATTTAACTGGATATGCCAATCATGGCTGACATCATTGACAATCTTTTTCAAAATTTTCAAGATAGTTCTATTTGATGCCTCTGCCTGGCCATTTCCTTGGGGGTAGTAGGGGGTAGAAAAGTGGTGCTGGATAAGGAATTTGTTGTATAGTTCCCTAACATCTTGATTTTGGAAGGGTCGTCCATTATCTATGACAATGGACGAAGGGATACCATAGAGACAAATGATGTAGTTCAAGATAAAAGAGGCAATCTTCTTGCCTATGATATTGGCTAATGGCATGACTTCAATCCACTTTGTAAAGTACTCAGTGGCAGTGATTATGAATTTATGGCCGCTGGATGAAGGAGGGTGAATCTTGCCCACTAAGTCGAGTGCCCACTGATAGGAAGGCCAAGGAGTAGTTAATGGTTGCAGATCCTGTGCTGGTGCATGTATAAGGTTCCCATAGATTTGGGACTTCTTGTACTTCTTTACAAAATGATAGGAATCTTGTTCCATGGTTGGCCAGTAGTATCCCATGCGTATGAGTTTCTTGGCTAGGGTAGGGCCACTAGAGTGGGTCCCGCATATACTGTCGTGCACTTCGATCAGGGCGGTTTGATATTCCTCACTATCGAGACATCTAAGGAGAGTACCATTGAGACCTCTGCGATATAGGGTATTGGTGACAATGGCATACTAGGATGCCTGATAGATGAAGGTTTGTTTTTGGTTACTAGAGAGATCAGGTGGGAGGGTATTCTCTTTAAGATAGGCAAATATTTTTCTATAGAGTAGGGAATCAGCTCCAACAATGTGGCAAATGATATGGGATTCAGGGGTGTCGTATGCAGGACAGGACACTGGATCTACTACGAACTCGTAATGTGATTGATTATCTAGAATATCAAGGAGAGATGCAATCATTGCCATAGTGTCTGTAGCTTTGTTCTCAATCTGTGGTATCTGTTTGAAAGAGATCTTGATGAAGTATTCTTTGAAGCCATCTACCATTCATTTGTAAGGGATTAATTTCTCATCTTTTGTCTAGTTTTCATCATTTACTTGATTTATGACCAGCTGTGAGTCACCATACACCTGAACTTCTTTGATATTCCATTCAACTGCTAGCTTGATGCCGATGACTAGGGCTTCATACTCTACCATGTTGTTAGTGCAAGGAAAGAGTAATTTGTATGATTTAGGAATGGTGTCACCGCTGAGTGTATGATCCATCGAAGTACATTTTCTAGGTTGTTGTAGTTATGTGAAAGATAGATTCATTAGGAAATTCAAATATCAGAGAGCTGTCATTTGTTAGAGGTGCATCTGCCAATTGATTTGCAAGTACTTGGCCTTTTATTTCTTTCTTGTCTACATATTCAATGTTGAATTCACTGAGAAGCATGACCCATTTGGACAATCTACTTGTTAATGCTGCTTTGTTGAGTAAATACTTGAGTGGATCAATTTTTGCTATTAGTTTGATAGAATGTGACAACATGTAATGTCTCCATTTTTGTTAGGCAAAGACCACAGCGAGACATGCTCTTTCAATTCGTGTGTATTGTAGTTCATACCCAACAAGTGTTTGACTGATATAATATATTTCTTGTTCTTTCCCTTCATAATTTTGTTGTGCAAGGAGAGCTCCCAGAGTTGTTGGTGTGGCTGAGATATATAGTAGTAGAGGTTTACCCTGAATTGGTGGCATCAATATAGGTGGCTTCATGAGATATTCTTTTAACTGTTGAAATGCTTGCTCACGTGAATCATTCCATTTGAAAGGGACATTATTATGTAGAAGGTAAGAAAATGGGTGGCACTTGTCTGCCAATTGAGATATGAACCTTTTGATAGATTATAGTTTTCCTTGTAGTGACCTTAGCTAAGTGAGATTCTTGGGAGGCAGCATTTCCATGATGGCCTTCACTTTAGCTGGGTCGACTTTGATTCCATTGGCGGACACTATGTATCCAAGTAGTTTACTCAAGGTAACTCCAAACACGCACTTCTTTGGATTGAGGCACACATTAAACTGTTCCAGTCTTTTGAAGATTTTGTCTAGTACTGCTAGGTGTCCTCTTGTGAGCGATTTTGCTAGAATGTCATCAACATAGTCTTCCATTATAGTGTAAATCATGTCATGGAAGACTGTGGTCATAGCTCTCTGATATGTTGCGTCAGCATTTTTCAAACCAAATGGCATGACACACCAACAATAGGTGCCCCAAGGACATGTGAATGCAGTCTTGTGTTGGTCTTCAAGTGTAATTTTTATCTGGTTATATCTGGAAAAACCATCCATTAGTGACAACATGGTGTGCCCTACCATGAGATCTACAATCATGTCAATGTTTGGCAGGGGGAAATCATCTTTTAGACAAGCTTTGTTCAGGTCCCTAAAGTCATTACATATTCAAACTCTACCATCTGGTTTGGTAACTGGTACTATGTTTGAAACCCATTCAGGATAGTCTATTGGTCTGATGAATCTGACATCTAATAGTTTCTTTAGCTCTTCTTTCAGCATGACGGCCAAAGATAAGTGATACATTATGAGATTCGGATCTAGCCCTGGCATGTCTCCATATGTCCAAGCGAAGTTGATTTGTTTTCTTTTGAATAAGTTGGTGAATACTGGCTTTTCTTGTTTTGTTAAAGACTGTGCCATGTGGATCATTCTAGGATTATCACCTGTGCAGACATTGATCAGTTCTATTGGTTCTATCAAGATTGAAGATCTCTCCTCATGTGTAAGATTGGGTAGAGGGTCAAGCCTTCCATCCTTCAGTGCCTCTGAGAGGTTTTCACCATTGGATACATCTATATTTTTACTTTTTTTGTGATCTAACACTACTGCAGAGCAGTTTTCACCATTAGATCTTTCTTTCATTTTGACATGTTTGAGACTAAAAGGCTTGGCACCCTCTCCAAAATAGGCTTTGTCATTTAGTTCTATGGCATAGCCATCTCTATGGTCTCTTGCAGGTATATGATCTCTAAGTTCAAGATAGTCTATGATGGCTTCATCATTCTCAAAGGTATCGAACTCAGGGGTAGTACCTTGTAAATCCCAATCTATGAGTTCGGGGGGTAACAATGGTAAGGGGTCATTGGGTTGGTCTAGTTCGATGGTGTTGATGGTTAAGATAGAGTTGTTAAAAGTACAGACAAAGTCTACGATGGTACTCTCTATTAGCGGATCCATCAAGGGGGTATCATTCTTTCCTCACGACTTTCACTATTGTTATTACGTGGGTTGGACTCTAGTGGTCTAGCCCTTGGACCTTGTCTCTCATTTGCATGGGTTGGGTCATCCTTTTGGAAAACATTGATGCCTTTGTCATCACAAGATAGCTTAGAGCGGCTATCCCATTCATATTCATTGGAATCAGTCTCACTTCCCAGTTGCAGTTGCTAAATTTGATCAACTAGATTACTAGTAGATGTTTTAGTGTAACCTAGCCCTGTAGTGTCTCAGGCTGTCAAGTTATGAGGTTGGATGGGTTCAGTGATACCATCTTTTCTTGAACCAAGTGGACCTTGTCCTTCATACCCCATTCTTTGTACCATTTGGAATCCTTGACCATATTGCTCAGTTTGTAGAGTGTGATGGTCTTGTTGTGTTGATGAACTACCTTCATCCTTGTATAACCATTGTAGGATATCCTTTTCATCGCTCTCATCTTCAAGGCTTCCCCATTTGATAAATGGACCTTTGGTAGTTTTGTCTACTTTGGATTTTCTCAAGGTAGGTCTTCCATATGATCTGGGAGATAGGAGGAGTTGTGCTAAAAAAAGGGATTGGGAGATTGTGTACTCACCCAAGCCCTTATCTTTGAGTCTGAGGTCAGGTTGGGATGCTTTTGAAGTGGAAGCAAATGAAGTTGGGTCAACACGAGATGAAGATGAAGCAGAAGCATGGTTGTTTGGAATCACAACTTTAGGTTTAGATTGAATGGAGTTGCAATACTAAAATGGATTGGGGTCACCTTGTATGGTGATCTCTTGATCTTCATAGGGGAATTTGATACACTGATGTTATGTTGATGGCACTACTTTTAGAGCATGTATCCATGGTCTCTCAAGAAGAATGTTATATGCTAGCTCCATATCAAGGACTTGGCATACCACATCTTTTACTATAGGTCCCACTCTGATCGGTAAAGTAACAATTCCCTTGGAAGTTCTCTCCTCCTCATCATAGGCTTTGATAGTGATTTTCTTTTTTGGATTTATAGCTTTCTCTCCAAACCCCAATGCAAGGATTAGCTTTAAGGTGCAAATATTCAAACTAGCTCCTCCATCGATTAGGACCCTTTTTATCTTGTGTTTGTGGATGAAGGCTTCGATATGGAGAGAGGCGTTATGAGGTTGGGTAATTGACATATCATCCTTTTTCAGTGAATGATAGGGAGTGAGGTGAGGTAATGTGACCTACCATGGTTTGAAATTGTTCTTCAGCAAGGTTCATTGGGATGGAGGCTTCTTATAAATCTTTGTCAAGTATGGTCCTATGGGATGGAGACAGACATAGAAGTTCCAAAATCAAGATATGTGCTGGTGTCTTGTGAAGTTGATCCAAGATGCTGTACTAATTAGCTAGAGGGTAGAGGCTCCTCTAAGAGTGACTCTATTACTGCGGGTGGTAACATTAAAAACTAGATCTTTGTTTATAGTGATCACATTGATGTGTGAATCACTTTCTGAGATGTGGTTAGCAGCATAGTCAAAGGCGACGTTCATGTAATTGGTGTTGTTTGTTCCACTGTTGTTTTGGTTGGAAGGCCCTCCTTGCTCATAGTTGGGAATAGGATCCTTGAATGCCCGGTGATCATTATTAGAGGTATGTCGATCAAGTGACACTTTGTTTTGCTTGATCAAACCTTGGATAGTGTGATTTAGCACAATGCAGTTGTTGGTTTTGTGCCCCCTATTTCAATGATGCTCACAGAAATTGTTGTCGTTCCACCAAGGAGGTTT